>RPOG01000059.1:0-600000 GCA_008086565.1 Thalassoma bifasciatum
ACTTTTCAGGTGAATGTGACTCACTAAAAGGTATTTTTTTTACTAAAAAGAAGACAAAGACACTTGCTTAGATGTCAGTGTTTTCCAGTGCAGAGATACTTACAGGTATGCAGCAGAGTTTCACCGTCCCTCCGTTATCTTTGTGTGAGGTAAATTCTGTTTATGCTCCACTTCAAGGCTCTGCACAAACACAAACACAAACACACACACACACACACCAATTTGCAGATTATCAACAAGTACGGTCATTGAGTGGAAATTAATTTGCCACTAGTAATGGATAGAGACATTTTGCTGAGATGCGTAAAAACAGCTGAACTGCCAGCGATTACCTGCTGGAATCAGCCTTCATCAATATCAGGATAATTACAAAGCACTTCTGGCAGCGCGTGAAATGAACGGAGCGTGCAGCAGATTGGGCGGCGGCCATAGATGTCTGCAGATATTAGGCCTCTTCCTCAGAGCGACTCCACAGGGAGGAAGAGAAGAGGAGTAGGAGGGGGAGGAGGAGGAGGAGGATACCTGAAGGACTGGAGCTGCTGCAACTTCAGGAGGAAGTCTGAAATCAGAGATAAGAGAGACAGAATTTAAAATGAACAACTGACTTTGTAGAGATAACTTTTTTTGCCCATGTTATGTCAAAGTTTTGAGATAAAAAGTCAAAATTTCAACTTTTTTCATGTAATTTTGACTACTTATCTCAAAATATCCACTCTTTGTCTCAGAAATTTAACTTTTTATTCCAAAATATCAACTTGTCATCTCATAATTGTGACTTTATATCTCAAAATTTTTGTCTAGAACTTTGACTTTTTATCCAAATTTGGATTTTTTTCCCTCAGAATTCTGACTTTTAAACTCAAAATTTCATTTTTTGTCGCACGATTCGATCTTTCTCAAAGTTTTGCCATCTTATCTCATGACTGACTTTTCAGCTCAAAGTTTTAACTTTTTATGTCCTAATTTGACTTTTTATCTTATAACTTCAACTTTTTAGGTCAAAATGTCAACTTTGTTTCTCATAATTCTGACTTATTATTGTATTACTTGTACTTTTCAGGTCAAAATGTTGACCTTTTAGCTTCAAGTTTAACATAATTATCTCATAATATAGCATCTGTCAAGCTTTTATGCTTTGACTCCAATCTGTCATTTTGAGTCAACCCCTAACGCTCCACCCGATCCGGGCCTTTACACCACGCTATATTTCAGAGCTTATAACTGTAAAACCATAAGGTCAAAACTTATCAGTGATGCCTCATTTGGAAGATTAAAATCTCTAGTTTTAGAAAATGTCATTATTTTATATGTAGCTAAAGTCCACATCAGGATAAATGCAGCTAAAGCCGCAAAAAGCAATTTCAGACGTGTCCAGTCCAGCAGGTAGCACTTCTGGATAAATCAGGCTCTCTCTTAAACTATCAAGATGGGAACACTTCTGTCTTGAAGCCTGAAGTCTGGTGAAAGTTTGCATCAGGTTAAATGCAGCCAAAACACTTTTCTTTTCTTACCTTTCTTTGAAAAGAAATTTTGAACATCAGACACATCCAGTCCATCAGGTAGCACCTTTTTGGATAAATCAGGCTCTCCTGGCATCAAATCTGCAGGCATATAGATGGGAACACTTCTGTCTTGAAGCCTGAAGTCTGGTGAAAGTTTGCATCAGGTTAAATGCAGCCAAAACACTTTTCTTTTCTTACCTAATCTTGAAAAGAAATTTTGAACATCAGACAGGTCCAGTCCACCAGGTAGCACTTTTTGGATAAATCAGGCTCTCCTGGCATCAAATCTGCAAGAATCGAGATGGGAACACTTCTGTCTTGAAGCCTGAAGTCTGGTGGAAGTTTGCATCAGGTTAAATGCAGCCAAAACACTTTTCTTTTCTTAACTTTCTTTGAAAAGAAATTTTGAACATCAGACAAGTCCAGTCCAGCAGGTAGCACTTTTTGGATAAATCAGGCTCTCCTGGCATCAAATCTGCAAGAATCGAGATGGGAACACTTCTGTCTTGAAGCCTGAAGTCTGGTGAAGGTTTGCATCAGGTTAAATGCAGCCAAAACACTTTTCTTTTCTTAACTTTCTTTGAAAAGAAATTTTCAACATCAGACAGGTCCAGTCCATCAGGTACCACCTTTTTGGATAAATCAGGCTCTCCTGGCATCAAATCTGCAAGAATAGAGATGGGAACACTTCTGTCTTGAAGCCTGAAGTCTGGTGAAAGTTTGCATCAGGTTAAATGCAGCCAAAACACTTTTCTTTTCTTAACTCTCTTTGAAAAGAAATTTTCAACATCAGACAGGTCCAGTCCAGCAGGTACCACCTTTTTGGATAAATCAGGCTCTCCTGGCTTCAAATCTGCAAGAATCGAGATGGGAACACTTCTGTCTTGAAGCCTGAAGTCTGGTGAAAGTTTGCATCAGGTTAAATGCAGCCAAAACACTTTTCTTTTCTTAACTTTCTTTGAAAAGAAATTTTCAACATCAGACAGGTCCAAAATTTTATCTCAAAATTTAACTTAATATGTGTCAAAAAATAATCTCAACATGGCTCATTACCTCGAGGAAAAGAGTTATTACCATTTATCTGTGGAACAAGCTGAGAAAACTCTGGACATTTTGGGGATGCTTATAAAATCTCCTTGAACACGACTTTACCACCAAAAATAAGAACATACTGGGTAAAAAGCATAGACTGTATAAAACATGGACGTAGTCTCCGTGACGTCACCCGTCTGTTACTGCAGCCCTGTTTTGAGGGATTTGCTGCCCGCGCCGGTATAACCTTTACCCTGCTCACTGCTCACGGGTTTGAGTGTCGATAACCCGTGGGCAGTCAGTGCACTAGACACGACACCGAGACTAACCCATTCGAGAATCAGGATTATAGAAGGTTTGCCGGCTCAATCTTTTTTTAAGTGGGGGGAGTGTCACCCTCGGCAATCGTTAATTAGCGATAGAGACGAGAGACAGAGTTTGTACCAGGCTTTAAATACGCCGATTTCGGCTCTGAAAATGGCCTTTTTCCCGTCTGCTAATACAGTACTTCCGGTGCTTCTGGAGCCAGCCTCAAGCGGTCACTGGAGGAACAGCAGCTTTTTAGCACTTCCGTGTTGTCTCATTTTTTCAGACCGGAGGTTGCCGCTCGGTAAAAAGAAGATGTTTGGTGACTCCAGCACATGGAACCACTTTGCCCCCCCCCCTCCACCTCCTGTGCCCCCCCTCGCTCCCTGAGCTGGAGGCTGTATCTGGTTTCCTCTGCAGCTGAAGGGTTACTTCAGTCCATCCCTGGGATGAAAAGATGTCTCTTTCCCTTCTACGTCTTTTTTTCAGGTGAGACGCTGGAGAAAGAAGGAAGGAAGGAAGGAAACCATTACACATGGGGGAGGGGGGAGAGGGGCCTGGAGACGTGGAGGAGGAAGAAGAGGGGAAACTGGAGATCTCTGGAAAAACTTCCGCTGTCCGAGAGAGTTTCCCATAATGCTCTGAGTCTACCAGACTCCCTGAAGACCTTTGACACCGTGAGTGAAAACACAAACTATGAGAAAAGTTCTGACTTTAAAGCAGGAGCAGGTTTGACTCCTCAGTTTCTGTTTCAGCTGATCCGACACCTTCAAACTTCCACAGTCTGATCCGAAGCAGGCGCAGCTGCTCGGCCTGCGCTGGAGGCATATTAACATATCTGGGTGAATTTCTCTGAAAAGTCGGAGGGAAATTCCAGCCTTCAGAGCGTTTTCATCTTGTTTCCATTTCATCTGGACAGACGCTTCCAGCAACTCTTGCATGCAGCCGCACATCAATCAGCCACTTATTACAGAGCAGGAAAATAATGCTTTTTATCCCAGGAATGGGATTGTGTAATGGCTCCTCGTTTGACCTGGAAATCAGCTCCGGATCTGGAATGTGAGGCAGCTCCCCGACACGTACGCCCTGCTCATGTGCTCATGTGTTCAAGGTTTTTAGTCTTCTCTCTGCTTGGAAAAGTGGTTTCAACAAAAAAACTGAACCTCTGAAGTTGCAGTTTTCTCCATAAAGTATCTGCTTGTGTGCATCTCTGCACCATAATCATCTGGTGGAGGCTGAAGTGGTCATGTTTTCTTCTCCAGTGAAAGTAGAGATCCCAAAGATTTGTCTCTCTGCTTCTTCTGTGCAACTTCCTATGAAATATTCTTGAGAGGAATCTGAAATTATCAAGACAACAAATGCTTTTATCAAGGGTTTTTCTTTTATGACGCCATAAACATCTGTGCAACTTTCTGCAAATTATTCTTGGTAGGAAGCTGCAATTAACACAACAAAAAATGTAAACTTTACTCCAAGTTTCCTTCCCTTGTCTGGGTTTAAACTGATGTATGAGCCAAAGGGGAATCTTTTCTGCATCATTCGTCTAAATTAAGAGAAATAATCCTCAATAAACTGATTCAGTTCCTCCTGAAGTTGAAGTAGAAAGCCTGTTTTTCAATATCAGAGGTGGAAAGTGGTGATATTCTTGCAGAAGTGCAGCAGGTTGAAGTCCAAAGCTGAGTGAGAACCATGTTTAAGTAAATTCAGTGTCTGCTCTTTCCACCTGTTCCCAGAAACAACATTTGGAGAGTTAGATCCCCCCTGATGTTTGGGAATGACCTGGTCGAGTCTCCGTCTTCCCACCAGGTGACAAATTGCTGGAGTGATTGAAGCGAGGGCCTACTTGCGAGGTTAATATCTAGCATTGATCGCTGCATTGATCATTGGTCCTCTCCTTAATGACTGTGACTGGACTGATTTTAAATAATACGTCTCACTTGTAACCTGACATCAGAGGAGGGGATAAGATCGGGGAACCGGCGTTTCTCGGGGAAGGAAACCGCTGCGAAAAATCAGCTTGAAAAGGCCGGAGGAAATTGAGACGATATTAAAAAGAAAAGGTTCAATCTGCGAGCTTTTTTCCCCCGCTGATCAGAAGGGCTGCGGACTACCGCTGGGCTCCTTAACATCTGGTCGGGCAATTTACCCGGCTCTGACGACTGGAAAGGTTAAACCACTAAAATCTAATATTTGCCTAGAGGGGGTCAAGGCACTGCAATTACAAGGTACAATCGGCAGAGCTAATCAGCTAGTNCTTTCTTTGAAAAGAAATTATGAACATCAGACAGGTCCAGTCCAGCAGGTACCACCTTTTTGGATAAATCAGGCTCTCCTGGCATCAAATCTGCAAGAATCGAGATTGGGAACACTTCTGTCTTGAAGCCTGAAGTCTGGTGAAAGTTTGCATCAGGTTAAATGCAGCCAAAACATTTTTCTTTTCTTAACTTTCTTTGAAAAGAAATTTTGAACATCAGACAGGTCCAGTCCAGCAGGTACCACCTTTTTGGATAAATCATGCTCTCCTGGCATCAAATCTGCAGGCATATAGATGGGAACACTTCTGTCTTGAAGCCTGAAGTCTGGTGGAAGTTTTTATCAGGTTAAATGCAGCCAAAACACTTTTCTTTTCTTAACTTTCTTTGAAAAGAAATTATGAACATCAGACAGGTCCAGTCCATCAGGTACCACCTTTCTGGATAAATCAGGCTCTCCTGGCATCAAATCTGCAAGAATTGAGATGGGAGCACTTCTGTCTTGAAGCCTGACGTCTGGTGGAAGTTTTCATCAGGTTAAATGCAGCCAAAACACTTTTCTTTTCTTAACTTTCTTTGAAAAGAAATTTTCAACATCAGACAGGTCCAGTCCATCAGGTACCACCTTTTTGGATAAATCATGCTCTCCTGGCATCAAATCTGCAGGCATATAGATGGGAACACTTCTGTCTTGAAGCCTGAAGTCTGGAGGAAGTTTTTATCAGGTTAAATGCAGCCAAAACACTTTTCTTTTCTTAACTTTCTTTGAAAAGAAATTTTGAACATCAGACAGGTCCAGTCCATCAGGTAGCACTTTTTGGATAAATCAGGCTCTCCTGGCTTCAAATCTGCAAGAATCGAGATGGGAACACTTCTGTCTTGAAGCCTGACGTCTGGTGGAAGTTTTCATCAGGTTAAATGCAGCCAAAACACTTTTCTTTTCTTAACTTTCTTTGAAAAGAAATTTTCAACATCAGACAGGTCCAGTCCATCAGGTACCACCTTTTTGGATAAATCAGGCTCTCCTGGCTTCAAATCTGCTGGCATATAGATGGGAATACTTCTGTCTTGAAGCCTGAAGTCTGGTGAAAGTTTGCATCAGGTTAAATGCAGCCAAAACACTTTTCTTTTCTTAACTTTCTTTGAAAAGAAATTTTCAACATCAGACAAGTCCAGTCCATCAGGTAGCACTTTTTGGATAAATCAGGCTCTCCTGGCATCAAATCTGCAAGAATCGAGATGGGAACACTTCTGTCTTGAAGCCTGAAGTCTGGTGAAAGGTTGCATCAGGTTAAATGCAGCCAAAACACTTTTCTTTTCTTAACTTTCTTTGAAAAGAAATTTTCAACATCAGACAAGTCCAGTCCATCAGGTAGCACTTTTTGGATAAATCAGGCTCTCCTGGCATCAAATCTGCAAGAATCGAGATGGGAACACTTCTGTCTTGAAGCCTGAAGTCTGGTGAAAGTTTGCATCAGGTTAAATGCAGCCAAAACACTTTTCTTTTCTTAACTTTCTTTGAAAAGAAATTTTCAACATCAGACAAGGTCCAGTCCAGCAGGTACCACCTTTTTGGATAAATCAGGCTCTCCTGGCTTCAAATCTGCAAGAATAGAGATGGGAACACTTCTGTCTTGAAGCCTGAAGTCTGGTGAAAGTTTGCATCAGGTTAAATGCAGCCAAAACACTTTTCTTTTCTTAACTTTCTTTGAAAAGAAATTTTGAACATCAGACAAGGTCCAGTCCATCAGGTAGCACTTTTTGGATAAATCAGGCTCTCCTTGCATCAAATCTGCAAGAATAGAGATTGGAACACTTCTGTCTTGAAGCCTGAAGTCTGGTGAAAGTTTGCATCAGGTTAAATGCAGCCAAAACACTTTTCTTTTCTTACCTTTCTTTGAAAAGAAATTTTCAACATCAGACAGGTCCAGTCCAGCAGGTACCACCTTTTTGGATAAATCAGGCTCTCCTGGCTTCAAATCTGCAAGAATAGAGATGGGAACACTTCTGTCTTGAAGCCTGAAGTCTGGTGAAAGTTTGCATCAGGTTAAATGCAGCCAAAACACTTTTCTTTTCTTACCTTTCTTTGAAAAGAAATTTTCAACATCAGACAAGTCCAGTCCATCAAGTAGCACGTTTTGGATAAATCAGGCTCTCCTGGCATCAAATCTGCAAGAATAGAGATGGGAACACTTCTGTCTTGAAGCCTGAAGTCTGGTGAAAGTTTGCATCAGGTTAAATGCAGCCAAAACACTTTTCTTTTCTTACCTTTCTTTTAAAAGAAATTATGAACATCAGACACGTCCAGTCCAGCAGGTAGCACTTTTTGGATAAATCAGGCTCTCCTGGCATCAAATCTGCAAGAATAGAGATTGGGATGCTTCTGTCTATAACTTTAACTGTTTGACTTTTTATCTCAAAATTTAACTTAATATGTGTCAAAAAATAATCTCAACACGGCTCATTACCTCGAGGAAAAGAGTTATTACCATTTATCTGTGGAACAAGCTGAGAAAACTCTGGACATTTTGGGGATGTTTATAAAATCTCCTTGAACATGACTTTACCACCAAAAATAAGAACATACTGGGTAAAAAGAAGATGTTTGGTGACTCCAGCACATGGAACCACTTTGCCCTCCCCCCTCCACCTCCTGTGCCCCCCCTCGCTCCCTGGGCTGGAGGCTGTATCTGGTTTCCTCTGCAGCTGAAGGGTTACTTCAGTCCATCCCTGGGATGAAAAGATGTCTCTTTCCCTTCTACGTCTTTTTTCAGGTGAGACGCTGGAGAAGGAAGGAAGGAAGGAAGGAAACCATTACACATGGGGGAGGGGGGAGAGGGGCCTGGAGACGTGGAGGAGGAAGAAGAGGGGAAACTGGAGATCTCTGGAAAAACTTCCGCTGTCCGAGAGAGTTTCCCATAATGCTCTGAGTCTACCAGACTCCCTGAAGACCTTTGACACCGTGAGTGAAAACACAAACTATGAGAAAAGTTCTGACTTTAAAGCAGGAGCAGGTTTGACTCCTCAGTTTCTGTTTCAGCTGATCCGACACCTTCAGACTTCCACAGTCTGATCCGAAGCAGGCGCAGCTGCTCGGCCCGCGCTGGAGGCATATTAACATATCTGGGTGAATTTCTCTGAAAAGTCGGAGGGAAATTCCATCCTTCAGAGCGTTTTCATCTTGTTTCCATTTCATCTGGACGGACGCTTCCAGCAACTCTTGCATGCAGCCGCACATCAATCAGCCACTTATTACAGAGCAGGAAAATAATGCTTTTTATCCCAGGAATGGGATTGTGTAATGGCTCCTCGTTTGACCTGGAAATCAGCTCCGGATCTGGAATGTGAGGCAGCTCCACGACACGTACGCCCTGCTCATGTGCTCATGTGTTCAAGGCTTTTAGTCTTCTCTCTGCTTGGAAAAGTGGTTTCAACAAAAAAACTGAACCTCTGAAGTTGCAGTTTTCTCCATAAAGTATCTGCTTGTGTGCATCTTTGCACCATAATCATCTGGTGGAGGCTGAAGTGGTCATGTTTTCTTCTCCAGTGAAAGTAAAGATCCCAAAGATTTGTCTCTCTGCTTCTTCTGTGCAACTTCCAATGAAATATTCTTGAGTGGAATCTGAAATTAACAAGACAACAAATGCTTTTATCAAGGGTTTTTCTTTTATGACGCCATAAACATGTTTAACCGTGCACGATTTAAACCCACATTCATGCAAAACGAGAATCTTTTCTGCACCATTTTTCAAAACTGAAGAAACTAATCTACGACAAACTGATTCAACTTTTTTGTCAAGTTTGGTTTGACAAGTCACAGAGAGTTCAAACTAAGCAGCAACATCCAGAAGTCGTCTGCAAAAAGCTGAAGTGTTTCTTCTGTGCAACTCTCTGCAAAACATTGTTGAATAAAAGCTGAAATTAACACAACAACAAAAGTTAACTTTACTTCAATAATCAAATGTAAAGCAAAGTTTTCTCCCTTGGCTGGATTTAAAATGATACACATGCAAAAGTTGAATCTTTTCTGTACCATATTCAAGTCACAAAAGGTTGATGTAATAAATTGAGATGAGGAAAAGAATCCAGAGATTTGACTGATAGTTTCAGTTTTCTTGTGAACATCTTTGCACTGTAATTCTCTGCAAAAAGCCACTCAAATAATCTTTTTTTTCTACCCCAGTAAAGTAAGGACACCAAAAACATGTCTGTCTGCTTCCTCCGTGCAACTTTCTGCAAATTATTCTTGGTAGGAAGCTGCAATTAACACAACAACAAATGTAAACTTTGCTCCAAGTTTCCTTCCCTTGTCTGGGTTTAAACTGATGTTTGAGCCAAAGGAGAATCTTTTCTGCATCATTAGTCTAAATTCAGAGAAATAATCCTCAAAAAACTGATTCAGTTCCTCCTGAAGTTGAAGTAGAAAGCCTGTTTTTCAATATCAGAGGTAGAAAGTGGTGATATTCTTGCAGAAGTGCAGCAGGTTAAAGTCCAAAGCTGAGTGAGAACCATGTTTAAGTAAATTCAGTGTCTGCTCTTTCCACCTGTTCCCAGAAACAACATTTGGAGAGTTAGATCCCCCCTGATGTTTGGGAAAGACCTGCTCGAGTCTCCGTCTTCCCACCAGGTGACAAATTGCTGGAGTGATTGAAGCGAGGGCCTACTTGCGAGGTTAATATCTAGCATTGATCGCTGCATTGATCATTGGTCCTCTCCTTAATGACTGTGACTGGACTGATTTTAAATAATACGTCTCACTTGTAACCTGACATCAGAGGAGGGGATAAGATCGGGGAACCGGCGTTTCTCGGGGAAGGAAACCGCTGCGAAAAATCAGCTTGAAAAGGCCGGAGGAAATTGAGACGATATTAAAAAGAAAAGGTTCAATCTGCGAGCTTTTTTCCCCCGCTGATCAGAAGGGCTGCGGACTACCGCTGGGCTCCTTAACATCTGGTCGGGCAATTTACCCGGCTCTGACGACTGGAAAGGTTAAACCACTAAAATCTAATATTTGCCTAGAGGGGGTCAAGGCACTGCAATTACAAGGTACAATCGGCAGAGCTAATCAGCTAGTAGCGCGTAGCAGGAGCTCAGCTGGGCAAATAAGCCCTGATCAGACGCTCTGTTCTCTGCCTCTCCTGTTTACTTATTAAGCTCCGTTCTCATGTTCAAGGGCCCCAACGCAGCCTCTGGCCCCACACACCCCCAGGCACAGGGGAGTAAATTTAGCTCCTGACGCTTTCCTAAATGGGAGCGCTGCACTCAGAGAAAAAAGAAAGTGTGTTAATCAGTATCTGCGGCCTTTGTTGGGGAACGATCTCAAATGACTTTGCTCCAATCTGGCAGGAATTAACACCTCGGGACGGGACGGGGGTAGGTAGGAACCGAACCCCAAGGAGGAAAACAAAAGTGCAGAGTGAGACAGATGTGTGTGAGGACACCAGTGGCCCCCGAGTCTCAGAAGGATGTGTGTGTGTTCCTGTAAGTTGTTTACATGATTGCTCTTTGACACACATTTCCTAATTGACTGAGTATCAAGTGCAGGATTAGTGTATAATATATCAGAACTGTCTGGCGCGCAGCACTTTTGAACAAGGCTCGGGGAACAATTACTGGTAATTAAATATGTGCCAGTTACTGGAAAAGATAATTATGTCCTTGGTGTATAACACCAATTAATTACTTTTATTTCAGCGAGCAAAGCTTTTAAACGGCAGCGGAAGCTATTCGATCGACGCTTGTTTGAGTACAAGCAACCTCCAAGTTCTCTAACGTGTTCGCTCCTTTAACGAACAGATCGTACACATTAAAGCTCATTTATTTGACTCTTTGATTCAGATCTTTGACAGTAAACATGCTCCTCTCAGGCCACAGTCCTGGTGTTTCTACTCTCTCCCTCCTGAGGAATTAAACATTGACACTGGTGTTGAATGGCACAGACTTCTTCTCCCTAAGAGGATTGGTCAGATCCAGAGCCTCACACCTTCTCCTGCTGTGCTCCTCACACTCAGATAGCAGCTGTAAACCCCCCCCCCCTGCCTTATGGGAAACTAACATGTATATCATGAATTAAAGAGAGGAGCATGGATTAGCAAATGATCTCATTCCGGGCGCCTGCGTCTAAAGTCTAACCTGGAAATACCTGTGGTCCATCATTAGTAATCTATTAAATCCACGGCCTAGAAATGGTTACACTACACGCCCCCGTCAAGCAGCCAAAACGTGGCTGTTGCTGCTTTTCCAATCCCCCTCTCGCTCTGGTTAATGAGATACAGAGTCAGACGGGCCGAGCGTGCTTCCTCTTCCTTCACCTCGCTCTCTTTCTGCTCCTGCAGCACACACGACTCTCATTTTTTTTTTATCTGCGACTCCGCTCTCTCCACTCGTGCACCGACAGCTTAATCCATGCATTCATGCAGTCGGCTCTAACAAGCGGCCTGTCAGGAGGCGACTCATGCAGATTTCTGCGCGTTCACGCTCGTTTGGAAAAGACTGTTTTCATGTTGTTTCAGGGAAGAAAGAAACAACAAAATGCTTTTTCTTTGTGAATCCAAAGTGTGAGTCTAAAGTCTGTTTCCAGGCCAAGAAAAAACACATGAAGTACCACTTCAAGAATCTTTGTCACGACTCCACGGTGACCTTTAACCTCTTATGCTTCACCAAGTCATTGTATGACAGCATTGAAAGTTTAGACCCTATTTTCTACAGGGTTCTAGCTGCAAGACAAAAGTGACCCCATAACGCTTCCTGTTTGACTGCCCAATAGTGTAATAGCGCTATTAAAGAGTCGTTTATCGGCTTACAGGCCTGTCATCACTTATACAGTAACCAATCACCTTTATCATTCACATGAAGCCAGCTGTAGCCATTTAGATCATTGGGGAAACCTATGTATTGCCATGCTACTTCATTCTTATACATGTGTGCAACAGAGGAGGTCAAATCTGTGACTGTGAACTACAATTTCATGATTATTGTTCAACCTTTCCACAAAGAGAGAACAGAGTTGACTAAAAAGAGGACACTGAGCACTGACTAAGCTGGTTCTGTTTGCAAAGAGTTATGTGAGTACAACTAAAAACTCTCTAGCTCCTATAAGGTTTTATCTAGAAAGCTCAAATTTCACCCAGATGTAGAAGTGACGTGGTGGATGTTTTATGTCTGACATGAAGCAGCTTGAAGTTATAGATTTTCAGAAATGGTTACAAAAGCCACATATTAAAACCTAACATTTTCTGAAACTAGAGATTTTAATCTTTCAAATGAGGCGTCAAGGTGTAAAGGCAAGGATTAGGTGGGATGTATATTTGAGGTTAAAAACATCAGCTGTGCGTTAATTTCATCACGTACACTAGAGGGTAAATCTGTGTTCTGTCTCTGAGTAAATGTTCAGGATTGATTCTCCATCTTTGTGTTGATAAATGTGCAACTAAGTCCTGAAGTAAACCCCTTGTCTGCATATGTGGCTGCTTCTTCTGCACCGTCTTGTTTGTGTGTGTGTGTGTGTTACCTCCTGAGGGGCTGAGTGTGTGTCACTCTGGGCCCGGCTCCCCCCGGATCTAAGCAGTATTGACAAACCCATCAGAGCTGGTGATGCATCGGGCTCCCTGCTCGCTCACCCTCCCGCCCTCAGCCGGCGCTGCAGGGCCGAGCTGACATGCTGTCACCTTGGTAACTGCTGCCAGAGTGAGCGGCCTGCTGGGATGGTTGACCCGAGCTGGCGGCCGGCCGGCGAGCTGCGGCGGGAGATGTCACAGAGGGACCCCTGGGGACCGAGCGACCCCTGCCTCTGTCCTCGCCACCATCGATCCGTCTGCTGCTGAGATCCGTCACCACCTGGGACGCTGCTGGATTACACACCGAGAGGAAAACACACACACACGTGAAATCAGAGGAAACAGCTCCTTAAAGAAACCAGTTTGAGACACATGACCTGGCACATTCTGCTTCACTTTCATCCACTTTTTTTCGAGGTTACCAGTCATAACTTGGCACTTCCTGGATCCTCTCTCTGCACGCCGTCTCTCACAGCCAGCACAAACGGCGCCCGTTGGCTCGGAGACGCTTCTCCACTGTTCTCCAGTCCTTTGAAACGCTGACCAGCTTTCTGACACCAGGCGCTGGAAGCTGCCGAGCCCACGCTGCGAGATGAGGAGCTCTGGGTGGAGTCGGGGGGTTCAGTTCTGGGTTGAAAGGGATTATGGGTAGAGACCAAGAAGTTTGACATCATACTTTCACGAGGCAATTTGTTCAAAGATAACTTCATGGACACACGCCACTGGTGGGATGTTTTCACCTTTTCTCTCATGAAAACAAAAGAAGCATCATGATTTCAGGAACAACGTTTTTAAGAATTTAGAGTTTGATAAAGTTAGTGAAGCTTTAAAGCTGTCGCTCGCCATCCAGGACGGAAACTCTTCACAGTTTTAGGATGCATTTCATTAACTAGATCTACCGTTTAAGACTTTTTCTTCCTGAAGGGCTGACAGCTAACAAACTAAAGATGATTTTTTTGAACAATAAACTTGTTGTCTTTAAACAACATCCTCCTGTTTGACTCACCTTTATGGAAATAATCCAGGAGAGCAAATACAACAAATCTGCTCTGCTATACTGCAAAAAATCAAATCTATGCAAGTGTTTGTGCCCTAATTTGAGTAAAAAACTGTCTTGATATGAGTCAAATTCATCTGACAAGCCCAGAGCAATGTCTTATTCCAAGAAACTAAAAGACAAAAATGATGCAAATGCATGCAACAAGTTAAAAAAAAATCTGAAAATGGTATAAGAAAAAATTGCTAGTCAAGTTTCTTTAAATTTGTATCGAGTGTTGACATAAGAAACTTCATTTTTGTCTTTAAATATCTTGAAATTAGACATTTTTTAGACTGCTCTGGTGAATGCGGCTCATACTGAGTCTAAAAGGACAATTATTACTAAAAATGAGATATAACCATTTGCTTGGATTTGAGTTTTTTTGCAGAGTAACCTCCTCTTTTCTGGTTCTTTATGTGACCTGCTGCAAGAAACTGACACAGAGGATAAAGACAGAAAAGTTATGAGTAAAAATCCAAAGTTATCTGAATAAATACCGTCTAAAATCTACAAAAAAATGCAGCTTTTCTTTAACTTCAATGATACCAAGCAACAAGTGAAGCAATAGAAACCCTTGAAGCCTCTTATTTATTCTCTTAACTTTGCAAAACAAGCTGCATTGTTGACACATCAGAAAGTCTGACTTTTTGTGGGTGAATTAAAGTTCTGACTTTCTGAATTTCTTCTGTCCAGGATTAGACTTTATTACTAATGTGCCTCAAACTCACAGAAACATAAAAATAAAACATTTAAAGTGACTTAAAACCTTCAGAAACCTCAAAGTTCATAATCCAAAATGTCAAAGTCATTAATTTTTAAAGCAGAGTTGAATCTGGTTAAAATAATACTGACAGGAGAGTTTGATTTGTAGATGAGGCTCAAACGGCCACAGGGTGGCGCTGTAAGGTCAGAGAAGCTGCAGAGGGGATGATTTACTGCTGTGAATGTTACATTAAAGAGGAGGCAAAGGGTTCAGACTGAGTGGGAATCAGAACAAGTATCAAGATTTGTTTTTTCATTTTGTAAATATAAATATTTTGAGGATTTGATGCTGAAAATCTGCATAATCAACCTGATTTTACTGTTTTTAAACACAAACCTAAAGCTTTTTTAATGCAAAAATCAAATTCTAGCTCAAACTACAACATAAGACACTCATATGTTAAATCTAATGTATGCAGTTTATAATCCAGCTCTCTAAAAACAAATAAATGTGTCAATGAAACTTTGTTCATGTCTGCTGCAGCTTCTCCTCCATAAAATCATAAAACCTCTTTAGAAAACACATTTACACACAAGCTGCTCACACACACATAATGAAAATAATAATAAATCACCTGATTTCATTGACGCTGTGTGAATCCGTGTGTGTGCACTCACCTGCTGCAGAGAATAAACCGGAAGTTTTTCTGCGGCCTGGAAACTTTTTCAGCAAACTTCGCACAAAGTAGAAAAACTGAGGAATTAGTGTTAAACGCTTTTAGGTGACATTAAATATACTTTTGGTAACATGGCTGCGCTGTTTGACGCAGTTCAAATGTTTTTATGTTGGAGAAATTCCGAACATTTCACTCTTTAAGTTTCGATATTAAAAAAAATATTTACGCACCAAAATATCGGAATGATTTCGTGATTTTATAAATTCAATACAAGTAAAATTATGTTGTTTGCTCACGAAAAGTGTGCAAAAAATTAGAGTTGTTGTAGAATTGTTTATTTGAACGTGGTTTAATAAGAATGATAAAGACTGTTAACGCGCAGGGTTGTTGTACGGGGTTTCCCTGTGCGTAAAACAACTTTTGAGGCTTTTTGCTCCAAATATTAAAGGTTTAATACAAATAAATCAACAAGCTGTCATCGAAATGTTTACAAATTTGTACTATATGTTCTTAGTTAAGTGTTAATCTGTTTATTTTAGAGAACAGAATTACTCCTGTGGTTGATGTGGAAGCGCTAAATTCGCATTTTGAATCAGGAGGGAGCGCGTTCAGGTTTTACGCGTGTTTATTAATGCAGACAGGAACTACTTCACCTCCTCCTCTTCCTCCACCTCCACCTTTCCATCCATCCATCCATCCATCCTGTTGCTCACACAACCATGACCTTCACCATTAAAAGAGAGGAAACCCCGTAGAGTCACGTCAGGATGGAAAACGCAAAACTCTTCTTCTCATCCGTTTTTTCTCTTTTTTGCGGCAAAAATATTTTTACTTTTGCTGCTTTCTTTGCTTTATGTTACATCATGACATTAATATATTTTTATTTTGAAGTCTTGTAGTAGTTTGTATTATTGCTCATTATTTATTATACTCATAATAATGGTTATGAATATACTAATGACAGTAATGATAAAATAAAGTGCTCGTTTCTGCACAACTTCATGACTCATGAATTAAATATCAGTGTGTAAGCTTTGCATTTTTTCTAACAATGACAAAAATATCATTAAATAAATTAAAGATAATTCAAATTTCAGCATTTTTTTCATCTATAATAATAATGTAAACAAAGCCGGATGGTTAAAAACACACATTAACATCGCGCCCTCGAAGCCCAGAGAGTTTCCTCCATCAAAAACAAAAGTAGAGGAGAGGAAATAAAGAGCTACAGCTCCGTACTTACTGTAAAATAACAGAAACAATAATGATCAAAAGCCAGCAGCAGACAGGAGGACATTTTCCTGCAGCACATAAATCCACGAGGACGGAGAAGAAGATGAAGAAGAAGAGGAGGAAGAAGAAGAGGAGGAAGGAAGACTCCCTGTGGAGAGCAGCTCACTATAATCCATATTCATGCCTTCGACACGTGGAGTAAATACAGTATGAGGAGAGACCACTGAGTGTGTGAGTATGTGTGAGTGTGTGCACAAGGTTATAGACTGAGCCCATGACACCAGGCTTTAATCTGACACAACGTAACTGCAGCTAAATCTGTGTATTTGACACCACACCTGTGCAAAATATAGAATATCTTTTTTTAAAAAGCAGCATCACTAAAGTAAAGGCAAATGTATCCAAAATTTTCAATTTAAGCGAGTTACATGTGAACATACAATTAAAAATGAAATTAAAATGTTTTTAAAGTGAAAAAAATAATAATAAAAACACTTCACCTTGAATTTACAAGCATGAGATAAAATCTGTAGGAAAAAAAATAAAGTTGAAAAGGTTTTAATTCTGCAAAACCTTCAGTTGTGACATAAAAATAAGGATTTTCAACCTCTTTTTTATTTTAATCAGATTATATCTGCAGCTCTTTAGTTTCTCTTCCTTTTTTTGTTGAAATTAAAGTGAAATATCAACAACAATCAGGATTTTAAAGTGGAGCTTTGTGGGACTAAATCTTTGCAGCTTTAATGTGCAGGACGAGCCTGTTGGGCCAAAGTCAATAAGCAAAGTGTTCCTGAGGCCTGAACATGTCTGCACACACACACACACACACACACACACACACACACACATGCTGCCAACATGGTTTTGAAGACCCATGAAAAAGCCAAAGCTGCAGCAGAATAGGCGAACCAAAACCCATTATGAGATTTAAACTCTTTTTGTGTCAGAAAAAAAAATCTCTATTTTTCTGCAGGAGCTGTGGATCTGAAAGGTGATTTCTTTTCTTTCTTTTCTTTCTTTCTTTTTCTGCAGGATGCACATTATGAACATGAAGTGATGGTAAGTGCTGAAGGTCTTGTTCTGCTGGGGAGCACAGCTCGGCTTATCTTAGCACGTCATGTGACTTTGCATTGGATTTTATAGCAGAGGAGCACGAGGGGCGCATGCATAATGAGCCCGTGCGTAAAGTGGAGCCTTTCTGCACACCTGCTTTCATTTCTAAAATCTACAAGGAGCATGCGCGAGACATTTAAGTTCACTTTGCACTAAATCGAGAAGAAGTATTTTTGTATTTTTGTGAGGTGAAATGAAATAAAGAAGTGACAGAACATAAAGTTTTACACACACTCTCTCTGTTCCACACACACTCTCAGCGTGTCTGTGCTGCCACTTTTACTAATGGAGACAAAGAAAAATGATGCCCACTCCTCTATATCATTGAATTCAGTTGCTTAGCAACTAGTATGGGAAATCATCCGCGAAATTCAAATCCTGCAGCGCGAGGACACGTTTTGTTGAGTTTTGCTGAATGGGCGAAGAAGAAAAGAAAGTTTTTAGGGAGGGGGGGCACGTTCGCCTCTTGCAGCCCTGACACAAAAATGTCCCACAACTGAAAGTGTGACAGCAGCATTAAAATTTACAGCAAAGACATCAACATGAAATAATAAAAATATTAATATCAGCAGAGATTAGAGGATGTTTTACACACACACACACACTGACTCTGAATCAATAACCTCTCTGACCCACTGCCCTGCTTCACACCTGACCCTCCTCTCTCCACCTGCGTGCACAGCACACCTGCAGGAGCTTGAGTGCGCGTGCGCGCCTCGTTTAAGGAGCCACAGTTTGCCTCCATCATAATCCACGCAGAGCAGCCACGCAGCTACGTGCACAAACTCTGCTCTTTGGATGAATGCAAATCAATTATTTTGCAGATTAGAGCTTTTGTTGCATTAATCAGGCGCTCATAATGATGGGCTGCTGAGTATTATGGGATGCAGGACTGTGAGCTGCAACGTAAACATTACATAACACACACACATACAGGACGCTGTGTCCAACAACAGCAGCGACATGGACGCCTCTGCTTATAAAAAGAAAACCTGCAGAAAGAGGTTAAAGCTTCTTTTTCTGCCTCATTTTTGCACAAAACCTCGCGAGACGTAAACAAACAAGGGGCCGCGGTGTGTCGTTTTAAAGAGGATTCAATGATACCAAACGTTACAACAAGTCTAGAGCTAATTTTCCTGCTTTTATTTTAAATTCAAACCCAGACTTCAGCTTGAACTGTGTATGTTTTAGCACACAAAGAGCCTTTGTTCTGTTTTATTCTAATGGAAGTTATTATTAGCCCGCAAATTCATCTGGGACATTTTCTCTGTAAGGTTTCTGCAGCTGTGCATGCACAAATGCACCAATAAAACACCCTCTTTTTTTCAAAAAATACAATGTAATAATATCATCTCAAAAACACAAGGTGGTTGCATTTCATTCTAACAAATTTATTGTGTCTCAATCAGCTCGTACGGAACCACTACTGAAATTAAATTACAATCAAATGATCACATCAAAAATGTACCCTTATTACCTAACAACGGTCAGCTGGATGATGATTTGTGCTCCTTTAGAAATACAAAAATGAACCAAAATAAGGGCAACAACCGAAAAATCTGAAGAAAATATTGAAATGAAAGAAGAAAAAAAGGGAAAGCATCTTACACAAGTTGAGGAAGGAGGAGGGGAAATAAATTACCGTTTGGAATAATTCATACGTATTCCGAATAAAATATTAAAACAAGTAATTCTGATGAAAAATATAAAGTAAATAAGTCAGATCAGTATCTGATCTAGTGATCTATATTGCCGGCTTTACAGAGTTTTTGTTTATTAAAACCTACCAAAGAACACTGCTTAGAAAGGGCAGCATTAATAGAATATCCACAGCACCCACTCAGTCACACTTGGCAACAGATTTTTTTTCTTCCTCAATAAGTGCAGTTTGAAGTCTTTTGCAAATGTCTTTTGCTCTATTTGTTGAGAAAAACAGGGAGAAGAATCCACTCGCGCTGTCAGAGTCCTTTAAATAATAACAAGATTTTTAGAAAAGCCAAAAAAAGAAGAAGAAGACGAAGGAGGAGGAGGCGATCTTTTTAAGATCAGGCGGTTTTTGTTGGGGGACAGTTTTCCTTTCTGGGCCTCGAGATGGGAGAAAAATAATCCTCCTCCAAGTGAGTGTGTGTCTCTGTGTGTGTTTGTGGGGATGAAACCATGCAGTCCACGTGAAAGGGGGATGAAAAAATTCGCAGGAAATGTTGATGGAAGCGTCGTGGATGTCACTCTTGTTCATATTGTTGCCCCTTCGTGGAGAAGGGGAGGGAAGGCGGTTCAGTCCTAAATATACAAAATGTCTGCTCCTTTGTTTCTTCAATCAAACACAGCATAATGAAGGAGGGAGTTTCTTTTTCAGGGAGAGAAAAATATAGAAAAAAAAACAATACTTGGTTTCCTCTTGGTGTGTTTTAATGCGCCAAAATTACCTGGTGGAATGAACTTGTAGTTGTCACCCTCTGGTCGCTCGCTTCACTCGCATCTTTTAAGTAATCTACTAAAAAATGCCCCTGAAAGAAAAAAGCAGAAGGAACCTTTTAGGTTAAGACATTTTTGAGGGCCTGGAAGAAGGTGCGTTTGCAGAAGGGGGAGGTTTTTTGTGGGAGGAAAAAGGGTGATTTGTTTCTGCTGAAAAATATAAACACATTTTGCAGTCTCACTCATATTCCCTCACAATCACAGTATCAAAAAATTTGGCTATCCTGGCGATAGTCTGAATGTTTTTAAGCAGTTTTAAATTCATATAAAATATTCTGCTGTGCTGTTCTATGTTTCACTGAACATTCTTTTGCAGTCCATGGAGGGGGGCGGTGTTTCTGCACTCACATTGCCGACCTGAGAGTACACATCCTCCGGCGTCTGAGCCACTCCTGGGGGCGTCATCCGTTTTTCCTTCTGTCTCCTATTGCAAAACCACACTCTAACCACCTCCTTCTCCAGCTGCAAGTTGTCCGCCAGGGAGCTGATCTCCTGCGCCGAGGGTTTGGGGCATTTTAGGAAGTGGCTCTCCAAAGCCCCCTTGACGCTCACCTCGATGGACGTGCGCTTCTTTCGCTTCCTCCCCTGCGCCGCGATCTTGTCGATGCTGGTGGGGCTGCCGGTGGATGAGTCGGCCTCCTCCAGCCACTTGTTTAACAAAGGCTTCAGCTTGCACATGTTCTTGAAGCTGAGCTGCAGAGCCTCGAATCTGCAAATGGTGGTCTGAGAGAAAACGTTCCCGTACAGGGTGCCCAAAGCCAAGCCGACGTCCGCCTGCGTAAAGCCCAGTTTGATCCTCCGCTGCTTGAACTGCTTGGCGAACTGCTCCAGGTCGTCCGAGGTCGGCGTGTCGTCGTCCGAGTGCGGGTCGTGGCTGTTGACGCCGTGGTGCTGGTGGTGCGGATGCTGGTGGTGATGGTGGTGGTGGTGGCTGCCGTGGTCCAGGTCCGGGGTGTCCCCCCTCACCAAGCCCGGGTGCACCAGGCTCTGGCTCCCCGGGCTCAGCATCCCGTTCACAGTGAACCCCCCAGGCTGGGAGTAGATGAGCGACTGCTGCTGCTGCTGTCCCCCGGAAATGGAGTTAATGTGCGCGGCAGTCGTGCTCCCCCAAGCCCCGGCGTGAGTCTGGTGGGGGGCTAAGTGAGGGGGCCTGTGGTGCAGCGCGGTGCCCGTGTGCAGATCGTCTCTGCCGGAGTTTTTCACGTCCTGCTGCTGCGGGCTGCCCGTCATCCCGACGGGACTCGACGACCAGGGCGAGCCGGCTTCAGCTGCAGCCACCGCGGCTGCTGCTGCGGCCGCCGCCGCGTGCGGCAGCGATGTCACCCACTGGTGGGCATGGCTCAGCATGTGTCCCCCGTTGCTCGCTGCCATTGCGCCTTGCATAAAGTCACTCTGCACCATCTTGACCGAGGGGTCTCCCCTGTAGCCCCCAGACCCCGAGGTAACCGCAGCACTGCCCGGCTGCATGCCACCACCTCCGGAGTCAGAGTGCACGATGGAGCCGGACGATAAGATGCTATTGCTGGGCAGATAAGGATTGGAAGCCGCGGTGGCCATTCCGTCAACCCTTATGAATATGTTTGTGGATAACCCCCCTCCCTTTTACAGTCACTTCTTTCGAGCAGGCAAATTGTATCTCATGAATTATTCAAACTTTAAAAGTATGGGGAGCTTTTTGGTGATACCATCGACGTGCGTAAAAACGCAAAAAGCTTCAAAACCAGCTGCAGAAAACTGGATAAAATCCGCATGAATTTACAACATTCTACTTCAAACTGTGCAGGGAAATCGGCGATAAAATCCCAGGATTTTCAAAAGCCCTTTGAAACCATGTGCAGTCCGTTTGGAAAGTTTTGCACTGGGGTGAAATTGGGCGCATTAAAATTAAGATATAGAGGAAAAAACGCGTCGTCCCAAACAAACTTTTGTTGCTGGCGAAAACAAAAAAGCCTTGCAAATTCTCCACAATGTCCAAAGTCCCAGTTTATGTCCTCTTTGGGTGAGAAAAACATGAGCAGAGTGTCCTCACTTCTTTTGTAATTCAGTCGCAGAGATTTCTCCCTCGCTTTATTCTTTTCACTCTCTTCTTTTATAGCTCTGTAGAGCCTCTCTTTGTTCTGTTTTGATGTATATAAACCTGCCAAACCGCAAACTCCCGTTGAAGTACAATCCCAGTATAACAGTGCACGGCGCTGCTCGTCAGCCTCTTCTCTCATTCGCTTGTTCTCTCTCTCCTCCTCTCTCTCTATATCTCTCGCTCTCTCTCCCCCTGACAGGCCGGCGTAGTCCCGCCCCTCGCCGAACCCCGCTTTACGCACGGATGTTTACCCGTGTGCGTCCTCGCCCATTGGCTGCGCTCGGCTGTGATTGGCAGCTCTCAGCAGCCCTTGCTCCGGGGCGCACGAGCCCTCCTTCCGGCTGTTCCGATTGGCTGGTTTTTAATTGCAGTCCAAACAAAACGGGGAACACAACTCGGTAGTAAACAGCGCTGAGATATTAGTACACAAACAGGGGTGAAGGGGTAAATAAAAAGGTCGATAAAGTCTGACCTCTGCTTTGTCATCATCGCCATAAACTTCTGTTTTTTTTCCTCCAGGAAGCTCCAAAATATCTGTTTCTCTTTATTTATATCTGACTTCAGCACATATTTCTGGATAGAATCATCTTATTAAGATTTAATGTGATAAATTATGGATGGAAAAGGCTGTAAACACAGTACAGATAGTTTAATTCACTGGTTTGTAGATTCCAGGACTTATTCACTACAATCTGAGCAAGTGTTTGTGTCTTATTTTAGTAAAATGTTATGATAACACTTTATATAAGCCACATTTACCTGACAAGTCCAGAAAAATGTCTTATTTCAAGAACAAGCACTGCCTATAGAGTAAGAAAAACGTGCTTTTCAAGTCTCTTAAAATTAGAATAACAAATAGAAACAAAGAACAGGCAATTCAGAGATCATTTTTGTCTTTGCATATCTTGAAATAAGACATTTTCCTGCATTTGTAAGGCTCATGTGGCTCATATTAAGTCTGCATGGACATTTTTGCTAAAAATAAGACAAAAACACTTGCTTAGATTTCAATTCTATGCAATGTTTAACCTCTTGAGATCATTTTTAAAAAAGTTTCCTTGCTATTTGAGATAAGTACAACCTTGTTTCTCTTTATTTTAGTTTTATTAGTTAACTATTTGTTTAAAGTTATAATTGCCATTTCTCATATATTTCACTGAAGTGGGTTTACTGTTGTAATATCAACAAAAGATTACTCTAAAGTGCCTCTAAATGTTTATGATGGGTCAATTTCTTTTTTACAAAAAATGAAGTATTATGGGTCTGAGAGGCAGAAATGTAATGTCCACAAAAGTTAATGTGATAAATTAGGCTAATAAAAAGGTTGTAAACACAATAAAGATAGTTTGATTTACTGTTTTCATTCCTAAAACAGGTTCCAGGACTTATTTAAGGCTTAGCGTGTGTTTAAAAGCTGCAAAAAGGAGAATATATTTACCCTTTAAAATGGGGAAGAATGTAGGGTTATATTCACTTTCAGCAACCAATCAAAAACATCAAATAATATTTTTTTTAAATGACAATTGTTACACAGCTGAATTTTCTGGTTACTCTGTTATTCAAACCCAGATTTATCACCTCAAATTAAATGTTTACGAGCTCATAAAAGCGCACAATGTCATATCTGTGAAAAGAAAACCATGACACTGCACACTCAGACTACACAGCATTTACATATGTTAAAGAGAGAGGGGGTGTAAGACATGATATGCAGAAAAAAAAGCTCCTCAGCTCAGCAGCCTCAGATGACTCTTCAGGAGTTCACGCGCAAAGGTTGCGTGCTGAATTCTTTGCGTCAAAGAGAAAGTGGCAACCACAACAAGGGCAAATTGAGCAGTCCTTTGGGGATTTGTCATGAAAACACATCTAGAGATACAACGCACCATCCCCTTTAGATGACCACATCACCCCGCGCATGAATGGGGCCTTTGTTTGGAGCCTTTGCGCCTATATTCACGCACCCATGGGCCTGATATATGGGTCCCCCTGCACCCAGATAAAGGTCTGCAGCCTGTTGAGTCTACAACACCTCGAGCAGGTGATTTCTTCAACTGTGCTGTGCGTTAAATGTTAAAGTCAACCCTCCAACTCCAAAGATGACGCACAGAATTTACAGGAAAAAAGCAGCATTTCAGGAGCTGTTGTGTCCCCCTCCTCTTCTCTCCTTCTCCTCCTCATCCCAGTAGATTTAATTTGGCTCAAAACCGATGGAGCCTCGTGGATTTGTTTACATTGAATGGGCAGGCTAGGGGCCAGAAGCATGGGGGCCCTCTATTCATTAATATACAGTGAGGATTTCGCTCTAAATTACTGCTGTTCAATCCTCACTGCACGCTTTGAAAGGGCGTCTCAGGCGGCCAGCAGAAACGTGACACCAAGGGTGCAGAGAAGCAAGATAACCCCTGAAAATAAAAAAATATAAAACATGTATATGAAAGGAGAGTCAAAGGGAAGCGCAGAAATGCTCCAAGAAAGCACTGCGCCGCGATAAAAAAACACTCCTCTCTGATATATGATGTGTTTATTATTTATTTGCTTATTATAAAAAAGGTCCCCAAGTTCCCTGCTGGGGGAGTTCATTTATTTTGTATGCAAAAAAAGGAAGGAAAGAAAGAAAGGGGGGAGAGGAAAAAAAATCATCCCCAAGTATAACAAGAGACGAACAGTTAGTGCTGATTTTCATTTGCATAAATTTTCATATATTTTAGTGAAAATAATAGCGCGCGCCGAGGAGTGCTCCTGCTCAGTTGAGGCAGAGGAAAGAAAATCTTAGGGAGCACCGAGTCCTAGGAAAGGGAGATAACCATTTACAGGCTGCATGTGCGTCAACAATGTGAAGCTATTTCCCTCCTTTTGCTCGGACACAAGGTAAGTCAACGATCATGTGTGCGGATTTCTGCTTTTACGCATGAGGAATGTTTGACTTTATCGCGCATTGCTCCGCTGCTGTGCCTGTAACGCGCTTCCTTATAGACTCCTCGCTGCTTCACATGCTATTTCTGCAGTCTCCCGCGCCTTTACATCCACTTCTATTCTCTTTAACTCGTATTAAAAACTCGGATTGCAAATTTTCCTTTTCCCAACCCTCGAATGCGTAAAAATCAATATCGCGCCAGCTTCTTTTTTTCTCTTCCCGTGCGGTTGTTTTTAGATAAATAGCGCACAGATGGATAAGCTGTGCTGTTTTGTAGTGAATGTCCACCGAAGAAAAGTGCAATCAATCACATTATAAGCAGGCAGGGAGAGAGAGAGTGAGAGAGAGAGGGAGAAAGAGAGAGAGAGAGACCCCTCGGTTGGAATCCTCCAGAGGGATCGCGTAGGCAAGTGCAATATGAAATCGTTTAATATAAATCGATCTCCATGCTGGAAAGTTTGTTTAAAGTTTACATGTGCCAGCCTCTGGGTCCTTAACTGCACCCATCGACACCGACAAAGCTGATTAGGACTCTCAGAGAGAGGCGCAGATTTTAATGAATGCAGGTCGGTTTATTTTCTCTTTGAGTCTCAGAGATGTAGGAGGAAAAGTCAGGAAAAGTCTGATTTCTAAAAGAGCTCTGGTCCAAGGCAGCTATCTGAAACAACTTTCTGCAACCTCTCAAAGTCCAGCTCTCTGAATCTATCACACATTAACCCGATTTAGTGCAGAAGACGCGCAGTTTTTTTGCAGCTGAGGCGTATTTCTCACGGGTTAACTCCTCTGCCTGCATTGAAGGCAGAGCGCATTTCTGAGCCCAGCACTCGGTAGCCATGGTGAGCCCCATAAAAGGGGGAAACACTAGTCGCATTAAGCTGTATGTTTGTGCACTGGAGTCGAGATGAAAAAGAGGCTCGGTGTGTCCCGGGCCAGCGTGGAGGAGAGCAGGGGTAACGCGTTACAGTAACGGAATCAAACACATCTGCAGGAGCAAATAAATGCACTTTTAAAAGTCTGCCTTTCTGCTCCACATCAACAAAAACACAAGAAATCACCCGAGAGCTTTCATTTGACTCAATAATTTACTTTACTGTGCATATGTCGACTTTCAAAGTGTCAAAATTAAGCGTAAAAGCTGCATTTTTTTGGCACATTGTGTAAAATTAATCTGACACACTTCCCTCAGAATAGAAGCAAACAATAAGGATTATTACGCAGAGTGAATAAAGAGAGAAAACAGTTATTTCTCAACATTTGGGTGATGATCCGTGGTGTTACTTCAGTCAGGGGTGGAGGTGTCAGGCTCTGCCTTCATCACAAATTCACTAAAGACAATAAAACAGCCGCCAGGTGTCGCGCTCACTCGTAATGTAAATATGTAAAACATACACTACAAAAATTAACATTTCAAATCTCATTTTTTTTAGCACGACAGTCGCGTTTTGTGGAGCTATTCAGGAGTTAAATTTCGCATTTGGCTGAATCCACGTACACTCATTATCCGTCATATTTACACATATTTTTTTGCAGTGTAAAGGAGCACTCTTTGAATTTATTTGTCATTATATCAAATCAACATTGAATTTTTCAGACTAACTCACAACAAGGCAACCTGAAAATCAGGCTCAGTCTATTTCCTGGTTAATCCACCAACCCCAAAGACCAGCATCTGCATTTTTACGCATGCACTCCGGATTTTGGTCGCACACCCATGTTTCCAGCAGAAGAAACCTGCTCGTATTGATCAGTTTGCGCAGGCCCCTGACAGCCTATCACGTGGCAGCCCTCGTTGATATGCAAATATCCTGTGATGAGTTAGACCCTGCATGCTTTAAGCCAGCCTCCATCTGCAGCAGCCTATAAGCCATAAGTCTCTTTGAGGGGAACGTATGGCTAACCTGAGAATTATTTAGCAAACGAGTCGTGAATCAGCCCGGGAATTAGTGCACTGCTTGACCAGCCATTTGCACTATTCCTTCTTCATCATCCTCATCATCAGAGGCACTAAAACCTGCAGCAGTGCGCGTTATTGCTCCGCATTATGCACCCATTCTGTCAGGCTGCACAATGACGCTTATTGGTAGCAGGAGGCCGTTTATTTACTCCTGCACCAGCAGATTGTCTCATTTATCAACATGCTACCCTGAACGCGCGTGAGGAGAAGCATGTTTCCAAATCATAAACAGGATTGAATAATAAAAAATTAAAATTAAAATAAGGGAGTGTGTTTTTTTATGCCTTTAAAAAGGTGATTCAATTAAATAATGTGTTAAAAATGTGACTTTTAGGGGAGGATAAAAGCGTCCAACGTGCGTAAAAACCGCCTCCTTCCATCCTCTCTCCCCCATAAAGCATCCTCACAGTCTCATCACTTTGATTCATGAATTTATGACACCTGACGTGCAGATTTATGTCAGCCTCAGAAGGTGTGTAAGCCCTTGCGTAAGGTCTGCATGGTGACAATATTCAGATTAAATTGGTGCAATTCCTGCCGTTTTAATTATGGCCCTACTTAAGTTGCCTATGGGGCTTTATAATTTATTTTCTCCCTCCCTCCCCTCCTTCCTTCCTTTCCTTCTTTTTGGTCCAGCCGCTAATCCGAGACGACATACGTTGAGTGCGTCTGCACGTCAGGCCAAACGTTGATTTAAAGCCGAATCCAACTTGGAGCACTTAATGATAATGTAGCTACTATAGCGTTAATTAAATGGGCTACACTGAATACCAGTGTAAGCATTAAACATGCCTTCAATTTCACTGCATGAATGGCTTTTTTTTCTTAACCCATTCACACGAGACTGAGGCTCTTTATTAATATTCTATTAATAAAAGTCATGTATGGAGTCATATGCACACCTCTCACTGCGGCCTGAGTAATTGGCCAGTATTACCCAGCGTGCAAATGGGCTGACATGCAGGTAGAGATTACATGTTTGCTGCTCCTTCCTCCAGGAGTCACAGCTCACATGTGCTCTTATTGATTTGGGATTAGGAATCAATGTGGCTGTCATAATTTAGCTGATAAAACCTGCAAAAAAACAAAAGTACAGGGTTGTTTTTGTTGCTCCAAGTGTGTTTTTATCTCTTCTAATTATTTTTTTTGCAATTACATTAAAAATTTCAGCACAAAATGAGGTTTTAATTAGTCAAATTAATTAAATTTTTATTTTTAGGGATAGAAAACAAGCAAGAGATTGAAATAGGTCACTTTGTTTCAGCTGCAGAATAAATCTGAGGTGTGAAATAATTTAGGTTTAAGTTGAGATTTGGGGAACTGTATGGTGAGGTTTGAAAGCAGGTGTTTCTGCACACACACACACACACACACACACACACACAGTAAAGAGAGGAGAAAAAAAAGCCAGGCTGCTGAGGAGGTGAGTGACGGGGCGACAGATCTGCAAAGATAAGATGAAGTGCAGCTTTTTGACTCAGAGGAGAGAGAGAGAGAGTGAGAGGGGGGAAAAAAGGTGTGTGTGCACTTTGGTGAAGGGGGTGTGTGTGCTTTATCTGTCAGTCTTCAGCTTCACCCCACCCCCACCCTCATTGGCCACATCCCTCTTTCCTCCTCACACACACACACACACACACACATGCAGATGTAGAGAACATCAGCATGGACACACACGGCTGAAAAAAACCCAGCAGCATCAAAACAAACCCTGATTATTGTGTATGCAAATCAGAGAAGGGACACTATTTTTCTATTCTATTAGCCTGTGCTACACATGCTAATCAGGACTGATACTGTGTTATTAAGCAGAGTAATTAATAAATAAAGTAAATCCACAGGAAATCTATACAAGTGTGCAGCCGTTTGGTTTGTAGCCACCGTGCATGTCTCCACACACTCCCTGCCTTTTTTTGTTTTTGTTTGTTAAACAGTGGCGTTCCCCGAGGATACAGGGAGGGGGGGGGGGTTTGTGGCACCTCCCTGCCCAGGATTACATTAATCAAAGTATTTATTTCCCTCGGGGAGCTGGGCGCAAATCACTCCAAATCCCAGTAAAATTGGATAACAGAAGAACGGGCGCATCTAGGGTAACCCTCCCGTGCTTTTTCGCTCGTTTCACCAACTTAATGGATCTAGTTCTATCTAACTTTGTGTGCTGGCAGGGAGGGGGAGGAGGGGGGTTGCAAAGCTAGAGGTATTGAGGCCTTTGAGAAGACAAACAACATAATTGGATGGAAGCGAGCGCTCAGGTAGAGAAAAAACAACACTAACCACATCCCCGATAGGAGCAACTCTGGGTATAGAGCTGTACAAATAACAGCCATTCTCTGATTCCCTGTCGAGCCTATAGCAGCCACGTCTGGGTCCCAGCCAGCAGCAGGGGGAAAAAAAAAACTAGCCTCTAAGATCCTCCATCTGCAACACCAAAGCTGACGGCTTTTCTCTGCGCTAAGTCTGGTCAATCCATCGCAAAACCCACAACACGACAAAAACTCCCGATTCGGTCTTTGCTCTATTTGCAGAGTAATTACGTGTGATGTTTGGGCAAAGCCTGGGTGGCTAATAAATCAGCTAATGTTTACAGCAGAGCGGGTGCTGATAAGGCAATAAATACAGCGCCCAATATGCTGCCTATTACAGGTAATGCAAATAAAATAATAGGGCTGTAATTTTTCCTTATGTGCTGCTGCCCCGCTCTTTGATATTCATGAGGGAAACAGGGAGGAAATCTCCTCTCTCCCTCTTTATGGGGGCAAATTCACCACTGCTGCCTTCGTCCCAATCAGGGATAAATGATGGCCTCGTTGTGCAGCATTGGAGGCAACCCCAAAACACACACACACACACAGACGCACACACACATACAGACTCTGAAATGCATGCAACTGTATGTTTGCAGACACATGCTTCCACACACATGCTGTGGCTGCCATGCATGCTGGGGGGTATGAGGAGTCGATGGAGTCGCCTTTGGGGTCCTGACTCAGAGCCAGGCCTCTCAGGGAGCCTCCGTGGGGTTTCAAACACACACCACCACTACATATGTAGGAATATTTCACATGGAGAGCAACAAAATCTGCACTTTTGGCACAAAAATCACAATTTAACCAACATATGTGTGTGTGTGTAAAGAGTTTGCATCTGCAGGTGTGTTGTTGAACAGCTTTAGGGAGACATATCCCCCTTTTTTGGTGATGGAACTATGAATGGGGCAGACATAAAATACTTGAGTAGAACTGCACCTTTATAGGCAAACTGCACATGTATAGTAGTTTCACTCTTTTCTGGTGTTGAGATTTTTGTCAGGCCCATATTGAGTCAAATTTAAAGATAAAAAGTTGAAATAGTGAGAAAGAAATAAAAATTCTGCATTAAAAGTAAACAAAATTGAGCTAGAAAGTTACATTTTGACCTTAAAAGTCACAATTATGAGTTAAAAAGTCAAAATTTGGGGACAAAAACACATTTTGAACGAAACCATCAAAATTGTGATATCAAAGTCTAAATTCTGAAAAAATACTCAAAGTTTTGAGCTAAAAAGTAGAAGTAATATGATCAAAAACGTCAATATTTTGAGATATTAAAGTCAAAATTTTGAGATTCAGAGAAAAATTGAATAGAAAGACAACATCTTCAGCTAAAAAGTCAAAATTAGAGACGAATTGTTTAATTATGGGATCAAAAGTCCAGCTTTTAAGAAATATAAAGTCTAAGTTATGTTATAAAAAGTCAAGATTGTGAGGAAATATTCAATATTCCAATCCTAAAAGATAAGGTTATGAGATGATAAGTCAAATTTTGAGATAAAAATCATGAAATTCTGCATTTCCATCTCAAAATTTTGACTCTAATGCACAAAAAAAAGAAGGAATCTAAAAAACAGTTTTTCCATTTAATATTTTTAACTTGTTGGAATTTGGTTTGAACACATTTTTATGTTTACATCAGTGGTACGGATAAATATATGGGTTATGAAGCTACTTTGTCGAATCTGAGTATCTGTAGTTTCCTCTTTTGGAGTTTTTAGACTAAATAGTTAACAATCATGTTCTGCAGCTCTGATGAAACCAAAAACAAAAAGAAAATAATCACAGAGAGGATTGTAAGATAAAAGTTAGGATCCTTAGACGAGCAAACACAGTGGCATGGATCTTTAAAAGTCTCCCTGAGGCCCCTGTTGGGACTCAGACCACACTTTGAGACCCCTGTATGAGGTGCCTGAAGCTTTATGTGTGTTATATCGTCCCCGTCACACACAGAATAAACACACACATATCTGCTTTAGCATGGCCAGCTAGCTGCAGCTCTGAGGCGTCTGTAATAATGATCAGTGGCTCTAAACTCCAGAACGGGGCTCTGCTGTCGGGGTCGGCGACTGTTGTTGATGATATGCGGCCGCCGGTGACATGTGCTATTCATACGCGAAGCTTGTGTGGTCACGTTCTGCAGCCGGGAAGTCTTGATTCATGCGGGCATTATGCAAGCCGGACGCTTATGGCACCTCTCCCTGTTGCTGTGCAGTCAGGCCCATTTGTTTGGAAATGGGTTTACATACATCTTCTTCCAAATGACTCCCCCTCCTCCTCCTCCCCCTCCCCCACCCCTCCCTGAGCTTACAGCTCTCCCTCACACACATACATGCAGACTTTACACCACAAACATGGAGCTGCTCAAGAGGGAGTTAAGGTGATGCCGGCCATGTTTGGACTTTTGGTTCAAAGATTTGTGGATATTTGGTTTAAGTCTAACATTGTTTACATTTGTTTTTCATTTGATAAAACTGTGCACGGGCAGGTTTTTATCTTGAATTGTCTCTAGGTACTGAATTCTCTACTTTCATAGGTACCAAACGATTTCCCTTATCAGTATTGAGTATTCACCTAAAATCAAATGATACTATGTTTTGATACCTAAACACATCCTTGTGCCTGTGAGGGAGTGGAAGAGAAGGTAGTTTTTCATGCTCTACAAAGAGCTGGGTTTTAATTTGTGCATTATTAAGAGAAAACATTGCATAGTTGAAGTTAAGTTTAGTTAAGGGTTTTCATGTTGAAGAAATTTGCAAAACAACTTTGAAGTTACTTACAATTGAATGTTGTTTTGATATATTTGTTTAAGTTTAAGTATTGGGGAATCAAAATACTTCCAGATTTTATTATCAAACAAAAGAACATTTATCAGAACATAAACTCACACAAAAGCACAGGAAATTGCACTAAAAAAATGGGAATCTACACAAGTGTTTATGTCTAATTTTTAGTCAGAATCGTCTTTTTAGTCTCAATATGAGCCAGAGTCAACTGACAGGTCTAGAAAAATGTCTTATTTCAAGATATTTAAAGACAAAAATGACTTCTGAATTGCTTGCAACAAGTATCAACAAAATCTGCCAATGGGGTGGGAAAATTTGCTTGTCAGGTTTCCTGAAGTTAGAAAAACGTTTTCTTACCTCAGAGGCAGATTTTCTTGCCTTGTTACAAACAATCCAGACATCACTTTTTCCTTTAAATAAATTGAAATTAGACATTTTTATGGACTGATCTGGTTGATTTGGCTCATATTAAGACTAAAAAGATTTTTTTTTACTTAAAAGAAAGAGAAAAACACTTGCCTAGATTTCAGTTTTTGCAGTGTGGTATCATTGAGAACTGATACCAAATCCTAAATACAGGACATCGGCACCGTATTGGTATAAATGTGAAAGGCACACATCTCTAATTGTCTCCACTTTAGCAAAAACTATTGTAGGAAATCCGAATTTGTCACAAAGGGAAACCAGGAAAGAAGTGTTTCATGCACAGAAAGGTTCAGGCTCCGCAAAATTTGAAAATAAAGAAAGAGAGGAAGGAAAAAGGATCAATATACAAATGCAAATTTTACGTAATTCCATTCTTAAATGTGTGAAATCAAGCGCTGGTCTCTCTGCAGCTGTCACTCAAGTCAGACACTCCTCCTGACCTTTGACCCCGTCACTCTGCAGCCTCTAACAGCGACACAGGACTTGATTTCCTGAAGTCTAACAACTGCAAAGCCCCTATAGCTGTATGATCGTCCACACGTACAGACACACTCTCTCCTCCCTGCTTCACAGAGCTGCTGCTGCTCCCCTTTACTCCCCCCACACCTCCTCCTCCTCCTCCTCCTCCTCCTCCTCTGCCTGGGCCTGAGCGTTCAAGCCAAGCAGCATCACAAAAGCGGCTTTGAGGGGGGATTGCACGCTGGCCGCCGACCCCTCTGAGCTCACACCCGCTGCACAAAACGCAGCAACAGCCCTGAGTTCTGACTGTAAGGAAACAGAGTGTGTGTGTGTATGTGTGTGTGTGTGTGTGTGGCTGCAGGGCAGGCTCCTTCTTCACGGTTAAACCCTTTCCTCTGGTTTTGGTTTAGAAATGCTTCTCTGTTTTACTTTGAAGGGAAACCTTCAGCTCCTAGAAGTGCTGAGTCGTTAAACAATGCAGCACAGAGTCGAGCACAATAGAACTTTGTTGGTCAACCATGTTGGAAAATTGCCTCAGCATGGACTGTCAAGTCAAATATCCCTCTTGGGTTTTGGCGTTCAGTCGTGCTCTGTCAGCTTGTCCTTCCAGAGAGTGATTTCTTTTTAAGGGCGTGTTATAAAATCAAATCTCTCCTGTTTGAGATTTATTTTAACTCAATTTTATCATAAAGCATCATTAGCGTGAGCGGGCGTGGGCGGAGCTTCCTCGCCTTCACAGGTTACAGTTTGTGGCTTTTCAGCTGCAGGATTAAATCGAAGTTTGGATACATAAAACAAAGATTTTGACAAGTCTGCTTTAAGAGCTGGTTTGGGCTTCAACATGCCGTTCGTCATGTTTTTCAAACAGAGGACACTTTTAACAGCTCCCCACGCCTGTATTCCTCATTGTCAAAGCTGAAAAAATATGTAAAACTTGTATTTTTTTCTGCCGACAACCTCCAAATGAAGGTCTTCCACAGAGACGCCTCCTTTGTATGACTGAACGTGAGATAATTCAGGGTGTCATGTAAAATGAAATTACATGCAGAGCGTGGTTCCCTCCTCTGCACAGCGCTCTCTTCAGACTCTAACCTTCATATTGTAGATGTGAGACGAAAGCTTAGCAAAGCATAGCCAATCCTCGGCGCCTGTTTCACATTCAGTCCTCCCTGCTACGTGTCTGTGTGTGTGTGTGTACATGTGTGTGTGACCGCTTAGATTACAGTCCACAAACATGAATCCTCCAAACAAGGACTCACACACTTCTTCCTTCAGTATCTAGCACAGAAAGTCTGCTCAGCCTACATTCATCCAAAGTGAAGGCTGAAACTCTGAATGACACGGTTACGTAACGCCGCTCGCTCTAATCTGACTGTACGTCTTTGAGGCTTCAACGCAGGAGAAGCTGCACCCAAAGGAGTCGCTATCGGAGCTGTGATCTGTGCTCTGATGTTTAAATGACGCTTTATGAGCAGGAGGTTTGAAGGAACAGCTGAGCTCAAGGTGAGACAGCTCTAGTACCAGTCCAGGTTTTTACTCTGACTCCAGCTTTTACCTCCACTCACTCCAGTTTGGAGGCCATGTTTTTATTTACTCTTTGGAGCCAAAAACAGCCATGTTGGGACGATGCCTGAAATGACTGGTAATCAATCAATAAATCTACTTTAAATTAACTGCATCTTCACAGCAAAAACTGAAATCTAAGCAAGTGTTTGTGTCTCATTTTTAGTCAAAATTGTCTGATTATACTTTATATGAGCCACATTCAACTGACAACTCCAGAAAAGTGTCTTGTTTCAAGTTATTAAAAGACCAAAATGATGACTGAATTGCTAGTAATAAGTAAAAAATTCTGCCAATTGGCACATCAAGTTTTCTTACCTCATTGGCAGATTTTTTTGACTTGTTAAAATCTATTCAGACATCATTTATGTCCCTAAATAACTTGAAATAAGACACTTTTATGGACCAGTCTGGTGAATGTGGCTCGTATTGAGTCAAGTAAGAAATTTTACAACAAAAAAAAGACATGAATAGTTGCTTAGATTTCAGTTTTTGCAGCTTTGATTGAGGGCTACGATCACATGACTGCACAGTTACTGATACTTGAGTTCCCTCTGTTTAACTTGTATAAACACAAATTTGTATCAAGTAGGAAAAACAGAAAAGAAATGGAAAGTTTTCTTCACCCAAAAGGAACCCAAAACTCAAAAGATGTGTCTTTTATTCCCCTACTGATGAAATAAAAATTAGCTCAAATCAGGGGTCAACACAAAAAGGGGGCAGCTGATGAAAAACAACGCTCTACACTTTCCTTTTTTGAGATAAAATGTGTCCTAAACTGTCTTGTAGAAGTTACAAAAAAAGCTGAAGCCCCTCCTGGTTGGTGAACCACACTAAGTGTCACAGTGAGCTACATTAATGCAAAGACGATGAAGCCACATGCTATTACTGAGACTTTAATTCTAGAAAGAAATGTCTTTGGGGTCACTGAAAAATTGTGAAAAAATGGGGTCACAAGCCGAATAAGGTTGGGAGTTACCGCTATAGTCCATATTTTTCTCCAAACTACAGAAAAGTTGTCCCCTTCGCTTTTTCACAAAGTTTCCGGAGATGAAACCATCCAATCAGAGAGTAAAATCAAATCTTTCATAAGGAGTAAAATAATGTATTCATTCTAAACATGTGTCACCCTCTCTCCCGGCTCGCTGCTGTGCTCTCTCCAGGAACCAGCCGTCAATCACGGCGTGTAGGCGGCTCTGTTTTGTCCTTTCACATACATCTTCTCTGGTTGACATTTGAGTTTTTCTTCACTGCTTTTTTTCCAGTTAGCAGGGGCAGCGCTGCTTATGCTAACTAGCCTGTTCTTCTTCTTCTGCTTACTCCAAACAAACTGAAAACACATCATGTTCCCGGTGAACACTTGCCAGACACAAAATGTTCAGAGCTGCAGAGAGGGAGAGCTTTCATGGGCTCGCTATAGGCCGGCGCATGTCAGCAAATATTTGCACAAATCTGCTTTTTCGAGGACAAATCGAAGCTGGTGTATAAAGCGTGAGGGAAATGTCACAGATTAGGAGACGTGATGCAGAGGAGCAGGTCTTTTTGGAGGTGTTTAAAGAACTTGAACTGCAGAAAAAGGAGCTAAACATTCAGTGAAAACACAAGTGGAAGTCCTGGACTCTGACTTTCACTCTGTGAGGCGTCATCCTCCACATACAGGGAAATAAACAACATTTATTTATCATAGTGCCAACAAAAATAAGGCCTGTGAGTTTGTTTGCGATATAAAGTAAAACTGTCTTCAAAGAAACAGATTTAGTCTTTAAGAGTGTGTTTGGATAAAGTGGCATCACTTGTGCGTCTTAATTCTGCACAGAAGTTTCTCATCTCTGTGAAATATTTTAATATCGTTTGTTTTGTTTTTAACCGTGCACCCATCTGATTCTAATGTCTGTTTTTCTCTTTGTCTTTTCCTCTTCCAGGAGAGCCACAGTCCCCTGGCAACACACACACACACACACACACACACACACACACACACACACACGCCACAAACACACACAACAAAACTTTGGTCCTCCTATGACTCCCCTCCTTGTCCTCCCCATCCTCCCCCCTGATGCACAACCTCTTGAGGTAAGACCTCAGCTCACATATGTGTGTGTGAGTGTGTATGTGTGTGTGTGTGTACTTGCACGCTCTCTCTCTCTCCCCCAGCTAAAGCGGACGCTCCGTCTCCCCAGCTTCCGTTTTTCCTCTGCACGCCTGCTGCTGGAGTATTCACGCTCCGGGCTGTTTTCTTTGAGAGAGAGAGAGAGAGAGAGAGAGAGAGAGAGAGAGAGAGAGAGAGAGAGAGAGAGGGAGAGACGGAGTATAAAAATATGCAAATGCTTTTGTTGAAGCGCAGAAGGAAGAGAGAGAGAGTGAGGGGAGAGAGGAGAGAGATAGAGAGGGTGAGCTCCTTTTTTCTCAACCCCTCACCTCCCTGCTGCCACCTCCAACCATCCTTTCTTCCTCTGCACGGGGAGAGAAACACACCAGGAGAGAGAGAGACAGAGAGAGGGAGAGGGAGAGACATGCAACCACTGAGATAATCAAATCCATCACACAGACCACATGACTGGACCTAAATGTCCCCAAAGAGGGTCTGAAAAAGCACGGAAGGGCCCTTTATTTTCTAACAGTCTGCTGCACATACTGTTTACACTCTGCTCCCTCATCATGTCCCAATAAATCCACCAATGAATCCACATTAAAACCACCTGAATCAGACAAGACACAAGAGGTGCAAGGCCATTCTCTTAAAGGGCCAGTGCACCCACAAATTCAGTCCACTTATTAATAATCCTGCATCACCAACAGCTGCAGTGTCTTCACATGTTGCATTGTGGGATTTTGAGTAGGAAGTGTTATGAAAGTCTTTGTTCCATTGTGGGAACTTTTTCTGAGAGTGTGCAGAATAAACTGAAACAATAAGAGAAAGATTAGGGAGAAGTTGCAGTTTAGCAAGTGTTTATATCTTATTCTTGGTATAAAAAATGTCTTTAAAGACTTAAAATGAGCCATATTTACCAGACCAGTCCAGAAAAATGTCTTGTTTCAAGTTACTTAAAGACTTAAATGATGTCTGAATTGCTTGCAAGGAATAAAAGAATCTGCCAATGGAGTAAGAAAAAAGTTTCTGGTATTAAGTCATTATTCTAATTTTGAGAAACTAGATGAGCAAATTTTTTTTGCAGATTTCTTGTTATCATTTTTGTCCTTTAATATCATCAATTGAGACATGTTTCTGGACTTGTTAGAATAAGATGCAAACACCTGTTCAGATTCAGTTTTTGCAGTGTAAAGCTCCTATTGAATGCAGTTTCTTGCACAGTTGCAAATTATTTCTGGATGTATCTCATGGTATCTTCTTGAAATGAACACTTTCTGCAGGTTTTACACTGCAAAAAACAGAAGTCTCAGAAAGTGCTTATGTTTTATTCTTGGTGGAAAATGCTGTTCCAAGACATTTGCTTTTGAATATCTTGAAATAAGACATTTTTACCGAGTTGTTAGTTGAATTTGACTCATATTAAGACAGTTTTTACTCGGAATAAGACGTAACACCTGCTTAGATTTTGCAGTGAGTGAATCCCTCCTCACGTTCAGACTGAGTTGGTAAAGAAAGGGGTCACAGATATTTCCAAAAGTGGAGCTAAGTGACGCACACACACACACACACACACATTCACCCTGGTACACACGGAGCGGTGTGTCGGCCTGTGATAGTGAGCAGCCCATCTGTAAAGCCCTCACGCTCCCTGGAAGACTTTTTGAAGTGATTATGAAGACAGTTCAGATCAAAGGATTTGACAAGTCTGAGTGCGCGCCAAATACGAGGCCGGGTAATCACACTCGAGCCCCTCCGTACACGATGGCAGTGGTCCCCCCCAGCTGCTTTGCAAATGTAATGTGACACTTACGGATAAACAGATTATCAAGGAAAAAGACGAGGGGTGGGGCTGGGTGAAAGGGACCCAAAAGGAGGACAAAAATCTCCACAACTTGTAGAAATCATTTAATGAACTCTGGGGACGGCCAGTGTCAGAGAAGCCATGATTAATTCTGCGACGTCTAAATGATATAATTTGGGAATATTAGCAGGAACATGAGATGATGAGGCACTATTTCTGCCTGGCTCCAGAGACTGCTCCTTCCCTTTCTTTTCTCTTTTCCTTCACTAGTTATTATAGATTAATCCATAATCCTCACCACCTAAAGACATTTTTGTCAGTGAAGCTCAGGGATAGAGCCGGTAGAATTTTTTTCTTTTGGATATATCTCCGCTCGTGCTCATTTCCCCTCAGCATGATGTCACATTGTCAAGTCTCCTACTGAAAATACTCCATCGCCAGCTCCTCGCAGATATACTGTTTCATAAGGTATTTGGCAGAGCTGAGGTTTGGACTTATCAGTTTATATAACCGGGAATTTTCTACTACATGCACACCCTTTAATATTCCTGCCTGCAGTACGATGTGATGCTCATAAAACAGCAGAAAACACTCCACATGTATCACTACGTCTCATTTCTCTCTGTTTTTCTGAATGAAATGAAGAAGAAAAGTGTTGTTGGAAGCAAAATGCATCTGTGCTGAGGTGAATGTTCAATATAACTGGTCGTTTAAAAATTAAATAAGATGTCTTGTATCGACTCTTGTCTGAGTTTGGTTGATTTAAACTTCTCAGTCGACTTAAGTATCTCACTAAAGTATTTCAGAAACATTTGGGGACTCATTGGTTGTGGTTTTCATCTCTGTTTTGATGCATATTCTGTTTTTTGTGATCAAAAGTACAATAAAACCCTGAATGAGAAGCTTTCCTCTCCGTCTGATTTGTCCTCCGCCGTCATTAAAGTGCTCCTGAAGTGTCTGAAGTGTCCGTTTGGCGTCTCTGTCTTGATGTGCGAGCTCTTGCATGTGTGTGAATGTTTCTGAATGACCCTTGTAGCAGAGGGACAAACGTCTCTTTGAGGCCGCACGGACAGATGGATGGACGGAGCGACTCAGCGACAGACACAGAGGACTGAAGCACCAGTGTCACCGCCGCCACGTGGGCATGAACCCTCCAACAACCCCAAATATTTCACCACATCATGTCCTCTTTCTGCTCGAACAAAGACCCAAAAACATGTTACTGCGGCAACAGGATTTCAAACCACTCCTGGACTTATTTACAGAACAATATTTCTGATATTTTTGGTTTTGGCTTATTTGCAAATGCCAAAATCTGACAGGAGCACAGTGGCAGGGAGGCAGGAAGACAAACTGTGCGGATGAGAGACAGAAACCCCACAGAGCTGATAAAAATATCTCACCCCGAAAGAGAAGAGAGGGAGGAAAAAAACAAGTTCACCTGAAGAGACACAGGTGAAGAGAAAACAGTGCCAAAACTGATGGAAAGTGGCACCGCAGAGTTCGTTTTTGCATAAAAATTAGCCTAAAAGTGTTAATAATTTATTAAAAGCACATTTCCTTTGATTTGGCAGCTCTGATTTCAGAATTTTCTCCTGTTTTGGAACAAATTTTCCATTTTTAAAACTACACACAAACTGTAAATGTTCTGCAAATGAATCTATGAGGAGTCCTTAAAGAGTAAAAGTGTCAGAGACTTCTTTGTAATCAATCAGAGAAGAAGCGAAGCTTCCTCTTCACTTCGACGTGTCAGCGACAGACGTCAATGTGATTGGTCGACTCTGAGGGCAGCTGCGTATTGATTGGCCGGTGATTAGGAGCAAGCGGCCCCGGCGGGAGTATCAGCTCTGACACTGTTAACACCAACCAAACGACCGAGTGACCGCTCTCTAACGAACGGTCATCAAGCGAGCGAGACCCGGGCCATTGACCCGCCGGCTCCTCGCCGTCCCTCGCTGCCAGACCGTGGCGTGAGGAAAGGTCTATGGTGTGTGTGTGTGGTGCTATTGATCCAAGAAGCAGACACACTGAGGGAACAGTATCGGAGACAAGTTTTCAATCGGCTTGAGAGCGATTTTTAGCTGAGGGGAAGGTTTGTCGATGGCGCCTAAACTCATCCAAAATTCAAGAGAAACAGAGAAAAAGAGAAAGAAGCGCTGAAACAGTCACTACTTCAACCTCCCGCTTTCATCACAAGCTGTTTTTTGTGCTCCAGTGTGTATTTATATTTGTATTACAGTCTGTTTCACACCACTCTGAACCTCTGACTCCGTTTGTTTGGACTCAATGAAGATTTAAAGAAATAAAACACAACCCTAAAATATGCTGCAGCAACTGTTACGCTGTCGGCAACCAACTGGAACAAGCAGAGACAGAATCTGGCGAGATGGTGAGGAACAATCTTCCAGCACAAATAAATTATAAAACAGGGAACAACTGGAGGGATTTATTCCTCAAATAAAAACCGTTTTACATCCAAAAGATATGAAGTGGTGCGACATCCAAGGCCTCGAAAAAATGCAACAGAAACTACTTTAACGTGTTTCTGGTGTGAAATATTCTGCTGTTATTGGTGCAAACACACGTTACACAGCACTCTGTGTGAGCTTCATGCTCTTTAACTGAACCACACTGCAGTGTGTGTCAGGTATTTGACCGTTTGGCCGGTCAGACGTCTTCATACTGAGAGCTGGCAGAAGTACAAGTCAACAAAAGCGGATTGGTTCAGCACTGCTGTGCCTTCTGGGGTGCTGCACATAAATCTGTGTGTGTGAGAAAAAGAGAGAAAGTGTGTGTGTGTGTGTGTGTGTGTGAGGGGGGGATGCTTGGAGTGTGTGACAGCTTCAGCCCGTTTTTGGCACAAGTTACTCTTTGAAATATCATTAGCTGTACTTATCAGATTAGTTGGAGAGAGGGATTAAATGATAGTGATACTGATGGGCTGAAGACTGATCCATCCAGGAAGGTGAAGTCTGCTCTGAAAGAATAAAAAAAAACGTGAAATCTTTTCATCTGAGGGGGAGTGGTGAGAGAATCGAGTGTTTTTCCAATGAGATCTGGTGAGTGTGGTGAGAAAAGACAAAGTGAACTGTCAGAGCTGAGGAAATGTTTCATGACATCCAGGAAGTGACGGGCGAAAATAGCAAATAGTCGCGATGGAGACAGCCTGTGTGTGTTACTATGTGTGTGTGTGTGTGTGTGTGTGTGTGTGTGTGCAGTGAGTGTGACACAGTTTGTGTGTGTGTGTGATCAGAAAGTGAATGAGCCATTTCACCGGCTGCAGCTCTCTCTCTCTCTCTCTCTCTCTCTCTCTCAGAGGGAAGCCCGAGCGGTGGACAGCAGTGGAAATGAGCTCGGCCGTGCAGTAAGTGTGGCGACCTCGTGGCTAACCCCGCACTGTTTCCACCGCTCTCCACACTAAATGATGCCTACTGTATCCTGCCCAGGAGGAGGAGGAGGAGGAGGAGGAGGAGGAAGGAACCTAAACTCCCATCAGCCCCCCCTCCCTCCCTCCCTCCCTCACAGCTTCCTCTGAAATCTGGAGGAGGAGTGGAGCAGATTCGCTGCTAAATCTGACAACGTTTGTCAGCTTGTGGATGGTTTCTAACTTGAAACAATAAAAACTCTTTTCATCAAACATTTCTTTCTGAATCTGCTTCTTAGACAATAAACAAACTTGAGTCTTCGCACTGAAAAAAATGAAATCTAAACAAGTGTTTCTGTCTGGCTTTGTTGACCTTATTTTTCCCCATATAAAGAGATAAAAGAGCAAAAGGTTCCACTTTTTACCTCGAAATATTGACTGTCTTTCTGGAAATTACTTTTTATCTCAAAAGTTTTACTTGCTTATGTCAAATTATTGACTTTTTATCTTGAAATATTGACTGTGTTTCTCAAACTTTCTACTTTTTTCCCCCTCATAATTCTGTCATCTTACTTCAAAAGCTTGACTTGTATTCTCAAAATTTGGACCTTATACCCCTGTACTTTTGACTTTATCTCAATATTTCAACATCATATCTCAATAGTTTGACTTTTTGTCCTCATAACTTTGACTGTATCTAATGATTTGACTTTTATAAAATCTAGAATTTTGTCTTTTCCCCTAAATTTTAGTTAAAATTGTTAAATTTAGTCTTGATATGAGTCAAATTCAACTCACAAGTCCAGAAAATGTCTTCTTTTGATTTATTTAAAGGCAAAAATTATGTCTGAATATTTGTTACCAGTCCAAAAAGTCTGCCAATGAGGTAAGAAAAGTTTGCTGGTTAAGTTTTTTGAAATTAGAATAAAGTTTTGATACAAGAATGTTTCTCCGGACTCTGGTGGCAGATTTTTTTCTGTTATAAGCAATTTAAGCATCATTTTGTCTTTAAATAACTTGAAATAAGACAGTTCTCTGAGCTGGTCTGGCAAATGTGGCTCATATTTAGTCTTAAAAGACATTTTTTACCAATAAAAGACAGAAAACTTGATTATATTTCAGTTTTTTTGCAGTGCAGGAACAATTCAAAGGGCGAGCACGTCTCTTAGAGTTATAAATGGTTGGAAAGACTAAAAAAGAGAGCGACAGGTGGGAAGACGAGCTCACAAGATCCAAAGGAGGAGAAAGAGTGAGAGCAAAGAGAGAGGGAGGGGTACACATCTGTAGAGGGAGTGAGGTGAGGAGAAGAGAGGAATAAAGAGGATGTGAGTGAGGAAAGAGAGAGAGAGAGAGAGAGAGAGAGAGAGGGAGCAGCAAACATCCATCTCTGCTCTGAGCGAAGCCTCCTCCTCACAGGGGAGCCAGCTGGGCAGATTGCATGTGAAAGTGAGGCTTTGATGGTTGCAGGTAGCAGCTTTTTTACCCCCCCCTCCTTACCCCTCCACCCCTCCCTCTCCTGCTCGTTCCTCTCTGTGGAGCGACGGCGCGAACCGGAGCGGCCCTTCAGCAGGCACAGGTGGTATTGCTCACTCCAATTTAGCTCAAACCCCTGACTTGAAATAGCGCGGCTGTCATAGGCAATCTGCGGCGTGAGATGGACCGCCGACTCCAGTGGAGGGGAGTTAAAAGTAAGACTGGAGGGAGGGGGGGAGGAGGAGGAGGAGGAGGAGCCCCCCCCCTGCTGAGCTCCTCTCCATCCAGGCTGAGCACATGTTCTGAGTGAGCTGAGGTCAGAGTAACCAGAGTTTATTTATCGCCACATCGGACGGCCCGCCATATGGGGGGTCCAATCTGTCTGCGTCTGTCCTCATGTGTCCTGGAGGGGAAAAGGTGCCGCTGACACCCAGGACAGACGAACGAACGAAACTTTTCTGGTCCTGAAAGTCTGGTGCAGCTCTTCCAGGTGATGTAAGAGCCCTGTGGCTGCTGGATTAAAAGTCTGAGGAGTAACAGCCTCAGACCAGCAGATAAAAGAACAGAACTGTCTTTAAAAGCTGCTTCACTCATCAAACTTTAACCTTGACAGAGACGCAGCCGCTGGCTTAGGGCCACCGTACTCTACAAACTCAGAAAAGACAGCCCCCCCCCCCTCTGTGAGATCCTGTAAAAATACACAAAGATCCTCAAAGACCATGAAGTAGCTTCATAACAAACACTTATCTAAAACACTCCTTAGCTGTTTGGGGTGAAAACTTTCAATAATACAAATATAAATAATGTCAAGATCGATTCCCATGTCCTCCAGTTGAAAATATAAAAATGAAAAACTGACTTTGTTGACCTTGTTCCAGCCAATATAAAGTTAAAATTATGACATTAGAAAGTCAAATTTATGAGATATAATGTAAAAACTTCTACTCTTCATCTCAATTTTTGACTTCTTTTCTCTTAATTTTGTCCTCCTTTATCAAATTTTTTACTTAGAGTCTGAAAATTTGAGTTTTTTCCTCCAAATATTTGCCTTTTTTCTTTTAATTTTGACTTTAGCTTTGAATATGTAAACTTTTTTCCCCAAAATTTTGACTTTATTTTAACAGTTTTGACTTTTTAAATCACAAATTTAACTTAAAGTCTAAAAGTTTGACTTTTTCTTTAAATTTTTACTTTTTTTCTTTCAATTTCAACTTTTCATCTCAAAATTTTGACTTCGTTATGACAATTCTTTGACTTCTTATCGTGAAATATACAGTTTCACCTCGAAATATTGAATCTGTTAACAATGTTGATGTTGGCAATTCTGACTTTAAGTCTAAAAATTTGACCTTCTCAAAAAAATTTGACTTTTCTCCCCATAATTTTGACTTAATCTTAAAATTTCAACTTCAAATTTTAAAAGTTTGATTATTCTCTGAAATTTATTACTTCTTTATCATTATTTGACTCTATCTGAAAATTCAACTTTTTTAATCTCAAAAATTAGACTTTCCTCTTGTTTTGACATTTGGGCCAGAAATTTTTTTTTTAAAAAGTCAAGATTCTTTTTATTTTTTCACTGGTAGCAATGGACCTTAAATTTCCAGCTGACACAAAAGTGCACGATGCCTCCAGCTGCTCAGGACCACAACAAACATCAATATGAATATCAATGATCTGTAGAACAAACTGAGAAAAGCTTGGACATTTTGGGGAGTTTTATAAAATCTCCCTGGACAAGATTTTAGCACCAAACAGAAAAAAAAGAGGAGGTTTGGTCACTTTAGCAGGTTAAACATGGAGTTAACTTTCACTGAAAAAGTCACCAGAGAGAACTGCATGAACGCTTCTTCCCAAGGTTTTCAGAAAAGTTCCTGAAAAGAAGCAGCACACACTCCAAAACTGAGATAGCCAGGAAAGGAAAGGTGTGTGTGCGTCTGACTTTAAGGTTTATTTCCAGGACTTTTCCTCGCAACAAATGTTTTGAACCCTGGAGAGGTGAGAGAAACGGATTTGGGAGATTCTTATTTTGAGCGGAGACATAGAAAGCTCCTCTTTTCCCTGTTTTCCCACCATCCTCTCTGCCTGCAACACTCTTTCTTCTCTTTGTCTCCCCCTCACACACACACAGAAAGACATACAGCACACACACACACACGCACACACACACACCTACACACCCATCTGTGGTATAATTGTCTTAAGTGCAGATGCTCTCTTCAGAGGTGCATTAACTGGTAATGCCTGCTTCTGAGGATCCATGGGTGCCTGATATCCAGACACAGAGAGCACCCAGCTCACAAACAGACAGGGACTTACACACACACACACACACACACATAACACACACATATATTCATACACAGAGCAACAAAAACAGGAAGCACACGATTAGAAGGAGCTCTGAGAGACTGAGAGCGTTTCTTCTTCGACAGGGTGCGTTTAAAGCCTTGTTGTTTTCGCCTGCAGCTACAGCCGGCTCCGATGATGTTGAGCTCCTTACAGAGGGAGCAGCGGGCTGCTTCGCCTGCATGTTAATGCCGACTACAAATATGTAGAAAAAAGGGGGAAAACATGCAAGCTCACTCTTGTTGTGCTCAGTTTAATGCCAGTTCGGGTTAAATCAGCTAATTTTGTTATTGTGCTCAGAAACTAAAGGATGTGGCTTTGCTTTACACGCAGAGAGGGAATGGGATTGTTGTTTTTATGATATATATTTACGCCTTTTTCCACTAGTCTTTCTCACCAAATAATATTTGTTCTGGCTTTATTGAGCAACAACATGACACTCGCAGGTCTGAAAACATGTCATGCTCTGCAGAAAAACAGTCCCAATATGAGTCAAACAACTTGATATGCAGCAGGTGTGAGGACTCAAATTTATAAGAACTACTGGACAGGAAACAAGTGGGGAATCAGATCTAAGAAGTCAAATGCAGGCGTCAATCTCCAACTTTACTCAGATACACCACCATTTAGAGTAGCTTAGCTCTTTAAGTTGGCTTTCTCTCCAGTTTCTGGCTCCTCCTCCAGCTTTCCCAAACACCCTGCAGCATCTGCGGATTTTCTTGCAAGGGTGAAGTTTTGTGCCGCACTAAGGCCCCGTTTACATGACATTTCACAACATTTCAGCCAAAAACAGACCTGAAGAAGCTGAAGAAGAGGTGATCTGATCATCTGGTGTGTATACATTGAATGTTTCTTTGCTGATCTCTGCAGAGGAACTGTAGCTGCACCAAAAAACATACAAACTTGGAGCCATCTTTTGCCACCGTCTCAAAGCCCTGAACTGCCATGTACTTTCACGGCCATGCACTTTACAGTAAGTACTAAAACCACGTGTCCCGCGGGACATGCTGGGGAGTTCATTGGGAACCGAAAAACCTAAACCTACCCCGAAACCAACATCTTCTGAGATATCACTCCGTGAACTCGATCCACACAGATCGAGTCTCTTCAGTGACACTGACGTCGTCTGTATCTGCCCCTTCAGGTCAACACTCTTTCATCAGGGTCAAAAACAGCAGACTGTGCCTTTAATTAAAGAAGTGGACAGCTGCAGAGTTGTCCATCTGAGGCATCAGAAAAGAGAGAGAGAGAGTAAGAGAGAAGGGGAGGTTGAGAGACAAAGACACAGAGAGAGCTGCACTTTCATCCCCAAGCTTCAAACACTGAAAATGGTTTTTAGCCACTACGGCTAACGTTAGCGGACGACCCATTATGCATGTGACGTTGTGCACCCTGTGGCCTCAGCAGGGAACCTGCTCAAAGTGTACACACACACACATACACACACACACACACACACACACAAGAGATAGAGGAGGAATGAAGTGTGGAAGCTCCAGGAGCGTAATGACTGTTTCTGAGAGAGCGCAAGCATCTCTGTGGGAAAACTGGACTCTTTTATGTAACAGCCCTTTATAGAGACATAACTAAAGCAGCTAAATGTGTGTGAGTGTGTGTGTGTGTGTGTGGTGAAAGAGAAGGCAGTTAACTTTGGCGAGCTCTGACTCATCGTTCCACATTGACGGCGTGGCTGTTTCTCTTAAAAGTATGATAGCTGATGTGCTCTCTCCCTGTGTGTGTGTGAGCGTGACACTGTGTGATTGTGTGAGACAATGTGTGTGTGTGTGTCTACCTTGAAACAGATACCCCGAGAACACCTACGTAAACTCTCATCTGTACTAAAGTGACAAATGAAATGGTGTCGGAGCGAGAGAGTTGAAGATAAATGGCACAACCTCGGTGTGGAGCAATTAAACATTTTTTTTTCTGCGCCCACATTATTCACTTCTTCCTCCCCCTTCCTCCCCCCCTACCTCCCCCTTGCTCCCCTCTCCAGGGGGTCCCCAGCCTCACTTTGTTTGTTTTAATTATTTCCCCGTATGCAAATGCGCCTCTTCTTCATAATTGCCGCATGAGCTCCTTCGTCTCTGATTTGGAGAAACTGTCGATGGGGGAGTCGAGACGTGGGGTGAGTTCGAGGGGGGGGGCTCCTGGTTATCGATTTCAGGTAGAGGGGGGGTGGAGGTATCTTTGGAGGAGTCATCAGCTAGTGGCGCTAAGGTAATCAATCGTTCATGTACACGGCGCCGCCTCCCCCTCTTCCTGCGTGTACGAGCAGCGTGAGAAGTGTTAATGCTAGCTGGTGACATCAATCACACTCTGTGAGACGGGAGGGGAGGGGGGAGGAGGCAGGGAGGAGGAGAGGGAAGGGAAGAGGGGGAAAACAAGGACAGAAAGAGAGAGGAAGAGCTGAAGACGTAAGGAAGTGAGTTGAGGAAATCATGCAACAAAAACTTGACCTTTGACCTTAGGAGGAGCAACACAGAGATCACTAACTAAATAAAGTCAGACTTAGATCTCTGCCACAAGTTCACATAAGCGTGAGCATGACGCAGTGCATCGTGGGTAATGTTTAAATGCTCCAAAGTTTAGAGCAACTGTACTCTGAACTGTAATGAATCATGGGAAATGTGGTTTCAAGTTACATGAGCTGCAGCCTCATCAGTTCTCATAATCATCTCAATAATCAGAGATGAAATGATGCTTCAATTTGCTTCATGCACGATTAAAAACAGAAAAAAAGAGTCGCAGCAAAAAGTAGAAACTTAAACAAATGCAACATTTCCCAGACGAATCGGTGGATCGAAGTGAAGGATCCTGGTGGGAAAGTGACACGGTGAAGAAAAACAAATCAGAAAATAAATTTCTGAAGCTGAATCCTCTCCTTTGCATAAATAAACCCGTCAATTTACAGTCAAATAGGTGTTTTCAGGGCAGCTCTGTGTGTTTGAATGATGCTGCAGAGTTTTAATGAGGCATCCGGAATGAAAAAAGAGAAAAGGATGGAGACAAATATTGAGAGGGAGACGTGAAGATTTGAGGAGGAGGGGGGAGAGAGGGGGGAGTGTACAGTGAGCCGGCTGTGCGCTCAAAGACAAGAGAACAAACCCCTCAAAGTCATCCGGCTAATCCATCTCGACAACACTGAAGCCTCATCATATCGACCCCTCCCTCAGCCCGCCGCCGCCGCCGTGCGCAAACACACACATATATACACACATTTCACTCCTTTCCTGACAGCACCCCCCCACCCCGACACCCTCCACCTCCCCACGCCAGCTCTGCTGCTGAAAGGAGCGAGGGATGAAACGGAGGAGAGGTGGAAGAAGGTCAGGAGGGAAGGGAAGAACAGCTGAGGTTCACCCCGTGGGCGATGAGGCGGCGGCGGCGGCAGCAGGGTGGACGCTGGGTGCCTGAACGCCTCACGCCTCCCCCTTCTTCTCCAACCATCTGACTGCTACAATAACTGGTAACCTCCTCCAGCTGATGGCTTCACTAACTGACCACCCACGTCCTCCTCTCTGCATCACAGGGAGGTGAAGGCGGGTAAAGGTGCAGTACGCACTTTTCTAAAGCCTAAAGGTGTTCATCCTCTCACCTTATTTCCTCAAGAGCTGACGACCTCCAATCAGCGTCCGGCCAACCTGCAACGAGACAAAAACAAACCATTAAACCTTTGTGTTTGTTTATCTTCTGAAGTAACGTGAGAGTCTGTGAGATCTCGTTGCCTGAAACAGGAAGCATGTGTCTTTTTCCTCTCAAGTAAGCCAGTGTTTATATCTTTATTTCAGTACAAAAAAAATATTTTGACTTAATCTGCGCCACATTATACTAATAAGTCCAGAAAAATGTCTGATTTCAAGTTATAGAGCAAAGAAAGTTTGCTTATCAGGTTTCTTGAACTAAGAATAACGTCTTCATACAAGAAACTTATTTCTTACCCAATTGGTTTTTAATCCTTGTCCCTTCTTGTCTGGAAATAATTTGAAACAGGACATTTTTCTGGACTGTTCAAGTAGATAAGGCTCAAATCAAACCTTTAAACCTGTGTTTGTTGATTTATCTGAAGTCACGTGAGATTCTGTGAGATCTCACTGCCCCAAACATAAAGCCCGTGTCCTTTTCCTCTCTCTGACTGTAGGCAACGATACATTCAGAAAAGAAACTGCAAACCTGAGCCGTCACAGCCTTTAATGAACAGGTTTGCACATTATTAATGCTTGTTGATCAGAATCACCATGGCGACAGAGAGGCAGCGAGCCGCAGCGACATTAAGCCAAACTGTTTTTCTTTTTTCTGTCACTCTTCCTCCCCCCGGCAGCAGCAGCAGCAGCAGCACCCTCCTCAGAACTCAAACGCCGCCAGAAAAGTCAATTTTTTTCCTGTCCGACAGTGGATTGGCCGCCCGTGGAGAGGGGGATTGTGGGAAGGCAGGGCGCCGAGGCTCTGATGTTGTGTGGCCGCTGGCATCGTTCGGATGCTCTGCCCCCAGAACCGATGGCATTACTGAAGATTACCGCCACGCTTGGCAGCAGAGTGTGTGTTTGATTGTGTGTATGTGTGCTTTTTTTGTGCACGTGCAATCATATACATGTGAATGGACCTGTGTGTGTGTGTGTGTGTGTGTGTGTCCCCTCTGGACAGCTGGCGTGCCAAAGCCTGTTGAGCTGTTTGTCACACTTCTCTCACTCAGGAGAGCTCAAACGGCGTGTAGAGGCCTTTCACGGCTGACATGCTGGAGACTGTACACACACACACAGAAAAACACACACACACACATCTTTCACTTTTTATTTTAAGCAGCAACTCTCCTGAAAGAAAACCATCAGCGGACTCTTCTAACAGGTCATAAACAGACGCCAGTTGTCGTCACATTCTCAGATTTGCGTGAACAAACTTTCAGATGTTCTTCTGCTCCAAAACCAGTCTTGCAGCATCTCTGCGTCTTCGTGAAGAAGCAGAATTGGATCCAAACAAACAGAAAACGCACAAATAAGCCGAGAACACTGTTCCCGCTGTATGTGTTTTTGTCTGGATGTCAGAGTAGGATTCTCTCTCCGTGCTTTCGGGACGACTCGCTCTTAAAGCTGCTCCACAGTGTGAGCTCCATCCCTTAAATGTGACACACTGCACCAGCAGAAACAAAATACCGCAGCAGTCTGACATTTTTTTTACGAAAATCTGTGTGCAGCGTTCAGGAGAAGTGACACACTGCTCTCTTTTCAGACGTCAGAATTTATGAGAGGAAGTCTGACAAGTGGTGGTTTAACGTGTCGACTGTAACAGAGTGGAAAAATCAATGAGAGCCTCCACGGTCCACTCAAACTTTGGCTCAATCAGAAAACTACATCACTGCTTTACAGTTTGGCTTACAAACGTACATGTACAACCCCTGTGTGTGTGTAAGTGTGTGTGATTTAAATGCAGTATTTGTGTGTGAATACATTTCTGCATGAACAATTCTCCAAGTATTAATTTGGAGCTGCTAATCCTTTTACGCTTCCCTCCTACTCCCAACGCTGAAAGGCTCTCTGGCTGTGGATGGTTCAGCAGGGACCCACACACACACACACATACACACATGCACACACAGCAACACCAGCTTAATTTCTACTGTACAACAGACCAAAACGGTCATGGCTCCTCTGCCTTCCTCTACCCAGGGGCGTGTCCACACTTTTATTCCTCCGGGACTTTACTCGGCTTTTTCTGTGAACTCGTGACACTGAGGAGATTTTCTATGACTTAACAGAGGAACATTACAGCCATTTAAATATTTAAAAAAATACTAAATAATCACATTTTAAACAGATTTGACATTTCGTCCCGCCTCTGAGGAGTTAAACGACCAATCACAGTTGAGGATTCTAGAATAGCACATGGGGTGACCAATCAGATTCAAGAAGAGCTTGTGCCACCCTTGGCTGCTCCTCTGGACACAAATATGAGAATAAATCCAAAAACTAACAGGATTACCAGGGATTCTGGGTATTGTAGTTGTTGAAAATATGTCTGAATGCTCTTTTAAAATTTGCCTAAGTGAGTTTTGTGTCTAATTTTTTGTAAAAGTTAGTTTGGATGTCACTCTGTGAGACAGGAGGACAGATTGTGGAAACCCAGACAAAAAAAAAAAGGGATGTGAGTGAGAGTGAGGGAGGGATGGAAGGAGAAAGAGGAGATGTCCTCACCGCCTTCACAGAGCAGTAAATTTCTCGCCATTTCATGGCCGTCAGCCGGGGCCAGTAAAACGCCGCCGCTGCTGCCGAGAAGAAAGACCCCGGGGGGGCCGAGGTGAGCCTGAAGGACGAGCTGTCCCTCACACACACACGCACTTGCTCTTTTCTCACTCACTCTCTCACACACAGATTTCCTTCCTCCTCTCCTCTCACACCCCATTCCTCTTGTCAATTTGTCTCGTTTTGCTCTTTTACTTTCACACACACACACTCACATGAGCGAGGGAGCCCCCCTGGTGTGCCCGAGTCCGGAGGCGCCTACATATCCCAGGGAGCCTTGCTGTGGGACGGCGAGGGTCGCGGCCTCGAAGCCCAAAGTCCCATCCTTCATTTCCTTTCATTTCTGGAAAAGGACGAGCAGGAAATTCCCTGGGAAAAAAAAAAGAAAAAGAGAATCAGTGGATCACACAAATCAAGGGCAATGGAGTTAAGATAAGTGTGTGTGTGTGTGTGTGTGTGTGTGTGTGTGACAGGGAGAGAGTGTGTGTCCACTCTGCAGTGAGAGAAAGGAAAGAAGGAGGGAGTGTGAGAGATAAAGGGTATTAAGGGTGTTTGGGAAGATGAGTGTATGACCCATAAAGATAGATAGAGGTGGCAGTGCGGGCTTTTCCGCAGGCTTTATCCATTAAAACTGAGTCCCACGGCTCAGAAATGACAGATAACACACACACATGCACATCCTCGCACACACACTCACGCACACACACTCCGACTCGTAGTGACGGTCCCTCTGCCGGCCAGTCGGTCAGCGCACATGTAGTGTTAAAACACTGGAGAGAGTCAAAGAGGGACATTTAGAAAAGTGGGACAAAGATTTTGACACTAAAAACGGGAGAGTGTTTGAGTATTTTTATGATAATTAGCATGATGCTACTGTGTCAAAGTTGTAAACTTGCTGCAAAAGGAATCTGAGGAATCTGAGGAATGTTGTTTATTCCTGAAAAGTAAAAATGGGAAGAAATATCTCTACTCCCTCGGACATGGCAGCGAAGATATTCCACAAACAGATGCCACGAAGGGTGAACAGGTGCCCCACAGGAGGCACAGGTCCTACAAAGAGACTGGAGTGTGTGTGTGTGTGCGTGTGCAAAGAGTGTGAGTGTGTGTGTGCCAGCAGGGCAGCAGAGGGCCAGGCTGTCTGAATCCCCCTGACAGCCACTTGTCACTCTCCCCTCAGACCATCTGGGCCCTTTCCTGTCTTATCTCCACACACACATTCACACACACACACACACACGCACACACACGCTCTGCACCAATGGGAGCTGCTGGTGACAGTGGTGATGGCGGGGGTTGGGAGGGCAACAGATGCCAGTTTCTCCACGTTTGTTTCCCTCCATGCTTTTCACCTTCCCACCTCGCTCCATCTATCTCTGCCTCCTTCTGTCCCTCCATCCTTCCTCCTCCTCTCCTCTCCTCTTCTCCTCTTCCTCTTCTCCTCTCCCTTTCATTCATCCTCAGTCTCTGTCATGTTTGGGCCAGCTGGCAGCTCACACACATTTAAAGCAGCACACACACACACACACACTGAGCCATATGTTGGGGCTGACCTCCACCGCTGCATTAGAGCAGTGATGGAGTTTCTCTCACTGGGAGCTCCATCACTCATCAGGGAGCTGTGATAACATCATAGTTACTCGTCCAAATGTAACTTCTTACTTCCTTATTGTTGTTATTAACCCACAAATGATGTAAAATACAACACCTGGCAACCAGGTTGCTTTCTTCCTGGTTGCCAGGTTTGCAGCTTTCCTGCAGAATGGGGCATCCTAAAGGTAGTTTTCTTGGCTGATGGGCTTTTCTTTACAATTATTGTCATTCACACCAGGCAACCCTGACTACCTTAAAAGAAAGAGCTGTTAATATTTATGTTTACAGGCTATCCTTTAAAAATACTTTCACTGACAAGTTCAGGAAAGTGTCTGATTTCAAGTTAATTAAAGGCAAAAATGATGGGATGATAAAAATTTGCTCTAGTACAACTTTTTCTTATCCCACTGACAGATTTTTTTGACCAATAACAAGCATTTCAGACTATATTTGTCTTTGAATAACCTGAATAAGGCATTTTTATGGACTGGTCTGGTGAATGTGGCTCATATCAAGTCAAAAAAGTTTTATTTTTAGCTAAAAATAAGACATAATGACTTGCTAAGATTTCAGTTTTTGCATTGCATCCACATCTGATCCTTCACAACTAGAACTGCCCACATGTAACCATGCAAATCCATTAAAAGAGTGCGTCTCGAACTATGCCAGACCCAAAGGTTGCAGTGTTTTTTAGACGTGAAACCTGTGCAAGCCAATCAGAATGAATACCTGTCATTCTGTCTCTTCCTCTAGAGATTTAAAGAGATCTTTTGTTGGGATCACTCTTCAACAAAAGTAATAAGATGCACAAGCAGGAAGTAACACAACTGCAGCTTTCATGGCCATAATGTTGTATATATGTGATATCAATGGATTTTTCTGTCACAAGCTTGTTTGAGATCCAAACATGAAACTGGGGTTGTCAATATCTTCACTTTGACCAGAGTTTTCAGAAAAGTTTGTTTTTAGTGACCTAACACTGAAGTTTCCTCTTTAAACTCTGCATCAATCCTTGTACATTTTTGAAATATTTAGGTCTATTTCTTCAGCTTTACTCACATGGTGTCTGTCTTTGTCCAGCTGCTTGAGGTTTGGAGGGAAACGAGGGGGGCTGTGGCCTGGTGGGCGGAGTTTGGTTTGGTGGGTGTGGTTGGGTGTGACTGGCAGAGGAAGCCATTTTAGATGAGGAGGATGACAGGTGGAGGATTATATATGTAGAATATAGAATCTCAGTTTGGCTGTTTTCTTTCGCCCTCCTCACGACTACTCTGAGATTTCTCGGTTCAAAGCAGATCTAATTAGCCTCTCCCTCCTCCTTTCCTCTCCTTCCATCTTTCCTTTCCTTCCTCCCTCTCCTACTCCACTCCTCTCTGCTCTTTGGAGTCCTCACACACACACACACCTCTCTCTCTCTCTCTTCGATACTTCCTCCCTGTCTTCCCCTTCAGGGAGGACGGCCCATCATCAGTCTAGACACACAACCAGTCCCAGCCACAAGTGACAGCCTCACACACACACACACACACACACACAGGAACCCATGATCCAACCATGCACACACACACCCTTTCCCATCCGTCACATTTACATTTCAAACTGCCTGCGCTTCCACCAACACATCCATTATTTACCAGCCTCTGGCCAAAGAGGAGAGCGCTGTATCCACACTCCCCAGGTAGACAGAGAGTGTGTGTGTGTGTGTGTGTGTGTGTGTGTGAGTGTGTGTGTGTGTGGGGAACAAGTCTTCTGCACTTCCTCTGCTTCTTCCCTCGGCGTCTGTAATTATATTTCCCAAACTTCATAAACTAAATTTTCCTTCCTTTCTCGTCTTTTCCGCTCTCCAGATCCTCTTTCCTCTTCGATTTAAAAAAAATGTCAATTACAGGATGTTTGGTACCGACAGCGGCGTCAGAAATCCTGAACATCACCTCAATTCAACGGTAAAAACTACAACTAGGTTTGATTTTTGTCTTTGAAAGGTAAATCAGAAAGTTTTCAAAGCATGATTCGCACTTGTTTTTGGGAGGGTGTTTTATTTTGAAAGGGTATTTTTAGTTTCTGTCACGTGAATAAAACCCCTCAAACTTCAACCATAACTCCTCTGTTCTCTCACTGCTTGAATGCATAGATATGTGTGTGTTTACATGTGTGATCCCGTGTTTGTGTGTGTGTGTGTGTGTGTGTGTGTGTGTGATTCATGCTTCACACCCTGACCGCTGCCTTTAAAACGTGCAACCGAATGCATGTGCGTTTCTTTTTTTCATAACGTCTGCGATTCACACGTCAAAACCGGCGAGCAGGGAGACAGAAGCGGCGGCACATTCTGTCCATCTTGCACACACCTCCTTCTTGCTGTTTTTCTAGCCTCGCTGCACCTCCTGATGCCTCCTCACACCTCCTCCGTACGAGGTGAGAGCTCCGAACGAGATGTTGACTCGCACTTGTAAATTGTTTGCATCGGATACTACGGAAATCTCTGGCATGTTGTGGGATTTTCGCCATTGTTTGTCTCTGTGGAGCGTTGGATTCCTTATTCCTGAAGAGAAATCAGAAAGTGAATGATTGTGTTGACTTCAGAGGGAAAGAAAGTCCAGTTTTGATCCATTGACGTCTCTCTGTCATTCATGGTTCAGGGAAAAATCTGTGGTTGCTGAATGATGTGCGGCGACAGAAAAGCAACCAAGGATGAGTAAAGAAGGCGAAGGAAAAGCGTTCACTTGATCTGAACACAGTTCAGGACAAATCTGTGACGATCTCTCTGATTTATTTGATGTTTCATCAAAACAAACGCTCCCCGCTCTGAATTCAGGCGGATCTGAAAGCTCTCACCGAGGACTGAAGGCCTCTTCCTTCATCAGTGGCACGCACCAAAGGATTGTGGGATTCCTGGCCAAGCTTGTTGGCATGAGCCCCCGTGGTTGGCTGCTGCCACGGCGATGAAGCGGTGTGATGTTCTCTCCAGCAGACCCCCGCGAACGCCGCGCCGGTAGACCACAACAACCCACCTTGGCCGGCGTTCCTGGCTCCCGTCCTGCCGCACGCTTCCTTCCCTTCTCTCCTCCACTTCTCTCCTTCCTCCTCTCTGCTTTTTTCTCCTCCCTCACTTCTCACCCAGCCAGATGAGCAGGCACAGAAATAGCGAGCGGCGTGTATTTATACGTGGAAAACATCACAGAGATGTCACAACATTGGTGATGTTAAGTGTTAGACATCTCGCGCTGCCTTTAAAACCGCCTGGAGCCTTTACCACCCGCACTGTGGACAGCAGTCTGCTCGTTCACACCTCTGCAGCGCTCAGATAAGGTGTGAGATTTCTAAGAGCACAGCACCCAGGAGTCGCTACAGCTGGTCAACTTACCTGATGCACCAGTATGTGCCCAGGAAAAATACTTCAGTGCAGAAACTTAACCACCGATTCGCTCCACTAAAGCTCACCTGGCTGCTCGAACTGAGACACAACATCTAAAACCTAAAAGACGACCCCCAACATGGCCTCTTAGAGAGAAAACCAAAGATCCTCAAAGACGACAAAGTAGCTTCACAACCCAAACATTTAGAAAAACACTCCTTTACTGTCTGGAGAGAAAATTTCCAAAGATGGAGACATAAACAATGTATTGAAGCCCATTTCCCCGTTTAAAAACACAGAAAAAAGAAAAACTTCAGCACATACAAAGTCAAAAGTTGAGATAAAAATATCAAAATTAAGACGTCTTCCTCAGAATTTGGGCCATTTATCTCAAAATATTGACTTTACCTCATAACTTTGACTTTTTACCACAAAAATTTGACTTCTCATGGTCATTTTGACCTTTTATATTGAAATTTTCACATTTTTGACAGTATATCTGACTTTAATATCTCAAAATTGGACTTTTTATTGTTTAAGTTTCAGTTTTCAGCTACAAACAGAAGACTTTTTATCTCAAAATTTGGACAACTTCTCCCAAAATTTGAATCTAATGCATCAAATTTTGGCCTATTCTCAAAATTTTGATGACATTGACTAGTAACTTAAATTTTTGACTTTGAATCAACAAGTTTTGACTTTATAGCATCATTTTTGTTTTTGAGCTCAACATTTTGACCTTTCATCTAAATATTTGACCTTCTTTGTCAAAATTATGACATATTCATTATATTTTTGACTTTGTGTCTATTCTCTCCTCTGTCTCATCCTGGGGCGTCTTCTTGGCTCAGCTACAGTCGGAGAAACTCTGAGCACCTGTGTGTCCCCCTCACTCCAACCTGACACCTGCTCATCTTTAAACACACACAGCTGCCCTGTCAAGAAGTCTAACTAATAGTTTGGGTTAGTTTTCACACGTATGTGTGCATTTATGTGAGGCTAAGACTCAGGACGGAGGCCCCTGAGGACAAAAAGGTTCAGGTAAGTCTGATTTGCATGTTGGGCTGATTCCCCGTCAGGTACGGCTGCTTCAAAGCTGAGCTGATGAGCAACATCTGCACACACCAAACCTCACCTCGCCCGCTCTTAACAAGCAGGTGAATGTGCTTTTGTTCCACAATCACACGCTCCCATGTAAGATCAAATCTTTGCTTCATGCTCTGCAGTTTTCTGACAACACAGATCTATGTAAATGAGAGCAGTTACATTGTGAGAATGGCTGTTTTAAAACACAGTAAAAGTGATGATGAAAAGCAGCTGAGGCGCAGCAGAGTAACCAGACTGTGTGTTTCCCACTCCTTAACACATGACAGCTGTGATGCACTGTTTGGTGTTGACTGAAATAGGACAAAGAAGAACAGCTTTGCTGTTTTCCTATGGTTGGGGTGACGCTGAGATGTTTCAACAAAAGAGGAATCTGAACTGTGTTTTTTCACACCGTGAAGACAGAGAAACTTCTGCAGATTTCATGGCTGTGAGAAATTTCCCTCAGGGGGAAAGTATGAAGGATTTGATCGCATCATTTTTTGGTTGATTGGAATCTTTATAAAGACTTTTAGGAGACAGGAAGTGGTCACAGACATCTGATAGTCTTGAAGCTGGGGTTTGATTTCTGCACCAATGTGACGCAGTTATAGACGTGCAGAATCAGTGTGAAAGAATGCATGAGAGTCTTATACTTTTATACTATCAAAGTTCAAAACAAGAGGAGAAGAAGTTTGCCTTTGTGGAGATTTGTTCATGTCACAGTTACCATGGTGACCTCTGTGATGAAACGTGTAATGTCCGTACTTTGGCTCTTGAAATACTTGGAGCTCCTGTTTGTTTGCCATGTTGTCCGACAAATTTTTGGAGGTGTGCGATGTGGGAATTTTTTTGTTAAAACGTCGTCATTCGTCCGCACAGAGCCAAGAATAAACCAAGCTTTAGAAAGTGATCTCTGACTCGAAAAGTGGTGCAAACTTCTGTGTCAGTTTCAAACTGTTTCACCAAAATAATAATCTAAGTCCTGGTTCACTTCTAAATCCCGACACATGAACCCGAACGAACCAAATTCACTTCTCCTCGTCGGCTCACACCAAAGTCTGCACCTTTAAATTTAATCCCATTTCCTCAAATCTGCTCCCGCTGATGAAAATCCACCGTCGTCTCAGGTTCACAGAAGCTTTTGTCACTTTAGTCAACAAGGCCGCGGTGACTACGGGCTGTTTACAGAGCGAAGCCTCTCTCTTCGCCGTCACGTTGCGCTAACCCCCTCCGGTCGTCGCGTCGAATCAAAGCTCGCCGCGCGCACGTCATCCTTTGAAATCTGGCCCTCATCCGCACGCAGCAGCGCATTAGACGGTTTGTAGGATAAATATTTGACGGCCGGCTGTATCACAAGACGCAGAGAGAAAGCTCCCAGCATGCAGCTGTTCACCCTAACCCTCCTCCCCCCTCCCCTGCATGCTCCTGCTCCTCCTGCAGACAGAGCGCCGGTTTAAAGCTCAATTGTGCATTTTGAAGATAAAGTAGCGAAACTACTAGAGGCGGTGTTGTGAGCGCCGGTTGCCAGGGCAACACTGGTGGGGAGACCTGCTTCTCCATTACTACTTAATTTAGGCGCTCTAATTGCATTCTGCACAATCTGCGGCCACGGTGTTATGCAGAGGGAGAGGGAGAGTAAGTTAAGGGGTGGAGGGGGGATAGGTCGTCTGCAAACCCCCTGCCTGGGAGCGTCAAAATAAAACGCCTCACAAACCCAACGCGGTGCTTTGAAATCGTCTTTATTGCTGTTTGTGGTGATAAAACGTTTCGCTTAAAGATGAACCAAAACATTAAATTTCAATTCTGCAGAATTCTCCAGAGCGCACTATCATGTTTCTTTAATTTTAGGGAGGGATGTTGAATGTCATCAGCTGCTAAGAAGTTAAAATACGGTCGAGGAAGGAGAAGGGGGAGGAGGAGGGGGGGCGGGGGCATCGCTGTTTGGTAAAAATAGAGAAAGAGAGAGAGGGAGAGGAGTAAAAATGCTCTAATTGTTTGAGCTTCTCCCCTCTCCTCCTTCAAAAGAGTGCACACACACACACACACACCGTCACACACTCAAACACACACTGTCCCTTTGAACCTCCACAGGCCGTGGCCCTGAGAGAAAGCCGGCCCACGATGCTTTTCTTCAGCCGGGGGTTTGAAATGATTGGTAACTGTTGAGCCAGTGTTTTCAGGTCCCTGACCCCCAGCGCTGAAGTGCCACAGACACTAGATACAACATCGCCCCAATTATCCCGCACTCTGCCCGGCCACTTCAGCCGCCAGCGGACGCCGCGCCTCAGCTGCACGGTGGAAAACACGCCACACCTAACGTTTGATGGAGTCTGAGGGGGAAAAGATTTGAATCACTGCAGGAAAAACTGACATCATCCAACAAAAACAAACTCATCTGCTTCATAGAGACCTTAAACATTCAGCGTTAGTTCACTGATCTTTTCCAGTGAAGCTGTGAGATAATAAAGTCAAAACTTCTCGTCCTAACTCTCAAAAGTCTTGGTCTGGGACAGTGTGATCTTGAGTACAACGCCACAAAAGGAGCATGGGTAAAGTGTGTCAGGAAAACAGACAACCTTGACGTCCACATGACGTTTCAAAGGCTGTAAAAAACAACTCTAATCTGTCCTAAAGCCGCGTGTACTCTGTCCTGTCTCTGTGCAAAGTCACAGCCGATATTTACGACTCCATGATTGGCTGCTCTGACAGATTGACCACCCTGAAGGACACCAGCAGACTTCGTCCTCCACGCCGCTTGTGCACGGTCGAAAAATCCTGGCACCTTGGTGACTTTATTTCAACTTTCTATCCACAGGGTATCTGCAAGTTTCAGCAAATCAAGTTTAAAACTTTTTAAGACCTTTGCAAACCCAACTTGAATGAAGTTTAAGACAGAAAACTTTAGACTTTTTTTAAGGACGTGCTAACACTCTGACTCAAAGTAACTCTTTGAAGTATCAACGTGGCATTGGCCTTCAGTGAACAGCTTCTAAAAAAAAAGATGGACGGTCTTTGGGTCACTGCAGATTTCAAGTTTCCAGCGTCTGAATTAATGAAGGAGCTGGAAAACACGTCTGAAGAATCTCCAAAGACGGAGTTTGTCTGCGTTGGATTGGGGGTTTCCTTTGAGTGTGGGGGGGGGTTTGACCCCTGCGACTCTCTCCGACCTGTCCTTTGTCTCTCCTCACCCGGCTCCCCTCGCCCCCCTCCCTCCTGTCCCCAACAAAAGGACCTCTTGGATGAGGGGGAGGTGGGGTTGGAGGGGGCGACTCTTTTATGACTTCTTTGCCATTTTTTCTCCAGCTCCCCCCATCCCGAGCCCGTTCGTTCCTGCCTCGTCTTCGGGAGTGGGGGGCCACCATTTATATCGTTGCCTGGGAATTAAGGCCCCGTGGCCCCTTTTGTTGGGAGGTGGGCAGTGTCAGGGGCAGGGGGCGAGGGGGCAAGGGAGGGCTGGCCTTTGTTCCCGCTGGAGGAGTGGGCTTCAGTTCCCACAGGCTCGGTCTACACTGGGGGGGGGGCCGGGTCCCCTCAGTGTGACAGCGATGAGGTAATGTTTACAGAGCGAAGGGCCCTCACACATGCAGGGTTTGGGCATCAATGGGGCCCAAAAACACACAGGTGTAAAGGTGGATGTGTTTCTCCCCTAGAGGCCGACACAAAAACTGCAGCTGCAAAATGTACCACCAAGAAATGTGCAACAAAAAATCCAACATCAAATCAAAATTTAGAGAACATCAATCTATATTTGAGAAACTCATGGTGAACAAACGTCCTTTAAGTGGTAAAAACTCCCTAAAATGTCCAGGTTTTTCTCAGCTTGTTCTACAGACAGTTGATATTTATAATAAAGTGCTGCTCCCTCTCTCACACTCGGAAATAAAGGGTCAAAATTGTAAGATAATTGAGTCACAATTTTGAGATTAAGACGCAAATTTTCAGGTTAAACATCAAAACTCTGAGATGAAAAGTCCAAATTTTGAGATAACCATCAAAATTGAGGATAATCAAGTCAAAATTTTGAGATTAAAAGTCAAAATTCTGAATTAAACAGCAAAATTGAAGATTATAAAAAAAATATATTGATCTAAAAAGTAAAAACTCTGAGATGAATAGACATAATTGCAATATAGTCAAAATTTTGATCGAAAACGTCAAAGTTCTGACATCAAAAGTCTTATTATGAGACAAAAAGTCAATATTGGTGGAGAATAAAGGCAAAATTTAGAGATTAAGACTCAAATTTTGAGATTAAACATTGAAATTCTGAGATGAAAAGTCAAAATTCTGAGATTGAAAGTCAAATATTGAGATACCAACTCGAAATCATAGGATAGTTAAGTCATAATTTTGAGATTAAAGTCCAAATTTTGACATAAACGTCAAAATCGGAGAAAAATCAAGTTGATATATTGAGATACAAAGTCAAAATTGAGAGACAATAAGTTGACATGATGAGAAAATGTTGAAATTTTGGCTTTTTATCTTTAAGTTTTGACTCAATATGGGCAAAAAATAATGTCTCCAATACATTATTCATGTTTACATTAGAGAAAATGTTTCACTTCAAACACAAACAGAGTGTTTTAAATAAATGTTTAAGTTATGAAGCCGCTTTGTTGTCTTTGAGGATCTTTAAGAGGCCGAGTAGTGGGTCCTCATTTTAGGTTTTTGGATTTTGGTCACTCTTAGTAACTGCCTCTCTCTACTTAAAATGAAAGCTGCTACAACTGTGTCCAACCATCCAGCACACACACTCACACACACACTCACACACACGTTCCTCCTCTTTGCCACCCTCTTCCTACTGCCTCCCCAAATATTTGGAGCCGTTGAGCTGTTGATGCCCGCAGCTCTGACAGGCAGAGTTCATTCAGAGTTTCAGAAATTAGTGCTGTACATGAGAGACGGCCGGGGAGAGAAGGAATATTTTCCTCGACATAAAAAAAAGAGTCGCAGACTGTGACCGTCCTACGAGCGAGGATTGGCTTTGGCGCTGTAGATGCTCGATAGCCTCTCCCACAATGGCGGCTATTGTTGAGTCTAATCCATAAGACTGATATGATGCTAATGAAGGGATGTGTAATCATTATCCGTGGCCTGGCTCGTGTTTTTTGCTCTGTGAGAGGATTTGTGAGGGAATCCTGGGATCGGGGTTAATCTTGTTTCAGTTTCAGGTCAACTTTAACACACTGCTGCTGTTTAGCTGGACTGATGTGTGTGTGCGTGTGTGTGGTGGGAGCTTTGTGTCCTTGTGTGTGTGCGTATGAGAGGATAGAAAACAGTGAAACGTCCATCTAAAAGCATTTGAAACAATACCCACACATCCTCCAGTGGCTCAGGCCTCAGCGGCGGCGGCCTCCTCATAAACCTGACGCTCTGGCAGTAACAAAGGGACAATTGCAGCAATTTCCTCTTTCCCTTAATCATCTCCTTTTTTATGATAAGGATGTTACTAACTGCCGAGGTGAAGTTACATTCTAATAAAGTCAGGCGGTTAATAATGTAATCTTAAATTACAGCATAATTACCGCCTCTTAGTCACCGGGGGATGCTCTGTAATTCAATCACTGGCCCCTGCGATACTGTACAACACAAAAAAAGGAAAAAAAGCAGCGTTATCGGGGGCTATTTTAGCGTGGAAATGAATAGCACTACCCTCCGCTGCTGCTCGGGTAATTAGACAGCAGAGTCTCCGGCTGCAGACGCTCACTTATCAGAGGAGGCCTTATCCATCAGGGATTTCTGCAGGGAGGTGTGTGTGTGTGTGTGTGTGTGTGCATTTGTTGTCTCTATGTGTGTATGTACACGCCTGTAGGTTTATATCCATGTGTGAGGATCTGCAGCTTCTTTTTAACCCCCAAACCTCAATGAAAAGTTCTTAACAGGGATGTGTTTTGATAGGATTTCATTGATATCACTGCTCTTATCGATCCTAATTATCGAGCCAATTCTTTATCTATTCCTCCTGTGAATTTTCTGTCTGCTAAAAGTAGCTTTACAGGTTTTCTGCGTCGACAACATTTCATTGAGTTTATATGAAATTAATGGATTCAGATATCTCTGGACATAAATACCTTTACTTTACTTAGGTAAAAATCACACATCAGGTGACGTTGACGTATTGTTTTGTTGTATATTATTGACTGAATTAGCCAACTAACAATGCTTTGAGTTATTTGAAACCTTGGGCTTGCCGTAGTTATGCTGTAGTCAGCCATAAGTCTGCACTTCCTGTTTGGAAAACATTTCTGAGTTTTCAGTATTGTTCACGAAAAGCTATTGAGATATGTTTCTGCGATGAAAGTTGAAATTCTGTTTTAAAACACAAATCAATGCAGTGAGAAAAAAGTGTAGTTAAGTTCATTTTTTACACTAATAAGTTGTTACTGATATTTAACAGCAAGGAATAATAAAACATGGACACCAGGCAAAGTCTCGGGTCTTAAGAGGTTAATGCTCAATAAAAATATTCTTGAGAAGTGAAAAAAAAGAGCGATTTCTTGGGAAATAGTCATCTATCTGCGAAGCTAAGTGAGGGAAGAAAAGTGGTAGAATCAATAAATAATCAATGAGAGAATCAATAAGAATAAAGACTAATGATGTTGATGGATTGAACCATTTCTTATCGATTCTTAATTCCCATCCCTGGTTCTTAAGTCAGTGACCACACCTGAAGAGTGAGTGTGGGGACTGTTTTCCACCTCTACTCGCTTGGGTCACACACACACACACAAACACACACACACACACACACACACACACTTACCAAAAAAACAGACAAGCATGCACAAACACCACAGGACCCAAACCCAATTTTGCCGTTTATTTTCAAGAGGCTGATTTCTTTAGAGGCAGCGCTGGCTTGATATTATGTGGCAGGGAAAATCTAATGCCCCTCAATAGGTTTTCCCCTGGAAAAAGGGAGAAATTAGATTTGCGAACCGGGAACTTCATTTGGCAGTGAGTCTGGGAGCGCGGGGAGGAGGAGGAGGAGGAGGAACCTGTGAAGAGGAGCTTTGGAGGGGAGGGTGGAAATCTATACTGCGGTGCTGAATCAGCACTCCTCCTTCTCTCTTGTTCTTTTTAACCCCCCCTCCCCTCAGTTCTTCTCCTCACAATCAACACAGCAGATCCCTTCACCCTCATGAAGGAGCCTGTCATCCTCTTTCTCTAAATTTATAAAACACCCTTCGATTCCAACCTGCAGCTCTCAAATCCTCAAAAGTCACATGAGGCAGAAGAGAGAGTGAAAACACCTCTTTGACCTTTGACCCTGAGCTCAAACACAGTGGGACCACAGAAGAAGAAATACAAATGGATGACACGCCCGAAGAAGGAAAGCCAGGTGCAAGAGTGCGTCCAATTTGTGAGGCAACGTGGTGAAGAAGATGAGGAATAGATGGAGTTCAGGTACCAAAGGTCACCTGCGCCTCCTTTAACCCAAACGGGCGCCAGTATGAGTCTAAAACAAATACATTTTCATGTCACGCCGTCATCGTCCAAAAGAACACACACACACCTCCACCTCCGCCCCGACCTCAAACACACGGACAGTCAGAGTTCACGGGAGGAGCGGAGGCGTGATAAATCTGACGCCGGCACTCTCATTTTCTACGCTGACAGGAAACAGTCCAGCAGGTGTCAACACCTGATTAGATGGATGGAGACGGCGAAGTGTGACTGCAGCGACACTGTACACAAGCAGGAGTAATCATGGAGGAGACGGTGGAGGAGGACGCACAGATGTCACGCTGTATACACGCGCAGGATATAGAATCCAACAATGGTGTGGACGGACTCGGAAACGCAGATTATGTGTGGTGGATGAGGATAATGTGGAGATTACATTCCTCCAGTGTGAGGGGATTATGTGACAACAGCGGGATTGGACACACCGCTTTCTGCGCCACGTGAAACATTCGATCATTTATCGAGGAGAAGCGAGATGGAGGAGTAATGATCGGGTCCAAAAACATCCGTCTGGTGTTGCTCAGACTGTGTGTATCGTTGGATGATTCTGCAGCAGCCGAGTGTTTAAATTGGAAGATTAAACCCGGACGAGTCTTTCAGGCTCCTGACCGCAGCGTGGTGTCAGGCCAAGACCCACATTTGGGGTGACTCACACTCGCCTGACAACGCCACAGAGACTCTCACAGAGACACTTAGAGCAAGAGTCAGATCTTATGTGTGAATTAGAGTCCATTATGGTCCGTTTTCTAACACATGTGGTTGGGTTCGGATCTTCTCAGAGCAAAAAAATTGAGGATAATTAGCAGAATTTAGAAAAGTGCTCGGAGCAGATTAACATTTTGTGACTTTTCAGTGACTGACGGCTGAGCTAACGTGATAAATCCTCCACGTCAGAGTGAAACAAAACATCTTTTGACCCGGCTTTATATGGTGTGTACACACGTCAGGCTGACAGTATAAAACAGGATTGACTCTCTGTCTCAATGAAAATCACTTGTTTTACGGCCTGTGCTTCCATTGCTTGGGGTGTTGAAAGCATCACGGTTAAAACCACAACTGCATTATTCTCCCAGGCCTCTGTTACACACACACACACACACACACGTCGTAAAGCATCCAAATCAATTTGTTTTAAAAAGATGTTTCTCACGACCGCATTGGGTGGTTTTAGAGATATATGATGCACCTTCAGCAGCAAAGGAGGAAAAATTGCTGGCGCCCGGCGAGCCCATTTGTCCAGCTTGATGATGCGGCCGCCCTGTCATCCTCGCCGCCATTAAGAGGAGAAAAAAAATAGCAGGTTGGGGGTGACCTCACCTCTACATCTCACCGGCCCAATGGTCCGCGGACCGCCTGCCACGCTGTACGCCACAACCAGCTCGCAGCTCAAGGGGCATAAATCAAGATAATTCTTTGCACGCCTTGAACTCTGACCCCGCCACAATTCACACCAACATCAGAGGAGGCGGAGCAGGGGGAGGCGTGTGGGGAGCAGCAGAAAGAGGAAATAGTGGGTGAGGTAACAGAGAAACATCGTGCATGTTGAGCGTGTGCGTGCGTCCGTTGCGATTAGTCACCGCCGTCCAGATTGAGGCGGCCGTCCCATCTAAACGCTCTGTCTTTATGAGCCATTAATCTTCGACTCAGGCCATTTTCATTACCGCCAAACCTCGCTTTGGAGCCACCAGCTGCATGATACTGCATAGTGGAAATTAATAACCCACCCATCTCTGCCTTACAATCGCCCCTTCACCGCCCCGCGCTCCCCCCGCCGCCTCACGCCTCTCCATCACGGCCCCACCCGCTTTAGAAATGATGGAAGATGCGAGAGTTTCTACACCACTTTTTTCTGCTCATTTGTGTCGCCTGCATCTTTTCCAATCTTTCAATCCAAACGTGGCAAAACCTGCAGTTCCTCCTTCGACCACTTGGGGCTGGCTTCGAAAGAAAGCCACGTACGTTTTCTATCAAAGACATTACATTTAACTAAGTCTATTTCTTCTGCCTGCATTTTTCCAGTGATTTGGACGCTTGTGTAAGAAGAACAATTTATCCAGAGTGTTTAAAATTCAGCTGGTGCCTCGATGCTGCCCCAAGCAGAGAGAGAGAGAGGGAGACAGAAATAAAGAGAAAGAAAAGCCTGAGAGGACTGTAGGTGACAGAGGAAGAGGGAGAGAGAGAGGAAAGACATAAGACAATGAGAGGAGAGCATGGTGGGTGTTATATTAATTTGTCTGCCTTGGTTTTTCTAAGTGAGAGAGCGGGGAATGACCCCCTGGGCTCCTTTAGGACCGTTTGGTGTCTGCTTATGTGGTTGTTAGCGAGTGAAGGGACTGCACATTATTAAATACTGTACACGCTCAGGGAGAATAAATGAGAGCGAGGAGATGGAGGATGGAGGGAAAAGGCCGCTGTCTTCCTGAAGCTGCTGGAGTACGGAGGAGAGATCTGAAGAGATATGAGACATACGTCAGCGCTGACGCCCAATAAAGAAGGACGGAGAATTAAGCGCTCTCATTGAGGAGTGGAAGGTGGAGGAAATTAGTCAGGTGCTGCCTGGATGATAAAGCAGGAGGAGCGTTTGAAGAAGCGGCGCCAACATGTCTGCAGGTCTGTTTATGAACTCATTACGAGTCCCAACATGCGTCGCCCGCAGGAGTGACCGCTAAAGTAACAGGAGTGACACGGGGACCAAATTGAAAAGTTGGGAAATTGTTTTTGTTCCGCTGCGGCGTGCCATCGGAGGGGGAGCCTTTCTCATTTCCTGTTGAGAAGTGCAGTGCATTGTGGGCAAAATATATAGTAGGATTTGTGATATGAATCGCCGCTGGTCATCCATCACCGCGCACGAGAAGACAAAAGCGTCAGAAAGTTAGAGGAAACGACTTTCTTGGGTGAAGTTTGGATTTCTCCCTCTTCTCCCTCAAAGAGGCACTTCAGTGTTTTTAAAGCGTTTTTTACTCATGTTGTTCTTCAATTATTAAACCTGTGTATGACCAAAAAATGAAAACAAATAAGTGTTTATCAATCTAAACAACCAGGTCTGAGCTTGTGTAAGTTTTATGTTAAAGCAGCTTTTGGATCTTTACTTGCATAAGATAAAACTGCAAGAGAATAAGAGGTTTCACTCCGTCCAGAGGTGGCGCCAGAATCAACACAGAGCGAGAAACGTCGAGCTTCTCTCATCAGTAGTTATGATCCTCCTCTGCCTGAGAGCTGGGCATGAACTTTTCTAAAGTGAGGAATAAAATCGATGCAGTATGAAGTCTGAAACGGACAGTGCCTCAGCTGACCTCGGTTTCATCCTGATCCTTCAAAGCGTCAGGATCCCTCTAAACACAAATCAATATAAACAATGTTCAGACATATAAGAGACTTTAAATGAACTGTGCAAATTATTCTATTTCACGGCCTCTTGCTTCCTTCAGATGCTTTGCATAATGAGATAAACAGCGTTTCCGAGGCCTGGCTAACCCGCGTGGTGCCTTGGCCGGCCTGCGTTTGTGTAGGAGAAGAGGTAAAGTCAGGCGATTTGACCCGCCCGCTTCAGCACGGAGGAGCCCACAGACCAACTGCTGCTGAGCTGAGACTTGAGTGTTTTATATCGTTTAACGGAGAAAGCGCTCAGCAGCTCTTGTTGTCTTTATTATGTGAAGTTATTTCCACGTTGATTACAGGCGACAGGTTTATTCCTTACATCAGTAATCACAGCAGAAAACACTCCCCGGAGACGTCTAAACCCTGACAGGATGTAGTTCTGCTGCATGTTTCTGTCCAGACACAAACTCATAAAACAAAGAGACGCAGAAAGTGCCTTCCCGGTGATGATGTCATCGACCTCGCTCAGGCTAACCTCACTTGCACTTGTTGCAATGACATCATGTGCGCCGTCTCTTGTACAGTCGTGAATCAGTCAGCGCTGAAAGCTTTTATCCAACGCCGCCGACCCCTCGACCGTATTCATGAACACGTGGGTGGGCGGAGGAGCAGGAGGGCGCGGTGAGTCCGGGTGGGTTGGGTTTACGCGCCAAGAAAAAGTTCAGCGTGCCTCCAGGCGGTGAAGTGTTGGATTTAAACCAGCGACCTCCGGGGTGTCACAGTTCCAGGCCCTGTGCGTTTGCGAGATTGGCCCACAGCCGGGCGGGTTCAGAGGGTCCGGGGTCCCGGCCTGTGCTGCTGCTGGGTCTACGGGGAGCCGGTGAGAGCCAAGGTCTGGCCTCCTCCCTGCTCTTCATCATTCCTCCCCTCCAGGCGATCAACAATCAGCTCCGAGTGCAGAGATGCAGCCACAGAGGCCGTTTTTAAAGCGGGTTTTCTTCTTCTGTGGTGTCTGTGTGGCTCTGAGAGGCTGCAGGGGAGCTGTTTGTGCTTCACAGTGGCTTCAGTAAGGGACCTATTGTTCTCCTCCCAGAGGCTCTCAAATCAATACCTCATCTCTCCCTCTTTCTCCGCAACCACCCAGGGAAAAAAGGCCCCATCGACTACACAGGACTGGCTTTCATGATTCACGCCACTGAAGAAGAAGAAGAAGAAGAAGAAGAGAGCGAGGCAGACGGAGAGGGAAAGTAAGAGAGAGGAGCTGGGACGAGCCGGGTGGGGGTGGGGAGGGGGGCGCTGCGGGGGCTGACGGTATAAAGACACCAGAGGAAGGAGGCAACCTCGCGGTCATCACTCTCTTAGCGCCACACACAGACGGCTAAGTTTAGATGGATTGATCGCATCGGCTCAGAGGAAGAAAGTGAGGGCGCTAATATCATGCAGCTAACGGCACCAGAGCGACATGCTAACTATAGCATGACTACACTGTAAAATGTGATTTTGTTACTCTAGCATATTATTCTATGTCACCTTAGCCCCTCCCAGCCATTTAGTAGAGCTGCAGCTTATACCAAGTAAATAAAAGACCAGAATCACCAATATCAATACCAATATCAATACATACAACCACTAAAACTAATGCTACTGTTCATTCATGGAAGTAAAAAAAAAACAAATTTTTCAACCAGAAAACAATCATTTACTTTAATTTCTTTCTGCTTTGTTGTTAAAAAGTGAATTTAAACATTCATGGATATCAGCAATTATTATAATTCAGCATTAAAGATATTGTTTTGATCAAACAGTTTGCACATACTGGTAAAATCAGCAAAACACTGATAATTTTAAGTATTACGTAATTTTTAGTAAGTTAAAACAACAACATTATATTTGGATTCAACTCTGCAACATATTTTTCTGTTGAAAAAAACAAGTTTGCAACAACTTCTACTTGTCTAAGAAAACTTCACTGAGAGTTTTTTGAGAGCTTGACTGAAACTTTCCGGACTCTTTCTGCCTTAAGAGCAGCTTCATAGTCATATTCAAAGAAACTCCAAGAAAAGAATAAAGTGGTTTTGAAAGCTGCGAAGTTATTTAAGGGTTCACTTTAAATTTATCTTTAGAAATTGGACGACTGAGGCAGCGATTCTCAGTGCCAACACAGAGAGGATGTCAAAGGACGAATCTGGTGATCGTTTTGTCGAATGTGGAAGTTAATTTTGGCACTTAAGAGAAGTTGTCCACTATTCATTTGGTGATTCAGAGCCAAAGAGAAAGTCACATTTACTTCTACCATGACCGCTAATACAGGTTATTAACGTAGGTGTTTAGAAAGAAGCTTTCCGCCCCAGGATTGGTCTAATTTCACCTCCTCTCTGTCTGAACTGGCATCACTTTAATCCTCTGATCTGCCGTGTCTGGTCGGACCATGCCGTGAAACAGGAGACGCTCGAAGACGACTTTTTGCTGCTCTCTCTTTCTGTTTTGCTGCACCATTTTCCACAGCTGCATCGAGGATTACGTCTCCCTGAAAAGTGAGAGGAAATGTAATTCCGCCTTCCGCAGGGGTTGCGTCTTTATGGCTTTTCCTACACAGGTGTCTCCGAGCGAGCGAGAGATAGAGACAGACACGGAGACGTAGAGAGAAAGAGAGAAAGAGAGAGAGATGCTTTAATGGAGTTATGCAAATGGAGGCAGCCCCATGATCCCCTGGCTAAGTATTCCACCGGAGATGTGGACCGTGCAGCTGCGTACGACGGGGATCCACGCTGCAGAGCTCTTATACAAACATACATCTCCGTCTGCGGCGTGTGAATTAAGCTCAACCCGTGACTTCTTGTTTTTCTGCCTGTCACTGAATATCTCCTCCTGCCAATAAACTTACAGACTCCTGGATGTAGGCGTGCGTCCAGAGTTTTCATGCCTATTTCCGCGGCAGAAAAACGCACTTTCATTGCATGTAAACAGGAACATACAGCATTCATCCCTTTGTTTATTTATAATGCTGCTTGTGTGGGAGTTTGTTTACATGTTTATGGGTTATGGCATATGATTTTGTGCTTTCCATACATAGCTGAGCGGCGGATCTTTCACGCTCGAGCGCTTCCAGGTTGAGGATTTATGTGTGAGCGCGCTTTTTATGGTTTTATTTCTATGTGTGTGTCTCACTTTATTTTATGCTCCAGTGTCTCCGTTGATGAATGCGTCCTCGAGGCCGATTACACTCAGGGTAATGTGTATATATGTGCAATTAAACTGAGGAATCAAATCCAGCGAGGAAGACCAGATGTGGATCTCGAAAACGAGCGTTTTTGTGTTGGTGGCGACCTGCTCGGCCTTCTCCGACCTCGAAGAGAGAAAGGAAGAGCCTCCCTCCAATCACCCCCTACGGTGACTCACACACCCAGCGTGAGTGTAGGCCTCTACCCACAACCCCCTGCTGCTTGTTTAGAGCAACAACAGAGGGAGACAGTGGGATCACAGAGGAGCTGGCAGGGAGGGAGGGAGACAGTGGGAGAGAGAAAAGAGGAGGGGAGGGAGAGAATCCTGTCGTTTATGCTTTTAAAGGGGAAGGTTAAAGTCACACCAAGCTTCACTTCAACACTTAAAACAAGTTTGCCAACATGAATCTAGGTTGAAATACACTTTCTGGCTGAAGTCAAAGATAAAAATACAGGAGGAGAGTTTTCTGAATGAAATCATGGCTCTGCAGTCAGACTTTTTCTGGTTTTACAGCAGCAGAAAGAAGGTGAGTGTGTGGGAGCGCAGCGTGCAGAGAGTGACCTGGCACCCACAGGTGGGATAAATGTGTCGATGGAATAAATCACTTTGTGCTTTCTGTATCTATAGGAGCACAGGAGGAGTGCTGCAGCCACCCTTTTTTATCCTGCAGGAAAAAAACAAAGTCTCACAAACACTCACACACACAAACTGTGCATTAAATCTGCACACACACACACACCTCCACACACACCTGACACCCCTCCAATCCCATTAAGACGTATTTAAGGATGCCTAATGGAAATTGATCAGTGATTAAGATCATTTCAGGTTAATCCAATTAATCAATGCCTGCTGATTAGGACTGTGGCTAAAAAAAGGCAAAAGATTCATCACAGCCACCTTCGGCCCAGGCGCTCCCCTGTAGACACAAACACACACACCCTTTGTGTTGAATTTTAAATGACGGTGTCACCTTCAGCTCCTCCGCAAGAAGATGATGGAAAAAAAGAGGGATGAGGAGACTTCAGGGAGTTTGAAACAAGAAAATATTGCTTCCTTAGAATGAGTTGTGATGGAAGTAACGCTGTGTTTGACTGAAACACAAGACTGAGATGAAATTAGAGAATAGTTGCTTTCCAAGACCTATGAGCTTTTTCTATAAATCATTTTCCAGGTTTTCCAGGACTTGAGGAACCCTGTGAAAGTTAAAGGGTGTTAAAAAGTCCTCCGGTCCGTCTCTGGGTTAAACTAAACTTAATCCATGCAGCCTCTCCTCAGCTCCACGTCCCCTTTGGGAAAAATCAAAGGCACAACAATCTGGCAACCGAGCCCCCCGTGTCTCCTGGATCTGACGACAAACTGTCACATCGAGTTGGCATGATGACAAGCTTTTTAATGACCTGAAGGGAAAACAGTGACGCAAACGTCACAGCCATTACGATTAGTTCAATCAGGACGGCGAGTGAAGGGATGATTGACGCCGTCTGCAGTGAGGTGTCACTTTCAGGATGATGCTGCTCTTCTTCTTGGTGGAGTTTCATGAAATTTTGTGTCACTTCACTGCAAAAAACTACAATTTCAGCAAGTGTTTATGTCTTACTTTTAGTCAGAATTGTCTTTTTAGTCTTTGAATAACTTGAAATAAGACATTTTTATGGATGGATCTGGTAAATTTGGCTGAATATCTAAAACTGAAACTGAAATCTAAGAAAGTCATTGTGTTTTATTTTCGTGGGAAAAATATATTTTTTGACTTGTTACGAGCCACATTCACCAGACCAGTCCATGAAAATGTCTTATTTCAAGTCATTTAAAGACAAAAAATGGGGTCTGAATTGCTTGTAGCAGGTCAAAAAATCTGCCAGTGGGGTCAGTAAAAAGTTTCTTGTGTCAAGTCGTTATTCTAATTTCAAGAAACTTGACCGGCAAATTGTCCTAAACCTTTTGGCAGACTTTATTTTACTAGTTACAACTAAATAAAACACACTTATGGGCTTGGCAGTTGATTTTGGCTCAAATCAAGGCTAAAAAGACTATTTTTAGTTAAAATAAGCCATAAATACTGGCTTAGATTTCAGTTTTTGTCGTCTAAAAGTTCAAATACGCCTGCGTTTGGCACAGACCTGATTCAGACGCAGCCATTGGGCATTTTTTGTCGGAGTCTGAGAGCCAGAATAAGCTGATCGTCTCCTTATGGAGTGGTTAAAGTCTGAATGTGGACCAGTGCAAACCCAGAGACTGAATTTATGCCACGATTTATGGCATTTGTTGGAGAGAGGTGAGAGCTGCCAGCTCCAACTCCCTCTCTCTCTCAATCCCCCAACACCTCCATTCATAAATTTTGTGCACACATGAAGCCTACGCACAACACCTTATGCACTTTATCTGCACCTGAAGCTCTTCACACACACACACACACACACACACACGCACACACATGCACACACACCTTCCATGGAGGATGACACAGCAGGTGTGGGCAGTAAGTCATTCATAGCTGCACACTCACCATTACTCACTCAAACTCTGAATAAAGGACAAAAACCCAGACGCAGAGATGGAAGGTATCATTACCTGGCAAGATATCAGCGATAATTTTCAGGATTTGACTTCGCAGGGTGAAAACAAACCGCAGCTGTTAAAAAGCAGCAATGGACAACAAGCTTCAGAGGAGTTTTTCTGAGGCCGCTTTGCTAAATCACACACTTAAGAGAGTGTGAAACTGTCTTTAATGAACAATTATGGATTTTTCATTTGGATATATTTCCCCATAGAGGGAGGAAAGACAGAAAGAGAGTTACTCAGAGGGGACGGGGAGGAAGAAGAAGAAGAAGAAGAAGAAGAAGAGGGGATAGTAAAGGGCAGTCGTGGGTAGAATGGAAAAGCGGAGCAGGGCTACAGGAAACGAGGGAGGAAATGAGAGCTCAGGAGGTGGATAAAGTAAAGCTTGGTTAAAAATTGCAGTTTAGTGGCTGATTAACTGATCCAGATGACCTTTCTGGCTCGTAAAATGTGGATACATCTCTGCTTTAACATGCAGCCCTGCAGGTTAGACGAGCCTGAACCTTAGAGGACACAAACGATGCAACTTGAGATTATTAGGAACAGTAAATTCTATGTTTGTGCAGCTTTATTCCAAATATTAATAGTGGACAACTTAGGATAATTTATAAAATCCACCTGGACCTAATTTTACGACCAATATAAGGTCATGTCTGTGCAAAAGAAGACATGTAACTACTCATCTTGTTTTTCTGCTTGGTTGTGTATTTGAAGAAGACGTCAAAAAAAAGCCAAAGACCAGACAATAATCCACCTTCTCCATAAACATCCACCCAACAGTAAACTGGTTTCAGCAGTGCAGGAATAATATGCCTTTAAGGGTGCAGCTATAGCGCAGAGAAGATTCGCACCGGAGGGTGTTTGGTGCTCGGCTGGCTTCATAACTTTATCACAGCTCTTTCATTTCATTTCCCGAACAAACCCGATCATTCCTGCGTTTCACAGCAAAGCCGAGGTCCAGTTAATGAATATATCACCTTAAAAAAGTGCTGCAGTATTAAAAACAGCGCGGTGGCGGTAAAATATGGATGAGGCTGCTTCAGAGCTCCAGGTGTGTCAAGTCTGATTTACTATGAAGAAGAGGACAGTGAGGAGGAGGGGGGGCACACAGGGTGACCTCTGACCTCAGCTAATACTGCTGAGCAGTTCACAAAACAGCCACCAGGAGAGAAACCTGCCTGAGTACATCAGCGTTAGCGATCAGGACGGAGAGAACGTTGATCTGTGGTCAATCTATCCTGTTTGGGGGGGTGTGTATTTTTGAGATGAGGTTTATCTGTGTGTGTGTGAGAGGGAAGTAAAAGTGTTTGTGTGTGTGTGTGCAGGGTTTCTGCTCCGAGGACTACCTTGCGTGACCTCTAAATCTGCTGAGCCCTCAGAAAAAAGGAACTCTGCCTCACTCGCTCTCCCCCCTCCCTCCCTCGGTCGTTTCCCTCCGTCAGAATCTCACACAGCGACGACGACGATGAGGAGGAGTTGCACTTCGCCGGAGCAACGCGGCAGCTCTAAGAAGAGGAAGCACCGCCTGCTGCCTGCCTCCGTATGAAGAGCAGTCACCGCTTTCTCCCCGAGTGTCAGTCACAGGCGAGGAGGAAAAGGAGCAGCTCTTTCAACTGAAACACTCCACTACGGCACAAAAAAAGAAAAAAAGAGGAGAGCTTTAAAATCCTGGAGGTGACAGACTCGTTAATGTGGAGTTCCTCTCAATGAAGAGAGAAAAACACTGATTCATTACCAAGGGCAGGAAGAGGAAAGAGAGAAAGAGAAGAAGAAGAAGAAACAGCTCAGTGAGCAGCAACAGAGGCGTGTGTGACCCCCGCTGACCGCAGCCACAAACCCACAGGTAGTCGTGCATAATTCCACTTCCTGCCCTCAGTAATGGCTTCTCCTGACCTCTGGCTGCACGCCGCGACCCATCATGCCCCATCAACCCCGGCCCTGTCCTCACAGCGAGGCGGCCCCTAAGGCCGAGTGAGTGAGGGGACAATTTTCCTCCTCTAATCTTTACCTTTCTTTGGTTACACTCAGAAAATCAGCACTGTTTTTAGGGTGACCGGACTCTAAAAACCCAAGAAGAAAAAAAAAACCTACCTTGTTTCATAGAAGAAATATTCAAAGATAACATTTATTTATCTACACTCATTTCCTGTTTCAAGTCAACATTTTCAATAATATGAACATAAATGATGTATAGAAGCCCATTTCTGCTGGCTTAAAATAAAGAAAATGAAAAACTGACTTTGTTAAGATTTGTTTTTTGGAAATAAAGAGTCAGAATTAGAAAAATATAAATAATAAAAAGTCAAAAATTCAACTCTCTTCTTCTAATATTGACTATTTATCTCACAACTTCAAGTATCATCTCAGAGTTTTGCCATTCATATCTATAGATTTTGACTTTTTAGCTTGAAGTCTTGACTTTTTATCTCAGAATTTGTATTTTTTTCCTCATTATTGACTTCAAAGTCAAAATTTCATCTTTCTTCTTACAATATTGACTATTCCCCTTGAAACTTCAAGTATTATCTAAGAATTTGGCTGTTCATTTCTATAAAGTCTTACTTTTTAATCTTAAAATTTGGGTTTTTCTCACATAACTGACTTCAAAGCTCAAAATTTTGACTTTTTCTCATAGAATTTTGACATTTTCGCTCATAATTTTCAATTCTGTACCTCGAAATTTGACACTGGTCATGACCAGTGTTGAGAATTGTTGCAGAATTGTTGCCGTTGGTTCTGTCAAAGAGCATTTCCACTCCAGCTTTTCCGTCTGAGAGCGTGAACGGTCAGCGCAAACCCGGACATTTTGGGGAATTTTGTAAGATCAGAAAAAAAAAGAAGTTTGGTTTTTACACTTCCAAACACAAACTATGCACAAATTCAAAAAACAAACTTAACACGAAACACAAAGAAAACCAACACCTTCAGTCGCATTAATGCTGTTACTGTCTCATGTATCAGATTAATGCTTTTCTATATGTTCCTCTCTGGAATATACATTGTGTGCATGTGTGAAACAACAGCTACACCCACACACTCGCACACACACACACACACACACACACACACACACACAGAGGCTGCAGCTGGCTGCGACACATTAAGGATGTGTTAATTCACCCCTCTAAGTTTCCTTATCGTGTCTGCTGCTCGGCCATTCATTAATAGTCCTGTTTTAATTAGCCATTAGTGAACACACTCCCCATGTCAGAGATATGAGATGTGGGGGAGTGTGTGTGTGTGTGTGAATGTTTGTGTGTGTGTGGCATAGAGAGAGGAGAGTGGGAGTAGGGCATACTGCAAGGAAGGTGTTAGGAGTATGGATGTGCAGTGTGTGTGTTAGTTCAGTGTGCGTATGTGTGTGTGTGTGTGTGTGTGTGGACAGCTCCTTTCTCCCACTGCTACACTGGAACAATTGGCAGGGACACGCCGTTCACAGGGGCCTCCTCCTCATTATTGGCCCGCTGCTCACTTGTGAGCCGTATCATTGTAGTGCAAGACAATGGCTGTCAGGGGCCCCACCCCACATGAACCCCCCCTCCCTCCCTCCCTCCACACACACACATTCTCCACCAGTTTTCCTCCTGCCTTTTTCAAATCCTCCTGCCCGCCACTTCATCTCCACTCTGCAGTATCGCTGCGCCTGATTGGCTGCCGCGCTGACACTCGTTGCTGGTCAGAGTCCACAGCGAGAGAACAGGGGATTAAGCCTAATTAGCATGAACAATAAAAACAAACAAACGCGGATGGGGGAGAGGGGGTCAGCGAGGCAATCCCAGCGTCTCTCTTAATTAGCATTGTTTACCAGGCGACACAGTCGGTTCATGATATCAACTACATAGCAGCACACGTCGATTAGAGGCGCCGCCTGCACAGTCACACGGGAGAATGAAACACAGAAACATACACCGCTGCAGGATGAGGTGTGTTTCCCTCTTCTTCACACTCTTATCCTTATATTTCAACATTTTTCAGCTCTTTAAGTCCTCTATGACTTCAAAATGTGACCATACACGTTTGAGAAAACTGAGCATAAACCTGAAGTGGACGCTGTAGAAAAACAAGGCTTTTAATTCACCCGTCAATCGACGTTACAACCCTAAACTATGATCAGGAGCTGTGGGTAGTGAGTGAAAGAATGAAATCATTAAAATGCACATTCTCCTCCTGCAGCTTCCAAAACAAACGCCATGTCTAGATTAAGATTAAGACCTAAATTCATGATCCCAGTGTTTTTTTTTTTCAGGAAAAACAGCCACATTCATGACTTTGGGACATCAGACTTCTGCATCAAATGACTTTTAAGTGTTTTTAAAGTATAATGTGGCATCTTTAAGTGGTCTTAAGTGGTGAAAGCGCTAAAAACGTTAAGCTGCGTTACCTTTACATGCTTCCAAGAGACAAACTTCTGCAGGTCTGCAGCTGTAAGACTTGTACAGTTATCACTGTTTGATTCAGCCTTCACACACACACACTCACACACACACATGCATAAAGTAAACTGCTGCACACTGATGAGCTGCATAAAGAAAGCTCCAATCGATGGCTCCAGCACATGTATAAATATTAGTGATGAGATGATTGATGATAGGATTTCTAAATCTCTTTGGCATGGCAGAAAAATTGCATTTGCCTGCGAGTGTCTGCCTGTCTGCTGAGCCCAGGGCCCGCCCCCGGGGAGCCCATCGCTGCAGAGGGGGTCAGTGAAAACTGGGCCAAATCAAAGTGATTAAGGACCTGCAAATCGATAGTGCCTTTATATTAGATTTACTCACCAGCCAGGGATCGCACGGAGTCAGCAGAAAGACGGGAGGAGGCAGAGGCTGAAATGAACCCAGATCCGAGTAAGCGTCGGCAGATTGGGTGGCGGTATAAATCTTTAGATGCGTATCAAGTCTTTGAGGCTGTGATGAAATAATAGAATAATCTTTGAATTGGAAAGGGCCAGGGATAAGTTGAGTGCTGTCTTTTTGTCTCTGCTGATCTCCTAACTCTGAAGTGTTGGCAGTGAAAACATCTGTGAGGAGGATGGAGCTGTTTTCTCTTTCTTCAGGGGGATTCCTGACCTTTTGGATCAACTTTGTACCTGAATGTCCCTCAATATTTGGAGGTTTCTATTCCAAATATTCAAACAACATGTGCCATAAATGATGAAAACTGTCACTCTGACTTAGTATCATCAATGAAAACAACAAGTCCAGCTCCACCCTAGTATTGGCTGACCATTTTCAGTTCAGATTTCTTTCTTTTTTTGCACACAGTGTCACAATTATAAGCAAAATTATGAGATAAAGAGTAAAAAAAATCCTTCTAATTCGTTATTTTGACTTTTTATATCATAATTTTAATGTAAATATCTGAAATAATGACTTTTTGTGTCATAACTTTGAGTTCTTGGCTCAAAACTTTAACTTTTTATCTCACAATTGACTTTTAAGCTCAAGATTTTGACTTAATTATTGGATAACTTCAAATTCTTGTCCTAAAATTTGACTCTTTATTTCATATCTTTGTCTTCTTTGCTCCAAATCTTGACTTTATAATCTTATAACTTGGACTTCTTAGCTCAAAATTTGACTGTATGTGCGGCTTCACTAGAGTTTCATGTTTTCCTGCTCAACATCTTGACAGGTTGATACATCAGAATAATGTTAGTGCAGCTTTGCTTTATTATAAATATCAATGGTCTGTAGAAGAAGCTAAGAAAAAACACAAGAACATTGAATGTTTCCACCATAAAGGAGGAACATGTTGGGGTCAAAGAGGACGTTTGGTCACTCTGCTCTAGTGCAGCCTCTGCAGAGACTGACTGACAAGAATCACACACAGGGTGAATGTGTATGTAGAAAATGTGTATGTTTCACACACACATATACGCGCACACACACTCACACGCAGCATTCCCAGCGAACACCAATTAGTAAATAAATCGCTTTCTGGTGACAATTAGCTGAACTCATCTTGAAAATGAGCGCCTGAGCTTGTGCGCACACTTGCACACGCACCATGTTGCCATTGCCCCTTGTCTCCATGGAGACAACATGCCCCCCTCCCCTCCCCTCCATCATCCCCCGCCACCCTCACCCAAGCAGTGTTTGTCTCACAGTAAATCTAAATTGGCGAGTGCAGTTAACCCCCTCACCTCCTCCTCAGCCTGCTCCTAAGTCTCTGGATCTCTGCGGCAGACGATGAGAGGGAATTACAATCAATGTGAGAAAAAAACCAAGAAGAAGAAGAGCGCTGAGGAGGAGGAGGAGGAGGAGGAGGAGGAGGGGAAGGGGGGGAGAAAAGGCAGTGGAACGTGTTAGCACACAGCAGAGCTGGGGTCACGCAGAAGCCACACGGTTTCTGCAGCAGAGATAAAGATGTTTTTACAGCGGTTGAGGAAACGGGGGTTACTCTGAGTGAGTCTTTGATGCCGTTTGGTGTGAAGAAGACTCCGTGGACATATGTGTTTGCATGTTGGGGATAGGGGGGTCTGAAGGAACCTCCAATCTGTTTACAGCTCTGATTGGAATTACACAATCAATTACCACTCCCTGCTGTGGCCCAAATGAGCCAGCCCAAAAGACAGGGGAATTGGTTAAATGTTATTGTTGGGAGGCCATTATCCAACAATCGGGGTGGTTAATGCAAGAAAATGACATTCATTAAAAGGCTCGACGGGAGGCTCCCAGGGGCCAGGCTGCAGCTGACCCTCATTCAGCCGCCGGGCTTTGTGGGCCCTCGTCCACTGCGGGGAGGGGAGATCATGTCAAAGGCACAAAACGCTCCTCTTTTGTCAGAGAGTGGCCTTCACTCGCTCTTTGCAGGCGTGTGTGTGTGAGAGAAAAAATACCTGTGATGTTATAGTGCTCCAGAGGATGTGTGTGAGAAAAAGGGATAATTACATCATTCTGCGAATTAGACGAGTGGAGGGGGAGAGTGATTGAGGCCCCCCTCTCCGATGGATGCACATGTAATCCTGCAGTAATGAGGCAGCACCAGAATCATACTCCACACACACTTAGTCCTATAATGTATATCATCAACGCTTACAGCTTGAAAAAAAAAAAAAAAAAAAAATCCCCTTTAGCGAGTGTACTTCCAGGCAGCGACGGTGATATCATCCATCAGCGCAGACAGAGCTATCAAAAGCCAAAAAGTCAAAAGTAAGTGCAGACATCAGCCCACAGAGAGAGGAGCGAAGCCGTCGTGTCATTATTTCTGATACGGGATCCCTAGGAGAGATTATTTTTACAAACTTCCGCCAACGCAAAGGCTTTCTTCGCCTTGTTCTATTCAGAGAGTGGCAAGATAGGACAGCGGGTCAGCGAGAGGAAGACAGCCGTGGCCTTGTTATTTCTGTGCATCCTACAGGAAACAAGAGCCATTTCATTTAAGAGACGCCAGGAAAGAATATGTTCCTTTATGGCAGAGAGGCGCGCTGCAGCTGCCTGTACAGTCTGTACTACACAACAACGACAAGTCCCTTCAGTCGCCTCGGTTTGAGTTTCAACATCAATGGAAGAGCAGCAGAAATCAAGCAAATCCAAAGAGTTACAAGCTGGGGTTTGTGGGATGGAGGGACGCGAGTGGAGGTGGAAATAATGGCGAGGACACTTTGAAACTTCACTGATGCAGCCTTTGTGCTTCACACTTTGAAAACTCTACAACTTTGTATTAACGTCGTCCGCTTTCAAGTCTTCTGCGCTCAAAAAAAGAAAATGTTTGTGTCTCAACCTTGCTGTCCAAGAGTTGCAGAAGTGGAAGATAAGGGACGTTCAAGAGCAAAACTGAGGACCACGACTGGAACAGATTGTATTAAACGGACAACTTTGCTTCATTTTCCTCCACTCATCACTAAAGGGTTAAAGTAGAGTGACCATATCTTGAGAACCAGATGGAAAAACCCTTACTCAGAAGCTTAGGGATCCCATAAAAACACCCAAAGAACCTCAAAGTAGCTTCAGAACTCATACATTTCTTTAAAACTCTCCTTTCCTCGCCTACAATTTTGACTTTTTATCTCAAATTTTGCCTTGTTCATGCTCAACATCTTGACAGGTTGGTGCATCAGAATAATATCTGTAGCTCAGTGCAGCTTTGCTTTATTATAAATATCAATGATCTGTAGAAGAAGCTGAGACAAACCCGTAACATTTTACCACCATAAAGAAGGACATGTCGGTAAAAAGAGGAGGATTGGTCACCCTGGTGAAAGAGAAGAGTTTGTTGTCGTTGCTGTGAAAGTTTAGGACTTGAAGTTGAAGAGATCATTAGTCATTAGCATCACTTCCTCTGCTGTTGTCTCGCAGATTAAAGAGTCAAAAGGTTTCTGTCCAGTGTTCAAAACACTCCTCTCCTTCTCCGGGAAACGAAGCACATATTCCTTCTTAAGCGGCCGCGCCCTGACCTTTCACGGCGCCCTCTTCTGCGCTTTAATTTGGACGCCTGTTGTCCAGGAGGGCACGAGCCTGACATCCGATTAGAGCCGATAACTGTTACAGATAACCAAGACGATGTGGGAGTCACAGGAGTGCAGATCCCAGCGGTGAGCCGTGGAGGACTGAATCAATTTTGCTCACTTGCCAGGTCTGTGGCTTATTGAGCAGACTGATTGACCCTCCTAAAGACGGCTGTTTCTTCAAAGCCAAACACTGACCTCTGACTCTTGACCATCTGCCGCCTCGAACCTTCATTTCTGCAGGAAAACTGTATTTGCGCAGATAAAAGGATCAAATAGGAATGTGATGCGGTAATTACAAAGCGATAGTTTAATGAAATGTTCTGGTTGCTACAGTCGCATGCTGTCTGGTGTGAGCCCGGCTCATCAGAGAGAGGTGAAATAATTATCACAGGCACCTGTTATGGCAAAGAACAGGTGGAGCTATAGCGTTTTTAATCTCACATCTCAACGGATATTATCAGGATGCGTACAGGCGTGTGTGTGTGTGTGTTTGTGTGTGTGTATGTGGGTGTGAATGTGCACACAAATTTTATCTTTGTGCCAAGATGTTGTGTGTGTTAGGTGCTGAGTTAAGCCTCTGATTGAGAAACAAGCCACAGTAGCAACATGCCTCCCTGTTTCCCCCAGCATCTGTCTTGAGCAGCATGGGGCCGCTGAGCGTGCGGGGGGGAGGAGGGGGGAGAAAGCGAGGGAGAGGCGGCTTCCCTTCATCTCTGATTCTCCTCTCTCTCTCTATTCTCATTATTTAGACGGAAACATTCTGCTTTTAAACAGACCCCCTCTCTCTCTTTCTCTCTCTCTCTCTTCCCAGTGTGAGTTTTTTGTCTTCCATCATCTGCGAGTCAGCGGCGGGTCATATCACAACACGACGTGCTCCGCTGTGAGTTTAGCACCAGGCGCACCAGCACTTCCTTTGCACAGACACATCGTCTTTGAGACTCACTGCGCCAAACTGTCAAAATACCGGAGGTAGAAAAGGCGGAGAGTGGAACGGAGGTCCTGAATGTTTGGAAAATCTCACCACTACAAACTACTTTTTATGTTCGCTGGGAAACATGAACGCTCAGCAGTCGGTGTGGGGATTAAAGAACCGCTTCCCAGTTGAACCAGTAAAGCAGTTTTGCGAGCACAATACAGGTCAGATAGTGGGTTTATTTATCGAACAACAAGAAGCAGAAGGACAGGCTGCAGTCGGGTAATTTTCCACTGATATCACTTCTATTTAGCTGTGATAATCAGCGATAAAGGTGGAAATGAAGTGAGCTGGCTGTGAGCTGATCAGCTCCATATGCCGGCTCTGCTGGGGTCCCATTTCATCCAGTTTACCCAGTTCAGGAAGTTAATGAGTCGAATTTGAGAAATGTTTGACTCTGACAGAGACAGTGAAGATGGTGCAGCGTTATTTATGGGAATATTTCTACACACATCCTGCTTTTTCAGGCTGAACTCATGTCTTTGTTGTCCACCATGTTGCTTCAAACTCTGCACAAGCATCTGAAAGTTTCCTCTAACTCTTTGCATCCTGGACCTTTAAAATAGGCCATAAAATAGCTCAAAGGGTGATAACACCAGGCTGACACTCCAGCCACCAGAAAAAATCAGCAAAGTTTGGATTTCCTGATGTTTCTACAGAGCAAAAATGGACAGAGATACATCAATCGGCCGGTACGTGCATTTTTACTCTAACTGGCATGGACTGGCAGTTCTGTGTTGCTAGGAGACCAGGGCCTTGCTCCTCCCCTGCTTGCAGACTGCAGAGTGACGCAACTTCCAAACTATATCAAAATATGCATTTGATAAAGTTGAGCAAAGCTGTTCCTACTGTTTACAACATATTCTACCTCTCTTTTCCATCTTGTTTGATTATTAAATACAGTTTAGTGGATGTTCCTGATAATAAAATCCAGACCCAAAGTATTTGTTGTCATTTGTTGCCAAAAGAAAGTAGTATCTGCTTCAACTACTGGCCCAAATCCAGAGCATCTCACCAGATTTGTTTCTAACTTGGAAGCCGGCAGCATTGATTTGAAATAGTTGTTATGAAAGATGTTTGAGCACGCTCTCTGTAATTGTGATGTGAAACCAAAAGTCTCACTCTTGCAGCGAAAGATAAAACGAAGCAGACTCTAAAGGGCTCCTGAGTGTTTACTTGCTGGACGACCACTTTCAGAGCCGTTCCCGAGGATAAAGAGCCGTAACACAGAAGACAAAGCCGGGCTTTGAGTGGAAGCACGCCTCGTGAATCTCTTTCTCCATCAACAGCTTAAAGCTGTAATTATGATATCATCTGCATAAAGATGAACCAAAATGATCCATGAAGCCCTGGAGAAAACCTCCACTGTACTCCTGTCAGAAGTCTCTCAGATGAAGAGCTCATAAAGTCATCACTTCTCTTCTCAGAGATCACAAAGTAGAAGAAAAACATAGTTGACGTCCACACACACAAAGTATTCCTCCCTGGCTCAGAGGCGATATCTCTCCTCTTCACCCTTGGCACCGAACGAGCCGCTGGTTGAGCTGGACTGGGATTCAGTTCAACAAGCGTTTGACACCGCTGCCATAATTTTGAATATCTAATCTGAATGAATCCTTTCACTGTTGAGATGCCAGACGGCTATATTCAAATATTTACTTCTCTTTTAAGCATTATTCCAATCAGTCTGCCCTCTGCGGATGATCTGCTCTCTGAGATGAGTCTGAAATGGAGATGTGATTACATTAATGTAAAATTATTACTTTAAACTTCACTTTTGACTCTGTTTTTTGGAGCTGTACCAAGATGTACTGTGATGTCAAATGTTAGGACGAGAAAATCGAAACCGGATCAACAAAGTATAAAATGTTTCTTCCTCAAACATCACGCTGACTTTTTCTACCTGCAGAAAAGTCCAAACTCAACGACAGAATCTTTGAGACTTGCACACATCAGAAATCCAAGAGAATGCCAAGTACACAAACAATAGTTTGGTTGACTCAAGCGAAGGAGGCATATCATTAACACCAGAGCTGGAACTGGAAAGGCCCAATCAACACCTGATTCCCCTGTTAGCACCCTCGCACCACGAGAGAGTCTCCATCAAATGTGACATACAGAATCTCAGAAAGTGAGTCAAAGAAACTTGTCGTGTCTGGAGACGTCCAACAAACTCTGCTTGTTTCCTGAAAGGCGACTGCTTTGGCACATTCTTGGAGAAAGCCGGGCCTATATAAAGTAACAATAAGACGGCGACTGTGGTGCTTCCAAGCGAGTCATCTCCGGCAGCCAGCCTAGCTATCATTATCTGTTAAAGAGCCTCCGTCCCTATGGATCATCATTACGAGGCGCATTAGAAAATACTTTGATTAAACTCCCCTAATCCAGCGCAGACAGCTGCAGTCCATTCACAGCTGCCTAATCTCCCCGCTGCTAAATACCACCGAGACAATGGGCAACAAATGACAACTTACGTGAGAAAGGGAGGGGGGAGGCAGAAATAAAGGAGGGAGAAAACAAAGAAAAAGAGGGAGAGAAAAGGGAGGGGAAAGCTGATTCCTCTATCAAAGGCGGGCGGTAAACAGTGCTGATGGTGAGCCGTATCACGCCAAGAGATGGCTGCTGCTTTCTGCGAAATGAAAGGGGATACAGGGGACGACGGAGGGGATGTGAGGTGCAGGGTAAAGAGTTTAGCGAGGGGAGGAAGGATGATGGAGTTGCGTCTCCATTCGGATGCAAGATGAAATGTTGCACACGGAGGAGAGATCTCTTTCACGGCGACTACAAACAGGGCGAGGGCTGCTGATGGGAGCCGCCGCAATCAAGACGAGAGGAGAGCGCGGAGAGAAAGAGAGAGAAATGAAACTACTCCTCAATGGTACAAATCACCGCGGGGAGGTTATCAGGGCCGTCGGCAATCACTATAATGACAACATGGTGTGACATGATAGTTACAGCACTCAAAGAAAATCATTCGCTCGGGCTGGGGAAGAGATAGGCGGGCGGGCAGCTTCATAAATACTGGCCTGGCTGGGAGAGCCAGCACTAACGCACGTTTATGTGTGTGTGTGTGTGTCCAGTGGTTGTTCAGTGGGCAGGTGAGTGTGTTGTGATTGTTTTGATTGCAAATTCATCCTTCATGTTGTGTTTTGGCGCATTTCGTCTTCAGAAGTCAGGAAATTTCAGATAAACTTTGGTGCAACATCTCTTTAAGTGACCGCAGTTTCTACAAGAGACAGAAAAGCTGAATCTTACCTGATTTGAAGGTTTGCGTCATAAAAACCAGAAGGCGCTCAAGTCCTAAACAGAAACACAAAGCTTCAGATTCTCATTTTCAGAACAAAATCATCATCTGAACTCTTGGTGTCGGTCTATTTCTTAAAAAAAGCAAATGTTATGAACATTTTGTCCAATTTTAATAGGCAGATGATTGTAAATGTATCTATCATGTTGTGTTTTAGTCCTTCTACGTGTTTGGAAGTAGGAATACTTTCAATAAACTTCAGTGCAACATCACTCTAAGTGAATAACTGTGACCCCAGACCCAAAATGGACAAAAGAGCGTCATATTACCTTGTTTGGAGGTTGGCATGGTGAAACCAGAAGGACCTAAACAGAAACACAAAGCTTTAGATTCTCATTTTAAGCTTTGATTCCTCAGATTTTGGGATTATTTTCTGCCTTTCAGTACAAATTCATCATCCGAACTCTTGGGGTCAGTCTATTTCTTGGAGAGAGCCGATATTATTAACAATTGTGTCCACTTTTTGTGTGTGTTTGCATGTGTGTGTGTGTGTGTTGCGTGCAGGGTAATTTCCTGAGTCCTGCTGAGGTGCTTGTGGATGAATCATACATGGACGAGCTCACAACAGCCATGCTGGGGAATAATGAGAACCAATGAAGTGAAGAATATGAACACACCTCGTCTGCAACACTACCCCCCCGCTTGTATTCATCTCCGCCCCCTCTCTTCTTCTGATCTCTCTGCAAAGGTGTACCGTACAGCGGCGTGCGGTGTGAGCACGCATGTATTATTCCACATCCATCCCGCGCGATGCGACGGCGTGGAGCGGCGGTGCGACGGATTCAAGCGGCCACGGTTGTTATGCGGCGGGATGATTGTGCTTGGAAACAGGAGAGGTCCGGGTTAATACGGCTCAGCTCCGCGTCGGAGAGGCTGCTGGCAGGGGTCAAAGGTCGGCTGATGAGAAAGCACAAAGCTAGCGCTGGGCTCCTCTCTGTGTTTGTGTGTGTGGGCAGTGCGGAGGTCAGGGAGAGTGAGTCACTGCTACCACACAGGCCTACACACACACACACAAACACACACACACACTTTTGTTATAAAGGCGTACACACAAGAACTCCAAACAAGCTGATGAAGACACACAAAAGGCTGCTGTACTTAGATGCACGCAGATCTTTGCGCGCTGGGCCTTTGTCCAGGTTTTATTTCAAGAAAATCAATTAAAAACAGTTTGTAGCCCACAGGAACACAGCTACAGAGTTATTATCTCCAACTGGATCTCTATCTCCTTCTAGACTCAAAACACACTCTGCTGCTTACACAACTTTCCCCTCAACAAGTGCAAATTTTGCTGCAATCCAAAATCGAAACTTGGAGCTGTGTTTGCCGATTTCTGCGCTGGGAATGAGCCAATTCTGGACGAAGATGATTAAATAAGTCAGACCAGACAAACTGGGAAGTCTGGGAGAGTGGAGCTGGGTGTTGCAAGACTGAAAAGTTTTGCAACTAGGAAACAAAACTGCTACCACCAAAAAACACTTTTTTCAACTAAGAATCATTTTTCACCAGGCCAAATAGATTACTTATTTACAGTCTCTGTGTTATTTCGTGGCAGACCTGGATAGACGTTGACTCCATGGTGTCAACAACGCTAACTCGTCTGAGTGATTGGTGCTCAACGTCACTTCTGTTTCTATCTCTGTGATGACGTCAGCCGTGAACGGGTCCATAAAAGGTGAAGAATCCTCTTTTTAGCAGCTGTAACTTCCTCACCTTGACTGTCTCTGCTCAAAGTCAGTCCATTACCACCGTAGATGTGCTCTAACGTGTACTTTCTGTATTGGGGTCAGTCACTGTGCAGTAAACAGACTTCCTCATCCACAGTAACCCCCGGGTCACCCCTCCCCTCCTCTCCCCTCTTCCAGGTCCCCGCAATCATGAAAATGATCACTATCATGGCAGCAGACTCTGCCGCTGCCGCCGTCTACTGGACTCCCGGACTCCGCCGTGCTGAGACAGTATCAGTCAGAGGCCATTTGCATAATAACAGCTCATCATTCAAAAAGGCCCTTTTGTTTGCCGTCGAACAGGAAACTGTCAAGATGTCACCCGCGGCTGGGGCGGTAAACAGAGGAGGAGGGGTCTAATAAGGGAGACGGTAAAGGAAGATACAAGTGGACAGAGCTGAAGCAGCAGAGATGATGACAAAAAAAAAACAGGAGAAGGAGGGAAGTGTTGTTTGGGGGGAGACGAGTGATTGAAAGGAGATACAAACATGAAGAGGCCACTTAGCCCGCTGATTTCTCCTGACCTAAAATTAAACTCCCATTCAAGTCTGGGGCAGAGAGGTGCAGCACAAATTTACTATTAGAGAATTATCATCCTCACACTTTGAGGTATCATTACACTTTAACTCAGAGCTGTTTACCTGGAGACTGATGCAACTTTCACCTGGTGGAGATTTTCTATGATGTGTGCAGAATTCAAAACTGTTTTTTCGTCCAATGATGAAGAGTTAAACAATCTGACTCAACTCCAAGTCTTCAGTCAACAGGTGCATGAAACCAGCGACTGCATTTCACAATTAAGAGCAACACGTAATCCCAGTTCTCTTCAAATCCAAAGATTTTCCTCCAGGCTCCTTCAGTCTGCACAGGCGTGATGCCACAGCTCACACACACACACACACACAACTTAGTTTCTTCACACCTTCCTGTGTGTGTGTGTGTGTACATGTGTGTGTGTGTGTGACAGGAAATCACCAGCTGCCACTCGACCCAGGAGCGTTTTCTCCTCATCTCCAGCGCTCCTCGCGGGCCTCTCAGCATCCACTCCTTCCTCAGACCTGCTCCTCCACGTCTCTTCCACCCTCATCGCCTCTCACATCATTTGACATCAAAGGGGCCGCGACGACTCTCGCTGTTTACCCTCCCTGGCAGGCGCTCATTACAAAAACATCAAAATAAGCCGTGCAGAGAGGCAGGGCGAATTAATGATCTCCCTGTGCCACCGGTGCCCTGCACGCCCTGGAAACGGTGCCAGGCCATTTGATGCAGAGCAAATACACTCAGCTTCACGAGCGTGTTGAGGCAAACGTGAAGCTCGATGCATATCCGTAAACCCGCGCACACGTGCTCCGCTGCCAAAGCCTGAGGATGCTAACGACCGTTCAATTAGTGGAAATTAGGGAAGCATTGTGAGGTCCATGCTGTGACCATTAGCTGTTGGCGGAGAGGACGAGGAGCGTGGGCCAGGATTAATCCCTCAAGAGCAGGAAGGAGAACCTCAAAAACGAATCTTTCACGCCGTAACCTTTGCTCGGTCCAGCGCAGAGCCAGGAGCGTCTTACACTTGATCTGGAAAAGGCCTCAATCCTGCTCCCATGATTCCTCACAAAGTGCCGCGCTACAAAAGCAAACCCTGATTGTTAAATCAAAGTGTTTCGCCAATGCGATGTGACACAACACATACATCAGCGTGCTCAGGTCGCCCTGCAACACACGGCTTTCCCCATGCATGTAATGCCAGGTTTTTATTTGGAAATTAATTCTTAATCTAATCTATACAGCCCTATTAATAACTATTATAAAGCACACCCCAGCCATGAATTAATCAGGGATTGGTAATTAGTGTAAAATTTAAATGCATGTTGTAAACCCACATCGAGTGTCTGGCACTAGACGGAGGTGCCAAGCCATCGCTGTACTAATTAGTTTGCAATTATGTTTAATAAGTTCTGTGGAAGCCAATCATCTTACAGTTGGGGAGCTGGGCTCTCCTGATACTCGCTCTGTGCAACCAACATGGAGGAGGCGTGGACCCACAACGTACACGTTCAAGGTTTGCTGAGTCATGCCTGCTGATTTTAGGGTTTGCGCAGCATTTTTCCTGCTCGGGGCTTCTCGTGTCGAATGGGTCAAAAAGAGGTGATTCCCAGTAAATATTTGGAGAGTTGGAAGGTTTTTATACAATGTCTCTGAGGTTTCATGTGTTTGTCTGTGTGCACTGTAAAAACTGAAATACAAGCAAGTGTTTATGACCTATTTTTGGTCAGAATCAGCTTTTTGGTCTTGTTAAGTTTTCTGAAATTAGAGTAATGTCTTAACACAAGAAACTTTTCTCTTGTGTGGCATATGTTGTTACTCATTACAAGCAATTCAGACGTCATTGAGTCTGTCTTCTTTGGTAAATGAGGCACATGTCGCACTAAAAAGACAAACACTTTCTTAGATTTCAGTCTTCTTGGTTTGTTACCTTGGAGTGATTTAGTTGTCGTTCCATCCTGCCAACATGGAGTTGCACCAACAAAAACCTGCAATAAAAGACACAAATGTGGTTAGAAGAAACATGGTAGCTGTATTTCTAAAGATGCATCTGATCTCATGAAAAGTCTTCAGCAAGTTCTGGAGGGAAAGTTGTGGACAAGTTAATCAAAACCTCCTTCAGAGAGAAGAAATGGTTACAGGAGGTTGTGTTAGGGGTGCGTTTCGTTGCCAGGCTGGAAAACTGACAACAAAATGAGAGCGTGTAACACCATCACCTCTTAACGCCTGATAACACAAAGAGGAGTCAGAAGCTCTTTAAATTATACCAAGAAAGTTCCAGGAAAGATCAGGGAGGACGGAGGAAATAATAAAGAAATCAACACAATGAAGGGGATGAATGCATGAACTCTGGCCTGTATCTGCTGCTGCATGGTGGATTCACAGAGTTGGGACTTGGCTGAGGACCAAATAGCCTCAGAATGGCTTCATGGGTTGGTTAAAGAGCAGTCAGACGGACGGAGAAGACAGAAAGAGGTGAGCAGGAAAGGTAGGCTTCACTTTGATGCTGAAAAGTGAGGATTAAAATAAAATATCTGCTCCGTGAATTTGGCAAATGGTGTGTTTTTCTGCTTCAGAGAAGGAGCAGGAGACATATTAGTGGTTAAAAGTCTGACAGCTCGCTACAAAGATCTCCTCCTGAGCTGGTGGCAACACATCGGGGCCGAGCAGCAGGCTTCAGCTGGGACTCTTGGCTCAGACTCCTTACTCCATCAGGCTCTGTGTGTACCGACGTGTGTGTGTGTGTGTGTGTGTAAGCTAACAGTTGCTGCGGTGCCATTTGGACCGGTGCCTGACACCCTCCGTGTTAATAAGAGTAATCAGTGCCCCCATGCCTGCTACCAGCCTACAAAGCACAGCAGAGACATGGCACAGGCCTTCACCGCCACCTGAGTGTGTTTACCCTAAACACACACCCCTACAACACACACACACACACACACACACACCTCATAGAAGCTAATGAGGGGGAAATGCAGTCAATACAGTAGAATTGATCAGCATTGTCCGGCGACAGCGCGCGATCGATTGGGTTTCCCTCGCCAGTAATGCCTCATTAGGCGCGTCTGCGGCACACATGAGCAAACACACAATCAGGTAGTAATGCATCGCACCGCAAACAAATCATAGCATTTAATTTCAGAGCCCTCTCTCGGCTTTGGCTCATTTCGCCTCGTGTGCTTCTGCGCTGGATGAATGTGCCGCTGCAGCTGCATTCCATATGTTTTCATTAATATCAATTGTGTGATATCAATATTAGACTCTGTGTGTGAGAGAGTTCGCCTGTAGAGCGGTGGAGGTGGGAGGAAAGCAATCAAACAGTGGTTTAATTCCAGAAGTGAAGCACTTTCCCCCCATGCAGCAGTGTGCAGATACCCGTCAGCTCATGGGCGATGTTTGCATGTTTCAACATCCACATTTTAGAGTCACTAAATTAAAGATGGGTTTGATTTGCTGCAGCATCTGTTGGCTGATACAGCAAAGATGTTTTTAACTCTGGAGTGAAGTGAATGCTGATTGGCTGTTGTCCAGAATCATTATTAATTATAATAAAGTTTAAAGTGGGCTGGAGTTGAGCTGATGGAGCACAGATTCACCATCAGGATTTATAGCAGCGTCTACGCTCTTACTTCGGGGAAATGAGACCTGAAATGTTTGTTTTAGCAGCAATTAGGTGTTTGTTTGGGTACGTTACATGTGGACTCTCTTCTTCCGGCCAGATCAGATATGTTTCTGTCCTCGGGAGGGATGCAGAGCTCATGTAACTCGATATATGGTTTGTGGTTGACTGCATGTGTGTGTCAGTGGATTTACATGTGTGTGTTGCTAAAACAAAGTGTGTGTGTGTGTGTGTGAGGCTGGTTCCAGTGGCCAAACACTGCTCCCATAGAGGTGTCTCCTCAGGCGCACTGCTGATCCCCGGCCAGACCGCCGCTTCCTGAGGCCGGCGAGGATGAAAAATATCCCAAACACACACACAAAGTTGCACACACACAAATCTGTGGAAAGCCCACTTGTGTGCCTGGAAAACCCTGGAGTCCTGAGGGACTGGATCCCCTCAGAAAACACACTGGTGCTCTCACAGCGCTGAGTACACAGAGCAGGGATTCGATCACAACCACAAGTCTTGAGATTTGTGATTTATTCTCTTATTGAGGTTTATTGAGCGATTATTTAGTTTCCCATCTTTGTGTTGTTAGCAATTGCTACATTGAAGGAGGTGACATTTTTATGCTGTATTGAATAGTGAAAATCCTAAATTCAGTGTCTGGGAAAGTTTTTGCTGCTTTGTAACCATTTTAGTCACTTTTCTCTCTTTTTTTGTACCATTTTTGGACTATTTTTTTGCCAATTTTTGCTGCTTTACGACAATTTTTTTAGGAACCCTCTGTATGTGAATGAGACCCATTAGGAGTAAACTGCTGGAGCAAGAGCATTTCTAGTAGGTTAGGAAAGAGAGGCACGCCCTCCTGTGATCAACCACCGTGAAATCCCAAACTAAGATCAATTCTTTGCTGCTATCTTTTCATTTCAAATCACCTCTTACGACATTGTATGAGCATCTTCAAGAATCAAGCTCACAGGATTCTGAAGTTGTTCCTGTTTTTATTTACAGAATCAAAAAGAAGAGACCCCCTAAAGCCTCATCTCTGCTGTTTCATCTGTAACTTCCTGCGTTTCAGAGCAGCCAAAGCCTCGAGCGCAGACGTCTGTTTGCCCATTAAGGCCAAACGCTTGCCTGTCAAGCCTTCAGCCGCCGTGACGCCTGAACACATCTTTATAGCTGTTACTGAAGGAGGACGAGGTCGGAGAGTTGTTTCGTCGCGTGTCAGTCAGCCAAAGTGCGAACGCGTGTGAAGCACCGGAGGGGCGGATCAATCAAAGATGGCTGATGAAGAGGAAGAAGGCAGGTTCCCATTTCCCTCCCAACCAAAAAGGCAATCCTGCTTCATGTAGATTGGGTGTCATTCAAAGCCGACGCCGCCTCTGACTTGTATACATAGACAAACACATTAACCACCAGGGCCGATTGCTGTAATGACAGTAATAGAGCACGCCGATGACAGACAACAGAATGGCGCTCGGCCTGAAGCCGACAGAGAAGGAAATAAGGAAAAGATTTCCAGTTTTATCTAAAGGTCTCTTTTTCTGGGCTGAAGGTGCTCATTTGCCGAGGTGAAACGGTTGCGACACAGCAAACAGGGGCAATTTCCCTCCCATCAAGTGTGTGTTTAATTTTCCCTGTCCCTCCTTTACACGTCTCTGCGGGCAGCTCCTATGTGAAGGCTACAATTCATCTTAACATCTCACTTGATTGCACAATTTCTAGAGTGGCAGCCATCTTTTGGTCATTATTAGTCAACAGAAAACACGCGGACGAACCTTAAGGAGTGACCGCGCTTTACAACTTTAAAATCTGACACATTTACTAAGATGAGGCACAAACAAAGACGTGGATTCACTGTGTTTGCTTGATAAATCTGGGGGTGAATCATGGCTAAGATTAGTGCACAAGCCTGATTCCCACTATAACACTCAGCTGAGACAAATGCATGGAAGCAGGCTTAATCACATCTTTGCATATCAATCCTTTGGATGTTAAACTCTGAATCTGGTTTATTCCTGCGTTTGCTGACAAAATGCAGACAAATACAAAGTTTGTAAGGAGGAATTGTTCAGTTTAAAGCTATTTCTTGATGAAATCATCTCTCAGGACTCAATAAAAGTGATATTTATGCAACAAATCTAGATAAAAACATCTTCTTTCAGTGCTCAAAGATTTCAAAATACCACACTCCTCCTCCTCCATTCACCTACTGTCCTCCAACATCCAGCACAACACACTGGCTGCTATCTGCATTCACGCAAACCTACGGCAGCAGCAGGGGTCCAAATCAAGCTGATATTCCCCCTTTGATTTTTACCGAGGGATGCCTGCCTGGATTTGACTCTGCAAAGTCAAGAGTGGAGCGGCTAGTTGTTCAGCGGTGGGAGACGAGGCGGCGTTCTGCATATTATAATGTAGGGAGGGATGCATTTGTGTTTGTGTGTGTGTGTGTGTGTTTGTGTGAGAGGCTGTAATCTCTCCCTGTGTGTATCTATCTTTTAGTCTTTCAATCTCTTCAAATTCAGCACACAGCACAACCCTGCGGGAGCCAGGAGGGAAAAAAGTGGGAGCAACACAGTCGTCTAGTTATGCAAAATCAGCAGAGTATAGTATTTGTAAAGCCGGGCTAGCTGTTCAAACAAAGCATGATTATATACCTCGCCTGCACGCTCTCCCCTGTCCTCCTTTTCCCATTTTTCCAGGTGAGAAGATTATGTAGCTGGGTTGTGTCATTTTTGCTCAAATTGCACACATCTGACAGCCTGGAGTGTGTGTGTGTGTCTGTGTGTGTGTGTGTGAAGCCAGTACAGTAGTGCGTGTTTGCATATCCGCCCGTGTTGTGTGGGCATCTGTGGGTGTGTCTGCGTCTAACGGGAGCATCGCTGGTGAAAGGTTGGCCCTCGGTGTTGGTGGACCTCTAATTTGTTCCGCCACGGCAGAAGTCGGCTAATGCAGCACACCTGCTATCCCTGTACCATCATTAGCCGGTGCAGCGCGGCAAAAAGGTCAAACATAAACAGAGAGATCACAGAGAGCGAGAGAGAAACACAGACAGAATGAGAAAGAAGAAAAGAGAGAGAGAGAGAGGGAGTGTGTGTGTGTGTGTGCAGGAGAAAGATAGCGGGAGAGAGATGAGCGTTAATGTGGGGATGATGAGTGGGCGTGTGCTGCCCATGCATGGAGCGATGCATGATGGGAACACTTCACACACCCGGGGCGGCTGCCTCTGATCTTGGCAAACAAGCCCCGACCGGCACGTAGGCACGATCGCCGCACACCTGTGAGCACAAACACGGGGACGCGGCGCTCTCAAAACAAACGTGTATAATCGCAGGAAGAGATCCTCCACAGTCAGCGCTGCAGATGTGATATTATTCATTTCCATTAATTCTGACGCCCAGGAAAGAAGCTGCTCTGACAGCAGCGTGAGGGGAAGAAGACACACCCCATCAGTCATCATCCATCTTCAAAGTCTTCGCTTTCTTTCAGCACAAACAGGAGAAAGTTCCAGACGAACATTTGGAGGATCCCCCAAACTTAACGACATGAAAGTCAGGGTCATGTGACCTACAACAAGCACAACTTTATCACTTCACACAGGTAAGAGGTGGAAACTAAGGTGACCTCTAGCTTATTCTACAGACCATTAATAACAATATTTATATATTATAATAAGTCACTGCACTGGACTAACAGCATTATTCTGATGCCCCGACCTCAAAATCAAAATTATGAGACGAAAAGTTGAAATTTTGGCATGAAAAGTCAAAGTTATGAGATAAAAAGTTAAAATTTTGAGAAAACAATATCAAAACTATCAGGGGAAAAAAAGCCATAATATACAGAAGAGTTAAAAAGTCATAAGTTAGAGATTAAAAAGTCTGAATTCTGAGATGATACAGTCACAGTTATGTGAAAAAAATAGTCAAGATAATGAGATGGGTCAACATTTTGAGATACATGGTCAAATTTTTAGATTATATAGTCACTTTTATGAGAAAAGGTCAAAGTATTTAGATTAAATAGTTGAGGTTGTGGGAAAAAAAAGTCAAAATAATGAGATGATTCAATATTTTGAGATAAACAGTCACAATTTAGAGATAAAAAGTCAAAAATATAGAGAGTATATGGTCAAAGTAATGTGGAAAAAAGTCAAATTTTTGAGTTTAGGTCAAAATTATCAGAAAAAAAGTCAGTTTTAAAACTTAAAGTAAAAATTTCAACATAAAAAGTAGTATGTTTTTCTTTAATTTGACCTTTTATCTCAAAACTTTGACTTAAGAATGGCAAAAAAAAAAAACTTAACAAAGCCAGTTTTTCATTTTTATATTTGTAACTGGTAAAAAAGGGCTGCTGAACATTATTTGTTTACATATAGAAAATCTTTACTTTAAAAAGAATAGGAGTGTTTGAAATGAATGTTTGGGTTATGAAGCTACTCTGTGGTCTTTGAGGATCACTTTTTGGGTTTTTAGATTCTGGTCACCCTAGTTAAACACTCCCCTGACATGTTTGGTACACACACACACATGTAAAAGCCAGCGTCCTCTGTGAACACACACTCCAGGCTGAGAGGCAGAGCAGAATCTGTCTCTTCATACCTGGCTGCGAGGTAATTAATCGCTGTGGTATTTAGGAGTGTTGGACTCCACAAATATGACAGAGACAGGGACAATTAGTTTGGCTGTTTAAGCTACATTAACTCTCTCAGCTATTACACCTCAGCGCTGAAGTCCTCCCATAGGAAGGCAGCGCCGCGATCTGCGCTCATCCACTGAAGAAGAGGAGGAGGAGGAAACATCAGGGGAGGGTTGTTTGCTGTGGGGCCTAATTGGGAATAAATTTCAATTATCTGCTGTGTCACTTCCTGAGGTGTGTCTCTGCTTTTCTCAGATGGTACTGGAGATGTTTGAGGTTGTAAATCACTATTTTAACGCCATTTATGTGATTCAGCAGCAGCTGCTGTACTGGCTCCATGTGCACCCCTGCATGAGGGGGAATGGTTGAGTCCACTGGCCTGTTCTGACCTCGTTCGGAGCCACTTATCAACTAAATGGGGGGTGATGGGGGAAAAAGAGACCCCTGCCAAGTCCTCCAAAAAGTTAGCAACTCGTGCGGCACTCTAAACAACAAAACAATGATTGCTCTTGTGTCCGTATTGCCGGCGCGACGAGGCAGCGGTGCCAAGACTCTTGTGGTACATTCAAAACAAGTGGGTGTTTGACAAGTAGCGGCAAACACATTAACGCCAAGGTGGGAGAAATGGTAGCTCAGTGGCTGAGTAACGGTCAGCGCATGTTTTGGCACCGTTTTTGCACCAGAATGATCTTAAAACACTTGTTTGGGCTATTCTTCTCCACATTTGGGGAGAAACTCATAAAAACACGGTGCACAGACTCTGATGTGACAACTTTAAAACCTGTTATCTGCAAATAACACTTAACTACCTGATAATTATGCTGTCAGCAACACTACAATTGTGCTCCCTCAACGACAATAACAGAGACGTTGGGATGGTTTGGCGAGTTCAGATGATGAGATGGAGCAGCTGTCAACACGGGGAAACAGCAGATTTGTTTGTTTCATTGAAGCAGCCACTGGGATCAGGGTTTGGATGTGTTTGATGGAGAAGTGTGAGGCCTCAGCAGGGCCTTCAGGAAACTGAAGCGTCTCCACCAAACCTTCACATTCCTCTGCATCCTCAGCCCAACCCCCCAACTTTCAACCCCAACTCCTCCATCCCCTTCCTTAGCTGTAACCCCACCTTCAAATCCCTTCATCCAGCCTCCTCCAGCCCCACCCCGAGCCTCATCCCCCCTGGCTCAGCCTGTCTCTGGGGCGACTCAGCAGGAGGGGGCGTGGGGGTGGGCAGGTATCTGCAGTGCAGCGTGCTGCGCCTGGTGCTCAGGGCGGCTCTCGGGGGTGAAAAGCCAGCAGGGTTCTGATGAGCTCTGGGTGTCATCTTCAGCTTCCAGCACCCGGTGAAATGAAAGGAAGAAGAGAGAGAGAGAGAGAGGGAGAGGAAATGAAGGGGAGAGAGAGAGAGAGGGGACGGTTGAGTGAATAGGCGTGCGTTGTAAATCTTCACAGCGGCAACATGCGACCGTGGAGAAGGGAGGGTGACGAGTGGGTGATGGAGGAAAAGAGAGAGAGGGAGAGAGATGGCGCAGAATAGGGAGCGGATTTGCCTCACTCACTTAATGCACTGCTTATGACAGCTAAAGGGGAAAGTGCGCTGGAAATTGGTGAGGAGGAATTACCAGTGTTATACTGCTTGCCATCTTACAAATGAATACCGTTTAGCCTCGGCATATAAATGAGTGGATTTTGCTTGGAGAGGAAAAGAGAAGAGAGTGGTGGAATGAGAGACACAGGAAGGCAAAGTGGCGGCGCAAGCAATCAGTGGCCGGCGTGTTTTTTTTGCGGAGGTGTGTGTGTGTGTGTCTTTGCAGAGTGCACATCGAGGCGTGTTTGTGTGCGCTACTGCGGGCATGTGTGAGGCTCTGTGCCGAGCCAGCCGCCTGAAATTATGCAAGCAAGTAACAATGAGCAAATTGAACCTCCGCACGCTGACACACACACACACACACACACACACACACAAGAGCTAAGCACAAGGTCAGGCTCAAAGACAAGGGAGTAGGGGCGTTTTAGCAGTGGGTGGGAGCGGAAAACAGATCATGATAAATTGGCTCACATTTTACAAAACGCTGCCCTTAATGCACCTCGGCTAGCTGTGCCCCCCTAGCCTGGCGCTGGGCTGCTTTAATAGCAGCAGCTAGCCATTTGTGATATATGAAAACCAGGCTGTGGCACTAATTGTGCAATTACAAAGCGGAAGCAGTAGCGTGTTGTGGCAGCGCGGGGCGGAGAGAGACGAGCAAGAGAGGAGCAGAGATTTGTGCACAATAACATCCCTCTCTCTTGATTCCTCTTGCCTCTATCTTGTAAACCCTCCCTCCATCCCCGAGCTGCCTCCTCTGTTTCTCCTCCTTTCCATCACCTCTTTCTGCAGAAGGCCGACCGAGCAGCGCCCCTGGCATCCCTCTGGTTTATTGAGAAGTAGAGTGAGTGTGCCAGTTTCTCCAAAAAACCACAGGGAGCAGAGGAACTGGGAGAGAGGGAGCATGTAGTGAGAGGGGGAAAGAAGAGGAGGGGGTGAGAGGAGGTAAAATTTGTCTTAGGCGTCGATGAAAGGACAATTTATTAGGAGCTGCTCAGGGAGACAGAATATTTTGCCCCAGTGCTTTGCCGACTGTCTGGATGAGGAATGGGAGCATATTAAGGCGGTGCCGGGCTCGGGCCTGGACGAGCCAGGTCCAGGCTGGAGCTGCACCAACCTGGCACCGTCCCACCACCAATCTGCCACCAACACCCCCGGGGGTCGTGGATCAGGGGGTGAGAAGAGGGTGTAGACTGGAGGAACCAGCTCTAATGATCATGATTGCGTCAGTTTAAGCCTCAAATTTTGACTTTTTACCTGTTTAGTTCCTGTGTAAAGAGAAAGTAAAGTGAGGTTAAACCTGTGATTGTTTTTCCTCTCAAAGGTCGTCATACGTCTAAAAAAAGAAACTCTCAGAGGGGCCATCCAGCTTCCCCCCCTCCCTCGCCGCAGAGGCCGGTCCCTGAGTGGCGAACTCCGCCACTGCCCTGACACATCTCCAGAGGAACTGGCGAAGCACGCTTCCTATTTATCTCCTGTCTCACTGAGCCGCAGCTAGCTAGCACGGGAGCTGGCGTGACCTCGGCTGGGCGCACATTAATTTCACCTCGCCGTTTCTATGGCATCGATTAATAAAAAGTGACGAGGTTTTCAGCAAATGAACACACGCTGATAAATGAGGGCCCGCGCCTAATTGCTTGGTAAATTAAGAGCTCACAATAGTGACGACGACGTGTGCTGCTTTTAATATTTAAAAACTCATTAAGTGCTGGAGCGTCTCGCTTAGTTGGGCAGGCGGCCGCGTGTGATCACCTTTAGGTGCTATTTAAGGTGGTCGTGGGAAATGTCAGGGTGGAGGTGGAGCGGTTGATCTGATCTGAGCTGCTTCAGAGGAGAAACAGATCCTCTCACAACTACACACAGGGTCTGAAGTACACACAGGAGAGAAGTGGTGCAGCTTTTGGACTCACTCTGCTAGAAACGCACACGAAAGTCAAAGATCCTCAAGAAAGCATCAAGTGATATATCTGAATATTCTTATTTTTCCTTTAAATCACTCTATACATGTTAAATTCAACCCTTTGATGCATAAGATGGACACATGGGCTCATTCTCTCTCTACCAACTTAAACACACACTCACAAACAAACTCTCTAAATTTCTAAGATGTAAAACCTAAAGCACGGGTTGCTACATCACAAACACAGCTTGAAGAATAACACACAATCCGCCTCATATTCCTCCTGTTTGTGCACACACACATGCTAAATCTCAACACACTCTCACGTCAAACCCCAAATGTCATGCACCATTATGAATCTGGAGAGCAGAGACGAGCGAGCGGCGGCAAATATTGAAAGTATTTATTTCTCTTCCACACATGAACGGGACGTAATCCTCCAAATATATTTAGACGTGTTATGGATTTGTTGTCGCTTAATTTGCATGACAACACGCTACCTTTCGCAGAGCACACAGCTGCAATTGCGTGGCTGATATCATCTTTATTATTATTGAGTTATAATGTGGCGCTACACAGAGGGGGGAAATTGAGCAAGTTAAGCCGGGAGTGGGAGCAGACAGTGGAGCTCATGGTGATGGATCGCTCTCAGTAATTTCTCTTTATTATGATTGGTAAAGATCAATATTTTAACAGTTCGGTTACGGCCTTCAGTACAGTGCTTAATATGTATTATTCACGACCTTTATCAGCGTGGAGGGAGGCAGGGATGTATGGAGGGAGGGCTGACATTTTTCAGGCTGAGGGTCTGCTCTATCTGGGACATGAATGGGACTGTGTAATGGACACAAATGAAAATGGGCTGCATGTGTGTGTGTGTGTGTGAGTGTGGGTGGGTGTATGCGAGTGGCTGCAGGAGCACATCCACCGCCAAGAGACACATATTTAAAAGGTTGGTTCACCCAAAATAAAACAAAAACATGTTTTCTCACTTCCACAGCCTCTAGCAGCGTCTGGCCGGCGAATCCTGCTGGTTATGTTTGTGCAGGTTTGAAGAATTCTGTGCAGCGGCTGCGAATGGATCATGTTCATTCTGCACAAAGATTTAAAATGCAACACCCAGGGAACACTACACGATCTTCTGGTGACTGAAACTGCACTGAAACTCTTCCTTTTTTCCAAAACAGATGCAGTAGGGGAGGTAGAGCGTACAGTCTGAGCTATGATGAGTTGGCGTTTGCCCAAACCACATAGTCTGAGAGTTAAAGAACAATGTTTCTCAATGTACAACTGCAGGAATTGAAGGATCTCATCATCTACAGTCCACAATATCATCAAAAGATTCAGAGAATCTGGAGAAATCTCTGCACGTAAGCAGCAAGGCCCAAAACCAACATTGAATGGCCGTGACCTTTGACCCCTCAGGCGGCTCTGTAGTAGAATAGTGCAGCTACCAGACTGCCCTGCCTGCAGTCCAGACCTGTCTCCCATTGGAAATGTGTGGAACATAATAAAGCGCTAAACAGTTGTTCATCAACAAGAATGTGAAAGAATTCCAGCTCCAAAGCTTCAACAATTAGTTCACAAACGATTATTGAGTGTTGTTAAAGGAAAGGTGATGTAACACAGAGGCAAACATTATTTATGTTTTGCACAACTTGACTGGAATTAGAGTTGTACATGTGAGTATAATGTGAGAGTCCTGGAGAGTGTGCATCAACAGAACAGTCAGAAAATGCAAACACACCTTTGGAGCTGTTGGTAATCCCATAATCCTCACTGGGCATGTAATTAGGATGGATGCTCCTCCAGCTGCAGCATCAGACATACCTGGAACAGAGATGAACATATGTCACTGAGATAATGTTATTCTATCCCGTCCCTGTTCAAATTCTGGGTCAATCCAACAAAAACAGAGAGAGCAGAGGTTCAGGAGAGCTGCACGGTGGAGGGGATGCTTTAGATAAAACACATGCTTCAGTTTGTGCAGCAGCGAGAGAGAGAGAGAGAGAGAGAGAGAGAGAGGCGTGTGGGATTAAGAGCTGTGACATATTCATATCTGACCAGACTTAAAGCTGCTGCCACACGGGAGGGTCTGTCGCTATCAAAGCAGCAGGAAATCAGCCGGAGAGGGAGCGAGATAGGGAGAAAGAGATACAGAGGTACAGTCGGAGCGAGCGAGTCAGAACAGCAGAGAGGATTTCTTACAAAGCTCCCCTAACCATCTCTCAAAAAAGAAAATCCTTTGTACCCCTCATCCAAAGCAAACGCCCTCCCTCACCTCAACCCCCCCCTCCCGCTGCCGTATTTAAGTCCCAGTGTGGAACGAATGGGGACCGAGCCCTGGAAAAGTTTGTCTCAGGGAAGGCCGGGTCGCTGTGTAGCTGATTATATCAGTTTCAGCGGCGGACTGGTAATAGGCTCCTCTTCGAGCAAGCCGCTAACCCCGGCTCTCCCCTGGCAGCCGCCGAGAGTGGAATTAATCAGGCCTACTGGGAGCCTCCTCCATCCCCTCTCCGCAGGCGAGCCACTCCGCAGTCATTTACCAGCCAATCCCACTGTCAACCCACTGTCATTTAGGCCCTTTTCATTACGCCTTTTCTCCCCCCTCCTCCTCCTCCTCCTCTCTCCCCTGCACACACAACCTCACTCTTTCTCTCTCACGTCGGATCTGAAAAATATGAGGAAAAATGGAAATGGGTGACAGATTAGTCTAATGCTTGGTACCTTTTGTAGACGGGCTGTTACTATCACAACCCTGCAGAACAAAAACAGGAATCGCTCTGAAATTAGAAGCTTGTTAATAAGATACTTGTGTCGTCCATGTGTGCTGATGTCGAACTGTGACGACAGGAGGCTAACTTTGTTCATCTCCCATAAAAACCGCGGGCCATAACCACCAATTACCGCACCCAGGTGTCCCTAGGGTGCGGGGCCCAGCATCAGCTTGCTAAGCCCGCTTAAGTGACCTATTTTGGGCTGGGAGGCGGTCTGTAAAACACCTCTAAGGTTAGATTATCCCGTGATGAAATACAAGGCTTCCCCACTGCAAATTACCCGCGGATGAAGCGCCACCAGGCCCGCGCTGAAGGTCTCTCCCTCTTTCCACTCGCTTCTCTCTCTCTCTCAACAGGGCAGAAAAATATTCATGAGTAAACAAAAGGAGTGATTTGAAAAATGGCTGGAGGAAAAAGAGATTAATAAAAAGCATGAATAGTGCATTATGGGAGAGCCGAGGAGCCGAGCCATCTCATTGGGGTTAGAGGGAGATTGCATTTGGGCTTTATTAAGAGGGCCGCTCTCTGGACCAGTCAAGAGCCACAGAGAGGGGGCGACGCTTGGACGTCTGAGTGACAATAAGCAATCCACTGAGCAGGGAAGAGACCAGAAATGACTTCTGCAACTGTAAAGAGTCAAAATGCTGGAAAAGTCAAGAAAAATCTGCCTGTAAACCTCCTCAGTCTCAACAAGTCAGGATCAGTTTTTGTGGGAAGAGCTCGTGCAACAGTCAGTGCTGTATTTTAATATTTTAGAGTGCGTCTTTAAAGAGATGTTCCTGCTTTCTTACAGTCAGAATCTGCCATGCTGCTTCTTTAGTTTTGTGCAGAAACTTCCCTCAGCTCAGACGACCTTCAACATCCACCGGCAGCAGCTCCGTCCTCACTCGACTGCTGTGACAACACAAAACCAAACGCCTGCTTTCTCCAGACACTGTGCAGACTCTGTGACCAGAGTCAGCACAGTGCCGGACCCTCCTCAGAGACCAGACCAATTAAGATAAGAGGCAGTTAACAGGAAGTGCTTGTTTGACATCCTGTCACGTTAACGAGGACAGGCGTAATTGGACTCGTGTGTTTAACGGTAGGCGTAAAATGCTGTTAGTTGTCAGCGATTACATTCTTGTGAGCTCTGAAAGCCAGGGATTTCTTTTCATTTCTCAAAACAGAGGGGATATTTGTGTCGCCTGTAGTCGCTGAGTGTAAATGTCAAGACTTTTAGGGCAGATTTGAACAGCAAATGAGGCGCTAAAGACTTTGTACTAATCAAGGACTTTCTCATAAGACCAATTAAAGGATGCTCCTGCACTTTTCTCCTCACCTCAGATATTATTTTGTAAATACTTCGAGACACATTTGGAGTCCGGTGTTACATTACGCCGCTGCGCACCATGCAGTTCCTGTTTGTTTGCACTTTCGAGCCCCGGGAGGAAGCGAGTTGGCTGGAGCTCTGCTCGGGATCAAACTCGGGCCTCGAGCGGGAAGGTAAAGAAAAAAAATGGCTGCTGTTTATTGTAGCAGCGGCTGCCTGGAAGTGACTGGCAAAACGCACGCACGGTTTGTCAAAGTGAACAGAGGCCAGAGGCATAAAACAGACAAGCTCTTCATACAGGGGGGATGACTGGGACCACACTTACTGCGCTGTGAGAATTATACAAACAGTATCCATGTCTGAGCTTTAGAGACGCTCATGAATTCCCATACATATATCCAGAATCTATTAAAAATCCCATTCGGGGTTGACTTGGAATTAATTCTCCCTGTATAAACTCATGTCAACGTTTGAATGTGCATGAATGAGATAATGACACAGCTTGTGTAAACACTGGCGCTAAATATTTGAAAATGCAAGTCACTCATCAGCCGAATTATAGTGCTGAATTGTGTTTCTCTGCTGGCTTTGCGATAACCGGGACATTCTTTAACCTGAGCACCTCCAATTAGAGGATTGGAGAACGGGGGGAGAAGAAGGGGAGGAGGGGGTGTACGCTATTGCTTTGACCCGCCCCGCTTTACTTGGAGGCGCACTCGAGAGGCAGAGATGTGGCGGCAGGATATGGCAGAGGAAAAACAGGCTCAGGCTGGGATGGCCAGGGGCTGCCTGTGCCTCTCTATCAATGCAAAACAGACTACTTCCCTGGGCAAAGAGGACATTTCACTTTTTATAAGCCTGCCTTCTCTCTCTCTCTCTCTCTTTTTTTTTCTTGAAACACTGATTTGGAAAGCAGAGAAACAGAGAGACAGGGAAGAGAAGCACAGATGAAAAGCATCTTTAGGATGCCGGGAACATCTGGTTTCATATTCGGAGAGACCCCGAAAGGAAATTGCAAATAGACAAAACTCTTATGTTTTGATTTATTTTATTATTTGATGGCCGGGTGATGCCAGGCGAACAGCAGAGGCCCCTGGTCGTAAATACAGGAGCCAGGCTACGTGACGGAGCATTAGGGACGTCTCCTTACTGTCCCCAGACTGATTGATTCTGCTTCTAATAACATCCACAACCGCTGCTTTCTGCTCTAAATTACAGCAAACTGAAGGGCTGCTGCTAATTGGATGAATGAACGCAGGGGAGGGACGGCGACGAGATTGAGAAGGAGGGAGGAGAGAGAGAGAGAGAGAGCAGGGTACAGATGAGCGTTATCTCCTCATTTAGAGATTTAGTTTCAAACTAGGTAGTTGAAGTGTGCATGAACTGCTGCTTTAAGTTTACTTTTCCGCGTCTGCAGAGCCGCCACTGTGTCAGGAGTTATTACAAACTTTTAAAAACTGAATACAAATGATTTTGTTGTAATAAATGTTCTGGAAATATTGCTTTGATTGCTTCATTTCCAAGAAACAGCAACATGTGGGCAATGCCCAGCTGATCTGCTAAATTCGGAGCCCCAGCGGCATGGCTGGAACATGTGGTGGTATTTTGACCCTTACAGCTATCCATGGTGGAGGTACATTGTGTTCACTGCCAAAAACCTCCCAATGCTTCTCGGCGGAGAGCTGCAGCTCGTCGTGCAGTGCTGAGGCGTAAGATAACCTCTGAACTGGCCTCCAACCAAGAACACAAGTAGGTGGATTTCTGTCCGGAGAGCACTCAGGTCAATATCCAGAGTCATCCACGCAATTCATGAGATGAAGCTTCCTCTTCTCACAAACTGTTTATTAAACTTCTTCTGGAAGACAGAAAATGAGGGAGATAATGAGAGTTCACGGGTTTGAGAGCAGAGAAGTCGAGGAAAATTAGAGGATGTCACACGATGATTCAGAGCGTCAAACTTAGCGATACATACGCAGCGTTCAGGCTCATGTTTCTACAGCTTTTGTGTAACTGACGTGCCCCTGATACACACAAGTCCACAACATGAGGAACGCATCTCTCTGCCGCCTGAGCCAACAGATGGGAGGAGGTGAGCCGTGGTCGTCCTCCAGGCCATTCCCGCCTGCCTTCCCACTCTGCAAGGGGAAGATTTACAGCAGCATCCTCAGAAAAAAGCAGCCTGCAACATCTGGATACGCGTGACACTGAGGCACGCTCGGCGGTGACAGTGGCTAATTTAAAGGCAGTAAAAGTGTTAGCAGAGACACGGCGAGGAGTGATGGACAGCTGTATTTCCCCGGCTGACCAGGGTGTGAAGACATGGTGGAGCAGAAAATCAGGGCTCTGGAGGTCTCGGCGGGGCCAGAGTATTCCCCCCAGCTTTAGATTCATTAGCCTGGAGAATGAGCCGGAGAGGAAAAGAGAGGTGGAGACAAAGAAAGAGATGAAACAAGACAGGCAGTGAAAGGGAGAGGAGAGTGATTGAGAGAAAGAAGGAGAGGATCAATCAGGAGGCGCAACAATAATAGAGGAGGGTGACACCCCAATCACAGAGAAGATCTGACTGTAATTCTGTTTGCTTGCTGCACAATGTGAGCATAATTGCCACGATCATTTACGGCGTCGACGAATCTCGCTGCGGATTATTGTTTTCCTCTGACTGATATGAACTATTCCATTTGTCCCGCCGCCGCCGCCGCCGCCGCCGCCGCCGTCTAAAGAAGCGTGTGTGTTTTCTGCGTCTCCCTGAGCCTCGGAGGAATTCATTATCACATGACCTCTTTACAGGAGTCAACAGACAGCTTGTCATGGCAACACAAAAACCAGAATCTGGGAGGAAAAACTCCTTTTTGGCGTACCTGTCCAGAGCGCATGAATATGCATGAGCACATATGGATGGTGGGAGGAGAGGTGGGCGACTCCATCCCTGAAGTCCACGACTAAATAGTGAGCTTGACCCATTTTATCCAGAAAAATCCATCCACATGAACAGGATCTGCACCAAAAGACTTATTTTCAGCCACAAGTGTGTATCTCCTGCTGCTATTTTTTTAAGGACCCTCCCAAAACACACACTCGTTTGTTTGAGCCGAGGAGGCTAATGAGACAGCCCGCTTAGGCAATAAGTTTAATGTCACAAAGAAAGGTCTTTTTTGTGGGTGTTTTTTCCATTGAGGGAGTTAATTGCTGAAGAGAATTAATTAAAAATGTGGACTTGAGGATTGTACATTGATTACTGTAAATATTCTCCAGAGTTTCTCTCGGCTAATTGAGGAGCATTCTGCCTGGTGCATCTGATTACGTGGGCTACTGTATTAGCCGCGGCACATCCTTTGCCAGTATTGATTTTTATTTGTTTGCTCTTGCTTTGATGAAGAGTATCACGCTCAGATCTTCTAAATATCTGAAAATATTCAAGTTGAAAACGGTGGCAGGAGAGCACGGTGGATTAACATGTGTTGTTTGTTTGTTTTTTTACAGCTTGGATTCACTGTGAAGCTAAAGGAAGGCTGTTTGTAAGATTTAGAGAGAAACAGAAGACGAGTCACAATAGTCGATGTAGAGACGTCCACACACGTGACGTAGGAAACTCATTCTGTGGCGGAGAATTATTAGATCATATGAGTGCAGTGCGTTTTCAGACAGACTAACACAAGTTCACAGATTACTATTTAGGTGTTTGATTTAGATATGACACTAAATTTGTGTCTCCTTTATTGATTTTCCTCTCTCACTTGTGCCTGAAACTGACGCAGATGCAGTAGGTGCTCCACTCACTCCTCAGTCTGTGACACGTTCATGCTGGAGTCTGTCTGCTGCTTCCACATTTTGGGACCCAAACAGAAATAATTAATGATACTGGAGTTTCTAATAGTTATGTATCACAGATTTATAGACGAAAGTATTAATGGCGTATGGTTTGTCACATCCAGGCTGCAGTCATTTCCTTGCAGACGTAGTTTCTCTGCCTCTCTTCAACGCCACTTTTTCAGCTGCTAAACAGCACATCTTCTTTCTCTCTACCTCCGTACAATGGCGTCGCAGATAAGTCTCCTTATTTTCCATAATGCGTCCCTCCATGTTGCAACTTCCATTGGTTCAGCTTTTGTACGCATGTTTCATAAATCTGAATGTTTCCCTACGCTTGTTTTTACACCCAATTCCCACTCCAGATTGATAAACGAGGGCCACTGGACGTTCAGGAAACATCAGACGAAGAAAGCAGAGCATCACCACCTTTAGTCAGAGTTTAACCCTCCACTTCATCCCAGCGGCCCGCTCCACATCAACCTTCACATGCTGCGGCAGGCCGACAGGTGGAAGACTGAGGCCCCATAATGAAACATGACTGATGAAGGGTGAACAGGCAGGCAGGGGTGCAACACCGAGCCCCCCCCTCCTCCTCACCCTCACACCTCAGCGCCACAGAGACATGAAAAGGGAGGAGAGGGAGAGGAGATACCTGCTCACTTGGAGGGGAGAGAAACAGATGAAGAAGAGGAAGGTGTGTGGAGGCAGATTCTACTTTAACACGGACTCTGGCTTTTCTTCATGTCGGGTCAGCTGAGAAAATACTGAAGCTGAAAGTGTGAAAATCCTGATTCCACCTTCTTCTTTCTCCTTTTCCTTTCTTGATTTTCCTCCCTCCTCCTCCTGGCCTCCTCCCTCCTTATCCGGCTGGGTGTGTGTATCTACCTATCCAGGCAGCAGAGCTGGAGGGGTCCCCCAGGGCTGGAGTCCTTTTGCTCGCGGCTGTTTGATGTTGAGCCGGCGAGGATGAACCTCAGCCCCCGCCCCAGAGTTCGCTCCCCATCATCAAACACCGCGGCTGGGTGCTGGGCCAAGGCTGTGGCCCTAATCAAACGCTGTGCCTCGGCGGACCCCCTCGTACACTCCAAATGGGAGAAAAAGACTAATTATCGAAGCAACCTTCAGAATCACTCAGCGGCATCTAACATTGACACAAACTCCTGCCTCTTACCATCTCAGTGAGGTGTGTCTCAGAGTGTGTGTTTGGCTCCGTAACGAGGCGTGTGTGTGTGTCTGTGTGTGTGTGTGGAGACAGAGATTACAGGCAGGGAGGAAAATTCCAGATTGAGTCTCAGGAGAAGAACTTAAGATACAAGCAAAGATGCTGTCATTAGTCTGGAAGCTTATCAGTGTTTGGGTGCAAAATGTATTACCAGTCGATTTATAGATTTCATACTCATGCAACTGGAAGTTTCGCAAAGGAAGGCTTGAAACGAGGGGAAGAAGACGAAGAGAGAGAGAGAGAGGCTGAGCCCGTCCTTGGAGAGCAGGGAGCGCTCGATTTTCTGTTTGCTGCCATTTGTCTTGTGCTGCTAAGAGAGATCAACAGTCCTCGGCACACAGATCAATATTCTCTTAACCCGCACCTAATCTGGCGAGAGTTTCCTCCAATTTCACCTTCCCTACCGCCTCCCCCCTCCTCGCCTCCTTATTTTCCCTCTCCTCTCCGTTTTCAGCCATTTTTCATGCTCCCGGTCCGAGGGTGTGACACAGAAAGGAGTGATGTTTCCTGACGAGAGCAGGGGATGTGTGTGCGTGTGTGTGAGCGGGGTGGGTGATGGATACGATGTGCTGGCGGGACGGCGTAGCTGCCGTCAGGGGCCCCCTGACGCCACTGAGATAGACTAGCTGCCTAATCGGCCGCATGACATCGCAAATTCAGCTTTGGTCCCTCCCTCCCTCACACTTCTCCCCTCACCCCTCATCCTATCTTCTGTGAGCTTGGCCAACTCCCAGCGCAGCGTTGGAGCTGTCGTCAGAGTCGTCCTGTCGACTAAATGGAGCGCTGTCAATGTGTCCCTCCACTGTGACGGTTATGGAAAGAGAGAAGTGTGTGTGTGTCTATTTGTGGAGGTGTTTACCTCGTGTAAATGTCTTCTGCAGGAAGGTTTTATTGAGTTATTGCTTGCTCTGTGTGTTCCCAACCTCACAGCGTTTTGTTGGCCGTGTGGTGTTTTTCCTCACTGATCAACCACCTTCAGCTTCTCGACCTCCATCATCTCCCTCTCAGGTTTCTCTCCTCATCAGAAACGACGGGTCGGGATCGAAAAAGGCATATCTGAGTTTCCTCCACGCTCGAAGAAGTTTAAAGAGCTCTGGACATCCTCTCCTCCCCTTCGACAAGCCGGGCCGTGATTGACAGGCCGCGAGAACAGAGCCTCTCTTTCAGCGCCCGAAGTGGAGGGCTTCTTCCACGGGCGTACGTCAGCCCCTCGCACAGACAAAGCCTCCCTGTGTACGTCGCCTGTGCTCAGAGGCGGGTGCCACACGCAGACACAGTAACAGGAAGAGAGCTGGTTCGGTTACCGTGAAAACAAAGATGCTCACGTCTGCATGCATGCAAGAAAGAAAGAAAGGAAGCATCCTACGAGTGCAACAAACAAACTGCAGAGAAGAAGTGAAGACGTGCAGACAATGGCTGCTTTCTGTAGTGTACTCTGCTCCACATGCTCCGGACACAGGCTGCACAAAAAACTGGAGTCATGTGTCCAAGATGAACCAGAGACAAAAGAGAATCCATCAGAGAAAACAGGATCTGAAACACTGATGAGCATGAAAACACTGATACAACAACATCTAGACACAGATAGGGATGAGTATTGATTCTGCTTATCAAACAATTCTTTACCATTCCTCCTGTTAATATTCTGTCCACGAAAGTACCTTTACAGGTTTTCTGTTCGAGTTTATAAGTATTTAAACATGAAATCAGTCAACAGTCATGTATCTATAGATGTAAATGAATGAAAACAAGTAAAAATGTAGAGCTTGCCGTAGTTATGCTAAAGTCAGTCACTTCCTGTTTGGAAAACATTTACCTGTTAGTATTCTGACATTTCTCAGTTTTAAGTATTGTATCGTTAAGTATCGGTTGGTATATAAGGAGTTGCGTAACATGTCGGATGTACTGAGTTTGAATCTCTTGTGAGAGCAATGTACATTTCTTTTTGTGCTCAGTTTCATAGTAATGTAAAGAATCAAAACAGGAATCATAAAGAATAAAGGCTAATGATGTCACTGGATTGAACCATTTAACAGGAAACAGTTCTGGATATCCATCCCTGGTTGCAGAATGAGGTTGCGGACAGAGAAGTTGTTAAAAGAGCCTTTGAAGAGCGTTTCCTGAAGAGCGATACTGAAGTTCTGATGAGACAAAGAAGCGCAGGTGTATGTCTCTCTGCACAGCCACAGATGGCGAAAGCATCACTCTGGCACCAAAACCCACAACAGGTTTTCAAACCTGGTGCAGTCTGTCCTGACAGAACAGATCCAACATGAAACCGTGTGCTGGTCCAGCTCGCGCCGCTCTGTCTGAATGGATGCTACTGTACTGTACTGTCTGGAGTGGGCCTGTATCCCATTTGGCAAAATGACTATTCCAGACTGTGGGCCCCGGCGGTAAGGAGCATACAAATGAAAATAGCAGCAGAATTAAAAAAAAAAAAGAAGCGCTTGTCTCTGTCTCTCAAGCCAAGCATCTGCTAAGCATTTTAATGGGGATCAATGGAAGGGCAGGGACAGGAGATCGAGGGGTTGATTGGCTGGCCGGCCCGGCGCTCACACAGCCCAACGCTCTCCATACTGCCCTCACGACTGTTTACAGCCAACACAAGCTGCCTGCGCACTCTGCACCAGCTGATGTGTATATCCGTGCACCGTGTGTGTACTGAAGGGATTAATGCACCGGAGTGTGTGTGCACAGGGGACTAAGTGACGTGGATGCATCAGTTTGTATTGTTTGTGTGTGAGCGTAATTATAGTATTAGCATTAGCAACAAAATATATCTATCTGTTATGTGTGTGTGTGTGTGTGCATTTAAATGTGTATAATGCACCGACACGTACGGATTAGAGAGTCTATATGCACTGCACATAAACTGTGTGACTGTATGAAATGTACGCAGCTCTAAGTTTATAATATGTGGTCACATGTGCAACAAATTGCTCCTATATTTCTCAGCTTTCAGGTTGCGCTGTGTTTAATTGCTTGTCGTGTGCTCGCCCTCTCTCCTGCCGAACACACTGAAGGTCATCAGAGCAAAGTGAGGATCAGCGCAGCACACAAACGGTTAAAGTGACGCTTCTTGGCGCGCCAAATGAATCAGATTAATATTAGCCAAAGCGAATGTCATCATTGGCACTTCTCCCCTCCACCTCTCTATATCAGTCCCCCTTTCCCCCCCCTCCTCGCTCTCCTCTCTCTCTCTCTCTCCTTGCTGCGTTTGGGTTTCTGAGTCCTGGGCGGTAATGAGGGAGCGTTATGCAGTGCCATAAACGGAGGGGCTCGCTGTCAGTATGCATAAAGGATGAGACGGAGAAGATGGCGCCGGGGTCAGGGGGGAGAGAGGAGGAGAGAGTCGACGAGGACAGGATGGAGAGTGTGTGTGTGTGTGTGTGTGTGTGAAACTCCTTGTCACACACACACATGCAGAGTGAGTGAGGACTCAATGGAAAGGCAGTGAGCTGGTGACAAATAGGCTCCCCTCTGTGTTGTCTCACAGGTGCAATGGAGTGTGTGCAGCGCCCCCTAGGCTCAGCCTGGAGGAAGTTACTGAAGAGGAGCAGGATTCAGAAGGTGCACTTCTCTTCAAAGAGAAACAAATGTGGAAAGTTTAAACAGGAGAGAAATGATTCAACCTGCAGTTCATCAGCCTTGTAGACTTCAGCGAACGCCAGCATCTGATTGGTTGAATCGTGCTTGAAAATGAACCCAATGTAAAGGCAAAAAGGGCGTAGAATTAAATTAGTTTGATACATGGAGGCATAGCTTCTGACTTTGTAGCTTTCACTTTGAGCCGCTGCTCTCCTCCTGCTAATCGATGTCTGTCTGGAGGAAATCCAGCTCCCTCACTCCCTCTCTCTCTCTCTCACACACACACACACACACACCTTTAAAAAGCTTTCGATATCATTAGCTGTCATGTTTCACGGTAGGTAACACAACAGTGCGCGGGGATACACAGCTCACCGCCGAGTCTAGAGGGTATACGTGTGTGTTTGTGCGAGCGTGCACACAAACAAGGATGCATGGTGAGTGTGTGAGTGGATTACACCGGGTTCACAGTGTGTATGGGGAGGGGGGGGGGAGCGTGGCAGCAACTTGGCTCCATAATGGGATTTCTCAGTACTCCTACTCTACACACACACACACAGAAACACACACACACACACAAACACACTGATCTCACCCCAAACAAGCAGGTTAGCAGTAACAAAGCAGAGCACATATCCTATCTGAGCAGTGAGAGGTAAGCTGCAGCAGCTCACTTAAAGACACATATCCCCCCCTCACCTCTCTCCCTCTCTCTCCCTCCCTCTCTCACAAAGCCATAGGGGGAGGAAGGATGGGTGAGGAATGTGTGGAGGGATCAGCTACATTAGACAGGGATCAGGCGAGCTGTAGTAAAGCTGGATGAGGGAGAAGAGTGAAGAAGCAGCTGCACAGAGCCGACTTAGAAAAAGCACAAATGTGTAAAATGGACTTATGCCTGAAACGTAAAGGCTTTTATCGCTACATTTGACTTTGGTAGCCATAGTTTAGGAGGATTGTTGTGTATGTTGACATGCATGGTGCTAAAGGATCAGCTGCCAAACAGACAATGCATCTACACAGGTGTTTGTCTTATCTTTAGCAAAAAAAGTCTTTTTAGCCACTTTTTATAAGCCACATTCAACTGACGAGTCCATAAAAATGTCTTATTCCTTGATATTTAAAGACAAAATGTTGTGTAAATGCTTATTTCAAGCAATTCAGACGTCATTTTTGTCTTGAAATATCTAGAACTGAGACATCTCTCTGGATTTGTCAGTTGAATGTGGCTCATACCAAGTATAATTGAACAGTGTTTTACTGCAATGAAGACATAAAAACTTTCATAGATTTCAGTTTTTGCTGTGCAGGCCAAAAACAATTCCTTTAACCAAAAAAGCAACATGCTTTTTACGAGCATATACATCCATACTCTGCAAAAACTGAAATCTAAACAAGTGTTTGTGTCATATTTTTTGTGAAAAATGTTTTTTTCAGACTTCATGTGAGCCAAATGCACCAGACCAGTCCAAAACGATGTCTTGTTTTAAGATATTCAAAGACGAAGTGAAGTCAGAGTTGCTTATAACAAGGAAAAAAGTTTCTTGTATCAAAACATTATTCAAATTTCGAGGAAACTTTATGAGCAACTTGAAATTGGACATTTCTCTGGACTGGTCTGGTAAATGTGGCTCATATTAAGTCTGAAAAGACTTTTTTTTGCTGAAAATAAGACAACAACACTTGCTTAGATTTCAGTTTTTGCTGTGAGTGTGTGGAAATAGTTTGTTCCTCTCTGGAATATTCTGTGGTAAGAACGGAGCGACCATCATTAGCCCTCACCGTCTCCACCCTCCTCCAGGTGTGATGGAGAGCCAGGTGCACCTCGCCCTCTCCTCTCTCTCGCCTGTCCCTCTTTGCCTCGCCGTTTCTCGACATCTCACACGCACCTGTAGGGAATTCAGCCAAACTATCGCTGTGCACGCCCCGCCGCCAGGCTGAAGAGCAGAGAAATTACACACACTTTACTCTTCGAGGGCCGGAAGCGAATAAACACCTGAGCATAATGTGGAAATGTGTTTGTGCATTTCTGCCTTGTAATTCCGACTTCTGTGTGGCCTCGCGAGATAGTTCTGTCCCTTACCCTGCAATTTCCTGCAGCTTGTCTTCCATCAAATGTCGCCAGGATGGAACGGAGGGTAAATATTACGGCTCTGTTTAGATTGAAGCACTTCAATCAAAGCTGCCTCTTTAGGGCGAAGAAATGCAGCATCCACCGTCCTTTACAACTTTCTCTCCTTCCATTTCTAACCTTTATCGTCCCCTCTGCTCATCCCTCCCTGCCTCAGAATCAGAACTAATAAGTCAAAAACTGGACCGCCGTCCACTTTTTCTGCTTCTTCTTCACTCCCACAGAGCGAGAGGAAAAGTAAGCAAAGAATTTCTCCCAGCTCAGCAGCGGGGGAAGACAACTGTCCCCCTATCCTTGAGGCTGCAGCCGGCCAAATAAAATAGCAAGTGCAGCAGCAGCAGGAAATGGCTGGCCAAACACACAGGAGCATGAATCTGGGGTTGGCAGGGTGAAAGGATTTCTCCATGCAGTCCCCAGGCGTGCTGCGGGACTATAGAGGCCTTTTTGTATTCAAAGGACGTCTCCCAAATGGCTTTAGCAGTAATCAGAATCAGAGATCCTCGAGACGGTTTGTTCCATCCCTCAATCTGTTGTAGGAATCAGAAAAGAGACCGGGGAAGTTTGCTATATCTAAATCACGCTCGCAGTTTATTACTCAAGGACGTTTTTAATTTGTCGTCCCCTCCGAGGAGCCAATAAAAGCTCATTTGGCTCAAGTTTGACTCGACAAGTCACCGAGTGTTCAAACTGAGCAGTTCACCAAACGTCCACCTCATATCGAAAAGCATATTTACGTGTCATGAATAAAAAGGCCCAACTCTCATAAGTTCATAAGAGCAGAAGTATTGTTGTACTGTTTCACATAAGAATTAATAACGTTACAGATCTTATCTTAGCTCGATTGAATACAACACAATCTCAGGTTTCCTTTTCTGAAACAGAACACAAGCTTTTCATAGTCATCCAACCCGAAAAAGCCAACATAACTCAAAGACATTTACCTAATCATAGACTGGACAGTAAAACATCAAAACAAATCTTGTTTTCAGTTCCACCAAAGTTTCATGACAAACACACCTAATCTTCCACTGGGATGGCATTAAACCTTTATTAGATTAACAGATATCAACATGATTAAGACTCTTTGCGAACACAAATTGTGCTCAGAGAGAGACAGACAGGTGATTATATGTATCACAGGAAAGTAAAACATTGCAGTAGCATCTGATCATAGTTTGCTAATTGGGCTCTGTGCAGGAAATCCTCACCACACGTCTGACTACAACATCCAGACACCACCAGCTCCCCGTCATCCCACCCATCTCTCTCACCTCTCCTCACCTCTGCAAAGAGAGAGAGCCAACCTCTGTCCAACACGCCGCTGTTTGCACAGCCGACCGCAGCGGAGGGAAGCCAACGATTACGGCAGCCACCGTGGAAATGCTAGAAGTGGGTGGCAATCGCTGGGGAGCCGAGGTTAGAGAGGACAGAAAATACTTACTGTATGCATGTACGTGCTTTCAAAGGAGCTCTGTGCAGTTATGGTACTGAATGTTCCAGCTGGAGCTCATGTTGGATTAAATGTGCTTGGATGTATAATGTGCCTCATAAAGCCAATGGAAACCAAACCCCAACAGTTACTCTGACTGGAAAAGTCGTTCAGATATGTTTGGATTTAAGAGGGAAACACTGGTGTAAAGTTCCTGAAAATGCTGGACATGGTAATAATTATCAAACCTGACTGTTCACACTTGTACAAAAGGTTTTCATATTTAAATTAGGGCTGGGCAATTCATTTCAAATTAGATCAAATCACAATATGGCCTGCAACAATATTCTAACCACAGACAGGGCAACAGGTCTTGAACCTTGCAGTCTATGTCTCATACTCAGTGTAACTCAACTCTGCTCAACCAAAGAGACAAACTATCAAAGCCTAACTTTGCAAAAGCAGCGATCTAAGTGGTAAATGTGGGGAAAAAGCAAAGAGTAGCAATTTAATTAATAAAATTAGTGTAAGATGGCAAAAAGGACCAGAAAGCAACAAAAACTGGCAAGAAAATTGTGAGATAAGTTAAAAAACAACAAAAAACAGTGGCAATCGCTAAAATGGCAGGAAAAAAAATCACAGTTGCAATATTGGGAAAAATAATCTCAGTTAGATTGTTTTTGCAAATTCTTCAGCCCTAGTTTAAATCCTAAAATACAATCAAGGAAATCTTTTAGCAGTTTAGAAGATCTGGGTTTTGCAAAGCAAAGCGTGCAACTCATCCTCTGTGGAGAAAAAGTGGATTTTTCTGCTCTGTCCAGCATTTTGTAGCTAAGTGTAAGTATATTTTTCCAAATAAAGTAAAAGATCATCCTCTGCCCAGACCAGGAACTGGCCTCTGGTATTGATTTTGCTGCTCTGAGGGTCTGGAGGTCACGAGAGGTGCTCGCCTGTGCAGAGCAGCAGTGGGGAAGTGCGGGGAGCGACTGGCGCATTAGTTAGTGGAATTATGTGGATCACGGCTGCAACAGCTAGAGGTGCACACGCTCACCGGCAGGATTAGATAATGCTATTATCAGAATGATAGTAGCATAAGAAAGGAGCATTAGCATGGATAATTCCACGGATTCAGCAGCGGAGAATCGCCATAAAATCATTGCATTATACCCAAAGAGATGAGATCCAGATACAGAAAGGCACTCGGGCTGCCAAGAATCAAACTTGACGGTAAATCTTGGAATTATCAGTCATCATGTTTTACGTGTCTTGTTGGGTAAACAGGTATTTAACAAAAAGGAGATCAAATGCGTCTTTTCTTTCTCGCATTTGGCACCAAATACGACGATACATCAGTGCTTTAGATGCGGCTGTTGGACTCAGTTTTATGTGGATGCACCAAGACTTGCTTCCCAAACTTTTGGAGTGCAATGCAAGACAAAAAGAGACTGAAAGCCATGCACAAAGTTACTCCACTTTAATGAGACATGCACTGACGCCCAACCTTCTGCAACACTACAACTCCAAGGACGAACCATCATGCACTGAGGCAACGATGGATTTGTGGATAATCAGAGGAATAACCAGGCCTTCAGAATGAAAAGAAACCCATCAATCCTCTTATAGCAGATCAATTCTTTTGCATCTGAAGTGATATGAAGGAGGGAAAAAGAGCGGCTCCACCTGGGCGCTCCATTCCACAGAGAGAGCAGGTGGCTGTAATATTGTGCACACTCTGTTTTTCCCTCTCCACATGGCTTTTCTCACTCTCACAAACTTGTGCGAAGGTGGAATGATAACCATGTTGGTGTGGGAGGTCTGTTCAGCTCTCTGCAGAAGCAGGAGGTTGCACACACACAAACACACACACACACACACACACACACACACACACAGCTGCTGCCATAGCACACATGCCTGGGTATAAATAACTGTATGCCACTATTTTGTCTTTACATATTTAGCTGTTGGATATTTTAATGCAAATTAATGTGGTGGGATCGGAGAGGGGTGTTTTTGTTGACTGGAATTAGTGTTTGTGAGCGAGCTTTCTTCTCCATTCTTTCCCCTTTTCTTTCTCTCCTCTCCAAATTACAGCTATTAAGACGAGACTGGTGTGAGCCAAACACGGCGCTCCACTTAATGTGATTTCCCCCCGCGCTGAGAAAAGGGAATAAGAGGCGATGATTCATGGGAGTTGCACAAAAAGCCGGAGAGACGGGAAGATGTCCACCTCCGACATGTGCTCGACACAAACACTGGGCTTGTTTAAGTGTGTAATTGTGAGTGTGTGTGCGATTTCTTGCATGCGGATGAGCTTAAAATGAACATTATGATTTATGACAACTTGTATTTAACATCAGCACAACACTAATCGAGTGAAAAGACTGCCTCAGAAAGAGAGACGCAAACGCCCGCTGTTTATATCCAGAAATCAGGCTCCAGAGCCAGAGACTGGTCCCTCTTCTTCATGTGGCTTCATAAATGATCTCACCGCAACCACCAGCCCCCCCCCCCACACACACACAACCAACACGAGGAGTAATGTGACAGCAGCACGCCGGCTTTTCTTTAACGTCTACCACGCCAGCTTTCAACACCCGCCATTGGCAGAATTGGCTTTGACAGCTCTCGTCGAGGCCTGGTGATTGGCCGGGCTCCAGGGACGTTGTTCGAGAAGAGACGTGTAGAAGGCGAAAGGGTCCAGGGAACAGGAAAACAAGGCAGGAACTCGAGTCTGGGTGTGGAGGAACCCTAGATCTCGTTTCATCACGTACAGATTAACAGACATGTCGAGAAACCCGAAGATAAGGCGAAAGAAAGGAGGGGCGTGAGAGGCCATCTGAAGGAGTCCGGCGCCGAAAAGCTAACGTGTGAGTGCTGACAGCAACGCAGACCCTTTGGAGAGACACTTAACACCAGAGCCAGGACACGCAGGATTGAGATGGTGTAAACCAGCAGGCAGAGAAAGGCCGTCAGTCCACAGCTCTGTTACAGTCTCATGTTACCATTGTGCGTTGGCTTTTTATGAAGAATGGAGGTGATTATAGGTAGAAAATGTGTTCCTCTTTAAACAGAAACCCACAACCTGAGCCCGACTCCAATCCCACAGCCAAGTCTCCTGACCCGCCCCATAGATCAAAGCTTAATGTAGCCTGCGGCGCCGGCAGGATGGCCGAGACAAATGACAGTTCACGGAGGTGGGGTCCCTGGGCAGAGCTGGGCCTGGCCTCTGGCGCTGCAGCCTGCAGGACGGAGGGCCCACGCAGGGAGGGAAGGAGGGGATGCTGGGAGGGCTGGCTAATGGGTCCCCAGACTACCAGGCTTGACCTCACAGGCCTGGTGCATTCATTACTAGCTGGTTAGCTGCTCGTGCTAGCTGAGGCTGGTTAACTGCACTCAAAGGTTAAACGCAGAGCTGTGAGCGCTGCAGCAGGTTGTTAACGGCTGCAGTTACTTCCTGAGTGATGAAGACGTGCAGCTACTGGAGTCTGTCTGTAACCTCTTTAAAGAGAAACTTCATCACTTCTATCGATCAGACGCTGCACTTCCTGACCACTCCTCTCCTCTCAGACCTGCAGTCATGGTTTTGCACATCACAGGAGTTAGTCCCCTGTTTCCAGAGGGCGCACACATTCAGGACTCGGCTGAAGTCTCCTCATCTCTATGCAGCTATCATTTTGCTCCAAAGATGTCCACCCGCCCGCTCTCTCGCCCGCCCTGCAGCAGCAGCAACCCACAGCGCCTGTGAACTCTGCATACATTATCTCTCCTCCCCTCTGTAGGGCGCTGCGCTTTATGCGGGAAACCAGCCCCATTTATCAGCATCCTCTGCATCCCCCCGACCGCCTGGCAGAGGCACCTGCTGCTACTCTAACTGGAGCTGGGCCGCGGCCTTATCGCTGCTGCAGATCAGGAGGCGCTGGGGATGTAGATTGGCTGAATCTGCAGCTAAAACAAACACACAAACAAACACGGAGAACCGCTCCTGCATTCCTCCCATCAGATTTGCTCACATCTGAAGGTGAAAGGAAGAAAGCAAGTTTAAGGGATGGATTAGGGCCGGCTTTTGAAAAGTAACTGGGGCACGGGCGTCTGGCACGCTCTCCCCTCGGTGCTGGGCCTAATGATTTCTAATGCTGCTAAACATTACGGCGCCGTGAAAGCCCCGCTTTTCACTGGGGACGCGGCCGCAAATCTCCCATCGCATGTTCCCTTTGTTGATTTTTGTGAGACAACAACACGGCAAACGCTTATCTCCATTACAGCCGGCACCACGGGGAGCTTTCCCAAAGCCTTTCACCCAGCGCCTTATTAGCAGCTATTCCCTTCTGTCTCCCTCATCCTCCAACTGGGAGCAGATAGAGGCGAAAAAGAGAGAGCATTATCCCGGCGTTGCTTCTTCCTGATTCATAACAAACCCCTCGCCACGTCTATTCACACGCCATCGCGCCTGGATGGCCCCACTTCCTCTCCCACTCTCTCTTCTTCGTCTCTCGCATTCTTAGCCCTGAATCACGCTAAGAAGAAGAAAAAGAAGCATTTCCAGTTATTTATAAGCGCCGTACAAAAGGGCTGGCTGTTAATTTCAGAGCCTGTAAGAAGATGAGGCTCTTTTGTGCTTGTTTGTATTGTGGGAAACAAAGAAAAGGATAATGCTGTCAACAATGATAGCTTCATTTGGGTGACGTTTAAAAGCATGTGATGCAGAGGTTGCTGCAGCAGCTCGGGAGCTAAACGTTACGTAAAGGAAGAGAGCATGCCTTTCTTGTTTGAGGGGAACTCTGAGATGAATCCTAATGCGAGGAAGTTCCTTAAGGCTGTAATCTCAAGGTCTTTCTTTCTGCTCCATCATGCCCTCTTCTCTTACTCCTGCAGTTTTCTTTGTGCGCGTGTGCGTGACTCACACTGAAGATAAGGATCTGCACAAGTCCTCATTCCTGCAGCCCCTCAGCTGGTCCCCTCTTGTTTGTTTGCTGTGTGTTTATTTGTTTCTCTGTAGTCCTGGGATTAATTATCATAACCATATGCCCGGCTCATACATCTCTCTCCAATCCAATCGCGCAGCAGCCTGCTACTTCCCCTTAATTGCAGCTAACGTCGTTAGCTGGATTCTTGTTTTGCAGTTTCCTGCTCATTTCTGCATCCGTGATAATTAAAATACCGTCAGAAAATATGGGGGTTGGATTAATTAACTCCTAAAAAGTAACATTGCGACAGTCTCACACACACGGGGAAATCTCTTCGCACTTCTGACACTGGAAACTCAAAAGAATCCCACGTTAGCTTTTGGCAAAAACACTCCGATCCAGAACAACCGCCACATGTTTCTTTTGACTTTTTCGACACCTGTGTTCACACCAGAAGAAAAAAACACTCCTTTTAGGTGTGAATATGGTGATTATGATGCAGAAGATTTGAGAAAGCACGCAGCGCGGCGGTGAAGGTGAGTGCTGCTAATGTGTCTGGGAGGGAGCGGTGTCGTCGAGGGCTCAGCGCCGGCTCATATTTTACCAGCTTGGCATCCGGCCAGACAAGTTTTGTCTGGATGGGGGGTGGAGAAGGTGGAGAGGAGGGATAATGACTGCTGAGTCAATCAGCACAAGCTCGATGGTGTTAGGTCAAAGTCATGGTGAGGTGGAGGAGGAGGAGGAGGAGGAGGAGGGGCTGTCGAGGCTTTCACTGACGTAATGATGCTGTGGTGAATCAGCCTAAACTGGACCCATCCTCAGGTTTTGGTGTCTGTTGAGTCTCCTAGGTAATGACACGCTGGCTCTCTCTGTTTCAGCTTTATTTCAATAAGAAATCATCCATTATTTAGCTCCCAACCTCTCTGCCCCTGTTCCCCTCCTCCCTCCCTCTCTCCCTTCGGATCGGGGCACCCTGCTGCTCCTCACTTCAAGGACGAACGTGGCGGGGAGAGAGGAGTCGACCCAGTCACCAGACGAGTTCTCAGAAGAGAGAAAGAGAGAGAGAGAGAGAGCGCACACACAGCTCTCAGAAGAAATGTGTGACCCAAATATACATTGCTTTGTACTCCAGTTCAAAGTTTCCTGTCCTCTCTACCAAACATTCAAGGAGAAGGAGGAAAAAAAACACAACAATGAATAAATCATACAGCAACTGAAGCTACTGTAGTTCCTGAAGAGAGGGAGAGAGAGAGAAAGAGAGGGAGAGAGGGAGTTGAAAGTGAAACGCAGAGAGCAAACACCTCTTTGGTCTTTTGATGGCGCTCTCTTATGGAACATGCTATTTCTTGATTCACTCTTAAATCCATCATCAGTCGAGCTAATAATTCCACCTAAGTGCCGCTGTGAAGCAATAGATCACATGCAGCAGGCGCCGTCCCCTGTGAGCGCTCAAATTACAGGAGCCAAACAGTTGGAGAGCCTATTAAGCAACTTCAGACCGGGATTCAAAGTGCTGATTTTTACTGCTGTAATGTCTCAAATTAACGCATTACTTTTGATATGGCGGAGCTGCTCGCGTTCGCTGGAAACACTGGAAGAGAAAAGCTCGCTCACAGCAAGACTTTGTGTATTTCTTTTCTCCTTTCGGCGACGTTAATGTGTAATCCTTTCAGTTCTGAAGGAACATCTCTCATAGAGCTGCAGCAGAGGGTTGATGCACAACAGCTGTCACATCAGAAACTTCTGCTTTCTGCAGGATCACGTTTTATTTTCTGTCCACCAAACCCTGCACACACCTCACATACTTGTGTTTGGATGTATGCTTAGTCTACACACACTTTCCCAGGTATATCTGCACCTGTCAGGCCGTATATGACAACATTAACCAGGTGTGGTGGCTCCTCGTGCTCCCTCCCTGCTCCACATACATCAGATTCTCGGTGACGGCTCTGAAGCGCAGGGAGACCCACCAGAGGAGCTGTCAGAAGACAGACCAGATCCCACTTAGCGGATCCTCAACTCTCAAACACGAGCTGCGACTCCAAATGAAGGCTATCATCAGAGCCCGCGGTGGGCTAGCGACACGAGAAGTCATCGCTCCGTCTATCACAAGAGAAAGCTGCTAATGATGATGTTTTTCTTCAAGTGCACAAACATCAAGTCCGGTGAGGCTTTTCAGAGAGTGTGTACGCGTGTGCTTGACAGGAAACGTCTTCCTGCATTACACTTCTGCGGCAGGAAGATGTAATAATTTCCCTTGAAAACTGGGGCTAGACGCACGCTTCCTAATGATGGAATCTTTTGATGTTTAAATTAGGATATCACACGCGAGGAGCTATCCTCTCAGGGCCGCACCTTCTTATGACAAGATTAGCAGCAAAGCAAAGCCATTACTCTGGTTTATTTCTGCCCCAGCCAACTCCCAGACACGGGCATCCATCCAGAGAGAGAGAGGGGGATGCTGGGTAAGGAAGGAGGAGGAGAGATGGAGTCAAAAAAAAAAAGAAATAGGAAGGAAAAACTAATGGGGTACACACTCTTTAAAGATCCCATCCAAACCACTTATTTATAGATCATCTGTGAAGCACATACAAACCTCCACTTCCTCTTCTTCTTCTTCTTCTCTCCGTCAGCCTGTCACCATGTCAGCCATGTCAACTCTCACACACTCTGCTGTCTCTGCTGTCAACACACTGTACGCCGACAAGAATTAATAACGCCGTAATGCTGACAAGAGCCGAGACGGACTTGTAGCAACGTTTACTGACTTGGCTGAGCGTCCCACGAGATCGGAGGTAGCCTGCGTGTTTTTATAGGACAAGGAAGAAAAGGTACAAAAAACAAGAGCTGACTGACAATGAGCACATCGTATGAAAAGAGAAGTGAGTGGTTATTTTCAGTCCTAATGTTTGGGCTGATAAACACCTGGAGAAACATGAAGGTGCACGCAAACACTGGTGCAACAAAACACCAAAGTTTGAGCTGAATTTCTTTTACTTAAAGACTTGTAATCTGACTTTAGGGACTTGAAATACTTAGAGGGACTTAAAGGAAGTGGTCTTGAACTAGATGTATGTATGCACTGCAGCATGAACTGTTCCCTCAAAAGTGGAAATACAGCCACAGTCAGACAAAGAACTTCCTGACTGAAGCCCTGCAGTGATCAACACATCAGGCCGTGGACAGCTCCTGGTGCTGAAACCAGATTAACCAGACTGAGCAGAAGACAAACAGACTAGAAATGAACCCATTTCATCAGATTTATTTCCTCAGTTATTCTGACGAAACATCACAAACGCAAGTGTGAGACTATTTTTAGAAACAGAAACATCCACAAAGAGGCCTCGAAACAGGAAGTGTTGATGAAGACTCGTCATAAACCAAAGTCAGTGGTTTCACTGCCTCAGTAGCAGCCTATATCACACACACACACAGAGGCTTACACACGCACACACACACACACACTCACATTTGAAGCCTGATGTTCTTTGAAATGTTATCCCTCTGAACAGGGGACATTACCTGAGCTTTCATGGCTCAGAGTGGCTGCTGGGAAGCTAAAGCACTGAGAGCTCTCCACCACTCCACTCCTTTCTCTCTCCTCGCTCGCTCAGGCAGCCGTTAGGACCGTAAAGAGAGGGGCCGGCGATGGCGGGTCCCCTCTGAGGCCCTTTTCATGCTCTCAGGTTGAGTCACAAGGGCCCACTTCATCGCCGTTATCCGGGGATGGGAAATACATAGCTTCTCTTTAAAACTCTGACCCGGCCTTTTAGTCCGGTGCGCCGGGGGCCGATTATCCTCGCTCACCCTTTTAAAAAAGTCCTACCAACACACACATAGGCACATAAATGCTCTCAGTCATAAAGCGCATTAGAGAGCGGCACACGAACACACACATGCATACAGTAGATACAGCCGCCAAGTGGCTCGTATTCACAGAGGTTACAGCCCCGACTCGGGGACGGATCTATATTTAAGAGGGAGATACAGCGAGCGTTTAACCTTGGAGTTGAGGTGACTTTGAGTGAGTCACAGAGGTGTAGGAGTTGCTTTTGTGGGCTCTTTTCTGCTGCATTTTCTCATTGAGTGAGTCAGCCAGCCGGTCTGTGAGCTGAGAACTAAGCGCTCGCTTTGCAGAGTCTTCCTTTTGAAGCTGACCTTGGGCTGGAGGTAAAACACGCTGAATGTTTTAGCAGGCGCTCAAAGTTTCATGCTCTGGTGTGTGGTGTGAAACCCGCGCTCCTATCTCGCCCCAGCCAGAGACGTCCTGCTGCCAAAGCCGCTCCACAAAAAGGTCTGAGCGTGCCTGTGACAGGTGAAACGGACCGGTGGAATATTTGAAATTCAAGCCCAGATAAACAAACAAGCGACTCATCAAAGTCAGGGTTTTTCTGTGTGTGTGTGTTTTGTGCTCGCCCCCAGCTATGTTTACTCATTAGCTCGCCGCGTCCAGTAGCTCGGGAGATGAAAGATGAAGCCAAGGACTGATAATGAAAGACAATGTAGTTAACAGCAACAAACAGCACACAGAAGAACCCCACTGGGAGTCCTTTTCCTCTGGTCCACATCAGTGGGATGGGTGGTGTCTGCTCTCTGCTTGTTGTTAAAACACAATTAGTCAGGTTTTTAAACGGGGGCTGGTGGGTGGACTGGAACAGACCAACTGTTCAAGGACAGTTTATTTCAATTTGCTTGATAGGTCCATTCAACCTGGGAATTACTGCAGTTTGGTGCCACATTACTTCCTGCCTTTGGTTTTTGGTTACTGCTGGCTGGAGAAACTCAGAATAATCTGCATTTTTGTGCCAAGTGAATCTAAAAGACATTCAACCCCAATTCTAATGAAGCTGGAGTCAGGTTCACCACTTTGTCAACAGTGTTTCTGAACATACAACTGCAGGAATTGATGGATTTCATCATCATGTCAGGTATTATAGTAGTTTTCTAAGTCTCTTAGACCTCTTTAGAGACGTACATTCGTCGTTCCGGGTTTTGGTTGTAACTTACCGGCACTGGAAACTGGGGAGTCCGCCGCGACGTAATTTTTGGGTGTAGTAACACATTTCCTATAATCGTGCACCCGAGTCCTTGTGAAGTCTTTTGGTAACAGTCAATTGTGTGTTCATCACTACATCTACAAGTGACAGTTCAAGCTCTACCATGCAAAGACAAAGTCAGACATCAACAACACACACAAACGCCGCTGCTGCCACCTTCTCTGGACCCAGTTTTTGGAAATCATTGTTTTTGTTTTTATGTTTTTCACTTCATTGGAACTGAGTTCATCCTTCACATTACAGTCGTCCAGACTCTCACAGAGTTGAAACACTTCTTCTCCTGGTGAATCATTGAATAGACGCCTCACACTGACTGAAAAACCTCACTCCTGTTTTTACCTGCTTTTTAAAAATCTTTGATAGCACCTCATCGTTCCAGACTCTGGCGTTATTTCACCCGTGCTGTTTTCCAGCATGTGAAGCATATTCTTTGGCGAGACGAGTTAGCATCTGCTCAGCTGAGAAAGACAGTAACTTCTCTGTGAGCGAGCGTGTTTTATTTGCCTCAGACAGCGGGGCCTGCAGGGTGACAGAACACAATTCCTCCTGTGTAGCTGCACTGCTGGCTCGCTCCTGCGTCTGTTATTAAGTCCGCCGCCATGCCAAGCGTTTGTACACAANATACAGTAGATACAGCCGCCAAGTGGCTCGTATTCACAGAGGTTACAGCCCCGACTCGGGGACGGATCTATATTTAAGAGGGAGATACAGCGAGCGTTTAACCTTGGAGTTGAGGTGACTTTGAGTGAGTCACAGAGGTGTAGGAGTTGCTTTTGTGGGCTCTTTTCTGCTGCATTTTCTCATTGAGTGAGTCAGCCAGCCGGTCTGTGAGCTGAGAACTAAGCGCTCGCTTTGCAGAGTCTTCCTTTTGAAGCTGACCTTGGGCTGGAGGTAAAACACGCTGAATGTTTTAACAGGCGCTCAAAGTTTCATGCTCTGGTGTGCGGTGTGAAACCCGCGCTCCTATCTCGCCCCAGCCAGAGACGTCCTGCTGCCAAAGCCGCTCCTCAAAAAGGTCTGAGCGCGCCTGTGACAGGTGAAACGGACCGGTGGAATATTTGAAATTCAAGCCCAGATAAACAAACAAGCGACTCATCAAAGTCAGGGTTTTTCTGTGTGTGTGTGTTTTGTGCTCGCCCCCAGCTATGTTTACTCATTAGCTCGCCGCGTCCAGTAGCTCGGGAGATGAAAGATGAAGCCAAGGACTGATAATGAAAGACAATGTAGTTAACAGCAACAAACAGCACACAGAAGAACCCCACTGGGAGTCCTTTTCCTCTGGTCCACATCAGTGGGATGGGTGGTGTCTGCTCTCTGCTTGTTGTTAAAACACAATTAGTCAGGTTTTTAAACGGGGGCTGGTGGGTGGACTGGAACAGACCAACTGTTCAAGGACAGTTTATTTCAATTTGCTTGATAGGTCCATTCAACCTGGGAATTGCTGCAGTTTGGAGCCACATTACTTCCTGCCTTTGGTTTTTGGTTACTGCTGGCTGGAGAAACTCAGAATAATCTGCATTTTTGTGCCAAATTAATCTAAAAGACATTCAACCCCAATTCTATTGAAGCTGGAGTCAGGTTCACCACTTTGTCAACAGTGTTTCTGAACATACAACTGCAGGAATTGATGGATTTCATCATCTACAGTCCATAATATCATCAAAAGATTCAGAGAATCTGGAGAAATCTCTGCATGTAAGCAGCAAGGCCCAAAACCAACACTGAATGGCCGTGACCTTTGACCCCTCAGGCGGCGCTGCATTAAAAACCCACATCATTGTGTAAAGGATATTAGCACGTGGGCTCAGGAACACTTCAGAAAACCATTGTCAGTTAACACAGTTCATCACTACATCTACAAGTGACAGTTCAAGCTCTACTATGCAAAGACAAAGTCAGATATCAACAACACACACAAACGCCGCTGCCGGCTTCTCTGGACCCAGTTTTTGGAAATCATTGTTTTTGTTTTTATGTTTTTCACTTCATTGGAACTGAGCTTGTCCTTCACATTACAGTCGTCCAGACTCTCACAGAGTTGAAACACTTCTTCTCCTGGTGAATCATTGAATAGACGCCTCACACTGACTGAAAAACCTCATTCCTGTTTTTACCTGCTTTTTAAAAATCTTTGATAGCACCTCATCGTTCCAGACTCTGGCGTTATTTCACCCGTGCTGTTTTCCAGCATGTGAAGCATATTCTTTGGCGAGACGAGTTAGCATCTGCTCAGCTGAGAAAGACAGTAACTTCTCTGTGAGCGAGCGTGTTTTATTTGCCTCAGACAGCGGGGCCTGCAGGGTGACAGAACACAATTCCTCCTGTGTAGCTGCACTGCTGGCTCGCTCCTGCGTCTGTTATTAAGTCCGCCGCCATGCCAAGCGTTTGTACACAATCCTCTGTTGTTTGGGCTAGGTAGCGTTAGCATCACCCCGGCAGCCGAGCCCGGGATGAAGCGTGTGTTTCAAGTGGAGGAATGCCAGTCAGCCAGAATCCTTCTTCTTCTTCTTCTTCTTCTCCGTGCGGCATCTAATCCATGACCACAGACATCCCCCTCATTACCGCCAAATTACATGCAAATTTCCCCAAATAAATGAGTTTTAAGTACTTGACAACCTGTCAGCCTTGGAATATTGAAGCGTCCTGACGGCTAGATAAACAATCAACAATAATCACTCTATGCAAATTTGATATTTCCTGCACAATTACGAGAGGAAAAAAAACACCCACTATAAATAACCGGACACACAAAGGCATCTGGCATTTGTTCAGGTTTTCAGCAGATACGGATGCAAATGAAAGATTCTTTAGGATGTAATTGATTCAAACGTCGCTGCGCCTCCTCTGCCTCCTTTTATTGTTCTTCCTTTTTTCCCCGCCACTTGTTTTTTTTCTCCCTCGCACTCTTTATCTCGCCGCTTTCAATATACGCAGATAATAGCTGATGTAAATGAGCGAATGAGAGAAAAGGAGGAAGAGGGATGTGAATCACCCTTTCATCTACCTCTTGTTTTGTCTTTTCAGGTTTTAGAGGAGGGGATGTGTGCAAAATATCCCGCGTTTATGAAGTGGATTGGAGGTGACGCCGGATTTGAATGCAGGCTGGGAAAGCGGCGAGTTCCGTCCCTTTTCCTTGTGAAGGAGATTACAGTGCGCCTCACCCCCCCCTCCTCTCCCTCCCACCCGTCCTCACCCACTCCTCCACAACACCCAGAGATTAAGACTGACAAGAACACATCAAGTCATTTCAGGACAAGCAGATCTCTCACTCTCATCTCTCCTCTCTCTCTGGGCCTTTCTTCTTCTCTGTCTCCCACATCTTGTCTTCTTTTCCCGCCTCTGTCTTCACTTGTTCGTCCACACTCAGGACCTCGGAGGCTTCTGTCGGAGGTGTAATGTGTGCCCAGTCTGACCCCGATGACCGCCAGCCTCCGAGATCAGGACATCCATTAGCGGGAGCTAACGGCTTCCTCCTCTGCCCGGTGCTGTCACCTCCCGCTGGGCCTCTACATCGCAGACTCCTCCTTCCATCTGACGACCTTCGTTTGCTGCTTTCTGAGCTTCGGGTTCATGTTTTTATCGCGGCGAGACGCTCTCAGAGCCCGGTGTCGACAGTCTTTGTTGTTAAAGTGGGAACTCTCCGGCGTGACATCATTTCCTCTCTCCACTGAGTTACTTCTTCCTCCTCTGGTCCCATGAAGGCTCACCTGTGTCGCCCTCAGCAGGTAATCCCGCCCTGACAGCGGCTCAGAGAGGAGGCGGCATCTTGGCGGGTAGATCAGGATCACTGAGCTGGAGGGAAGCGCCGGGGCTGATGGGATCTTTCAAAGTGCTGCGGTGGACACCCGGGCTTCAGGGAGAAGGCGATGACGAGCGACGCAACGTTATCAATCACGAGCTGCTCTATTAATTTCATCAAGGCCTCGGTGCACGCTGACATTAAATGACACGCCAGTCGGTCCGATGGCGTCCCTGAGGTGGCGACGCGACCGGCCGCCGCTTTTGAAATGCAAATCAGGCTTTAACCTTAAACAGAGCCGCCCGGCCGAAATTATCTTTCTGCCTTCCAGTCAGGTGCCCCCCTCCTCCCTCCCTCTCCCACCGTCCCTCCCTCTCTCTCCCTCTCTGGTGAGTTGACCCCTGGGGTGGCGGAGAGACGGAGAGAGCATCTTTAGAAGAAGCGACAGATAAAGGCAAAGGTGGAGGTGGAGGGGGAGGAGGAAGCAGTGCTGACACCAGCATTCTGTCCCGGTGAAGGGGCAGAGGAGCGCCACCGCCAAGCCAGGGGATGGAGACGTCTCAAGGACGAGGAGGATGAGGAGGGAGGAGGTCGGAGTGCATCCTCTCCGTGGGATGACCACGCACAACACGCCTCCTTCTCTACACTGACTGCCCCACGCTGCTTTCACCTCAGGGAGGAGAAAAACTTCCCTTCCAGGTAATCCTTTCAAAATAAAAGTCACCTGCATCAGTATGCAACTCGATACACGCCGGCCGTTTAAAAAAAATAGCCCTTCAGACGAGCTGTGCCATTAGAGCTGTCAATATTGTGAGGCATTAGCGTGGGCCCAGACGAGGACGGATTGGTTACCAATAAGTGAGAAGCTGCCATTGTTCCTGGAAAGCCTTTTTCCTCCTCTTTCTTCTTTATCTGAGCACACTGAACGCATTAATTTTAATTGAGACATCAGACGAGAGAGAAACACAGAGCGCTGCCTGGACAGGCGGCAGATACATGACGGGGGGGGGGGTATTCAGACGGCGACTTTAAAAAAGGAGGCAGAGGGAGAGGAAACAGGGGGTGAAGGAAGGAGGTCCCCGCGGCAACACAAACAAACATATCATAAACACATGAGAGCTATCTCTGGCTTTATCTCTCTGCCTCTCCTCGCCTCCTCTTCTTCCCTCACGTCTCCATTTCTTCCTCCTCTCTGGTGCCTTCTTGTCTTTAAAGAACAAAGCAGCGCTAAAGCAAACTCTTTCAGCACACAAAGTCTCCACACATCGCCTCAACTGTTCTCAATAAGGGGACGTTAGCTGCAAACAGCATTTTGTACAGTGATGCAAATCAAGAGTGTATATGACTCAGCGAGCGTTACAGTAACAGGAGGATTCATCAATGCACAGTTTGGTGCAGGAGAAGTTCTGCAGAATGTGATGTTGGTAAATAAATGCAAACACAGGTTGGGCTAATATGAAAGGAATATGAGAGTGTGTGTGTGTTTAAGGAAGGATTGAGAGTGCAAAGCTTCCTGACGTGCAGGTATCTGTACTGGATGTTTTCGCATGTGCAGCAGGAGCAGCAGCGACATGCACACACTGCTGCTGCTGCTGGTGAGTGTGTATTTGTGTGTCTAGAATCCAGGGGGAGGGAGGCAGAAAGGAGCGGCGGAGAAACGAAGGAGCTAAGCCGGGGATGTTAAGCACGGGGAGACACCTGGCACAGAAACTTAAGTGCTTCCACCAAGTATCATCAACCCAAGATTAAAAGCGTCGAGGGGGAATAGTGGGAGGAGAGGGGGATGCAGAGTGGGGAGGAGGAGGAGGAGGAGAGAGAGGAGGGTGATCACGCATATGACAAGGAGGCAGGAGGAAAAATCAGGAGAGGGGAATGTAGCAGAGAGGAAGCATCTACTGGACGTGAAGTAAATTTTCTTTACAAAGGAAGAACTTACAACACAAAATCTACCAAATCTAGACTCTCCTGCTAAATAAAAACAGATTTTATGTTTTTTTTCCAGCACTATCTTTAAACCCAACGACCACCATAACCACGCTTACAAGGTTTAACTCCCCCAGTCTGAAACCACACGGCCTGATTAGCAGAAACTCTCTCCTCAGATGTCTCTGAACCCGGTCTGTGGAGGGCCGTCTGATTACTGTACACAAATAGCGGGCTAATATCCTCTGTCGACGGCAAACAACAGGATGTGTGCTCTGCAATCTATGGCTTCTCTCAGACTTTCCATGTGTGTGTGTGTGTGTGACTCGTCTTCAGAAATCTGTGTTTTGATTGCAGAAAGTAACTGCGTGTACGCCTCTTTAAAAGGACGTCTATGCTCTCTCTTCCCCATTTGCCGCCACTCCGGCGAATGGTTATTATTATCGTCATCAGCCGAGAGAACGGCGAAATCAGGGCCCTGACAAGCAATCTCTTCTCTAACTCGATCTCTCCCTCCACTGCAAGAAATATCCATCACTCCAAGATTTTTAACCACCATATGTGAGTAAAGTAATCCTAAAAACGTGAGTTAATCCACTTGTAGTTAACCTTTACCCCAAAACTTCACCAGAAGTAAAAGTGGAGGCAAAGAGGAGTCATTGCCACCTCAGTTTGTCTGATTCAAAGAGCGAAGTGTTGGTCAGGTTGGACACTTTTTGCAGAGCAGCTCCCTCTCTCTGCTCCTCTCCATCCAGTCTGCACACTTGTGCGCATCCTACAGTCGTGTTGACAAGAGGGAGGCTTACAACTGGCACAACACAAGCCCCACTACAGGCTTAATAGCGTTTCAAGTGTTTTCTCCTGGACTTGTGTCGAAATCTCCCGCCTGAATAACAGGCCTGCGTCGACATGAAGGGGCTGGGGGAGCAGACAGTTTGAACGCACATGTGAGCGTCCCCAGATAACAGCGTCGAGAATCAGTGGATCTGGCTCGATTTGAAGGTTTTTTTCTTCTGCAAATGATGGTTTCATTTGGACAGAAAGGAGCACGACGGCTGCTGTTGATGATCATGAGGAATTGATACAGTCGTCGTCTATTCAAGGAGGAAATTAAACAGCAAATTAAATGACCTGAGGTTCACAATAACTCCATTCAAAGGCCAGCGAGTGGTGATTGCAGATTTTTCAGTCTGCAGTGAGTCAGGTAGATAGTCAGCCTGTCTTCAGAACATAGAAGGAGAGCTATAGTTAAGCTCTTTCTGGGGCTTAGCACCAATAATCCAACCCACAATTCTCCTCTCGTTCTGAACCCGGAGAGAGGATGAAAGATTTAGACTCTCACCCCTGGTCTCTGAAGCCGTGCTCTTTCCCTCTTTCTTCTCTATTCCTCTCTTGCTCCGACCCATCTCTGCACCCTCTCCATTCTCTGTTTGTCTCTCGTTATCCTTCACCCCATGACTCAGAACAGGAAAAGATCTTGTGATGATTATTTCACAAGCGTGCTGATATCATCTTTGTGGGTTTTCTCGCCTGTTCTCATCTGGAAAAAGGTTTACAAAGCACTGAACAGAGAGCTGCCTCGTGTCTCCAAACTGTCATCTCACAACTTACTGAAGCCTGGTTAACATATTCCACATCATTGCAACATAAAGGGAAGCTTAAGTACGGGCAACATTATTTAATTGTCCATTCATCGTGACTGGGGAGTTTTAGATGGAGTAGCTTTTGTGTAAAGAAAGCGTAGACGAATAGCTACGATTCATTCAAAAGAGCCAAACCAGGAAATAACTGCGGTGGCCTGCAGGTATCCGATGATTTGCAAAAGCCACAGCACAAATGCAACAGCTACAAAACGAATGCAAAAGTTACAACACAACAGAAATATAGCCACAAAAGAAGCTAAAAGATTTCATCTTTTGAGGTTTCCTCATGGACTGTTATTCCAAAGAACCAGTCAATGTTTTGGACACGGAAAACCTCTATTTATCATTGATGTAATTAAGAGGAAAATGTTTTACTTCTTCTCACTACTTTTGCATAAACTGGTCTGTTGGAATAACCGTTAATGAGGAAACCTCTGAAGTTGAACTCTTTGAACTTCTACTATAGCTATGTTTGTGTTGTGTTGCAGCATTTGTATTCCTGTTGTAGCATTTTTATTTGTGTTTTAGTGTTTGTACTTGTGTTACAGCTTTTGCAAATCCTCTGACACCTACCAGCCACCATAAAACTCATTGCTTTGTTTTTTTGATTAATAATTGGATATCATTTGAAGGAATGACACACAGGTTGTTTAATTTTCTGCACAAGCTTCACGTATAGACTCCATCTATATCTTCATACGATGCATCAAATCCAGCTGTATCCCTTCTTTCTGTATTCCTTTCAATGAAAAGCTGCTTTTAATGATATTGCCCACACTCCATGACTGCTGAAATATTAAACTGACTATAATCGTGACTGCTGGACAAGCTAATTACAGTGCGAGCTCTGACATCGATTTCTCAAATGAGCTTTTGAATGACACGGCAAAAAGGCAGAGGCGGTGAGGCAGACATGGCTTTAAAGAGAAATGAAATATATAAAAGTCATTTAGTCCTTGCGAGTACTTCCTCCCACTGCCTACTATTACCGATCCGTCTGTGTTCCCAACTCATTTGGCAGCTCGTGTTGCCCCTCGACTGGCATCTAAAGGCTTTGATGTAGTCGGCGGCCGGGCCAGCGCTGTGGCAACCTGTGTTTGAGAAGTCTGTGGGCTGCCCTCTCTACATCCCCTCTCTGTCTTTTTCTTTTTCCTTTTGTGTCCGTCCGTCTCTCTCTGCCAGTTAATGAGCCATGCAGGACCGCCATCATTCTGTGTAGTCATGTAGAGAGTCAGGGAGAGGGGGAAGAAAGAGCGAGAAGACCAAAAAAAGAGGAGGGAGAGAGGGAGAGATAGGGGACATGATGTTTTCCTTCACCTCCTCCCTAATCAGGCCCGTCTCCCTACCAAACACCACACGGCAATTAGACCTGACAGTACTCCGACTCCCACAATCCCACCAGGAGTACACGTTCAAACAAACACAAGAATGGGGGGAGAAATGCCTGAAAACAGAGCTCCTGCAAGCGCCGAGGTAGAAATCTCAAAACTATAAAGACGGAGGATGAAAAAGCCATGAAATCTCAGCGTCCCATCGCGCAGCAGCCAGATGTTTGGCGGGAAAGTGGTCATGACTGTGTGGGGTGTGCGGCGGCGGCAGCCTGAAGTCCCTGGAGGACGCCTTTGGAATAGATAACAAATACAGTGGAGCTGGCTGCATGAACAGTGAGCTAATTGGGATAATTAGTTTGTTACCTCGCTCGTTATTGCATTTTAATGTGAATCCAAATAATCAGAGGGAGGCGTCTGGATGTATGTTTAATCTTTATGTGTTTTTGCTGCCTCGCTGCGTGCCTTTAGAAACGTCTATATCACTTTCCCTCAGCTGATGTTCTCAGAGCTACAGCAGCAGATAAGGTTACAGGAAGTTATCCACTGATTGTTACAGTGGAAAACTACGTCCACAGTATTAAACATCATTAATCCTGTGGGTGTGTTGAACGCTTTCCAACTGCTATTTTCTACATTTGCATTCACGGGGCACATTTTCCCCCTCTTGCTGCTGAAACATCCGTGTCAGTTAATGATTTTCTACGTCCTCCTGAACGCGCTCATTTCAACAACTTGCAGAGACGGGACAGAAACTTGTTGCTTTCAGTGGAGGGGTTAAACGTGTAGGCGGTTGCAGAGCGAACGAGAGCGAGAGAGAGAGAATGCGTCCTCCTCTTACGCCTTTTTATCATCAGTTGAAAACGTTTTTTGAAAGACGCCCTTGCTCTTTAATTCTAAAGGAAACGAGATCTGATCCTGACTCTTCTGCATGTTTGATGTTTCTGTTGGCTGGATAAAAAACACACTCGGCTGTGGATGTCCAGGAAGCATCTGAATGTGCATTTTGAAGGAAAAAAAGCACAAAAGATTTGTTTTAAATAAGCAAAATAAACCCAAAGATGAAGAACATCAGAGGTCACTCTACTATGTCTCAGTTTTACTCTAAAATAAGACGTGAGATCTAAACAGATTCATGAGATATTTGCAGGTAAACCCTCAAATATCAAACATGCATTTCAAAATAAAGAGAATAATCTTCTGCCTTAAAGCATGCATGCAAGTTACAATCATTCCAGCATCTCTGACATCTCAGTTTCCTCACTAACCGTGCACCAGCTGACAGCCTGAGCTGGAAAAAGAGAGAAGCATGTGTCCAGCTGATGATAGCAGAGTGTGTGTGCGCGTGTGTCACTACCAAAGCTCCCTCTCAGTCTCTTGAAGAAGCCATTTCAACCACACACATCAATAGCCAACTCTCCAGAGCAGAGCGCAGCAATAATTCCAGATAAATCATTCCCTCACCGAGCCACTTGCTGCGTTCAAACGCACCCGTGACCTTCAGCTCTGCCTCTTTCTACATCATATAGCCCGGGAATATAAAAGCTTATTAGCTCAGAACATTGTTGATACGTTTGTTCGAAGGCAATGCACTAATGAGGCGTTGCAGGATGCGGGCTGCTGCCGACTTCGTTTGGAGATAGCTTTTTTTTTTCCTTACGCCAGAGGAGCAGAAAACGCCGCTAATGGCATCTCTTTCACAAATGGGCAAATAAAAAAAAGAGAGATGAAGTGCAATATTGCTTTATCATATCAAAGGAGGAGGCCTGGGCAGAGTGTGGGACTGTCTGTCAGTGTGTTGATGCCTGAGCAGGAGGGTGGACTTTACTCCACACGTGATGGACGGTTTGAGAAGAAAACCACGCAAAAGATATAAAGCAGACAAAATGACAATGCTTTCTATTAAATATACACGGTGAAGAAAGGTACAGCTGAAAACAACACTTGTAGACATTAAAGAAACAAATTTCATCTGATAGCTTCATCATTTCCTCGTCTATACGTCCTTTAGACTACATGTGTGTAACTGACAGAAGCAGCAGCTTTACTCACGTTTCAGATGTTGGCGCTCTCAGCAGGGGGCGGGCTCTGTGAAGACAGAAAAGACATATTTACATCCCAGAGTTTGTTGTTTTTAATGTTTTCCTGAAGCTGATTTTTGGACCAACTCTCCAAACGTTTGCTTCAGATAAAAACAGCCAAACATGACACCAACCTTTGCCTCTTTAAACAACTTTAACACATAAGAAGCTGAAGCAGCTGTGTTCATCAACTCTTTAACTAGTCGTCAGGAAATAAAGGAGGAGATTCACTCATCACCAGAAGGAATTCAGCCTCTCCTGATCACAAGCCCCTGTTTTAATTTGACTTTCCCATCAAACACCAGTCAACATATGGAGGGGCAGCATCCTCAGCAAGAACCAGAGAAAGCAGAACTCCCTCTTTCATTCCTCTCTCCTTTCCCTGTCCTTCTTTTTTTTTTTTACTTTCTTGTGAATTCACTTCCCACCCCAGCTTCCTCGTACAGCTTATTTTTTGCTGAAAGCCCCCAGAGGACCCGGAGTCTTCGCCTCTCTGCGCGCAGAGCCGTCGGGAGACTCTCACTCAAGGGCCGCCTCCGAGGGGGAAACGATTTCCACTTTGTTCTGGCAGCAGGCGCTCTGTGGGGAAAGGATGTCTAAAAGGCCCACATAATTAGAGGAGGGGAGTGAGAGGTAAAGACAAACCCCTGGTTTAGATGTGAACTCAAAATAGTAAATCAACTCCGGCTTGGACTCGCTTATTTTAAGGCACGGATCGACTGGAAACACTCTGATGTGTTGGTTCGGGGTGAGGCAGGGACACGGCGGGGAGGAAAATGGTCCAGAGGAAAGGAAAATAGAGACTTCTTAATTGTTTCCCAATTGAGTTTGTGGAAAAGAAATGGGATGCTGGACTTGTCAGAGGCATCATGGGAGTTTTATTTAATCACAAACTCTGGTTCTTTGCATTGATGTGAAAACCAGAGACAGAACTACATCGCATTGTGGGAAGTGTAGTTGAGTGAGGAGAAGGAGAAAAAGATTTAGGCTTTTAAATGAGAAGTAACGCTTCTTTCGAGCGAGCCTCATGTGGACATTTGAGGTACTGCAGCTTGTAGCAAATTTAGCACTTCAACAGTTTTATCTGGAACAAATATAAAGCATCGAAAATATGGTCTACTATCTCATAAAGTCTGTATATCTCACTTTTTCTGCACTGAAACGCTCACACACTTCTCCCTCTGTCTGGTGAAGGTACTTCACAGGGAGAGAAAAACCTCCAGTTTAGCCCAAACTTGCGATGCGAGCCGTGAATTCCCTCAGTGACACCCTCCTCCATCCCTCCTCCAGCCCTCAGCTAAACATCCCCGCTCGCAAAACACTCACACTCTCACCAAACACACACTCACACACCTTGTATTGTCTTCAGCTCTGCTCAATTATTAATGGATAAACAAAGAGCCGTGAACTGTGATGGGCTGTCGGCAGATATTTTCCCCCTCTCATATCTTGGCGGGCCAGGGAACGAACACGAGAGCTGGCAGTGTAAAGAGGGAGGAGAAGCTTAAGGTCAAACTCGCTCACTGTTCGGGATGTACACACATACACACACACACACACACACACAAGCAGATGTGCATGGATATATGCGCAAAACAGATACAAACAAACAGGAGATCTGCGAGGAGTACAGATAGTCTAAAAATGTCAGGGGGAGCTCTGAGTGTGTGTGTGTGTGTGTGTGTGTCAGGGAGAAGTGGAGCAGATAGCTCATTTCCTCTACTGAGACGCTCAGCTGCCTCCTCTCTCAGGAGCTTGGCTAGCCATGTGTCTGTGTGCATGTGTGTGTGTGTGTGTGTGTGTGTCTAACAGACTCTCCCGAGGAGGTGAGGATGATGTAAGGGCAGTTCATCGACTTCCCTCACGTCTCCTTCGACTTACGAGGAACTAAAACAATGAAACAGAAGAAAAAGCTGCGATAATTAATTTTGTCTTTTAGAAACAAACTCAAAGATTGCATCAGGAGCGATGATGCTAATAAATAACGTTCTGCTTTTTCCACGTCCCGGGTTTCTGTTTATGGCGGTGGTTGTTTTGGTAATTTACAGGAAATGCTCCTGTGTTGATATCACCGCGTCTCGGCATTAACCGGGAAGTGACTCAAATGAGCCATGATGTCATTCGATGCTTTCTGTTAGCAAAGCCGTGTCTGATTCAGCCGTCTGCCTCGCAGCGTGTTTGTCTCCTCTTTCCTTCTGTTTCCTTTTCTTGTGTTTCAGCGTGCCAGGGAGAGAGAGTCCATGTAGACACGACGTAGGTGAACAGATGCTGCCTCAGGCTCTTATCGTCTGTCCACCTAATATACTGTTTTATTTACGGCTCTTATCTGAAGACTGGAGCTAATTCTTCATATTCATGACTGGTTTGAACTCAGCTGTCACTTCCAGAGACTAAAAACCTTCTTTACCCTTAAAATATCTTTTCTCCCCAGACTTGTTATCTCAAAAATAGGGAAATAAATCAAGTAATGTGAGTAAAGGAGTCAGTGGAGTAAAGTGCACTAGTTCATGTCAATGCTTCCTGGCTTAAGGGAGAGTATCTTCTTCTATTTGGTCCCTCTGGCCCACCATAGTGAAGCTGCCACAGTGTCTTCCTGCTTCCAGCTAGAGTAAAAGCTTCTGACTTCATAACTAAAAAGTATAATAGCATTAAAAATTTCCACGCCTCGCATCTGTGAAAATCTGTAACTGTTGGACAGAGACGGTCGGACAACATGGCGGCTAAATCAGAGCTCTAAGTGTCTAAAGTGAGAAAACACAGACATTTATATGATTCATCACACAGAGATCACCGTGGGAACCGTGTGATGACTATTTCTGTGCTAACACTCATTATAATGTCTTAAATAAACAAACTTCAACTTAAGGTTCGTGCCCTTGGTAGACTGGCGTTTGCGACACGCCCCCCATACAGTTTGGGAACGGACGCCAACCCCAGCCTTTAAAAGACTGAACTAAATGTAATTTTTGACCAAACATAAAAACTTATGGCATCCTATTTTAACATTGAAACAACATGTTCAATGATTTTTTTACATCAAAAAAGTTCCAAAACTCCACATTTAAAGACTTTTAAAACAATAACCACCATAATTTAGTATGAAACTAATAAATTTCTCGTTAGCGGTTGCAAAAATCGACATCATACAATCGATTGTCTACCTTCCAGATGACAGAAATGACCCTCTGCCTCTGCTCTGATGGAGAGAAAATAAAAGTATAGTAAAGCCACAAACATGCCTGACACTACACACAAGCTGAAGCTGATGAATGCCTCCATGAGCCGAGATACACACACACACACACTTACACACTCAGGGTGTGTGTATCACATGCACATACCATGCACACGGAAAGAAAAACACTCGGCTAAGTTCCCCTCAGCTGTACACACACAAATCCATCAAGCTGTGGCGTACATCTCCGACTTGTTAAGGTACCATTTGTCAGCTGCTCCTGGAGTGGCTGTGTGACTCCAACACTAATTGCCACTGGTGCTAAATTTAGTCGGGGAGATATGAGTCCTTTTGATCAGAAGCTCTGAATCTAAAAAAAAAAAAAAAGTGCTCAGCCTCGCAGGCAAGTTTACCCGCCTCTCCCCGCGCTCTCCCCCATCTTCCTGTCGCTGGGGAATAGGTGAACTATTCCATATGTCAGCCTTGTCAATCAGAGGCAGAAATATGGGAAGTGCTCTGCCTCTCTCTCTCTCTCTCTCTCCCTCTCTCTCTCTCTCGCCAAAGATCCTGGGTGGATGTTGTTCGCCTCTCTGAGAATTCTGCCACCGCTCCTGCGTGTGTTTATTTATTTCCATGTCATCATGGGTGGTGTGCAACCTCAAGACAAGAAGGGAATATTAATCAAAACAATCTCAGCCAGGAATTTTAATTGTAACGTTAATCAATCATTGTAAATGAGACGAGGGCACGTCGGCTCGCTGAGTAAACTTGTTATTTGGAAGATGCTGTTTGTTTGGTGTACAGTTAAGGGGGTGTTAGACAAGGATTGATTATTTTTTCAAATCAGAATCTATCAAATGCCAAAGCTGAGGCTGTTTTAAACGGCAAACATACTCAAAAGAACGTAAAAAGTTGAATCAACGAGGTTTGTGTTTGGACACTAAAAACACGACTTTGAGTTATAAAGTTGAAACCAGAGCGTTGTCACTTCTCTCTTCTTTACAAAGTTATCAATCCAACATGTTTGGACAAAAAGTCGCCAGTTTCCTGATTGATATCTCCAAGTTTCTCCATGCAATCAAGGTTACAGCAGATCAACTTTATCTCCAGCAAAAAGCTCCATTCTGCGTCAGTGTCACCAATAAATTAGCTATCTTGATTGGTTTGGGTGACGTGATGCCGTCCAGAAGGCTCTTATTGTAATGAATACATTTTTCATAATCCTGCTGGATGGCTAAATAAGGGGTTTGTGGGGAGATTGATTTTCAGGAAAAGAGCATCCATAAAGGACGCAAATCACGCTAAAAGCACCGTCCAAACAAGACGCTCAAAGGCCAAGGTTGGTGCAGCTTTTAAGAGGCTGTTTACTTTCTGTTTCTGTGCTTTTTAATACTTTTAAGATCTCTCACGGAGCAGGAACTGAAGAGGAGATAGTCTGGGTTATGAAGGAGTTAGTTTTTAATCAGCAGGGCTCTGTTTCACCTGTTTGCACCTGTCAGGTTTGGATTGTGCTTCTGATGGTATACCTGGGTTTTAAAATCCTTTTAAATAGACTGAGCTTTAATATTTAAAACATTATTCTGTATATTTTTAGTTTTATGTTCTTACACCCCCAGGCACTCAATAAATCAGACTATTTTGGAAATGATTTTGCGACCCACTTGCAACACCATCGTGGTCCACAGATTGGGAAACAACACATAAAGCATAAAGCATGTCCTGTTTAATGCATCATGTTAAATAAAGGTGATGATTGCAAAGTAATCCTGAGACATTAGACTGATGTTGGGCTTTTCTGCAGCCTGTTTTATTAACTTCTCACTCCGTTTACGCTCACGTGGTCCTGGTTTTATAGGAAGGCTCACAGGAAGCAGACGTTCTATTGAGAGGGTGATGGAAGTTTTCCTCTTCAGAGAGAGTCACTTTCTAATGTCAGAACAGTTTTGACAACAGTTTGACTGCTGGATATCAGAGGCAGAGGAGCTGTTTGATGCTGAATAATTATTACTTAACAAGGCAAGAAATTAAAATGGAAAATTGGAGGAAGAGAAGCTTTGTTAGGCTGCACTTCAAGGCCTTGTTACGACCAGAGGAGTGTGGCAAAAACAACATCTGTGTTCAACATCCACCTACGGACGGAGAGGAAGAAAAGCTACCCAGAGTGATGACATCACAAATCAAGAGCGTGTCATCTCGCCGCTCGGCCGTTAACAAGAAGAGATGATGGGACTCATTTCCTGAAGGGTCTTCTTGTTTTCACACCAAACAGCCGCCCTGCTCACAGCTCCACCTGAAACGCTGGATGTTGATGTGATGTTACAACACGTATGTGATTTTATTGTCACGTCCAGGAGCCGCTTTAAGAAGACGGTTTTGATCAGCTCCGGTGGCGTCGTATGGAAATGCAAAACAAGATCTAGACGTGCAAAAACAAGATTTCATACATTTATTAATTTGTAAGCATGAAAGCGCTGCCATGTTGGACGTTTTTTCTTCTGCTTTTACTGCGTGTGACAAAACGCACGCTGCACCCGATCAGTTAGAGTGAAGTTTTGAAGTGACAGAGTCGGCACACGGCTGTGAAAACCGAATGTCCGGTTTAATGAAGGCTGGAAAAATGGCCTTCACTTCAAATGGAGGATTCAGCTTTGAACCTATGGTGCGCATGTGTGTGTGTGTGTGGGTGTGTGTGTCTTTACATCTACCTCTTTGAGACTGGAAGACAAAGAAAAAGCAGGAGCTGCTGTGTGTGAAAGGATCTCTGCTTTAACCTTGCTGCCGGCTACGACCCCAGCCCCCCTCGACACACACACTCACACACACGTTTGTGTTGGTTCATCCCAGGCACCGGGCCGCCACAACTGCCCTTTTCCTCTCTTCCTCGCTGTGTGTGTGCGTGTGTGTGTAAAAGCTGCACTTAACCTCCCATCCCAGGACCCTCTGACAGCTCACAGGCAGGCCGCCTTCAAAGGTGCAGCACTTCAAACACACACACACACAGCTGCAAACACACAATCCTTCCTTGAAACCTTTATTTACCCAGGGAAAGTCAAACTGAACTTTTCCCACACACACACACACACCTGCGAGCCTCCCAGTCCAACCACCATCCTCTGCTCGGCTGCGCAGGTTTACGGAGGCTGGGGTCCCACAGAGCCCAGCAGCAGAACAGAGCCGCACTGAGTCACAGAACAAGAGCAGGGAGGGAAAAAGCAACCAGCTATGAAACATGCACAGCCGGGCACGCTCGCTGAAATGTATACAAACATGAGTCTGATTATTCTCGGCGGGCGCATGATTTCATTCCTCGCTGAGAGAACGAGAGAGAGAGAGAGACGAGGGGCAGAGGGAGAGTAAATAAACTTCACAGAAAGTCAGTTTCTGCAGGGAAGGAGAGCCAACGACTTTCAAGCTGAAGTTTTTTAGAGAAGACTGGAAGGTTTCTGTACCTTCACAACATTAAAGAGCATATTGCAGGTCAAATAAGTCAGTCAATGATTGGATGTGTTACAACACAAAAGACACAAATTTAGAGGAAGAAGTGTCTGTTTCATTATCAAATTGACGACAGGGACTGGCGTTCGCTGACTCAGCCCAATGTGCAAAATACGAGATAGAGCAGGCATTTCAGGTTGCATTTGTTGTGTTTCTTCAAGAGTAAAACAATCTGATCATTCATTAAGATGGTAAAATGTGACGATAATACTCGGAGGAAAAATGGAGTTAGCTTTCGTACTAGTAATGTCATGATTTTTGTACGTATGTCACCAAATATGAAGCCATGTTATTTCAACCAAGGAAAGTATTGCATGCTGAATTTCTGCATACTTGTGATTGGATGCTACTGTGTAAAACATATGCCTTCAGTATGTCGCCTCAACAACTCAACTGTGGTTGTGCAACAAAATAAACATCTTTGAGGTTCAAGATCCATCACATACCAAAATAGTTAAGATGGTTAAATCAGTTTGAGTTAAGTCAGACACTTTCCTAATTGAAATAAACCAATTTAAAATGGGTTTAACTACTTGGTCGAGGAGGTGGTTAAAGAGTTTGTGTTAAACAGAGTCAGAAGGACTTTCATTCTTCAATCATATTCCTATGACTTTCTTATCTGTTGTCTTTAACCTGCATTATGCTCTTTAAAGCGTCACCTTTCTAACTCCTACTTTAGGAGTCACACCTCCACGCTGTCACAAATCTGCGACTGTAAACCGCTGCAGTGGGAGTGATGTAACACTGTGAGGGACCCAGAAATCCTCCACTGATGAAACCCTCCCAGAAGCCTCGAAATCCTCCTCTGACTTCTATCACGCCCGTGGATCTACCTGGCTGTCTGCTCTCATCAGCTGCAGCGGCGGCAGACTCCACTGCAGGGAGGGTTTGGCGCTAACACGTGTCGGCCTAACTCTCCCCGTCACCATGAAATAACTGACAGCAGGCTGCGGAGAGGAAAGAGACCAGGATGCAGAGAAAAATACCCTCTGACATGTCAGAGAGGGGAAAAATTAAGTGTGAGTGAAGGAAACATTGTTCACAGGGTGTGTGTTATCGATGCATCTCACACTCCGCTGAGGCCTTGGCGGGCTCACATGGCAGAGGGACGGGGGGATAATATCACCTGCAGAGACCCAGAAACCCAAGGCTGGACTCAAACTGGGAGAAAGTGAACAAAGACCCCGTCCTTGTCAACACAACATACCTCCAGACAGACAGAACAAATTACACAGCCAGAGCCAGAGTCCACGCCACGCTGACCTGAAAACCAGCTCGCATTACCTCACAAGCAAACTGCAGCGTCTGCACACGCTCTCAGCGCAATGCTGCCTCTGTTGTGAAAGACATATAGGAGGAAGTGGGCTCTTGATTACCCCTTCGCTCCTATTTGTTTCCATCTTCCTGTCGCACTTCATCATCGAATCTAAAGCCCAGCTTTGGCCACATCCAACCTCCAAAACCCTAAAAGTACAGAATTGGACCAATTCATCTGATTTACGCTGATGGATGGATGTACGCTGTTTATATTCCGCCTCTGGTTTCAGGAGAGGAAACACCCATACACAAAACAGAGCGGGCTTTCAGGAGTTAGTGAACGCTGTTGTGGGTCTGGACAAGGTTTTTACAGTTTGCTTGAAAAGAATAGCAAAGATGTATGGTGCTGTAAATTATCCTTAACTGGAGTCAGAGCAGAGTCTGCAGACAGACTTTCTGCTTCCTGCACTTTAGGAGTCAAAAGGTCGAGAGAGATATTAGATTTAATGGATTTAATGGAAACATTAGTGAGATATTCAGCTCCAAAAACAAAACGTAGCCTTAATTGGTAAAGTGAGCCGTAAAGTAGGACAACTGAGGTCTGTTTTGTTGTTGACATGTTTTTCTGTTGCTTCAATCGGATGCTAAAATCAGTTAAAAATATGTGTATTGAAAAGCAAATGTTTTGTCTTTTTAAAGATGAATTGAATAAATACTTTGGCTATTTGTTGAAAGAGCGAATAACAAAGTGAGGGTTTCAAAGCCTTGTATTTTGAAGTACGAGGCGCTGGTTCATTTGCAGTTAATTACATTTCCGCCCGATGAATATGATAGAGTAACCGCTCCCTTCCATCCACTTCTCTTACATCTCCAGCTTTTTGATGGCCTGATGCTGTTAAAAATATATCCTCTGTAACAAAATAACACCTTTTTGAGTCTCAGGTCCACGCGGAAGCTGCGGCGGAGCTGAAGCAACGTACATCTGCGCGGCAGATTGTCCTCGCGCCAGGTGTGAAATAATGTTCATTAAAAGTGACAAATACCTGATTTACAAAGAATTCATTGAAAGCAACATGTGCCGGAGTGACATGTGTGATGAGGATGGTGAGAGGGAAACTTGTGAAAATTAAAAGGCTTTGTTTTGAAACCGTACAAATTAATCTAGAGAGGAATTTAGCACAGATTCCTCTTCACATCTGTGGACGTACGTGCGAACACATATGGAGGGATAAAACAACTCCTATCATACCTGAGTGAAAAATCTTTACATTTCTCTTCTTTTGTGGCTTTTAACGACAGAATCTATCACCCTCAGACCTTTGTGGAGCATGCTTTTCTTCCTGTGACCTGTGTAGTTTGAAACTTCTTCCACATTGAACTAGTTTCCTCACAAAAAGCATGAATAAAGATGGTCGTCCCTGCAGACGTGTCCCCACAACCTCTGTCCTCATCCAACTGGTGCAACAGTTTCTCCGTGTCATGATCAGGGGAATAAAAACACACCACATGGCTGAAAATGGCTCGACTTGGTTTTGCCTGAGAGGTAAAATTAAGGACATCTTTGTGTTTAATACATTTGAGCCCAATCTATTTTCAAAGAGCGCTCCTGATCCAATTTGTACTACACGTGAGTTACATTCATTCATCTTTTAATTACGTATCATTACTAAGTCACTCTGATACCAATGGATTACCCACTGCAGAGTGTAACTAATTGCCAGACACACTTTGCACAAGTTAATCAAGACTTTCCCTGCGAGGAGGAATCCCTCTACTGTAATCTAACACACAGAAATCTTCGGTCACTTCCTCCTGACTCCTCTCCACCACATGAAATATTCATCGCAGGGACTTCTTCTCCTTCTTCTTCTTCTTCTCCTTCCCTAAAACCCTTCACTCCTCTCCTCACCAGGTGGGGAAGCAAAGCGTGCGTCTCCCGACAAAACCTCCAGCCACTCTGAGCTTTTTATAGACTCCCCCCTCTCACTCTCTCTGAACGGTTAAGCTGTCCCTGGGTTCCTCTTAGCTATTGTAATCCATACACAATACCCACACATTTAATGGGAGAGACGCCTGCAATAAAGCAGAGGGTGCATTTTGCAGGGAGCAATTTAGCCTTCAAACAATATGCCAAGGTTTGCGTCCTTGGGACAATACTGCTGTTGGGTTATTTTCCTCCTGTTAGGATGCAGAGTGCATAAAAAAAACAGTCATTATAGCAGAGGAATTAAAAGAGGAGAGTAAGAAACTTTACATCAAGTCTGAGTGAAGGTATGTGCTTTAGTGGAGTAAGTGTTGTTCATTGTGAGGCAGCGACGGCCCAGCACGTCGTCCTTTTAGCGCTCACAGTGTCCGGCCTCGATCTCTTATCTCAGCCGGCTTTCAGGCTAAACGCTGAAACCCATCTGGGCTAAAAGGAGAGGCCCCTTCCGTTATCCACTACCAGGACACACAATACCTTCCTCGCACTAACCTGTGGGGACAATGGACAATAAAAAGCAATCATTCTCACTTCACCGGCACAATTACTGTACAACTTAGCTCCCCTGCCTCCCCCCCGTCTCCCCGCACAAAGTGAGAGCAGAAAAGACTTCTTTCCCAGCCGACGTGGCTGTGACTTCTCCGCCGTTTGCTCCTCTTCCCTCCATTTCCTTTGGTGATAAGATACACAAGACTGAGCGCACTGGCACAATGCATGCTGGGATGATGGTGCGGCTTGCTGTTCGGCACTTCCTGTCGCCTGCAGGAGGAGGGGCTGTCGCTGCGGCAGTCTCCCACAAAAGAAGAGCTGCTTTAGACTGAACTCAACCTCTTCTTCTGGACTTTGGACGACGTCTGGAGGATCAGGTCAGGATATAAACCGACTTAAGGCTGAGTTATGCTGCCAGCACGAATCAGCACGAGAGAAGACATGATACTTTCTTTCCTACTCTGCGTGACGTCCTTCAGTGTTGTTTCCAAACTGCAGGGGGCGGTGTATCGCACACACACGACTACCAGAGCACTTAACTAAAGTAGAAGAAGTCTGCATAATTATCTAACATTATTTTTCACCCATTTCTCTTATCTGCTAAGCGTGGCACGACAGAATTGTTCATCACACGGTTACCATGGTGATCTATATGCAATGAGTCAAATAAATACCTGTGTTTTTGCACTTTCGACTCTCGTAGCTTCTGGATATCTGCTGTAGTGTTCACGCGTCTCTGTCCAGGAGTTACAAGTTTTCAGAGGTGTGCAAGGTGGGAATTTTACGCGTGAAAAGGGCGAGGCTGCTAAAATGATGTTACTAGAGCAAGCCTCTAGTGGCAGCTGGGAGAACTGCAAGTCAAACGTCACTTGCAAACAGCCCCGTTTGAATTGAAATTCCTCCAAAAGGCTGGAATATTGAGGTCCATTTGGATTCTGGATTTATTGTAAATAAACCCGTGAAAAGCGTCCCCTGGTGTGGCAACCTGTGCCCGCTGATACCTGGCATATCTGGCTGTTCTTCATTAAGATGGCGTGGATATCCGTATCTCAGCCTGTCATTAATAATGACAAGGCCCACCACTAAATACATGTCGGCTGTTAATTATCAGAGGCCGTGTCTGTTAAATATCAGATTCCTCCCTCTAAATAGTGGGCAGTTCTCCCTTGCAGTCTCATCTGTCACAGTAAATGTCATCACTTTATTCTCTCGTTGGCGACCGTGACAGGCCCCACTTTGAGCCCCGCTTTATCTCCATTCGCCTTCCATTCTCCCCCGCCACAAAGATGCCCCTTTCTCTCTCTCCCTTTCTGTCTCCTTTTTTTTTTCCACCACTCACTGCTGTATCCGCTTTCCACACGTGGCAAATGATTGCCCGGGTAGAGGTATTTTCTGTTTCAATCTTACACTTTCCCAAGGGAGAACAAAAAAAGGGGGACAAGCTTTCTGCAGCTGGTTTCACTGAGAAAATTGTTCAGAATTGCCTCATTCCAGGGCAGATTAGCAAATGCATACAATCCCAGGCTAAGTGCTATTGTGCACCACAATTTGGCCATTATACTTTGTCTTTTCCATTTAGAGAACCCTTACCCAATTAAAGTAATACAGCCCTTCCAATACCTGCTCCCAATTAAATCTGGGCGGTATTACCTGCCTTGATAGAGCCGGCCGTGGCTCCTCAACACTCACTTGCATTCATTAGGCCTATTCAACGTGACGGAGCTGATGACAACGATTCAAGTTGCTCTCCCTCCATCCCTCCCCCTTGCCACTCTCCTCTCCCTTGTTCTCCCCCTCTTTTCGGACGGGCTCTCACTTTCTTTCTCTCTTTTTTTTGTCCCAGCCTTTCTCTCTGTCACTCCTCTCAAGTCTAGAAATGCCTACTGCTTACTCCGAGGACTCAGAATTGGCTGGGGAATAGAAGAGAGTGAGGGTCCCCCCTTTCCCGCCCCCCTTTTCTCTTTCTTCGACATTTTCTCGCCTGCCCCTGGTTTTGTTTCCCAGGTAGCTCGGGTCCTTTTTTTCCAGCTCATTGTGCCTTTTTCAAATCCTTCGTCCATGCTGCTTGGTTGGCACCATTTTAAAGCCCCGGCGTCACAAAGAAAGAGCTTGTCCAGGCCACTGACTCGATTGACAATTTCAGAGTGTTAAAAAAATCCACAAAAGCCGGAGCTCAGGGGTGTCGCTGAAGTGGGAGAGAAGCCGTCAATATGACATGTCTGCTGTCCAAACCCATAACCACCAGGTGTTTGTAGCCTTTCAGGCGAAATCCATCATCTCCCACTGTTCCAATTGAAGTGGAGACTTGTGCAAAAAACTTTCCACTATTCACGGTGTCATATTTCATAAAGCTGGGGTCCTAATGAGCCGGGCCAACGGAGGAAATTTGCAGACAGGAGCTCCACTAATGCTGCAACAGACAGCCTGTATTTAACATGTGAAACAGCTCTGAGGAGTCACTTTGTTAACGAATTTTACCAGAGAAACCAGTGCAGAGAGGCCACTATTTTGTTTGTGAGACCTTACTGCAGAAAATGACCACAACAGGAAGTGAGGAACTGAATTTCAGCCACACTACGATCACATGCAGGATACACAGAAGTGTGAATGTGGTTCAAGTGTGTTTCTCTCAGTTTTATGATCCACAATGACAAAACCAGAGCTGAAACATGGAGATAAATGTATGATAGATGCTTCATCATGACTGCCCTCACCCTAAGTTCCCTACAAGGGCCTCAAACCCTTAAAGATGTCTCACCTTAAAAATAAAGTGCGAAAACCAGATGTGTACTTTTACTTTTAAGTCTGTCATCCACAGGAAACTGCCCCTTGATCTTTTCTGAAAACTCCAGTTTCATGATTTCATGTCAAACTAGGAAACAGAGTTTTGGGATTTCAAATGTCACACGTTTGTTTACAGGCATGAATATGATGAGCAAACACCTCTACCGTTCTTATTTCTTCAAGTGCATCTCATTACTTACATTGAAGAGAAAATCTCTGTATTGATCCTGGCGCCATGTTTACATCTCAGGTGGGTAAGACAAAACTATGGGGATTGGCTGGTACAGGTTCACGTCTAAAAAACACTGCCACCTATTGGTCTGGCATGCTCAGAGAGACATGGAGCGATTTACCTGCGTGTTGGCGAGGTCTAAAACTACTTCTTACAGCTGGAATTTGGCTTTTTCAAGCTACAGTGACAGAAAAAGATTTTTTGTGATTTCTTGTTTACCTCAACACGTTTTGACGCCAAACTTCCTTCAGTCTTCCTCAGGAGAGTCACATGATGTTGTTGGGACTTGATAATCAGCTGGTATTTTGAAGCAGGGTTGTTCTTCCTGAAGAAAACAAAGACATGAAGCCATTAGGGCATTAGTAAGTTAAGTGTAAAGTGAGATCAAACCAAAATGAAGTCTTAGTGTGGGTTTAATATTCAGCAGCAGCGTTTATTGTGCTTAAACATGTCCTGAAAAAATCCCTTCTGCAGGTTTTCATGCTTCCATCAAACACCTCGTAGCCAACAGAGCGCTCCTTGATAAATCCTCCCCGTGCTACTGGTTTTACTCTCACTGACATTTGGAGATAAAGTATAATGGCAGGAGGAAGGAGGTAGAGGAGGAAGAGGAGGAGGAGGGGTCTCTTGTATGGGAGTGAGAGTGACATTCTCAGGACCCCCCATGAGGGGAAACCTCTGGGCCCTGCTCAGCCTGACAGTGGGAACGATATCAACTTTCTCTTGTCAATCCGCCACAGGATCAGCCGCAAGGAGCCGCTCTGATAGAGCAGTCAGCTGGAGGTGGAGGCTCTTCGCTTTTTGGATTTCACAGCCAAAAAAAAGTCAAATTTTGCTCTAAAAGTTTTCTTCATTAATTCATGAAAGTCCTTGATTGAAAATTCAATTTACACCAGTGTGATAAACAAATAAAAGGTAGTTAAGGCATTGCTTGCTATTTCATCATAATTTACAGCCCTGTGAAGTGTATTAATTTAAGCACTTGATTGTTTGTTTAAGAGGGAAAATACACTTTCTACCTTTCCTCTAATGGAGCCTCGTTTTCACTTAGGCAAACACGCAGCCGCTCCACGCCGCCAGCCAATCAGAAGCAGGTGAAGTAGGTCTGTGTGTTCCGACCTTGGGAGCCGGAGCTACGCAGGGATCGCGCTCCCCCCTTTGATATGCCAAATCAAAGATCCCGCTCAGGTAACTGAAGGCTGTTTCGTTGCTCTCGTACTTGTTGTTTTTCCACGTGTCCACGTTAAAAGGGAAATTGGCCGTGACTTTCATTCACGCCGCTCGCATGGAAACAAAAAGTGAGAGCAGCAACCTTCCTCACCTTGCAGGGAGAGCTGTGAGGATGTTTGAGCAGAAATAATGAGGCTTTGAGATAATTAAATAATAAAAAAAACAGAATATTCAAACCCCCCTTCTTTCTACCTCTGATATATCACTGCTTTTCTTTCTACTGGACTCTGAAGACACATGTACGCATGCAACCACTTAGAGTCAGGAGAGGAAGCCGGATGGGAGCAGGAGATAAAGGATGGTTAAATGTAGACCACATGGCTGTACGCGAGGAGTCACCAGGGGCTACTTCCAGTCACGGTAGCTTTATGAAAGTGGGATAAGAGACGGAAGGGGACCGGGGATGAAGATGTACACTGCTTACATCCAGATATTAGATTATTATAAGCGAGTGTCCTCAGATTCCTCCTGGGGAAGCTCAGCGGGGTTGTTTTGGTTAGATGTGCTTGTGCTTTTGTCTTGAACTGATTAAGACTTCATTTCTGCTGCAAAAGGCCTGAGTGGATGCACTTTATTCATGCACACATGAAACATTTGCATCAATCCAACCAATAGTGTAAATTTCAAGGTTCTTCCCCCCCCGCCTCGTATCCACGCTCCTGCTCCACCTCCTCAGCAGATGTTAGCGACTAGCTGGAATTAGCACGGACACTAACCCCGGCCAGCTTTTAATTAATTTTACACAGACAGTAGCGCAGTGACCCCGTGAAAAAGGACAAGGCACATCCGACTAATCAGCCTGAACCCCAATGACATCACTCCTGGACCTGCCAAGCCAGCCAAAACAGAAAGAGGAGGCGAGGGGGGGGGGAGTGTAGGTAGTTTGCAGTGGATACAAAGCGCCAATTTATCACTATAAGCAAATGCTAACCTAGGAGCGTTGCCCCCGGCAGAATTAATTGGCCCTCTCCCTGTCTGTGAAGTGTCTGGCCTTGTTTAAAAAGACAGGCTGCCCCAGAGACCCCCGCTCTCAACACGCTGCTCAGGAGGAGCTGTGCAGCCATTGGCTGATTGATAGCCATGGAAACCACCTGCTCTGCATAACCAGGAAGTGCTCGCTCGGTGAAGGTGATTGGACGCTCAGGCCTGGTGTTGTCAGGAAGTTGCAGACGCTGTGGTGAGGTTTGTGCACGCTCATTTTTCAAATACAGTGGTCAGAGCAACATGGCAACAAGTTTAATGGAAATTATTGAGAAAAACAACTGATTTATATGTCGACTTTCCTCTTGAAACAACTCCTCTGTGACTGAGAAAGTGTGCACCAACTGTTAGAAAGAGTGACCGTATTCTTCAAACCCAAAAAGAGGACCACCACCTGGCCTCTAGGAGAAGATATCCACAGATATTCAAGGACGACAAAGTAGCTTCATGAATCAATGAATATATCATAATTTTGACTCTTCAGCTCAAATTTTCAACCTTTCTATGCAGAATTTTGACTTTTTAATCTTAAATTTGCTATTTTAAACCTCAAACTTCAACCTGATGTGGGCCAAAAAAGCAATCAAAACAAACCTGGACACAACCTGACATAATGTGACCCCCAAAAAGGAGGACAGGACTGGGTAAAAGAGGAGGTTAGGTCACTCTACTGTTGGAGGAACTTTTGGAGTACATTAGTCAGAGATTGAAGGCCCCTACTGTAGCTAAGAGAAAAAAAAAAACAGGGACAACAGACTCCCCCCTCCTCCCCCACCCGCCCCCTCTTTCTTTATCTGGCCTCTCTCGTTCAGTGGAGAGAGTGCAGCCCTATCTCGCCAGCCCATCCGCGGTGTCTCCTTTCCCTGGCTCCTGTACTTGGGGGAATAATTAATCGGGCTAACAGGTAAGAGATACGGAGACGTGGCATAAGAGCAGCTTTCAGAGCTTTGTGTGTGTGGGGTTTCCACGCTGAAATGGATCCAGGGCCCTTTTCACCGGAGGAGCTGTTGAGAAAGGGGAAGGCAGCTGCGAGCGGATCTCACCGGACAGCTATGGCAACGCCCCCTTCACCTCCTCTCCCCCTGAACCTCTCCAACCTCTCCTCTCCTTCCTGCATCCCCCCCTCGAACCCAACATCCTTTATTTTCCTGCTTTTTTTCTCCTGTGTTGGGTCTCAGAGAAATGAGGCTCATGCACGCACAGAGGCAGCTCAGGGCGCCGGAGCAAACTGGAGGGCCCTTGGACACTTTCCCTGATCTGTCCTCCACCGTCCCCGCTAACCAAGCATGACTCACCTCCGCACACATTGTTATTTGCAGAAAAGCTTCAGCTCTGCTCCTGCTTTTTAATTCTGCGTGGAGTTTGAAATGCACTCTGAAAGTAAGTGTCTGTCCGCGCTAACAAAGACTTTCTAAATAAAAAGATCTGGATGTGACAGAACAGTTTGTAAAGCAGCGTGTTTCTGAAGGTTCATTTCCTGGAGGAGGCTTCAGTTTCTTCCTGTGGGTGTCAGGTGATTGACAGCAAGCAGAATGTAAAGTAATACTCGCTGATGTGAGAGCATCACAGCCCATGCACTGGAAATGTGATGAAACAGAAAAGTTTCACAAAGACAAAGTGAGGCTTCATGTTTGCAGCCGTAAATGATGCTGCTAAACACTGAAAAACAGAGAGAGGCTTGTTTTAAAGAGGGAGAAAAGCTCCAGATCTCAATGTGAGGGCTGTCAATTTGACTTAAATATAGCTGAGCTTCAAAAACTGGTTGAAAAAGAGCTTTAAAATCTGCAACTAATACGAAGAAAAACCGCTAACATCCTGTTTGTGACTGTTTTTAATTTGATACCTGTAAATTTTGTTGTTGTCAAGCGCAGAATCACAACTGTTTTAGCTGTGTCGTTGTACAATCTGGCTTAATCTATAAATGCACGTTCTTTAGTTTCTTCATGGAGGTTGAAGTTTTGAACAAACCGAACCTCGCACCAAAAAAAGACTATAGATCCAAGAAGTCACAACCAAACACTTTAAAAGAACAGAAGTGCATAGGAAAGAAAATGAGCCCAAAACTTGGAAAAAGAAATTCCTTTTGCACAAAAAGCAACAAAAGGAGCTCAGTTAAGCTCACTCTTAGCTTTTGTTTGAGCTTTAAGAAGGTAAATTGTCTCCATTTTGCAGGATGTGAACATAAAAACATACTTGCAGTTAAAGATAAAGTTGAGTTACAGTAGAAGTGGTATTTTTCCAACATTGCACACACGTGTTTTCACTTCCCGCTTTGTTTTTTTTTGTCTCCAGCTCGTCACCTCGACAGCATTTGACTGAAACCCTGAAACAGAAACTTCACAGCACTTCCTGGTGTCACACCCTGAAAAAAAAGACTGTTCAGCTCTTAGATAGTGGAAATGAACTGAGCCATATATTATTTATAACAGCTATCACAACACTTGGAGGTGACTGCTGTCTGTCAGCTTCTTAAAAGAAGGAGGGAGAAGAAGACGCTTTTTTGTGTGTTGGAGGAGTTAAATGTTGGGAATATTTGCTTCCATGGAGTCAGGGAGCTGTTTTTCAAGATCATCGCCACAAATGCACCTTCCCCGTCACCCTCCTCTTGGCTCAGAAAGGTCAGCGGTGTTGGAGTACAGTAGGACGCCTTTTTCTCATCCGACAGCTCCAAAAACTGTACATTACTCCCTGCAGAGAACACAACTGGAGGAAGAAAAGGCCAAAAGCCACCGCCACCAAAGAGGGAGGTCCAGCCCGGCTGCCACTCAGACAAGGGCGCGCTGATACACACCCCACAAACCAATGGCATCGATCTGAGCCCCATGCAGAGAGCCTCCCTCCCTCCTTCCTCTCTTCCCTTCTCCCTCTCTTGCTCTCCTTCACTTTTCCTTTTGTCTTACCTCCCCCTGCTGGCGGCCTCCCTTCTCTTTTTCCTCCTCCTTCTCCCTCTGAACACTCTCGTGGGCTCACTCTGGCACTACAGCTCCAGGAGAGCTTAACATAAGGAAAAAAAAAAAAAAAAAGAAAGAAACAGGGCGATGCTGTAATGCAGATTTGCATTCCGCCAAGTCATGAGTTCAGGGGGGAGAAAATGCAGAAATCTCCCTGGGCGCTGCCGCAATTAGCATTATTTCTACATTTCACATGGCAAAGAAGCATCAAATGCTCCTTAGCAGCTTGCATGTTTGAATGTTAAAGTGCAGCACCACCTCCTTCTGCTGTAATCACCTCAGATTAAAGCATCCACAAAATGCTAACTATTAATCAATGATATTGATAGCGCCTCGTCACAGATTAAATCAATCCTGTAATGTCAGCGCTTATGCTTAATCATGTGACTCAGACTCATCAACAGCAGTGATTGACAGGCTGAAGAAGAAGGAGGGGAATAATTAAAGGATACAGATATTCCCGTTTCTGTTGTTAGTGATCGCCTTCATCGTGCGGCGCCGGTGCTTGAAAAGGATACCGCTGACAAATTCAATTATTGGAAGGAGACGGGCTAATGGTGCGTGCTAATGATTCATTTCATAAGTATTTCTGCCGTATGTTTTAATGAAAGCTTACATTGTCACTGGTGGCAAAAAGTGTCGGATGCCTTACACCAATTACTGGGCTGTCACTGAGGGCGCATGTTGCAGCAATAATCCTCCCCCTCCTTCAGAGAGGAGACGTATACTCGGCGGGCTATACCCCACCCTGAACATGTGTGTGTGTGCAAAAACACTAACTCACACTTTTTCTCTTTTTTTCCCAGTGCCCTTGCCTGTTTCCCCTCTGTGCAAACACAAAGAAAAAGATCCTCTCTGTTATTCTTTCCTTTTAGTCCATTATTCCCCACAAATGCATCCAGGGGGTCTGGGCACAGCCTATGCCCCACCACGCTTCACCATCCCTGGGCATGAGAGGCAGAGGAAGGGGCCTGAGAGTGTGGAGGTCTGCAGGTCCTGGGTGGAAGAGGAGGGAACGGGTTTAGTGGTGGTGGTGGGGAAGGGTGGGTGAGATAGGGGGGTGACATGCATCTGCAGCCCAGAAAGAGAGGGAGAGGGAGAGAGAGGGGCTCAAAGGCTGGAGAATGAGAAGAGGGGTTGCAGGGGTCAGTGACAAGTGGCACACACAGGGTGGGTGTGTGGGTGAAGTGGGGTGGAACAAGTGCTATAGAGGGGGCCAGGGATTGTGTTTTTCCCATGGTCCGCTACCCCCTTTTTCCACCCCCGTCCTCCAAAAGTTTCCCCTCACGGACCCCCACCCAAACCGCGGTGCTCTCTCTCTCTCTCTCTCTCTCTCTCTCTCTCTCTCTCTGTGTCGCTGCCCTGTCAAGAAAAGGAGCGGGCAGGCTCAGTTTCACTCCACAGGGCCAGTGTGTTTTCAATGAATTGATACAGATGAAGAAGTTCAACACAATGGATGGATTACCTCAGCCAAAATAGAGTGACCCCCCCAACCCCACATCCAACCACCCTTCATAACCCCACCCGCCCTCTTCGCTTATTCACACAGCCGCTGACACTGGATGATCTAAACCCGCCTCCTGCACTTGGACACAGATATGAACACACACATGTTACAGCTTGTGTGTGCAGAAAAGTGCATGCAAACTGCAGAAAATCAAAGGAGAAGTTCCTTCACTGCAAAAACTGAAATCCAAGCAAGTGTTTACATCTTAATTTTAGTAAAAAATATCTTTTTAGACTTGATAAGAGCCACATTTACCAGACCAATCCATAAAAATATCTTTTTTCAATGTATTCATAGACAAAAATGATGTTTGAATTGCTTGTTACAAGTCAAAAAAATCTGCAAATGATGTTTCTTGTGAGACATTTTTCTTTTCCAAGTGGCAGTTTTTTTTACTTCTTACAAGCAATTCAGACGACATTTTTGTCTTATAGTATCTTGAAAATGCCTCATATCAGGTATAACAAGACACCTTTACTAAAAATAAGATGTAAACACTTGCTTATATTTCAGTTTTTGCAGTGTTGATTGTCAGATGACCTCGCACAAATGCTGTCAACATCGAATCGTTGCTACCTCATCAACACTTATTGGCGTCCACTTCATCCCCTCCTGCACAGAGTGTACCGACAAGCATGGCTGTTGAGCACAAGCCCCGCCCACTATCTCTGGGAGGTGGCGGCGTTCTTTGCTGTCGGCGCTAATGGCTACGAATGGGCCCTAATGCACGCTCCTCCCGATAAATCACACACACGGCGTCCTGCTCAGACATTCAGCAGCTTGGCCGACCACTCTGCTCCATCACACACTCGGAGATTAATGAGCACACACACAGTTACCTTGCACTGCTGGACGCACATTCATACACACGGACACACACACTTTGCTTCTTTTGGTGATGAAATCTGTGGTTACAAATATAAACCGCAGTGTCGTCCACGTACAACGACAGTCGAACGTAAAAACACTGAACAAGCCACATGATTAATAAGCGTCATGCATGAAGCACAACTCCTCTTTCCTGTTGTTTGGGCAAACTTTCTCCCTGGAGACGCTGCTGTGTCCTCTGATCTTTCATTAAGAGTTATTACATTCAGCCATCGCCGCCGCTAACGTGTCAGAAACCCAACGTGCCGAGCCGAATGCGCTCCCCAAATGTTTATTTTAGCAAGAAATAATGCACTCCGCTAACCATATCTTTGTGGTTATCATCACTGCTCGGGCTATTTACAAACTGTATCTATTAATCATTTTTTGAGCATGTACAGCAATTAAATTAGGCCGGGTCACACTCGAGCAATAATAAGATTTTAATTGCGCGGGGCAAGGGCTCTAATTCAACTATCTCTGGATCGCTTGACAGGGGCGACAGAGACACTCGCTGGGAGCACAAAGACACAAAGAAAGAGAGGAGAAATACAAAACAGGCAGTTTGGGTTTCAATTTCTCTGAACAAAAGCCAGTGATAAAAAGTTAAATCAAAATAGCTGACAAGTCTATCTTTTCCATTACGCGCCTCAGCGTTGCAATCTGAAAAGGCAACTGCAATTACATCTAGATCTCTCCTCCCTGAACCTTTTGAGGGGAAAAAAAGTGTTTTAATACAACTCATCTCCAATCACCTTCAAATACGGCGCCACGATCCCGGGTCAGAGCCCTCTGTCTGAGGCTGACAAGCAAAACAAACAGGTTTCTGTGCGTGCAAACACCTGAAAACAGGTAACACACAAAGTAAGAGCCGAAACGCCGAGGTGCTCCAGAGCAATATGAATGTTTACTTGTTGAATCTTTGATCAGTTTTGTTTTTATCTCCCTCCTCCTCCTCCTCCTCCTCCTCTCCCTCTCTTCTGGTGTTATCTATGCGGCAGGTAGCGAGCTCCGCACCGGGCTGCGTGGAGCTGATTAGAACAGTGATAGATGAGAGGGTGGATGACCTTAGCTTCCGACTAAACACAAGGTTGGACATTTGTCTCCTCGCTGCATTTGCATGCTTTCCGCCCGTTTATGGCAATTTGTCACCATACTCGCTTTGCCATTGAGAAGACAAAAAAAACAGGAAGAGGAAAGAAGCTGGCGGTGCAAGGCTGGATTTTATGGAATACAAATTCAAAACAGGTTATGATGAAGCACTTTCATTCAGATAATTCTGCAAAATCTCACACTCGGGCTCCTCTTCCTCACCCGTAACCTTTCATGTAGCTTCAATCTGAACTCATGGAGGTGTAATTAGGGGACACTGGTGCAGAAATTCACCACAAAACCCGCGTCAAGAACCTCAGACTTAACCTCCAACCTCCCACAAACTCGTTCAACAACACACGTCATACATGCCTGCGTATCCAAGTCGACACATGCTGATGAATGACCTGTCATGCTGTTTGGTGATCAGTGAATTATTTACACTCATACGCCTTTTAATAATTCAGGGGGCCCAGTCTTAACAAATTACCACCCTGCTCCCCAAACCGACGGAGTTCAGTGAGCCAGAGCCGCACGCAGCCCCTTCACTCACTCCGTAACACGCCCTTGGAGTGCGATGGTGACATTTTTGCAAGGGCGCTAAATCTCGAGTGTAATTCGATCATGTTGGAGGCTAGACGTGTGTCAGCAAATCAGTCCAAGAACATCCCCACTGTGATGCCTGAGGAGACAAGATAGATATCATGACTTCATGACTTCTTCCTCTAAAAGGATGTGAGGTTTGCATGATCTGAAACACGAGCCAAGACGCCGCTGAAATCATAAATCAACCCCAGAGATGAAGGTTAACACATGCTTCAATAAGGTAGCTGTTGGCCGTCGATGTACTCCACATGCTTCTTGGTTTCCGTAGTCGTCAGTTAACACACTCTTACACACAGACAGACAGAAGATACAGACACGCACAGACACACACTGAGGCCCCACCAGACACTTCCAGGTCCCTAACGAGGTCGCTAATTAACTCTCCCACTTGCGCTCGCTCGTTTCTATCCGAGGTGCACATTGCTTTTTTGACAGGAGAAAATTGCCGGGCAATTAAATCATCTGAAGACGAACACTCCAGCAGCTGGTATCAACGGCTAAATGTTACATCCATTTTCAAAAAATGTGATTGTGGAGGAAATGTACAGTAAGCGACTGGCTGCTCTATCGCTCCCTAACGACCCGGAGGTGACACTCTGGAGCCGTCAACGCTTAAATAGTGCATTCACTCATTCATTGCACTGTTACATGTCGCTTGTTTCAATGTAAAAATAGGATGTAGAGGGCTGCTTTCAAATTCTACGTTAGCTAAAACACTACATGTTGTTCCGACACCAACAGACTTGTCTTAGTTTGGTTATTTTAGACTTATTTTCAACCTAACTTCCTCTGGTTAGTGGTGGGTGGATTAATCGAAAACACTGATGCATCGATACCAATGTTGGTATCAGGATTGAGTAAAGCCTTTGTGGTGAGATCGATGCTTAAGTTTCAGTTTCTCCTCTTTATGTGTGCTCCTCTCACTCACTTTGCTTGAAAGCTGTAGCTTTACTAAACAGCTGGGAGGGGCTGAGGAGATTTATGTGGACATAAAACTTACGATTGAGATATATTTTGTAGCTGAGACGGTGCCAACTTATAATTATGTGTTACCACTATTTCAGTAATCTTTTGACTTTTAACTTGAGTGCTGTTATCTTGTCTTCTAGCGTTGGTGTTTGGTTGAAAAATGAGACTTTTGAAAATCATCAACGTGCAGCAGTGATAGGAGTTATTTCTATTTCTTGTCTTTTGATTTACTAAAAAGTGTTTGAGAGAAGCCTGCACACACACACACTCACAGAGGCAGTTTTTTTGGCTCCACTTCATCTCCCTGAAGCCTCCCGGGTCCCAGGCCTCCTCTGAAACTGATTTTTGTCTCCTATTTTGTTAACCTCGCTCGCAATTAACCCTACGCTGCGAGCCAGCCTCACATGGGCCAATGGCTGCAGCCTACAGTACGTGAGCGCCCGGCCCCGTGTGAATCACCGCATTGTGTCATCTGTCCTGGAAAGAAAGGACCAAGGAGGGAGGAGAATGGGAGAAAGAGTGCTGTTTTTTGGGGGTCCACTGTTCTTAGCGGGGTACCCCCAGGGGCGATGACAGCAGTGCAGGGTGGAGGGTTTGTTTCTGTGTCTGTGTGTGCGTGTGCAGCAGGAGGGGGGCGCTTTGACAGGTTCTTTTGTGAGGCGGGGTTCGGGTCAGAGTGGAGGGAGGGGTTAGGCGTAGGTGAGGGCCGGTTTTGTGATGCCGTCAGGAGCGTCGGAGATGGCGTGAGTCGCCACCGACGGGGGGTCATTGTACCCACTCCATTCTGTCTCCACACTCTGCTAGCGCTCAATGGGCGGATTAAAGCAAACGCCTGAGTCTTAATCTTTGAACCGCACAGACACAGACGCACAAACACACTAAACTGGACCCAGTGTGTCAGGGTCGGGTCCCACGCTGCTTGTGTGTGTGTGTGTGTTTTGCTAAACGTTCACATCCGCGGTTACACTCGGACTTATAGGTCTCATTTACATCGCCGAAAGTCGCGATGATGATACGGACACGACGGCTCGCACCGTTACGCTGCTTTTTATAGAAACAGCTGAGATTCTTCCTGGTCGTAATGAGAGAGAAAGGTCAGAGTCTGGCGAGGGGGGAGGAGGTATTAAGGCAGGATCCTCGGTTACTTTACAGTTCTCGAAGTTCAGCGACTCCAGCAAATGAGCATGTACAACAAGCCAAAGGGCCTTTTATTGCAAATCTAATTCATTTCTCTAGACAACTGTGAAATTTGCCATTGACATTACTCATTACCCTGAGGCTAACGAAAAGATGATCTCAGTTAATAAATGATCCCTAACAAGGAACTCTCTCTCCCTCTCTCTCTCTCCCTCTCTCTCCCATTGTGTTAATGGCGGGGGCAGCTGTTAACGCCACACAGTTACAGAACAACACCGCTAACACTGACTCTGGCTCCTCTTCCCTCTCAGTCATCCCTTCTGCTTTCATTTGGCTGCCGGGTTCCCCCTCTCTTCCTCCTCTCGTTCCCCCTCCTCCCCACATCAGCGTCACCCTGCAGATCCTGCATAATGCAGTGGCATCATTAGAGCCTTGATTTTAAGTCGCTTCCGGCGCCGTTTCTGGATCAGGGCCGCCGGATGCCGGCCGGGGCTGGGATTCCAAGACGAGCCTTTGGGAGCAGATGTGAGTGACAGCGGCTCTGAGACTTGGAGACGGAGAGAGAGAGGAGGAAGATGGCTAATCATCTGGAAGAGACTCTGACCCTCCAGCTGGCCCCGACCATCACTGATACGACACAATGAAGACGCTGATCCCAGGGTCAAGCCAGATGTGGGCTCACACACGACTCGGCTTTGGTGAATAATGCAGAGAAACAGGTCACTTCAACAAGACAAAGAAGAAGATCCCACTGTAATCGACAGCACCAGAATAAAACCTATCAGAGCTGTGTGCTGGTAATTGTTTCCTGGAAAGTGAAATCCATTATTAGAGCGCCGAGGCATCAAAGTTTGCCTCTCTCCAAGTCAAATTTCCCATCAGGAGGAAATGAAATTGTGTTTACAGGAGGAGTCTCGACGTGCGGGAGTGTGGGAAGCACATGATACGATACTCACGTTTTTCCCTACTCGGGGTTCCAATTTATTGGAGTAACCGAGCAGAAAATGCACTGACAGCTGTAGCACTTTATTGCGAATTAGTATATACATTCTACAGCCGGCGAGGAAAAGCCAAGCCTCATTGTATTTCTGTAATTGCTGGAGCCTGGGAATAAAACGCAGGGGCAACGGCGAGTCGAGCAATTACAAAGCTAAAGATGACAGGGTGTACTTTCAGCGTCACGTCCTGATTGGAGAGGGGAGGAGAAGACGTGAGAGTGAGGTCTGCTGGAGGAAGCAGGTGTTAAACAAACCACAGACAAATATATCAGTGAGTTTGTCAACGCAGGGATGGTTCTTCATGTTGGGTAACATTCAGACAGCCAATCAGAGTAAATACATGGGTTTGAAGCATGGTAGCATCCTGACGTAGCAATGAAACTTGAGTATTTCCCTTGACCTGAATGACCTGATCTGTACAAGAAAACGTGTTGGTTTTATACTTTTTTCACTTTGTACGGCATCTGTTGGCATCCACTTTCAGACTGCAGGGGGCGGTGTATCAGAAAGACACATCTCACTGCAGTAGAAGAAGTTTACATTTGTTTACAGTGTCATTTTTTGTCCATTCCCCTTTCTTTGCCTTGTGACCACAGGAGTTGTCATCACATGGTTATCACTGTGGTTTCTCAGCGATGAATCATATAAATGGCTGTGTTTTTGCACTTGTTTCTTTGTGTTTTTGCAGAGGTGCACGGTGCTGCTAAAATGACATCATGCCTGAAGCATGTACCAGGCTTAAATGATGATTCTTCTCATCAACCAAAGACCAAATATTCGCAGCAGATTGGAGGAAAGATCCTGAATTGATCTGCAGGTGTAGAGGGGGTTTCATTCAGCCTTCAGCCCCCTGACGCCTCCTTTCATGATTCCAGGTGACTCCCCCATGCGGTCTCTCGGCGTGTGAAGGAGCACAGCAGAGAACACCATGTTTTCCCAGCCTGCTGTATTTGTGGAGCTGATGTGCTGTTTGGTGTGCAGAGCTGCTGAACTGTGAAGCGCCGGGGGCATGGAGAATAAAGAAGTGACCGTACGTGAACCGGCCTGCTCGTCATGTGTGCAGGTGAACTGCCCAAGGCCTTCGTGGTCTGCTCGCAGAATTGATGTCAAATGAGAGTGACTTTAGAGGTCGGGCAGGGGCATGAAATATGTATCAAGATGTACTCCAGCTTGGGCTGAACTGTCTTTGAAATCCTTTTCTCTGCTGATTGATGGATCGATTTAGACTCTCAAACTGGAACCAACCTCCCCCATCACACGCTCCCTGTGCAAAATCAACCAAATGATAACCATCAAGCTTTTCAATGTGCACTATTCCTTCATCAGATCAAACAATGCATGTTTTATTTGCTGCGCTCACTCCTCTCTTCTCCTCGTGGAGACACTGAACTGTATTTCCATTCTGTTGCATATGCTCTGTTAACAGTGGGAGCAGCCCTGGGGATGCTAACACAGAGATGGAGAGTACTTAGAATGTAAAAGGCACAAAGCTGCAATGTAAACACTTGTCTTCCTTCATATTAGATTTTCCATCATCCTCATTGCTCCTTCTTTTTTTGGCGAGAAGCACATCTCACACTCGGGCGTTTCAATTTGCAACGCCGCCGTCCCAAACTACATGTTCATTTATTGCTGTTATTACTTTGTCATGTCGGATAAATTGATAACATGACATAACTTGTTTGCTGCCTTGTTGCGCCGGCAGTCTGATTATGAGGTCAAGTGCGTTAACAAATGACAAATGCAAGAGATGGGAGAGTTGCCACCATTCATTTCAAGTCGGAGCGTTTCCTCTTAGAAAATTAAGACGATTGTTTCTGCAGGGGTGAGGAAAAGAAAGTGAGTCTGCGTGCTGGAGCAAAGCAAGAAAACTCTGAAGATAATCAAACCTTCCTCCTCGAGAAAGATGTCAGAAAAATGCAGATGTGTCAAACCCAGCAGGTCGGAGGAACTATTGACATGTTTGGTCCGATTGTGGAAATTTAGCGCAAGAATTCCTCCTAATGATGTTAAAACCTGGAAAGATTTGGCAGTGATTGAAAGCAGGATGGAAAAAAGCTCTTTGAAGGTTACAGAGGCCTCATTATGAGGGTTGTTTAGCTCAGAATACAGGGGAGAAATTTAGTTTGTGACCCCTGAAAACTGCAACACAACCACGTGAACTAGGGCTGGGCAATTAATCGCAAAAGTGCAATATTTCTATAACCTGAAATGAATCTAAATATCAGCTACATTTTTTACAGCAGATGTTTTCTGTTCTACACCATAGTTACTCAACCAAAGAGACAAACTGTTAAAAACTACCTTTAAAAAGAAACAATCTAGGTGGTAAAAAGAGGCAAAAATAGCAAAGAGTAGCAATAAAACTTAGCTTAAGGTGGTAAAAGTTGCCAAAAAGCAACCGAAATTGGCATTTAAAGTGGGATAAACCTGGAAATACTGAAAAGGTAGCAAAAAATGTGCCAATAGTGGCAAAAAAGAGTGAAAAGTGACTCAAACGTGTGTGTTTTGCTGTAATTAATGTAACCGTTCATGTCCTACAATGTGTTTGTTTAAAAACATAAATGATGGGAACCTAGAAATAATCACACAAAAAATTGCTATGAGATTATTTTTGGAAATCATTCAGCCTTAACATGAACTCAAGACTCTTTAGGAAACACTCGCTGTTCTTGATACTTTTTCGTTGTGTTTCATTAACCGTTAAGAGGGGTGTAATTTAAAGCGAGCTTTTATATAAATTAGCAGCAAACAGTCTGTGAATGTCTGAGGAAGCACTTAAAGAAACACTTAAAGGCCTGCGAATGACGGACAGACAATGCAGACCATACCTTCAGGGTGCAAACATATCTCCTGTCCTCAGGGGACGACTGTACTGTCAAAGAATCCCCATTATGTATTATCACAAAGTCAGACAGCCAAATCTTCAAAACCAATGTCTATGATGGGCTAAGAAAGAGCTGACAAGAGAGCGCCAGCCGCCCCTCGCCTCCCCGCCATCCCAGTCACTTTGAAAACTTAGCGGATCCACCTTTTAACAATCCTGTGGGGATGAATCAACCTTGCGCTCCTATCTAAGGCGCTACAACCAGCACACCTAGAATTACAATGGAAGCACATCAAGGGACGGCCAAGCCTGACTGACAAGCTCCTCGCCTTCATAAAGGCGCCGGGCTGCCTTCATTTGCATGGCTCGGTTTGGACTGGTGGAGGGAGTTAATCAGGGCTTTCCATGGTGCCATAGCAGGGGCTCTCATCGCACCCCTCCTTACCCATGAGGCCCGTGGGTGAAATCCTCTTAGTGGGAGCCAGTTTGCGCCCACCTCGCCTCCTGGGACAGAGGAGGAAAGGGGGGCACGAGGTTGGACGTTCTGGGCCTCGTCTCCACTGGGACTGACCTCCCTCCCCTCCTTCTGCCTGGCACCTCCCATTAAAACAGCTTTAATTACACAGAGATGACTCCCCCCTCCCCCTCCGCCACCACCCTACGCTATCTCTCCCTCTCCACAGGGGAGCACTCCTTTCCTCCTCTCCATTAAGACGGGAGAGCGAGGGGAGAGGAGCCTGCAGAGTCGACCACTTCCACACATGCAGCAGGGAGCAAATACCATTTTCAGCTCCAAATGTCTTTTTGGCAGATATTTATTTCTTTTTTTTCTTCCGTAGATGAGGATGTTTTTGATCTGTGCAGCAAATTAAAAATGCAACCAATATGTTTGAGATTCAGAGCATTGTTGCAGAAGCACAGATTTATTTTCTTTGAAGAAATGAGGCGATAACGTCTTTGTCGTCCACGTCCTCCATGACAAAGCTTCCCTCCTCTGATACCTGAGCCCAGGAGAGCCTCTCGCTCCTCTCCCACCAATAACCAACTCTTATCAGTTAATCCCAGCGAGGGAAGCTTGATTTATGTTTCCTTGGATAATAAAGTACAGTATCGCTAACATGTGTAAAATGTTCCCCAAGCACCACCTCTGTCTCCTTGATTAATGCCGATTTAATTAAGCAGCGCGCTAATTAAGCAATAAATAATGACAAGGTGTGCATTTATGCAAAGATAATAGCAAACCTCGGGTGAAGTGATACCCGGGAGAAGCTGCCCAATCAGATTGTTTCTTTGGACAACAATGCAGGGAGATTAAACACATCCATGGGACATGTTTGACCATTGTTCTCAACACGTCTGATAATATCACAGTGTGGATTTGCTCTGGACGAATCAGGAATGAGAATTACTTGAGTCATAATCACCAGGTTTGTTTAACTTATCTGCAACTTCTTGCTAAACCACAGCGAATATTTCAGCTGCGTTCTGAATCATCACCTGAGTTATAAATCCATCAGAGAGTGAGACGCCATCCTGGACAGCAGGACGTCCGATGGATCCATTAATCAAATCACGCCGTACTGTCCCTAACTCCACAACCTGAGCCCCCGCAGCACAAAATACCAATTTCCTCTTGGGTAGCGTCAGCACTCGAAGGCAGCGCTCCTCGCCACTTTCCTGATCATCCGGTCACACGCCTATTTTGCAGCAAATGTGCTTCCCTGTGTCAAATGTCGCCGCGTACGGACTCCTGATATGTGTATAAGAAGAGCGTTATTTACACTGATTAATGGTCTCGGGCTTTGGCGTGCTGTAAGCCGCTCGCGTCCAGACAGCAGTGACAAATAAATCTATCAATCATCGGAGGGATTTTCTAATCCCAGAGCCATCAGACAGAGTTGCAACCTAAACACTTTGTCATGGAGCGAGCAGGCCCTCATTTTCTGTAAACACACTTAGCAGAGAGTTAACGCAGCACTTTGAGCGACACAGAGGCCCCCAGACTGCCACAAACACCAGCACCACAACAGCAAAATGATGTTTGCTGTAAGGCAACTGTCTCAGGAGTTTGGAGCTTCAGGTATTTGGTGTTACTGTGGTCTTTTTCTAGGGCGACCTTATGTCCTTTTGGAAGTAAAATGATATCCCAAAATGTCCTGGTTTTTCTCTGATTGTTCTACAGACCATTGATATTTATAATAAAGCAAAGCTGCACTGGGCTGCTGACTTTATACTGATGCACCAACCTGTCAAGATGTTAAACATGCAGGAAAACATGAAACTCAAAGTGTTTGAAACTGCGACTGTCAAACTGTCAAAATTTTGAGATAAAAGGTGGAATTATTTAGATATAAAGTTGAGTTTTTGGATGCAAAAGTCAACATTTTGAGTCTAATAGTAATACATACATGAAAAAAGGGCAAATACCAAGATAAAAGGTACAATGTTTGAAACATAACTCAAAATGTTGAGCTAAAAAGTCAGAAATTTGACGTATCTCTCAATTTATACTTTATATTGGCAAAAAATATCAACAAAGCCATTTCTTCAGTGGTCCAAAATAGGTTTCTATCCATTATTCATGTTCAAATCATAGAAAATGTTACCCACAAACAGAAAAAGAGTATTTTGAATTGATGTTTGGGTTATGAAGCTACTTATTGTCTTTGAGGAGCTTTGAGTGTTTATAATTTTGTCACCTCATGTTTTACCCAAACGAAACTAATCAGAACTTGGACATCCAGTGAAATGACATCCATCTTGGTAGTTCTTTCAAACATGACAACATGTGTACCTCCAGATATCAGAGCTCTGAGGAGATAAAAGTCTCCAGCAGCAGATAACTCTATTTAACCCACAGAGAGGAGTTTGGGCACATCACACAGTCCCAAGTAGAGACATCATTTGCCTCTGTGTGTCCTCATGGGTCCATCATCCGGTGAAACGGCGCAGCAGAGAGTTGGAGAACAAGCCCCTGGTTGCTCTCAACCATCTGTGACTGAAAACAAAGCCTGTGATAACATTAAAACGCCACGGAGGGAACGGAGAACATATCAAACCGCAGCACTTTCCATAATCTGCTCACAGGTCTCGGCCATTACACCAACACAGAGCCAATTCAATAAAGCCACAACTGCCATTTAATTAAACGTTTGGCAGCCGAAATTCAATTAGGCAATAATAGCTAATTTCCAGAGATGGCTAATATGTTCGACACAGATAGAAACGTGGGTTTGGTTTCTGGTGTCAATTCCAATTATCTGGAGCTGCTTCAACAGATTATGCAACAACTTTCCTCAAACTGTGCAGCGGTCTGCGTCCCTCAGGTGGCAAAAAGGCAATATCAGGATTTCTCCTCCTTCCAGGAATGCAAATGAATAGTTGTCATGTCTTTGCAGCGGCTGTGGAGACGTCCACGCCGCCGCCGCTCAGTCCCACGTGGAAGTCAGAGTAAGTAATGCTAAGGGAAACCTAATAAGATCTTACAGGAGGGGGAAAAAATGATGATTATCTTTAATCACTAACCTGCCTCTAGTGGCGCCACCGCATTATCCAGCACCTTCATTCCTTATAAAAATATCTATCACACACAACGCCGGGGCGATGAAAAGAAGCAGCGGCGACGATGGGAGCGGAATGCCAATGGCCTCATTACTTGTCATAGCACATTGTAACTGGAAATTGCTTCTTTCAGGTTTTGTTTGCTCAGGCAATTACAATAAACTCACGGCTTGACACGTTGTTTGCACAGATGTAGGACATTAATAAACATGAGCTCTAATCTGAATTATTGAACTGCTCGCCATAATTCTGACAATGGATTTGGAGCCTCTGACGGATGGAGGGACGGGAGGAGAGGGGACGGCCGGGATCCCCGGGATATTGCCCCGCTGGCTGGCCTTATCACCTGAGAAATCCTCTAATTGAATGTAGGAGCGCGAAGCACGGCTCTGCAGGTGTTTCCAAACTTGTTTCAGCCTCTGCGCCTGCCAGACACCACCTACTGCCACAACACAAACATGTGTGGCTTACACTTGCCTGGAAAACTGATTACACAGGAAACAAATGAGAGATGGAGGTGAAATCTCAGAGGAGGGGGATGAATTAAAAGAGGGAAGTAAGACAAACATCTGTTGATAAATGTAAGAGAGTTTCACTTATATCAAAGTTGTCGATTACACACTGAAGTAATGTAGAACAAAGAATAATGTGATCAAGTCATTTCTCGCCCTCTCGCCGCTGCTGTACGTCCTGAACAGATGTACAGACAAAGTCTGGGATGTATTCCCCCAAAAGCTGCTTGTCCTTTCCTTTCCTTCAAAGTTTCCCCAAAAAACGCCGGGGAGTCGTCTTCTCAGGCAGGCGTGTGGTGGGAATATCTACAAGAAGAATGCAGGAATAGCATTTTTTTTGTCCTCCTTTTATTTCGGAGGAATCTTAAGATGTTCAAAAGGCATAGCAGAGGGAGGGCCTGGCTATTCTCCAGAATCAAAAAGACTACGCGGACTTTGATCACCTGCATCTCATTCAATGCAAAATTACCGCGCCGGGGTCCTTGGCTTCTCGACATGTGAGCGAGATGGAAGCTTATTATACTGTACACAGAGGCAGACAGTGAAATGAAAGAGGTCTTTTGTCAGTTCTTTGATTACAGTAAGGCATTGTGACTGTTAAGCAGACTACCAGCAATTACGAGAGTCTGAGCAAGCGCCGGCTGAGAGTTTGGGAGGGAGAGAAGGATGTGGACGGACAAAGAGATGTGAGGAGGTGGGAAAAATGACTGAATTAACAGACAAACCGGCCTCTATCATCAGTAGTAGCCGTCATGAATGATGAAGATGTCAATACATAGCTTCAGGAATGTCTCTGATCTGGATTTCTTGAAAGTCTCAACCAGCTTTTCTTCTGTAAATAAAAGTATCATGAGCGTACAGGATGATATAAGCATGTAGTGGCAGAGAAACAGCTTCAGAGGTGAGTTAGTTCTGGATTTTCTGCATGTAGAGCCAATATAAGCCTGTGAGAAAAGCAGCACAGATGTTTGTTCTGACTAAACCCGCCTGTTTTGTTCTCTTTGATTCCACAAAACAAGCCGTATTAGAAAAATGAGGCCTTGCGTTTCCTCGTTGAGCCCTCCCAGCCTCCCTCTGTGCGATAAATATTGACAGAGACCGTGAGCCATCGCCCCGTCACAGGTTGTTAAAGGCAAACTTTATTGTGGGGCGTTTGGTTTGTGTGTGTGTGTGTACGCAGGCATGTGTGCATTAGCATATCACTGTTTACTCCAGAAGTTACTGTGAAGCGCCCGTTTCTCCTTGGGGAGAGCTGCTTGGCAAACACCTCGAAGTAAACAAGACAACCGGTGACAATATGCTAATGGAGCCGATTCATTATTCTGCAGCAACAAGCTCCGCCTCACCAAAGACACCTCACATCTCCAACATCTCCATCACATCTCCCATTTCGCTGCTCCACCCCTCCCGCCGCTGCCTGATTAATATCTCATCAAGCGCTCCACTTTTCCTCCGAGCGGATCATCAGTCTTGTGGCTCAACAACGTTTCACTTCTGACGGTATCAATCTTCCCAGATTGCACGGGGGTGATGCTCCTTTTAGAGCGGCGCCAGATAAAGTTGCTCACCTCTAAATGCTGCTGAGATGGATGCACGACTTGTCAAAAACAGGAAAGCTGCTCCATGGCAGCTGCTGTGTCTTGATTAAGACGTCTCAAGCTGCACTGTAACAGTCAATAAGCAGCCGGATGAACCAATCAGAGCGACGGGATTTAAATGAGGTTCTCTCTTAATTGAATCGGACAACAGATTGGATTTATTAACTCCACAAATATTTACTTTTCTGCCCCAGGCCTCAACTCATTACTCTCCTATGGATTTCTTTTCCTGCGCATTTACAGCTCCGAGTGTTGCTTTGCATTGTTCACAAACATTTCCACAAGGAAGACGGAGGGAAATACGAGCTACACGAGTGGGTATTGATTTGCAAACAGGAAAGTATAGAGCAGCTGTAGATGTGTAAACACAGACACATGACTGACAGTGTTTGTAACATACGTCCAAATTACCCTGAAATATCAATAATCAGATCACAGATGAAGATGAAGAACAGCTCAAACTATGAGTCACCAAAACACCCAGAAATATGACACACAATATGAGAGTGAAACTAAATCCTAGCGTAGTAATTAACTCTGACTCAAACTAAACCAGGTGATGCCCTCCTCACTCCAAAGAAGATTTCCGAGCATCCCGAGCTCCAGAGACACAACACATAATTCATCAGAGCACTGAGGTAATTTATTTCCCTCCGTTTTAATATGTTACAGGCGACTGCTCGTGTGTCTTTCTGCCATTGTAGCTTTACAACACAGAGGCCGGGCGTGTGGCGCCTCTTCTGCACGCCGTACAGCCCTGTGATACCTGTGGTGCCTTTCATGGTTCAGGGCGCTCTAATTTCAACGGGAAGTTGCACATATTTCATGGATACATCCCTGCTATGGAAAGAGGGAGGAGGGGTGGTCTGGCACAGGAGGGGGCTGATGATGGACTGTACCTCGTGCTACTGTGCATTAGAGGCCAGCCGCTTTATGACAGAGGGTTCTGGATCATTTGGTGTCGTTACTGTTTGACTGGACTGAGTTTGAGAAGACAACCCAGTGGAGTCTATGCTCTCAGTCTTTTCTACAAATCTCACAACTCATCTGGTATCTCAGTCCAATTCTGAGCCCTAAAAGTCTTTGCAAACTCAGTCCATTATTTTTGGAAACGTTTTCTAGATTGATCTCATAAATTTACAAGAACTAAGTCATAAATTACATCATAAGGTCATAGAGTGAGACTGGCATCATAAAACAAAAACTGAATCTATTAATTTATTCTGGAAATCTTTGACTTTATTCTTGCATTTCCATGACTTAATTCTATAAAATTAATGACTTAATTCTTATAATTATATGGCTGTAATCTAATACAAACATAACTTTATTCTCATAAATACATGTCTAAATTCTCATCAATCAATGACTTTATTTTCGTAAAATTTATGACCTTATTCTTGTAAATCTTTGACTTTACTCCCATTAATACGTGACTTTATTCTTGTCAATCTATAACTCATTTTTCGTTCATTTATGACTTGATTCTCCTTTGAATTAATGACTTAATTCTTGTAAATTTATGACTTTACTCCTGTATATCTATGCCTTAACCCTTGTAAATTTATGACTATATTCTAGTAAATTCATGATTTTATTCTGGTAAATTTATGACACTATTCTTAAAATTTTATGACTTTTTCTCTTCATTAATTTTTGAGAAAATTTTGAATTTTTTTGTCTTTAACTTTACAGATATTTCCTGAATAGATAGGAAGAAACGCAGCAAATCAAACCTGTTCTGAAAAAAATAATCATGGGTGAAAGTTTCAGCACAAGTGAGTAAACATGATTGACATAACATGGGATCAAATTTATGTTTTAGAGTGCGTCAATTTAAGTGTGCAAAGACTTTAACACTCAAAATCATCTCCAAAATCAGAAAGTTTTATCTTCTGAACGTCAGAATCTGAGACAAAAGTCCGGCCACCTGATGGAGGATTTTGTGTTGCATCCATTAAAGGCCTGCTCTGCTCTTCGCTGTGTTATCAGTCTGAGTGTGTTACTCGGCGGTTGCTCCGGAGCAGGGACCTGGAGTGTTATCCCAGCTGTTTGGATTGCCTCTCCTCAGGGCTACAATAATGTGTTAGATTCTAATCAATACTCGCCGCCTGCAGAAGAATAGATCAGGGAGCTACAGCTGGACTCCACCTCACTGTCCATCCCCCTGCTGGTTATGAATCAGCATCCTCTTCCTCCAGAGGACCAGAAACACACACACACACACAAACACAACACACACACACAGTGAGAGAGAAGCTGAACTTTGACCCCTGACATTTCGACCCCTGACCCGTCTGTCTGATGGCCTATCGATTACGTCTGGCCTAGCCTGGGTAATTGTTGCCTCGTAATTACTTCACATGTTGTGTTTGGATCCACAAAACAGCAATTTTCACCGTCCGAATATTGCACGAGAGCACTTGAGACCACAGGACACAAGTCTCGCCTCGTTTCAGGAAATTACACCACGCTGGACGCACAATTGCAGACCGAATGAGAAATAATTGCTTTCTGCAGAAATGGTGATATTTGGGAGTGGAGGGAGACGCTGAAATAAAGACGGTAAAAAGTAATCAGGCGTGTTTGTGGCTCCTCCAAACGAGTCCTTTAGAGGGATTTGAGGCATGTCGTCTGCTGGACTGAGAGGCTGCCTCCTACTGTCCAATTTCCTGGCCTCATTGCCTGGCTAACCATGAGGAAATGAGGAGCGGACCTCTCTCTGTTTTGGTGGGAGTCATGGGTGGCAGCTCAGTGGAGAGGCTCATGTTTTGGTATGAAATGGATTCGAGAGTCTTTCAGATAAATGAGCAACAAGGTCCCGGCATCATTTCATAGATGATGTGACATGAACGGCGTTTCAATATTCATGGAAAACAAATAGAAAGGAAAGTGAGAAACAAAAGGGATGACTGTTTTTATCAGAGCTTTAGAAACAACCAGGTGTCACTCGACCTGTTGCCGTTCCATTAAAAATGAAAGAAAAGGATCTTTGTTGTCTGCCGTTGACACATCTATGAAAGATCTCAAAATTGCCTCAGCAAATTGAGTTTGTTGTGTATACAAGTACCTGCCAGATTTAATATTGAATGGATGATCCAAAATGGATTTTTGATCCCAGGAAAATGAGGGGAGATGTCTGTAACAACAAAAAACTGTGAAGAAGAGGGAGGAAGAGAAAATCCATAACCCTCTCAAGCTAAAATCCTGCTCCCGGGTGCAGAATACATTATTCTCTCCCGTCGCTGTCTTTTTCCCTTTTACCAGTTGTTTTCATGTAAAGAAAAACCTATAGGCTTGACCTCTGCGTCAGTTTGCCTTTGGCGATCCACAGATTGCAAGTTTTCAATGCTTGATCCTCAGGGAGGGATCCAAGTCAAACCCTATAAATATTTCAAGACTATTTCTCGCTCCCTAGACCCTTCACTAACACACTCGCCTCTGCTGGCGAGCAGATCCTGTCTGTTTACACTCGCCACTTACTTGTCATTGCTTTAAATTCAGCCTTGTGCTGTGGCTTAATGAGAGAGGCAGATACCACCAAATTGCATGTTTAAATGTTTTGCCAACAATCGGGCCCTCTCACTCAAAGGACTCATGGATGCTGATCAATATTCCTCCAGTATAAAAGGCTTTCTCTCTCCCTTTTTTTTTGTTTTTTTTTACTGAGCAGAAAAGAAACGATGCAGAAGCTCGAGCTTAAAACCGACTCTCACAGCCCTCATGTGCGAACGACAGATTCGCATGTCGAGAGAAGAGTCCCGTAAAAATTAAATGTTGAAGTGTCGGGAGTCTTTAGAGATACATCTCGACATCTGGTCGCCATCTGAGGGAACCTGGAGCAAGGCCAAGGATACTCCAAAAAATGACTTCATTATGAGGGAATTATCACTGGATGCTGACTGAATACTTGGAACAATTTAAGAAGCGGAGGAGCTGTTAGAATTAAAACTGGAGGAAACTTTGTCCCAAATGAATACATTATACTGCAACTCAAGAGGCAATGTGCAGTAAGACGTAACGGGCTTCTACAGGCTCAAATAAAGGCAAAAACACATCTACCTGCACAGCCCTCTTCCCCTGCTCATAATATAAAGTGACATTATTTGTTCACATGAAAACGAGTGCTTTTCAGAATACGGTATTTTTGTCATGGCTCTTAAACTCTTTGAAGTGATGAAAAATTGCTCTTAGAGGGAGAAAAATACAACAGTGTGTGGCTTAACAGTTTTAATTGTTGCTTTAAACAAAGGGATAGAGGCGGTGTAAGAGGATCAGTGTGACAAACAGTCCCAGCGGTCCCTCTATCATACACAATACTCGAGCGGCAACAAAGGCGAGGACAAAACGGCGCTGGAAAACTTCCAGGAATCCATTTTAACGTCAGCATCGGGTGAATCAAACACTCAGGACACATCAGGTCCTCGTGAAACCGACAAATACCTGCATCCAGAGACACCTCTGCTGGGATTAAAGAGAGGACAGCGTCTGTGTTTCCAGTAACAAACCCCAGTTTGAGAGGAAAACAAGCTGAGAAGGAGCTGACTAATTGTACGGCTCATTATTTTGTTGTTGCCGGGCGAAAACCTCAAATCTGGATCTGAGGAATCAATAGTATTTTTCTGAAACATCAAATATTCATAAGCAAACATGAATTCATGAAAGGAGAAACCAACGTCAGCCGCTGTAAGAAACTTGAAGAAGAAGCGTCTCATATGTTAAAACTTATCGTTTATACACATTAATCCAGCCAATCAGGGAGGGTTATTCCCCCTCAGGTGTGTAAAGTTCTGAGGTTTTAATCCAGCCACACTGATTTGTTTGTTAACAGCCAGCAAATGGTTGGATAAGAGGTACAAATAGCTTACATAATCCTGCGCGACGACTCTGACATAAATTTGGTGCCTGCGTTAAGCCTATTGACAGGTGGAAAGGATGTTTGGGATGGATGGCCCACTAAGTTGTGTTTTAGTGCTACTGTAAACAGGATTAGCATTGGCAGGTATCAGGCTACGAGGGATACAAACAGCTCCCAGCTCCGCAGGGAATGGACTGATGCAAATACCGGCTAATGAACTCGGCTGTTGTTTGTAACAAGGGAAAGAGATGAGCGGAGGAAAAATAACAAAGTTGAGGGGCGAGTGTAAGATTGATTAGTTTGGAGAAAGTCCAGCGGGTCAGTTTTTAACGGCTTATGGAGGATTTCCAAAGCGTGCACCGGCGCAGAACATCATTTCAGACTCTTTGTCTTCATCTGGAGTTAACACAAACCGCTTGATCTACTGTATTCCCATTGAGATCAGAGGGTGCTGCATCAAGCTGTCTGCTCTAAAGATGGGACTTTATTGGGCCGTCTAAATCTGTCCTGTACACAGGGCTGAACAATGAGGCCGGGAGAAAAATGGACGCCACCTGGCAGTTTGAAAGAAGGACAGCCGTTTCCCGCTGTAATCCATTCAGTGTAATCACCTGGGGGCCGCAGGAGGAGCATCGCCCACCCCTCCCTCGGCTCCCTAAACACCATTCAGCGGCGACAAAGTGATGAAGTGCGGGGTGAAGAGAAAGCCAAGTGTCCCTTTTAGAGATGATCAACTGGCGTGTTTTTACAACCGTTGTTCTTTTTTCCTTCGACCTCATGTCGATGACCTCTTTCTTTCCGTTACAGTCCCCAAACTACGTGAGTAAAAACTCTGATACATTTTTCTGTCTTTGTCCACACACACTAAATATTTGGTGTCACCCATTCAGGAGGAGAGTCGCTGTAAATCGCATGTCTGCTGGGAGAGATCGAAAGCAATTACCATTAGATGGTGGCTATCGTGAGCTGAGTGCATCGCTGTGGTTCCTGACTCTCAATGCTCTCTCTTCGCCGACTCCGTGTGCATGCAATTTAACGGACGGATCAATAGCTAAAGGCAGTTAGCGGCCTCACAAGTCTCCTCAACTGCCTCACAGGACACGCTTTGGAATCCGCGCGAGCGAAATGTCAAAACCGGCCAACGCAAATGTTCCACTGAAACATTATTGACACACTTTAACCTGCATTTCCACCTTGCACCGAGCAGCAAAGTCAATTCTCATTTGGAAAGGTGGCGGTGGCGGTGGCAATGGCGGCCAGCACATGAGGTGATGGGAGGTCAGGAGGGGCTTGAAAGGTCAAGAGGTCAGAGGTCTCTGATTGGCCCAAGGTCAAGGTGGCGGTGGGGTTTCAGTGCAGGGAGGCCTTCATCTCCACCGTGGCCTTGGACGGGATCAATACCATTAGAGAATCCGTCTGATCCCTCACCCCCTCCCCCTGCAGACTTCCTCCTCCTCCTTTTTCCGTCCAGCAGCTCAAACATCTCCCGTTTTTTTCCTTCTTCTTACCTCAGCCATATTCACTCTTTCACGGATTTATTTAATCGGTTGTCGCCTCGCTCCCCTTCGTTTTTCCGCCGGCTCTTATGAGGACGCAGGTCTCATCTTGATACTGACCCCGTCTTCCCTGAGCAGAACCCCTCGACTCCCCGGGCCCTCTGTGAAAAAACGGACAGGCGGAGATAACTCTAGCCCCCATATTGTTTGAACAGCATTTTATTAAGCTGAGCGCTCTCTTTAATATTTACATTGGTGCATCGGAGGCTTCAGAAACGCTTTAGGCAATTACACACATGACCAAGTCGATAGCCACAGAAACAGCAAAAAAGCCTTTATCACGCCGCCAGGAGAGTATTGCCAATTCCGCCGCCCGGCCGTTGATGTAGTTTGCATTTCAATTAAAAAAGGGCCGCAATACTGGTCTTTTATTCAAAGTCAATGTCGTAGGAAGGATCCACAAAATGCAGCCAGAATAGAGTATTTTGTGTGGAGTGTAATAACACAGGGACATGGCACAAGCTGCTGCTTGGACTCATAAAGCCACGTAAACGCTGGAAGTTTTAACCGCGCTGTTACAGAAAAGGATCGAAGCGTGAGACGATTTTGTGCCGTGATTGGATCGTCTTATCATGGAGGGGAACCAGAGCTTTTCAATTATTCCACAATAGCAAGACAAAGATGGACATTTTTGTCTGTGAGCCAATTTATGGTCAACTTAAAGCGATATGTGATGAAGCATGCATCCACCCTCCCTTTGATTGCACCAGAGGACCAACTTAAAAGCAAAACACTTCAACCTTAAACCCACTTTCTCGGATTGGCCTCTTCAGATTCAAATCTGCTTCCTCAGAGGTGTAGGTGTGCGCTTATTTCCACATCTCAATCTCCCCTTGTGTTTTGCATTGTTAGTGGCAGCTGTGCTGAAAATGACCCCCTGGATTTCAAAAGGCTCACTGAGAAACAAACAGATAAACAAAAGCAACAGAGGAGTTTGGCAATCAGGGGATTCTAATAAGGAATATGAGGTGGAGAGAGGAAGTGAGGGGGTTTGCTTTGAAGTGCTCCCAGCCATATCTGTGCACCCCCCCTTTCACGGGGCTCTGCAGAGATGGTGTATGCTTGGAGGATCATAGGTGGCTTTGATAATCACTCCCATACTCCTAAAACAAATGCAATTACTAAGTTAATTGTGTTCAAAGTGGAGGCTGGCAGTGGAAGGAGAAGTCAGCAATCATGACTGTGCTGACGGTGCAGCGAGCGTGGAGAATAATGGATGCATGCGGGGCAAATGCCGGGGGGGTTGCGATGGCTGGGGGTGGTGATTGCAGAAGGGGTTTAAGGGGTGGAGAGGGGGATCTGAGGGGAGCGGGAGCGAGGGGGTTTGATGAGCGGTCGGGAGAGCGGGTGACACGGCGCTGAGGGATGTGGCGGTGAGCGCCACCCGGCTTGACCTGCCATTTATCAGAGGATAAACAGCGGGTCACCTGACCGGGATAGCCGCGAAGCGATTGGTCGGAGGGGCTGTTTAGTATGCAGGTGGTATTGCGCGGTCGGCACTCGCCATGCACACACCACGTCTGCTCCATCACAATGAATTATTGGTCAGAGGGATGATCAATTTGAATCGGCTGCATCCTAAGCCGTGGTCAGACGAGGAGGAAGTGTGTGTGCGTGTGTGTGGGGTCAAAAAGTTGTGTATTTTGCAACTCAAGGTTCATTTTTCTCGCTTTTTTTTTTTTTTTTCTTACGCTAAATTTTCACTTGCCCCAGAGATGGAAAAGAGAGAAGGAGAGGGTGAGGGTGAGGGAGGGAGGGGTGACAACAGATGTGCTCCCTCCTTCAGAGAGCTGCTTGTTTGATGGTGACAGTGGAGCGTATCATGTAGCCTGAGGTGCTAACAGTAAATATTACAATACCACAAGATGCTCACTGCAAACACCATTTCTTGCTCTCTGCCACTCAATTTCTCCTCTTTCTCTCTTTCCCCCCGTGGAGCTGCTGTTTGGATGGAACCACAGACCACAAGCATGCTCTGAATGTAAATATATATATATATGTGTATAGTGCATGTATAGATATATATAACATGAGAGGCCCAAATCTTCTCAAAAATAGTCTTTTTTTCGGACACATTACGGTCAACTTAAGCCATGATGGAAAAGAAAGTAAATCAACAAGGCACCATCGGCGAGAAAAAATGGCACTTTAAAAGGGCTTTCTGCAGAATAATAGGCGAGCCCGGGATTCATGGGATTGCATTTGGCTTCCTGTGGCGCTGGGGTGTCTTTGGCTCGCTCAGTCATTTCAGACGGAGCAGTGGTGCCGTCCCACCCTGGGCGCTGTACAGATGGGCTCATGTGTGGAGAAATGAGCCGCGAGCAATCATTCTCTCCTTCTCTTTCTTCCCCCCTCGGTCGCTCCCAGTGTGTGTCGACTTCTTCGTGCTTTCTGTTTACCTCTTCCTGCTCCCCCCTCCCCTCCTTTTCTTTCTCATCTCCGTCCCTTCATCTCCTCTACCTCTCATTATCTCCCCTCTTCCCCTTCATGCATCTTCCTCCCTCCATCCCTTTCTTCTCACAGCCTGCATCTCTCTTCCCTCCCTCTGTTTTTACCCCCTCTTCCCCCCGTGGTGACTGTGTCCTGGGGCTGCAGAGTCTCGAGTCTGTGCAGAGGCAGTAGGGGGACTCGGCGGGAGGCCCCGGCGAAACGAGCTCACCGAGACGTAGGAGCCCATCTCAGGCTTGTGCTACCGGAAAATCTGCCCGTTCACGCTCCGCCGCGCAGCCAGACGCGCTGATGGAGGGCGTGTGATGGGAAGATGTTGCAGGGGGAACACGCAGCCTCTGCTTTTGTTTTGGTGGAGTCTTTCATCACTCTGGATGCAGAGGAGGTTGTTTGAAAACCTGAGCTTTCTCTCCTCCCACTCTGACCTGAACTCTCTCTGTTTTTAGAGACTAGATACAAGAAACTCAATGAAATCACTTAAATTAGATCCTTTTTGCCAATGCTAGCTTCACCAAACCTCTTTAAAATGTACAAAATATCTCCAAAAGAAGCTAAAACCACGATGAAGGGGGTTAAAAATTAAAAGCACAGAGATACCAGTGAGAAAATAGAGCAGAGAGTCAGCCCATGTCAGCATCCTCCTGCAGATTTACATGCTACTGCTTTCAGATACAGCTTTGAAACCATTTGTGGAATGAAATCGAAACTTTAAAATTACTAATGTTCCAGGGCAGAACTGGAACATTGAAATCAAAGGAAACTGGTTAATACTGGTATTATTTTATCCTTGAAATATTAGTCATGTAGCTAATGTAGCCCAAACTCATCCATTTTGTGTTTCACTTAAGCTGTAAACAAGAAGCAGAGGAAACTTCAGCCACATGTCAAAATCACTGGAGTTGGCCAGGATAAGATGCAGATAAGAATTCATTCTTTTGCTAAAGTCGCCAATCAATGCTGACATATGCAGACAGTAAGGTGAGAAAACTGAAAGTGTTTATTTTACACTTATTACTACCAATTTGAAGTCTTATGGCTGACTTTTTGTTTCCAACCGGTTTCGAGAACATGGGGTGGAACCCAAAACTGAAATTGTTAAAATACTGTTTCTGTTTGGAACAAACTGATTGGGAAGGAGTTTGTAGGCTCGCTTTGAACTGCAAGAAAAGACAAGCAAGGTGTGAAAACAGAGCTGGTTTGTGTTCCTGAGGAGCAGAAAAATAATGTATTGATTGCCTGATGGGTAATTAGTCTGCTCAGCAGATGTGTTGAAGGAGGATTCCTGGTTTTTACAGGTCATTGGATCAAAGATCTTCCTGGTTTCATCTCTGCACGTTCCTGGGTTTGTGCTGATTTTGCAGAAAGCTGTTAAAGCTTTCCTCGAGCCAAACTAGAAGTGGGATTGCATGTGAATAAAGATTTGGACCATGTGTAGTGATCATATTCACTCTGAGAATCAAAATGCTCCGCACGACTAAAAATATCCCAACCCTCCTTCCAGTTCTCTGAAGGATACAGGGAACACACTCCTCCTGAACGCTGCTGCTGCTGTACCGTCTCACTCCACTACCTCACTTCATTAAATCACACCCTCCTTCCCCTCCAGACCATCACCCTGTTCGCTTTTATTCCAGCCTACAGTGCTTTCACACCTGAGAATTCACCTCTCCTGTCCTGTTGTCCTGCTCTGTCTCGTTGGATTACGTCGGTTTGTTTTCCGCTGCCCCCCCTCGTCTCAGGCTGATTTTCCTCCCCTCTGAGGTCTGGTCTGTCCTGGTTAGCAGCCTCGTACAGTTCACTGAGGGGAGGGAGAGGATGAAAGAAAAGGAGGTGAAGGTTTGGGCCACACTTTGTCCTTCCCCTCCAACTCCCCCCAACCTCATCTTCCACTATCTGGAAAATTCAATAGACTAACCTTAAGAATTTAATTGATGCTGCCAACGGGATTACAAAGGGGCCGGGTGGTGTGGGCCGGGGACAGCTGATTAGCAGTGGGGGTAATTGTTAATTGATTGATGTATCTGCGCACCTCTCTGCCTCTGTGGCTCTTTTTTTGTTTGCCACAGCCGGACAGCACATTACCATACATCTACTCCTTTTCACCCTCTTTCTTTATTAAACTACTGGATATCTTTGTGCAATGAGACAAAAGGTGGCTGAGTGTGGCGGGTAAAAGGTCAGGGGCAGCTTTTTTTTTCTACTTGACATGAAGCAGGACTCATTCTTGCACTTGAAGACAACTGAAAAACATCATTTCTACTTGTGTTTTGTTTGGTTTCTCCAGATTCTGCTAACCTGCATTTTCTATTTTGAGAAATTAGCACACAAAAAAGATAAAAGCCTGGTAATTAAAAGGAGCAGTTATAATGATTTTGCAGAAGAAAGACGCGAGAGAGAGAAAAAAGGATTGAAGAACAGAGAGGTCTGGATTTGTGAGTGTGTGCAAAGCGATGCTCCTGCAGCAACACAATCCTCATTGGGTTCAACAAACAGAAACAATCTCTCCATTATCCCGTCTTTTCTCCAACTACAAGGCTCTGTTTCATCCGCTCCCTCCTCAGCGTGAAAACCCAGGGCTGCAACTGTCCAAAGGGCGACTCAGAAAGCTTCCGCTGCAGCTATTTCTGCCCAAGCCAACACTGAAAGCCACTGCCAATAACCCCCCAGCCCCCTCCCCATGGCTTTGGCACAGCACCGGGCTGACCATCAAGCAATTACACGGGAACTTGGCAATCGGGAGGAAATCCAGTCATTAAAAGGGCTTAACACTGGCAGAGGGTCTCCGTTGGTGGTGCGCCGAGCCGCCCGCTGCAGCCCGGGCTGAATGGGACGAGAACTCGGAGAGGGGGGGGTCGGCTTGTATCCTGAACGAGGGGGTTCATATTGCAAAGATCTGGCAGGGGCTCAGTGAGTTTGTGTCATTGTGTGCATGAACATGCAGCTGTTCTCACACACACAGATGTTCTCGTTCACACAGCAGGATTGTGTATCATCGCTTCAGGGCTTCGAAAACATCGACTTTTCAGCAACTTGACTCACGTCTTACCCCGATGACAGTGCGATTAGCTTTTATGAGCCTAAAATCTTTGCTGTGTTGTCAAACTCGCGTTTCAGCTTCTGCTCTGAGGTGGAAACATGAAAACCAGGTGTTTTTGCATCGTGGCAGCGCTGGTGTGAAGGCGAGAGCAGCGCCAACGTCCAAGGTTACAGACTATCGACTGCAGCAGACATAAACAGTATTGAATTAGACACAGCTGTAGTGGTTGAGGTTTCAACACATTGATTGGGCTCCTCGTCAAGGTTTCGGCTGCAAAGGCAAGGCCGGAGCGCTACGGTTCAACACCAAACATGAAGTGTTTGGTATGCACGGTGAGGCTGATGTAGAGCATTCAACAAAATATTAATTAGTTAGCTATGTTTTTCACTTAATTTGCATATTACGAGTTATGTTTCTGCATATAACATACATTTCATCAACTCTCTTCAACACAAGTGTAACATCACAGCTGGAAGATCCTTCAATACCTCGTCTGCTAAAATCTTTCATTGAAGAAAGTTTCCTGTCTTTAGTTCAGGAGTTCAATAATGTCATTAGATTTCATCAGCAGTAGCTTCTGTGAATCTTAGGGTAAAATGTGGTTGAATATGATCTTCAACTCTTTGCAAAAAAATAAAAAACACGGTGGTGTTACATGGTGGTGTAAGAGTCTCGGGTGCACGCATGCTGCAATAAAAAACAGCGAGCAGCTTTAAAATGGAGTGTTTTCTGTTAATGTCAGAATCAAGAGGGAGAAAAGTTTGAACACCCGTTGTCGATAGCTCATCATCAGAGGTCAGAGCCCTCCAAAACAGCCGTCGATGAGGGCGATGCGGACATGATCGTCCGTCCTCCATGGCTCTCTGCTGAGGCCTTGGAAAGTGCTCTCCACGCTGAACTGCCATTGAACTCCTCACAATTAGTCCCATTTTTTTCTTTCCAGCAGAGGCTCTGAGCAGAAAAGCTGAGCACTTTTCAGATGAAGGTATCCCTCAGAGATATTTAAACTCCCTGCGTGCCGGCACTGCCTCCGGGAGTGTGGATGGGATGGTTATTAATGCATTATTTACACACGCTTCCTGCTGTCTCCTATTGTGGCTGGGCTTGATTAAAGGGGATATTGCTAAGGAGGCACTTTTCGCTCGCTGTGATAGGAGGCAGAAGTTAGAAGTTGTTGGGGGGGACTTTTCCTTGTTCGTTTTTGATGTATTGCAAGTTTTGCTACTGGATCTCCAAAAAGATACCATCCAAAACCATATCTTCTTAAAAGCAAGTAGCTTTTGGCGCCAAGTGAAGGAGAAACAAGTCATTTGATCATGTGAAGCCAAAGTGTTGGGAGCTCCCTCTGCTGGTTGGTTGCAGAGTTGGCGATGGGTATGATTTTTAGATACTAATGCCTTTATCGAATTCCTCCTGTGAATTTTCTGCGTGCAAAAAGTAGCTTTAAAGATTTTCTGCTGTTTCTGTTGTATTTTATTGACTGAAGTAGGTCACCCAACAATGCTTTGAGTTATTTGGAACCTTGAGCTTGCCGTAGTTTTGCTGAAATCAGCCATGAGTCTGCACTTCCTGTTTGAAAAACATTTATCTGTTCATATTTTGACATTTTTGAGTTTTAGATATTTTTTACCAAAAGTCATTGAGATATGTTTCTGTGATGAAAGTTGAGAAAGAGTCATTTAGAAAAGCAAACGTAAGGTTTGTTCGCTCTGGCGTAAAGTAAAGGATAGATAAGGGAATAATGATGTCAAAAGATAGGTTCTCGGTTCCCATCCCTACACAAGGAACATAAATAAATAGGGAAGAGAAGTCTCCCTATGCTTTAAAGTATCTTTAAATATCACCAGGGAAATCTCCGCTCCAAATGTTAGTTAAAATGTTTCATGCTCCTCGTGGCTCGTATTTTTCATCCCTCCTTTCTTCGCGCTCCTCTTTTAATTAGACCTCTGTCTCCGGTGCTCCAGTGAGAGGATGAATCAGGGCCTTTTCCTCTCTCTGTAATAACTCCCCGGCTGAATAAATAGAGTCCTCCCTGTATTGGACGGTCATTGAGGAGCATGTTTTAGTGGTATTCTAATTGAAATACATGATTCCGACAGCTTGTTTCTGCACTTAGTCGCAATGAACCATATCTGATTCGTCATTAAGTAATTATGAATGCTAATGCAAATAAAGCACCTTTCAAACGGAGCCCTCTCCCTCTCTGTATCTCTCCTTACAAGGAAATTAATCACTCGCTCCTCCGCGGAGGGGAAAGACGGGCGGAGGAGCGACAGCCAGCTGCGGGACGGTCACTTCACTCTGTCGAGATATGAAAGAGCGGAGAGACGTTAATGATGTCTGGGGGATTCCACCGGGGAAAGTGGAGGGACTCAAAGGGAAAATGAGAGCACTACTCGTTTTTTCTCTCCCTCCCCCTGTTCCTTGTTGCTTTAATAAAGCAAGGAAAGGAACGAGAGAGGGGGTGAGAAAGAGAGAGAGTCGCTTAGAAGTCTCCCATAAAGCACAAGCCGGAGCATTTTGCAGCAATTACAGGCAGATTGGGGATTTAGATATTAGTGCCCGGTGGTCCATTAGCTGGTAATTTGCCTGTCTTTTTTCTCCTCTCTCAGCAGAGGAGTGTTCAGGCTAAGATCTCTCCCACTCTAATCCTGTAAATAATAGCTGCATGGAAAAGAGCCGGTGTGATCGCTGAGTGACACTGAAGATAGCTGAGTGGAAGGAAGAGAGACGGTTCACAGGTAGAGGCTCTTCACCTAGCTGGGATGGCAGATTAATTGTGGTTGAAATATAAGAGTTTGTCTTTCCATAATAAACAAATTTAGCCCAGAAGTTATGGCCACATTGCTTCCACACAAACACTTACATACTACTTCATATTACTACTATGATACACACTGCTTGCTCCATGACGGCAGAGAGGAGCTTTGTTTGGAGTTATTCCAAATGCTAAATGATACCAGCCAATATGTTTTCAGAAAACTCATAAGGTTCTGGGGCATCACCACAAACTTATACACACATCTAATAACACAACTACATCCAGAGCCCAGGCTCAGAGACAGAAGTCACTAACTGCGTCCTTCAACCACGACAAGTATGTGCAAGCTGTTCGATCAAAATTATACATTTAATGCTAAAATATGATAATTGCTGTTATCCATCAATATTAAAATGTACTGTTTTACAACACAGCAGAAAAAAGTAAAGGTCATGATAGTTTTCTGGTTGAAAAATTAGTTATTTTCTCTCATTCATGAACGAAAACAGTGGTTCTTGATTATTTTTTATGTATAAAGTATCTACATCCATTACGACGAGGCCCTATATTTACTTATTTACTTTATTGAAACGATACCAAATTTTGCAGTGTCTGAAATCACTAACACGAACTATGAGTTTTAGTCTGTTAGAAGTGAAAAAAAGATGTAAAACTTGTTGAAACAAGAGCATAAAGTGTAGGACTTGAATGAAGACATCTCAGACGGAGCTCAGAGTGAATCGTCCACCATAAAAGAACAGTGCGGTGTAATTGCCTCGTCCATGACGCCTGTTATGAGACGCTGTTAGCCGTTTATTGAGAGGGGACGGCAGAGCCCTGGGACACGCCGGCTCCGGGTGACATTAATCACGGTCCCCAACTTCATCGATCGCCTGGATAATGGTTCCGCTTATCACCTCACTGGTTTCCAAAGGGGCAAAAGCCAGAGACGTTCAGGGACATCCTCAGAGTTTTTTCCCTTCTCTCTTCTTCTTCTTCTTTGGTTTATTAAAGCTTCATTTTTGAGCCAAACACTAATGAAATGAAGCCTTGGAGTTAAATTCATATTCTGGCCAAATCCAGGCAGAGTCCACTTATTAAAAAACATTTTTTCTACATGGTTTACATAATGGATCTTTTAGGTTACTATATCAGCAGCAGCATAAAGAGTACCCATCCATCTTCCTCCGTCTCCTCCCCTTTTTTCCCACCTCTAATCTCTGCTCTCTCATCTCTCTTTGCGCGAGGAAGAAGGTGAGCCGAAATCTCCGCAGATCAATTAGAAAGGGGACCTGCCCTTCAGAGAGGAACGAGGGGAGGGAGGGAGGAGGGCGCAAAGGGCGGGAGGAGAAGTAAGAGTAGACGATGGATGGATGGAGGAGTAGGGGAGGCATTAGCATATCGGCGTACAGGCTAGCCAGTCTCGCTAATAAGTCAGGAGCTAGTTGGCGAGTTTCCTGCTCGGCTCTCTGCCCTGGAAGGTGGTTTCAGCGGGATGAGAGGAGTCCACGCTATTAGTATCTGTCAATCTGGCTGGAGGAGGTGAACTCCAGGGAGCCCGAGGACTGGGAGACTTCCAGTTAAGGCCTCGGAGGTGAAAGTGTGACAGCGAGGATCTTAGAGGATCTCAAGAAGTTCCAATCCACAAACAAATCAGATCATTTCCACCTCAATAATCTGAATCACTGCAATTAAAGCAGCGCTTCGGTGTCCTCCTGCAACAAACAGCACATTTTCAACCTGAGTCATAACAACACGCTGCATAATGAAAGTCGACTCTCTGTGGGTGGTAACATCTTGCAGTCATGACCTGCTGGAGTTATTTTTGAGCCCTGAATATTTTTACCCGAACATAAATATTCGATGTGGGTAATAATGACGGTACAAAGTGTGTCTGACACCAGGCTGTTTTCATATATGAATAGAGTGGCATTAAGTTGGGGATAATCATGTTCTGCTGCTAATTTAAGGTAATGACAGTGTGAGTATGTGAGTGTCTCCATCTTCCTCCCCCCTCAGCCCTCCCTCATGCATTGGTAATGAGGCGTAGGCTTATTGACTGAGGGTGGAGATATGATTATCTCTCCCCCCTCCTCCCGTCCTCTCTGCATTCTCTCACTCTCCCTCCATTCATCAGGAGAAAGATAAGGCATGTTTGTTGCGTGTATATTGATTTGCGCTGATTCTTAAGAAAGCAGGGAGACTCATTACGCATCAAAGATGGAGGGGGCTCAGCAGGAGGTCTCTGCAGGTCTGCAGGTTCAGATTTCCATGGATGAGTGCTCACATGGAGGGTCAGGCCTCAGAGGAGCCAAAAAATACGCATTTAATGGACATCCAAGAGGCTGTTTTCATCCAAGATTACTCATGTCACATCTGTTAACGCAGAGAAAGTTTCATGAAACCAGTCAGCAGGGGGAGCTCTGAATGTTTCTGCTTCACTTGGATTGAAACTTCCCAACTTCCCAAGAGCGCACTTTAAACGATTTACGCTGCCAAAAATGTGCATTCAAAGGACGTCTACTCCAAACGTAGTGGAAGTTCCCTTTACGCAAACCATCCACATCCAAATGTTGCTGTTGAACAGAAGCCAATGAAAGTATTCAAAGTAAGTTTTCTGACCCTTTCTACACATAATGGAGGAGCTAACACTCCGTACCACACTGTAGTCCCATAATGCATCTTGTTGCTGTAACTTAACGACCTCCAAACTGCGAGGAATCACTTGAAAACTATCAAAGCGTTCAGAGCATCCTCCAGAAGTGCGTTTGTTGTTACACGGAGAGCTGGGTCACTTCCACTCGGGGCTAATGAGTTTTCTGGCAGCGTCGTCCTGTGTCTAATGACATCATTGACTCCACGCTACATATCGTGTCACAGAGGTCTCTGGCAATCACTCAGCCGCTCATGTCCCCGCTCTGCCACCGGGGGCATGCCGCCTGGCACGGCCCGAGTGACGCTTTTGGCAGGGACGCGAAGCAACCCGCTGCTACGGTGGCAGGGTTTGCAGGACGCATCAATTTGTTCCCCGCCATTGTCAGGGACGATCTCTCTGGCGTGGATCCAGAACTCATCTGCATATCTTTGTTATCCCGGCCGCCGGTGCTGAGGGAGAGGAAGGTAGAGATAGGCAGAGGGATGACGAGTTTTTCCACACCATCTGGGTGCTGTTTCTCCAACGGACACAAATTAAAACTCAACCTGTACGCCGACGATGAAGCGAACAATACTTCTAATCTCTTTCTCCCTCTGTGGGCTTTCAAAAAGAGGGGAGAAGAAGAAAGGAGCTTTAATAATTAGAGGGGTAGAAAGCTCAAACAGATGAAACAATGTCCCCCTCCTTTTTTTCTCCCCCTATCGTCTGTAATGACTCGCGCGCTGATGGAGAGGCCTCTTTGAGGATGACATTCAAATGCTGACATTTGAATTATGTCTGTTTATCAGAGAGGAGAACGGCCCGCCTGCTTTTGTTGTGCCTCCTCTCTGCGTCGCAGGTACTCAAGCTGGCGGGTTCATTTTAATCACACGCACGCATTGCTACACACATGCACATATGCACACGCACACACACTTACAGATAATGCATAATGGCTCATAGGAATCCTGAAGGGGGCAATTTGAGATGGTTTTGTAAAAGTGCGGGAGAGTGCAGAGACAGTGTACACTAAAAACTTTAATGGGTTTTATTTCAAGCGTTTACAGCCGAAGAGCCATCAAATTGTAACAACCGACATAAAATCACTCATCGTCACTAATCCCCCCGACTGTATTGCCAGTTTATCTGCATGGCTTATTTCCTGGTGAGGACAACACGGACACCATTTTGTGGCTAAATTCCCTCATGTTGCGTGTTAACCTTCAGGAAGCATCATACACTTAAAGGCAGATAAAATTTGCATGGAGAAGATTTATTGTCTATCAGTAAATGGGCTGCAATGCAAAAACAAAAGGCCACTCGGCAGCCGTGTGGTCCCTCCTCGGCTGCTTGTCAAAGTTGGGATCTAAAAAATCGGGACGATCCATCACGTTGGCACATGAAAAATTATAGAATTCGCCCCCCGAGGAAATGTATTCACGGGATGCAGGGTGTAAATGGCTGTTTAACAAAGGCGTTCAGAAGTCAGCGGTAAACGCAGGTCTGCAAGGTGTGCAGAACAGAGAGGGAGGGGGGGGGGGGGGGGGAGCTGCTATAATCAAGCTCCCCATCTGAGGGCTATTTCAGCGCTGCATATTACATATCACAAGTGAAATATTTAAACAAGCATACATATTGAAACAATCAGCGGGCTGGTTTGATAATCAGGAGTCCTGCTGAAGCTGCTGCGAGCGGAGTGGAAGCCAATTATCTCCATTTCTACAATAATTATTAGAAGAGAGTTTTAATGTTGTATGAATGTGAGAGGACCTACGAGCTTTTCAGAGTGTGAAACATCAGTCAGATAAACGCAGAGACACTAGAGCCAGCTCTACTCTGCCTTCTTGTATGAATATGTAAAATTATGCCCAGTTCAAACACGTCTGATGATTTTTTAGTTCAAATAACCGCTGAATGTTTTCTTAAAGAAGTAATGGAAGGACAGTCTCACAGTTATCAATGTATTGTCATGTGAAAATAATATAGATTTGGCAACGTGAGCGGGAGGCCGAGTGGAAAATGAGATGATTGCTTAAGTCTGCTCAAACCAATAATCTGCGGCCGCTCGTCTAAGTGTTTGCAGGACGTGGACGCTGAAAAAGCTTCATGCATATCAATCAGAATCAGAAGAAAAAAGCTTTTTAGTGTTGCATTTTCTCCCGGGGTGAAGAGGTCACATCCTCTCTGCGCCAGTCCTCTCTTTCAGGGTAAATCCTCCAGATTTCCCAGCAGGCCTGAAGGCCCAGCATGCACTGAGTGCCGCCTCGTGTTCATCGTCTTTGAGGCCGAGGGGGGAGCTTCGATTAGCGGTGTTAAATGGACGACAGCATGGAGGTAAATACAGTCAGAGTGGACATGAGCGTCACAGTCGAGTCTGTGACCTCACTTTCAGAGTGAGGCCTCATTTCAGGAGATAGTTCAGAACATTTGTAATTTAATCTTGATTCTCTCACTCTTGCTGCAGAATCAAATCACTTCTCTGTGCATATTTCTGCAGCTACAGCACAAAAACACCACATTATAACTTTATATACAACCAAGAAACAAGCTTCTCCCCTCATGAGCATCCCAGACTTCCTGCTGTGCGGTGAGTGACAGCAGCTTTGTGCTCCGACACACGAGGTGTAATGTGTCATTTCCAAACAAACAAACCCTCCTCACACAGGTTAGGGTCAGACCCGGCTGAGGTCAAGGCCCCCGTACGACACCGAGGTTGTGGAAAACACACAACAGCGTCTTTGTTCGCCGGGTTCCTGCTTGAGTGAACACGCTTTGGGTTGAGACTGCTGTTTTCATTTAGTTGTTGCTCCTCGGGCAGTTTTATTTTCCCTCCTCTTCCTCTTCTTTTCAGAGCGCATACACTGGGAGATGATTTTGTGAATGAAACCATGCATATCCTGGCAGCCTTTATGATGGAAATGACGAGCAGCCCAGGAACAATGGAGGGAGAGTGCAGGGATTCAGGGGTTACGGTTGTGGGAAATGGAGGAGGTGCGTGTTAGTGAGGAGTGAAACCTCATATATCCAAAAATACCACAAAGAAAAAACAGATGTGTTGACATAATCTGTCTTCATAAACCATAAAAATGATTTGATGCCTGAGTTTACAAATGTTCTGATTCAGAGACGAGAAAATATACAAATGAGTCAAAATTAATTTCAAACTGATTCTGCAGAACTTCAGGGTCGAGTTTGCATCATTTTTTTCAGTAAGAGTGAATATATCAAGAAAATATAGCTGAAAGTATCCCAAAAAGATATATCTTAAAATGCAAACATTTATGAAAAGACACCACTTGATGATTTTTTCCTGCTTTTCCAGATGAAACAACTTGATGGCGTCCACATCTGTCTCTGCTCCCTCCTCTTGTGGCTGAAATTGGGGGGCCGCTGCGGTTTAATCGTTATGTGATTGTTTGAGCATGTTACAATTTGTCGGCCTGGCAGACACAGACCACACCAGCAGACACACACATGCCTGCTCACAGGTGTTCACAGTCACACATACTGTATCTGAAAGCTTCTGCACGCAGGAGGGGAACTCTGAACCGCCGTCATTGATGTTGACGGGTGAGATTAGCCAATCAGTGAGCTGTAAATCCATCAACTGTAACCATATGGAGGTGGAGGCAAAGTAAACACCAACTTTTTATCATGTGTGCGTGTGTGTGTGTGTGTGTGTGTGTGTGTGGATGAAACATGAACATTTCTCCAGCTCATGTGTGTGTGAAGGTGGTGGTTTCAGTGTAGGCTGGGAGAGCAGGCCCTGCTAATCCCTCACAGTAGGTCAACCACTCAAGGAGCTGCAGCCATTATCGGCTTTAGCTTCATTTTATTAAATCACTCGCTGCGTCCCTGTTGTGTGTTAATGGGCTAATTTGTACCGACACCGTGCAAAGGATACAATCAATGATATGGTTTTATAAGGAGGCTTAATCAGAAAACAACTTTGTTCTAGCAGCTAATTAGAACCAGGAGTGAGCCTGCAAGAGGAGAGCAGACCTTTCTCAGCCCCGGTGCACCGTGGGAATGGAGGTCGGAGGTCAATTTCAAAATTAGTTAAGCTTGACGGGCTGCCACTGACCTGCACAGGTGCTCCCACTTCCCCTGCTGCTCCGCGCTTCCTTCCAGCCGACCTCGCCAACCTCGGGGGTCACAGACGTCGGGGCCCCAGTTTTCCTCCTCCTCCTCCGCTTGGCTCCCCGGGACCAGTCCTGATCCATTAGCGGGACCAGGAGGAACCGTAGGCCTGCTGAGAAGACCAAAGAGCGCAGTGAGCTAATGCAGAGCTGGAGCAGGAGAACACACTCAGGCTAAGTGTTTGCACACCTCACCTCACTGTCACAGAGCACCTTCAGTAAACCTCACTTTAATTTAAGGGTTAAATCTGCTCGTACACACACACACACATGAAAACAAACTCCCCTCACCCCCCCTCTCCTCTTTACTCTCAGTAGGTTTTTTTGCAGGAGGGGGGGGTTGTTGTTGGCGCGAGCTGAGCTCGGCCGTTGTTTTTGAGCCCCGCTGCGGTTGTGGCCTCCCGCTGCTCGGCCTGCCATGTGTAATTAAACATTTGGCCTCCACAATTACTCAGCAGTGTACACATGCCAGTGTCGGGCCGCGCAGAATATGCATTTCAAAGAGCACCAATTCCCTTAAAAGTGCTGAACAGACAGGAGGGGAGAACCTTTGGGGTGGGGCAGGATGGGTTGGAAGAAAGGCGGGGAGGTGGAGGAGTCCACAGGGATGGACTGATTAGAAAATAAATTAAAGTTGAAGTAGAACTTGAAAGTGGACTTCACAATGGAGGCATTGTTTGGCAGGTAATGGATTCAGCCTCCGTACAGTCTGTGCTTAAAAACACCCACGCTTTGAGCTACATGCTAGCATCAGTGTGCGAAGAAACATGCAGGTATAGAACATGAGCATCCACGTCCACATGGCAGTGCTGAAAAACCTGCAGGAGTGGAGCATCCTAACATCAAAACCATCTTGGTGCTGCCACTGGCCTGCTGTTTACCTCCCTGACAGTAATGAAATGCACACACAGCCGCCGCCGGACAACAGAACTGCACAGAATTTATGCAAAGACATACATTAACATTCGACTTTGTGTGTCCACGGGTGAAAAGGTTCTAAATTGCAACCTGCCATTAAGAGAAATAAATAAATAAGAGACAGAAGCAGGCGTTCTTGTTCTGTGTGGAGGTAAAGGATGTTTACCAGGAGCTGTAACAGCTGCTCGCATGAACAAATCACATCTTTCTGCTCTTTTTTTACCCCTGTGTGCTTGTTTTGGATGCTTAACTCTTGAGCCCCTGAGTCTTTGCCTGGTAGACCCTTCTAGTAATCCAAAAAGTGTACACAGACATTACAGCTCCCAGAATTTGTTTATGCTCCTCTTATTTTGGATTCTATTTCAGCAAACATGACCTTCAAGGACCTCATCAGTCCTGTCACACACCCTTCAACTCCTCGTAACCCAGTCAGAGCTTCGCGGAGACACTAAAGCTCCTCGTGAAATGACAAACCAGCAGCTCAGGCGCTGGCAAGAGCACCCAGACAAATACGACACCCGCTGCAAACACCGTATCGTGACTTGAGGAGCAGCGCTGTGGCATCCCGCTGTCACTCAGACTCTCACGGAGAAAACAAACCCCTCTCCTTCCTCTCCAGTTTACCCAGACATGCGAATCTGCCACTTTCCTCTTATTGATAAGCTTAGACAAAAAGAAGAAGCAGGAGCAGAAAGAGATGAATTTTCAGTCTGTGTATGCAGAGAGCAGGAGAGAGAGAGAGAGAGAGGAGGGAAAAAACAGCCACAAACACTCATCCTCCAGAGTCCCCTCTGTGAACAATGTGGATTTTAAAAGAAGAAACCTCTCTGCCAGGCCCTTGTCAGCGCTGAAAGCTAGCAACACGTCACACAGACGTTGGCAGCACCACCTGCCTGTGAGGCCCCAGCATCCCCTCTGCAGCCTCTTGTGTGCCATAGAGGTGCCTGTGTCCATGTCCCACTATTGTGGCGTGGACTAGAGGGGGTATTGTGAACCTTGTCAACGGCGCTGCCATCTCCGTGCCAGCTGGCCCGGTGTAAGGGGCGAGCGGGGAACAATGCAAAGATCTGTGCACAATGAGCAGCCGTGGAAAGGCGGCATTGTTCCGCCACGATCGGCCATGCCAGCCTGCAACAACTCGTTAAAGTGAATGAAATTTCATCCAGAAGCGCTGCGTTGTGTTTGAGAAAATGTGCTTGAAATGTAGAGCAAGGTGCACCTCTCCTCTTAAACGTCCACATGTGCAGCCTGCAGCCTTTAAGTCTCTGAAATCAAAGAGTGAAAGAAGGAAGGGGAGGAGCGGCTTTAAGGGAACGTCTGGAATCCATCTGAGATTGAGAAATCCGACCATCGTGCTTGGATCCAATTGAATGAGGCAGGCCTGAGTAACACGCTCCGACACGGCCTTTCTCTTCCTCTAACACCCCGGCCATGTGGTCCCCGAGCCCTGCCAGGAAAGCATGTCACAGCTCATCACAGTTGCGAATGAATATTCATGCAGCGGAGGGCGCCTGTGTGGAAAGTATTTACGTGTGTGTTCCTTTTTTTCAGCGTGACAAAGAGAGAAAGTGAGTTAATGCGTGCGCGTGTACTGTAAGTTTGTAAAAGTGATTCCCGGGATGCAGCCGCGGGACTCTGCTTCCGACATGGCCGTCGCTTGTAACACAAGGCGCGGCTCCCACCGGCGTGCTGGCCAAACACAGCCGTGAGTAAGAGTCAGTGTTGGCTGGATTGCGAGGTCTCTCACACACTGTCTGGATGCAAAAACACACACACACACACACACAGAGGAGAGAGCGTGCAGACACACACACACATACGGACGTGCATTGGCTGCCAGAACTCCACAGATGTCCTGGCTGTTGCCGCATGTGAGTCAGCGCGGGCCGGGCTCTTTGATGGCGAGGTCTGGTGTGAGGTTCGGGGTGTGAGGATTGAAATGCAAGGCAGGTGCACTGTCACATTTGGCTTCCAGGACATTCTGATGCCCAGATTGGCCCCTGACCTCTCAAACAACAGCAGGCCTGCCATCTTTGAGAGGAGGAGGGTGACGCAAGCGCCTCAAAATTCAAGCGAAGAAAAAAAAAAAAAAACCTCTGTGAGGATTTCAAATGCAGCAGAACAAGTCTGAAAAAGTTAGTCACTGACTCTGAACTTCAAACTTTTGGGCAAAAGATGCAAAAAAGTTGCGACACCAAATGACAACTCTGATATGGCTGAACTCGTTGTTCCCACAATGACTAGATTAGCATTGTGGGTAGCGTGCACGGCGCCAGCATGGATGACATTTGCGAGAAGAAAACTTCTGAAGATCATAAATTTACTTTCAGATGTGCGACTTTGAACATTTGATGGTGGTGAAAAGTTCTGTGAAAGGGCTCCAACTTTTCAAACTTCTTGCATTTTTTGATAATAGTTTGATTCAACACAATGAGCTTCACTGTTTATGATCCAACATAAACGCTCACATCTTTATTTCAAAGCAGGTCAAGTCAAGTTAAGTAAAAAAAATCTGCCAATGGGGTAAGAAAATTTTACTCATTAAGTTTCTTGAAACTAGAATAATGTCTTAATGGAAGAAACTTTTCTCTTGTCTCATCTGCAGATTTTTTGACTTCAAACAAACAATTTAGATCTTATTTTTGTCTTTAAATGACTTGAAATAGGACGTGTTTTTGGACATGTCAGTTGAATATGCCTCATATTAAGTCAAAAAAGATATTCTTCATGAAAATCAGACATTTGCACTTGCTTAGATGTCAGTTTTTGCAGTTAAAAGCCACAAACACTTGGTTTCCTGAGAAAAAAAGACACGAACTGAAGCCGTGACATCCAAGACTTTTGTTCTGTAATTTTCTGAACCCTGGTAATGAGACCACAAAAATAACACTTCCTAATGCGCCTACAGCACACACTGCTTACAAGCGGCTCGGCAGAGTGAGAACGAAGCCTCCGATGAAGCCTGGAGTACAGGTGTCAATGTGATTAATTGCACCAGGGAGGAGAATTAGCAGCCTGCTAATCAGGTCGACCAAACAAGGAGGGAAAATTAAGTTTTTAAAGTGTTAGTTTTTCCTACAATCACAGCCGGTTGGAACAGCAGAGGGAAGTTTGTTAATGGCTCATAAGTCCATCCCTGAGGACCAAATTATCCTGAAGGAAGCGCTCTGTTTGGAGAGTGCCAGCTCAGATTTTGCAGGAGAGTTAGCGTCGAAGCAGCTCGGCGTAAAGCTTTGTCACCGAGGTAGAAGAAGAAGAAAATGTCTAATTAAAGGAAAACAAACTCTGAGCTTGGCCACACAGAAAACAGGAAGTGGAAATCATATCCAATCAGGTGTGGCTGTTCATTCTGAGGGTTTTCCATTTATGAAAACAACGACTTCTGACACCAGGGTGATGAATGATAGAAAAACAAGCAGTGGAGTCACCTTTTTCAGGTTTCACACCAAGATATGAGCGGGAACATCTGGCCTCGCCTGAAGACACGGCCCTCACGATGTGTGCAGACATTTAGGGTCAGTGAGAACGGCCTCCTCTCTCCACCCTCTGGGTGAATATTCAAATATGTGACTTCCTCCTCTGAAGACTTCTGCACCTTTCACACCTGCCAGCGCTTTGCTGCTGGATGGAGAAACCTGATCTGCTGCGAACATGTGATTTCACTCAGGAGAGGAGGGAGAAGTCATCAGTCAGGTTCAGTTTGAGTGAGCCGCAAACACGCAGAGAACAACCAGCCCAGGCCAGACACACATCATTTGTTGTGGAAGAAGTATGCATCACAGCGTAAACAAAGCCAGGTTGGAAGGCATATGATGGAGTTTCAACTGGTGGCTCCAGACTGGGCATAAGGAAGTAAGCCTTTCATATCCACAAACACAGGAACAGAAGTCTCCAAACACGAGCAGCAGCTGGCACACAAACACCACTCGCACTCACTACTACTTGTGTTAAATGTTAATGTTCAGATTCCTGAAAACAGGAGAAAACAGGGTGCTCGGCGCTGCGCCAGGATTCCTCATAGATGCAACAAACAAAGAGGAGCTGACCAGGCTTTGATATTTCAGACTGTATCGACTGAGGGCCGGAGATTCATTTGGAGCGTCTGCAATCAAGCACCTTCAAAGAAACTGATCACGTGAAATATTGATGCTTTATCAGGTTAGTGAAGGGCTGATGCTGCAGCAGACTGGAGGTAGTTTCTCTTCAGGAATACAGGAAGTCTTCATAACTTCAGATTCTACTTTCTGTGAGTTTGAGTCACATCCACGTGCATTTACAGAGATTTTTGGCGCCAGATTCTTTTTTATTTTGGAGGGAAAGGTTTGGTCAGACTCGTTGACAGATGGACCGAGCTCCATTCAGGTAGACTTTCCACTCCTCCATCCAAATCTGTAATTGCCTCCCTGGGAGTAGTTCTAATACCTCGTCCTGAATGAGATTAATCCAACACTAGATTCTGTCCACCCATTCAAAGATTTGAGCACGAAGGCCGTGAATGAAGCGTCTGAATCCCCTCACTGTCATCTGCTCCCCTCTTCCTGGCGACGTTCCTCTCCAGCTCCACCCCTTCTACTCTGTCTCTCAATCTCCCTTTTTTCTCCCCTTTCATTCACCCACCACCTCACCAACTGTCCGTTGGAGGAGAAGGAGTTCCTTTTCTTCCTGAGAAAGAGAGTCCAAACGGGCGATGGAGAGAGAGAGGAGAGAGCGCGTGAGGCAGGACATGAAACCTCTTCCCAAAGCGCTTTGCCCACCCAGGCCAGAGCCTCTCAACTCACAGGCATTTTCCAGCGCTGTGAATTTTTGTGCAGGTAAAGATTAGCAAAGGGCCCTCGGCAACAAAGCATTCAATCACATTCAAGTAGGGCCCTGTATCAAATGCGCCCTCCACCTCCACCTACTTTAGGAGAGCAGCTCTTTCTTCTCGTCTCCCTTTTTACTCTCGTCTTCTCTTTGGCTTGGTCAGGCTGAATTGCCTTTGAAACCGGCATCTCTACTCCCCACCCTTCCCTTTTTCCCCTTCATCTCTTGTCAATCCAAGAAAGCCAGGAAATGAACGCTCTTTGTGGGATTAATTAATAGCGGGAGCTGGTCAGCGCGCTAGCTGGGCTGTAATTGCTACTCAGCAGAGGGAGGAGGAGGGAGGGAGGGAGGGATGGGTCGGAGGAGAAAAAGTTTGGGTTGCAGTTTTTTGGAGTGCAGAGGGGGTGTTCCTGAGCGCTTTGAACTGAAGGGCTCTGCTGCAGTGGATTAAAGTGAGAGGAGAGAGATAGAGGAGGGAGGAGAGGGGGGCTTTGAAGTCTGCTGAGAGGTCTAGGAGAAGAAGAGGGAGAAGAAGAAGAAGCGAAGTTGGGTGGTAGAAATTCTGTTTGGCAACATCAAACAATGTTATCACCCTCTTTCACCTGTTGACACTCACGGGTGAAGACACTAAGATTGGAGCCGAACGTCCTCCTCTTCCTCTTCACGTTGGTATGAGAAATCTCCGCCGAGGACACCGAGATGCTGATTCGTTTTGTTTGCGTGGTTCACGCCGGGTTGGTTCGGCTGCTCATCTCCAGCTATCTGGTGCGTTTCCAAAAGCGTCTTCACCTGAACCCCGGGGTCAGTCTGCTGCGCGTTCATGAATGTTTGAGCGCTTCGTATCATTAGAATATGTTTTTCCCACCCTACTCCCACACACAGGCGCATCCCTGCTCAAAGATTTTACTTTAGTGCGCTGAAAAAACCCTCGAAGGTCACCAACTGATTACTGAGAAAGTTCACCTTCTAAACATCTTTTATTCACAGTGTAAGAGTTTAGCTTATTAATTCTCTAACACTCGCAAACAGATTATAGTCTTGGCTTTTGTTCAATCAGAGTTTGTAAAAAGTTCAGAACAAAGTGAAGCAGAAGTAAATAAATAAATCAGAATTTAGCAGCAAAAAGAAAATGAGCATGAAAACAAAAGTGAAAATTAAAGTTGAATTCATTCCTTCTTTATGTTTGAATCATTAGAAAATCACAAAAGTGGAGAAATCTGCTGGTTTAAAGCCTTTAACACTCACTCATGTCCACACACACTCTTCTCATCAAAAAAAAAACAGGGTTTATGTAAATTTTTAAAAACTTTGCAAATGGACTTTTTCTGCTTTTTTGCTGAACTGTCAAATTAGAGAGCGAGCGGCCAAGCGTAGGGAGACTTAATCATAAATAATCTTTTTTCTGAGGGAGATTATTCAGCAGAACTGACGCACGTAGGAAAACACTCTGAATGTGCTGCTGTGCAGCGGGTTAGCATTGTGTCTTCAAATTAAGCTTTTAATGATGAAAAACTGAGCAATCTGACATTAAAACAATCAATTTAAGTGAATGAAGTGTGCAGTTTTATGAAAAGACTCCAATAGAGTCACTGAAATTAACAGAAGTCTGATCACCAAAGCCTGAAGATGTGAGTAATTCTTTTGCTTTTATTCTTAGTTGTGTGCATCTTACAGGAGATGGTTAACTTTTTCTGCATTTTTCATGCAACAAATGGTTAAAAATTGGGTAAATGTTGCAGCTTTTAGAAAATCAGAGACCCAAAATTTAACACAAAGCTTCACAAAACTAAATGATGCATGAGAAAATATTATAAACGAGGACTAAATAAAACATCATCATTAATGGAGTAAAAAACCACACACGTAACTAAACTCGGAGAATCGGTGCATATCCACATTCACTCGTCTTTTACATGTGCTCCGTATGTGCACACACTGAACGGACAGTCATATAAAATTCAGGGGAGAGAGGGATGTGGAGGGCGAGGGAGGGGAAAAAAAGTGATCCTTGATTTTTATGCAACGCCTGTTCAAAATTCAACTATCCTTGAGGCGCGCTTGTGCAACACTTTGCTGATGTCTGGAGGCCTGTAATTGTGCACACACATCAATTATGGATCTGGGTGGTGGTGCTCCTCGCCTCGGCGCCAATCAGAGCAGGGCGGGGACTGGGGGGGGGCTGTAGCTGGTCGCTATCCCTGGGCGCTCTTTGGTGGAGCGGTTTGATTACAGGTGTAGGCCTTGTTACTGTGCGTGGAAGTGGTCCCCTTCTCTGTCCGGATGAGGGGGCATGTTTGAGGCAGGGAGGGAGGGAGGGGGGAGGGAATTAGGGAGGAAGGGATGGTGGTGGAGGAGGGGTGGAGTTTGATTCGGCCATCACATCCCGCTAACAATTTCTGTCAGGTCCCTGGAGGTTCCCTAATGAGCCCCACCGACACGGCCGAAGGCGAGATCCCTGCGCCGGCCCACTGAAGTGAGAAGCCAGAGAGATCGGCACCTAGCAGCCTCGCAATTATTAATCAGACTTTTCCCTCTTTCCACTCCCCCTCTCTTTCCCTCCTTTCACTCACTCTCTCTTTTACTCTATTCATCTGTTAGTCAAAGTGTTCCCCAGTTTCTCTTTCACAGATCTTTTCATGCTCAAATCTGTTGCTTTAGAAAGAGCAAAGGTTTTCAGAGAAGTAGAAACAGACAGCTGTAATCAAATATAGATAAAGCTTTAAGTCTTAATCAGTATATTCACACAAACATGTCTGTTTCTGTTGAATTTAAACTCACACACCATCATGTTTCTGGAAGCTCTGCAGACTTTTGGGAGCTCTGTTTTCTGCTGCCATGTTTGCTCGCTGTAACAATATTAGGAACACAGGAGAAGCGAGCTGATTTGTAAATGGCTGATTACATCAAGTTCAAAATCAGCGTCCTGCTGTGAGCATGTGAGTCAAATGAAAACGACGCTTCCACCAATTTGGGGATTTTAAATTTTGTGGATGTGATTAAACACTCGTGGAGGTGGTGAAAGATTCTGTAACGGAGATATTTATATTTTTAAAAATGTGTCACAATCTTAGAAATCACTGTTAAAATTGATGATAAAATTTCATACCTAAGTCTTTGTTTAGCAGATATTTAAAACCAACACTGTTGTTTTATGTTTTGTTTTACAAGCTATTTATCACTTGGTACAATCTGGTTATTTTGCAGAAAAAAAACTCAACCTAGAAGGCATTCATGCGATAGTTTTTGGTATTATAGTGCCAAAACAGCACTTCTGTCCACAGAAAAAGTTGGATTAATATGCACAGCAATTTGAGATCAAAATTAAACAAATTGGGGGAAACTACACCGCTTTTATTTTAGTTTTTGCAGCTTTTACTCTTTAAAGTTTTCTACGTTTCATCAGATTAATCCTGACACATTAAATTCTGGTTATTTTCATGTGCTGTAGGATATCTCAGATTTTATTTTAACATTCTTTTATTTTTGTGAGCATAAAAAAGCAGCTTTTCTGTTCATCTCTGTTTCTCACCTCCACTCATGCCTGCTGTCATTTTCTGAATCTCGCCGAACAAATCAGACGTCCACGGCTGAAATAAAAGAGGAGAAGAAGAAGAAGAGACAGTCTGTAAGTTCAGAGTTACTCCTCTATGTGTCTTTTTAAGCAGACCCCCTCTTGTGGCCGTCAAACAGCCCCATTAACAGCAGCATAATGTACAGCTCCACTTTCACACACATGCAGACACTCCTCGCCCACACACACACACACACACGCACACACACACGCACACACTGTTCCTCCATGGAGGGGAAAAAAAGGGAAAGTTGCTCGTCTAAGTCTGGGCTGACTTGGCCTGAGGCGAAATCTGACCTTTGCTCCACAAAGGTGAAAAGCTGTGTTCTCATTGGTTTGAGAAAAATGCCTCCAGAAGTAACATTTTTCCCTCTTCACATCTCATCTTTTCATCAGTTATTGTGTTTTTTTTCCCTCCTCTCTTCTGTGCGCCGTGTGTGTATGAGTGAAAACCTCCCGTAGCCTCCCCAGCCCGCCCCCACCGACCCCGAACCCCTTCCTCCTCCTTCCAGCCGTCTCTTTCCCTGACAGGCCCTGATGCTGCTGTAACATTTTTATCACCGGGCAGCTGCACACCTATGAGCCAGGGGAGGTGAGCGCTAAACAATGTTGCAGGTATTCCACAGGGTCGCCGCTCCGGAGGTCAAGTTCAGGACCTGACTAAGACGAGGATTGTTGACCCTGACCTGGAGGAAATGATGTTTATTTTTCTAAAGGAGACACAATGATTGAACCGCCACGCTCAATAAAACAGCCTGTTTTCTTATCGTAGCTCTGGAGCTGCTGCACAATTCAAAGACCAGCTTGTTGCTTATTTCTAATCATTCATACTGATATTTATGATCATGTGGGAAATGTAGCTTTAACCTCTTAAGGCCCTGCGTACACATTACATTTCTACTTAATTTTTTAAAAACTTTAATCTATTAGTCACATTTGGAGTCACTTCTTATGTCATTTTTTGGTGATAACAGAACTTTACACCCATTTCAGTAAAAAAAAAAACAGTGCACTTATGTACAATAAGATCTTACTTATAACAAATAGCACACAAAAAAAAAATGCACATCAGATAAAAGCTCGGGTCTCAAGAGGTTAAAATGAGGCTGCACAACAAACCAAAAACTTCAATTTTTGCAGTTTTGAAAATTTTCTGTGAAGGTAAGTAATCCTGCTCTTGTAAAAACTGTTTTTGTAACCAACTAATAATGCAGCAGAAACAGTTGTTTTTTTTTACAGATAACATTTACAGATACGAACTTTGATATTTTAAAACAGCTTTTTTTACTGTTTTTTCACATCAACAAGCTTTTGAATTTTTACTTTTGAACATCCTCATCTGTAGCTCAAGTAGAAACTTTTAAAAAATCACAGTATGAAAGTTTTGCAATAACAAATCATTAGAAATGGAAATGTGAACTTATATGAGTAAATATAAGATCAGTTTTTCTGCATTTCTGACTTAAATTTAATTTTTTTTCTGCGATGCTAAATTAAACTTTCTCTGCAGCGTGGAGACGACCCGCTGAGCTGCAGTTGCAGAGCTGCACATGATAACTACATCAGGTGTGAGGCAGCACCAACGAAGAAGAAAATCTGAGGTGTGTGTTTGAATGTGTGAGTGTGTGTGTGTGCGTGTGTGTCCCTAGCTGAGGGAGTGTGTGTGCTGGTGGGGGTGAGTGATGGAGAGGGGGTGAGGAGGAGGTGGTTGTGGGTGGGAGGTAGCCCCGCTGTTTGGCCATACGCTCCTGCCTTCTCTTGCCTTTTCAGCCTGGCTGACCAGAGAGCTCATTTGCATTAGCGGTGTGTGTGTGTAACTGTGTGTGTAAGTGTGTGTATAGCTGTGTGTGTGTGTGTGGAGGAGAGAGAGAGAAAGAGAGAAAGAGAGAGAGAGAGAGAGAGAGAGAGAGGGGAGGGGGTTGGATTTTGCTCGAGGCCTGTCTACTCTTTCAGGCAGTAGACTGGTGTGTGCATGTGTGTGTGTGTGTGTTTGTGTGTGTGTACGTGTGGCAGCATGCAGGGAGGGGATCACGCACTGGCAGAGAGGACGTGTAACATCCATGTAGCCCCGCTAATCAGGGGCCGGCTTGAGCTCCGGCCAACGAGCCGCCGCCGCCGCCGCGGCCCCCACGCTCCCCGCGCTCCCTCCACGCCATGTGAAGAAATGCAGATAATGGCGCACGCTGCAGAGCGAGAGAGAGGCATGCTGGGAAAACGCTACATACATGTAGAGGTGAGAGCGGCTGGTGGAGTTCAGCATATGGGGTGGTATCCTGCATGTGTGTGTGTGTGTGTGTGTGTGTGTGTGTGTAAAGGCCACGCTCTGACAACCCACCAGCAGCTCTTTTCCATTGCAAATGCTGCCTCATTTGGTGAAGTGCTAGTGACCCCTATGGGCAAGAAGCTGTGAATTTTGGCTATTCATGATGTGCATGGCTGAATGTGCACCAACACTGTGCACAAGAGGAAAAAAAAAAATCATGCACATGGCGTGAAAATCCTCTGAATCTGCTCCTCCAACTGCAGCAGGGATGGTAAAAATTCTGCTCGCTCTTCTCGTGGAGTTTTAAGGTCATAAATGTCCAAACAGTGACTTTAAATTCGAAGACAAAACTGAGAGTGGCTTCACAAAAAGTCACAAGCCAGAAAAGAGAGGAAAAAAAGGGTCAAGATTTCCCAGCAACCCCTCTGTTTCATCCACAAAACCTCCTAAAGCGTCTGATCCACATCTAGAAAATATCAAATATGACACAAAGGGAAGATAAACAGCAGGATGAGGGTGTAAAAGCTAAAGGAGCAGTGCGGATAATAACCCCAAAGATGTGGAGACCCAGACCCTATATGTTCCTCTTTCACCCGCTCGGGATCCCTAATCCTGGGCTTTGGGAGGGGGGATCGAGGTTGAAGTTAGTGTAAGATGCATTAGTGTCTCCTGCTCTAATCCCTACTTTTTTCCTGAGCCGCTTTTGTGGTTCGTTTTTCCCTCTCTCTCTCTCCTCTCTCCCTCTCTCCTTCCTCCTTCCCCTGACCGGCTAAATCCCGGCGGGGCCCGGCGGAGTGACAGGCCCCCATTCAGCGGTGCGCTGGGGGTGACAGCTGGTGAGAGGCCCGTGTGAAAGAGCGGCGCCCCCGTGATGCCTGCGACACCTCCCTCACAGAGCGACGGGGACGGAGCGAAAGGCCGGGCAGCAGCTGAGCCATCGTGGCCCCCAAACTGGCCTCAGAGCGGGGACACAGGCACTCACCAGTCTGAGGTGCTAATCCACGATTTGGCTTCAGTTTTGGCGAGCGAGGCGGTCAGTAAAGTACATTTACTGCTGCTGACCTTTGACCTCCAGCGAGTATCCACCTTGCTGTTTGATTTTGTCTTATTATGGCGCAAAAACTGAATCAAGAAGAATAAAAAAAAGCTTGGTGACACCAGGTGGAGTGACGTCTGCTAACACCAGAGCTCCAAAACACAATTATTTATGTAGAAAAGTCAAGGATTTTGACTTCAGCCGCCATTTTCTCTAACCCGGACCAGTTTTGACTTGCTTGTCAGATTTGAACGAGGCTCCACAGTTTCCATCTACTTGATCCAAACGCCCTCCCTAAAGCGCCGCAGTTCTGCTCTCAGCTCGGCTCTCTGCTCCGTTCAGTTCATTAACAAGGCCTGTAGTGTTGTGTGTGATGAGGTGGACCTACAGGAGTGTGTGTGTGAGTGTGTGTGAGTGTGTGTGTGTCCCGTCTGGTGCTGCCATGTTCCTCCTCTGCCCCCGGCTTGCTCGCGTCGCCTCGTGTCCGTCAATCTGCGCCCTCACCTGCACCTGTTTGTGCATGACTTACTCCACGTGTGTGTGTGTGTGTGTGTGTTCTTGGAGTGTGCTTCCTCACACTTTTCTGCATGTGTGTGTGTGTGTGTGAGTCTGTGCCTAACGAGGGTCTCTGGTCCATATGTGACTTCCTCATTAACGGGCCCACATGACAGGGACAGAGGCGCTGGCCACTGGCCCAGAGTCGGGGCTGACACCGCCGGACCCCCAGACGCCAGCAGGACCATGTGTGTGTTTCTATGTGTGTGTGTGTCTGTGTGTGTGTGTGCGTTTGGCCACAGATGCCCTAACCATGTGGCCCCCTGTTCTCTCTTCCAGTTAGGACCACTAATTACAGGCTGGATCCCTCCCTCCACCTCCATCCCCGTCTTTCTCCCTCTCTTTTTGTCTCTTTTTGAAGTGATAATGGCGTCATCGGGTCGTAATTGGCCGGCTAAGATTGATCGTAATTGATAGGAATTGTGCCGCTCCGTGTTGTTGTTTGCTTTAACTTGCAGCATCTCGAAGAAAAACAGCGATTTTCGGTGCAACAGGGGCTAATAAACAGAAGCAGAAGCCGAAAATAAAAGTTTGACAGGAGCAGAAACGACAGACAAACTAGTAGCACACAACAGTTTGAAATGCTCCATGTTGGCGGAGTGTGTGCCACCGCGCGTGTGTGTGTGTGTGTGTGTGTGTGTGTGTGTGTGTGTGTGTGTGTGTGCACCAGGCAGGAAGCCACAGGAAGTGATTGACAGGCTGTCACCGAGAAGGCTTGCTTTTTCCGGAGACTTCGAGTCAACTGCGCAAAACTGCCTGGCGTACCTGGCAGAGGCACAATTGGATAACAAGCCGCGGCTGTTTGTGCCACATTCAGCGGGGAACACGGGCAACAACAAATAATGTCAGAGAGGAGGTTTTTTTTAGTGGACTCAGGGAGAGTTTAAGGAGCTGCAGAGAGGAAACACAGCGAGTCACAGTCACTGCAGAGGTTTGAGACGAGCGTTAGCAACCAGGAAGAGACGCTCTTTGACTTGGAGCGCTCTGCTCTGGCACCAACTGTAAGACATAAACACGAGCTTCACATCTCCACTGATTTTCAATCACAACACCGGCCTCTGATGAAATATTATTTGAGGTAATTATGTTTTCTCCCACACACTCCTTCATTGCACTTACACTTCAAAAATCAGCATTCGCCATGTGCTTTGTTAAACATAACACTCCATGTGTAATTAGATGGTGTATTTTTCTTTTTAATTTCCACTTCTGCTTGTTTTGCACCATTTTTTTACACACTTAGCTGAATCTAAAGAGTAAACAAGGAAGTAAGAATAGTGTCAAAACTATAACAGATATATTTCTGTCTCATTTCCAAGATGTTCCTCTCAGATTAAGATGACAGCAAAGCTTTCCAGGATTTCTGGGAGTTTTCTGCGACCTGCGACCAGTGTCCTGAAGATGCCCACGGCCTCTGACAACCACCAGCTGCTCCTCGCCACCCTCCCTGACCTCGTTATTTCCAGGTCCGAGCTCTGATGCTTCCTCTACCTCTGTACCTGTCTGGTTCACACGTGTAGCTTTTCCTCCGTTACATACATGACCACAGCAGGGTCACGGGGCTGCTGTCAGGGCGACGTGAATCCTGACCTTTCGTCTCAAAATCTTTCCGTTGAAAACTTCTCCAGAGTTTTGAAACTCACAGAAACAGAAAGTTGAGGCCAAAATGAGAAGCGAGAGTCAAAAGTGGTGAATTTTTAATAAGTGAACCTGATTATTCATTGCACCATGGTTTGTTTGGCGTCTGTAGGTTGGAGAATAAGCGAGGCAATCATTACGGTATTGTTCCACAAACAAAGTATGATTATAATAAAGCTTTTATAGAATCTTTAAGAGGAAACAAGCAGAAAAGGAGGCTGATTTTCTATCCCGGCAGTTTAAAGGTGTGATAATTGCTCTTTTTTTTCTGTTTACCTCTGAATAATGACCCATCACACAGACGCTCACGCCCCAGGGGCAGTTTAACGTCCTCCGCAGATATCATTTTTCCCCTAAGCGGCTCTTAAACTGCCTCCTGGTGTTGAAATTAATTGCCCCCTGCCCAGACGCAGAGCTGACCCCAGACAGCCGTTTGACCTTTGACCCTCCAATTGTGTTGTTGCCTTTCGCGGGTAAACAGAGACAGGAGGCTGCAGCCTGTCTGCTGACCTCAGGCTCTGTCTGTCTGTCTCTCTGTCTCTTCTGCTGGTTGTTCAGTTGCTTAAATGAGGTAAAAGTAGAATTTTCTTGGTTTCATGCAGCTTTGTTGAGCTCCTAACCTGCTTTTGCCCATTTGTATCATTTTCCTGCTACTTTGTAACTATTTCTTAACTATTCACTCCCTCAATTTTCAACCAGTTTCACTCATTTTGGCTGCTTTTAGACAATTTCTTGCCTTTTCTTTCTATTCTTACCACTTTTCACCACTTGGATTCTTTCTCTATCAAAGGTATTTTTCAACAGTTTGTCTCTTTGGTTGAGCAGGGTTGAGTAAAACTGGTGTAGAGCAGAAAACATCAACTGCAAAACGATTCATTCTGACACATTTCTACCTACAGAAAAACTGTTTTCAACCTCAACTCTCAATGTAATCACATTGAGCTTACCTGTAATCAATTTGCTCTATAAATAAACTTTTATTCTATTCTATATCTGATTGTTTATGCCAACATGAAGCATGAAAACACTTCATTCCTCGTCTCCTCTCTCTCCTAAATATAGCACCAAACTGACTCCCAGTAGTGTATAGAAAATCATGAACAACCAGCTGTAAGGAGTCGTGGTAACTTCAGGGTTACAGATTATCTCCCTGCCTCTGCGTCTGCCAATCACACAATCTGTCCGTCTCCCCGTCGTCAACGACAACAAGCATCAGAGCCGAAGAGGAAAACTTGCTCCTGGAATAGAATCAGCTGTTTCCAGCTCTCAGGAGAAGCTCCGCTCACAGATAACGCTCAGATTTCTGTATTTTTGGTGCAACAAAGTGAAGGAGTGATGGAGTGAGCGGCTCCACCAAATGATTGGTCCAAATGTGCCGCTGGAGGCCCGGCAGAGCTTTGTCCTCCCTTAAATCCGTGTCATTTCTCCGCCGTGATTGCCCTCTCGAGACATCTTGTGGTGCTGATCTAAATGATTCAACCCCTCCACGTTATCTCAATCCCTAAAACTCAGCCCGCGGTGTTTAGGTTAAAGAAATCAAGTGAAAAAAGGAAATTAATTTTAACTCGTTTCACCTCTGAATGTGCCCCTGGGTTGCTGGAGGGCGGCGAGAGGAGAGGTCGTATGTGATAACAGCTATCTGCTGGCTGCTTATGGTCTGCAGCTCTTTCTCCCCCACAATGCACTGCCTGCATGGCTGCTCTGGGGTCAAAGAGGGAGAGGTGATGATTAAAACAATGGGTAAGGTTTCAGAGTCTTTCTGGATAGAAGTCTCACTCCATCCTGCTCCAGCTTTGCAGATGCAAACGTCTGGCTGTGCTGGAGGTTTTATTGCAAACGTGCGTCTGCGCTGTGTCTGGCAGGCTATCTATTCAACTCAGACATTAGTGGACATGAATGCAGCAGAAAAGCAGGGGGAGTAAATGAAAAGAAAGGATCAACTGATAGGATCTGGGGAAAGAAGCCTGGGGTTGTTAAAGGTAATGAATCTATACCTGTGTCTCTGCAGCCATTGTGGCGTATAATTGCGGCGCTGTTCTTCAGCGGCTGAGAAATGCCAAAGAGGGCCGCTCAAACAAAACACCTGCCCCTGCTGTTATTTTACAATATTTCCTCCCTGACACTTCTCTCCCCTGTCTCAGCCTTTCACTGGCTGCTCCTCGAAGGGTCCGACGAAGAAAGGCGGTTTTTAGAGAAAGAGAGAAGGGACGCCGCGCGGGAGACAAAGGGAAAAGAGGTGACATTATGACGTGCCTGCGATGTTAATTAAAATCAAAGAAAGAGTGCATTCACAGATACAAAACAATCCTTTGTGCAAGAAAGAAATCCTCTCTGACCCTGTGTGCTTTGAGCGCAGCGTCGGACATCCCCGTTTAATAACAAGCTTTACAATGAGATGTCACTTTCTGTGTTTCCTGGAGGATTCGGGCTCGCGTGGTGACGGGTTCATGAAGGGTGAAGCTTTACAAAGTATTTCATTTTGTTTCCTTTACTTGTCATCTAAGCACTGCTGTATATCACAGCCTTCAAGTCTTTGCTTGTCATCTCTTTTTAAGCAGATGATGTTTGGTTTGTTTTGTTTCATGTCAAACAAATTTATGTTTCTGATGTGCTTCATCAGCGAGCGTGTACACACTCTGAGCCAATCTGAGCACTCGCTTCCAGTAGTTTGTGTTGTCAGACGTGCCTTCTGCCACTTTCTATCTTGTTGTTATTGGACGGATGAATGCATTAAAGCTGACTTCACTATCTCAGGAAAGATTGGTGCATGAATGTATGAAGGAAGGAGAGCCCAGAGTCACTTCAGGGGTCGTCCGTGGGTCAGTGAAGAACCAGCATTATGATTCAACTGTGAAATATAAGTGATATTCTCCCACAAGATGAAAATTTGCCATTAAACGAAGAATGTAATGGAAGCTGAGACAACACTTCAACCATCTCAGTCTTTCTTCACTTTAAGACAAGTCATTAACTGCAACTTTACGTCCTCTCAGGTATAAAAAGACCAAAGCTCAAACAAAAAGGACATATTTAAACTTCCAACACTTTCTCTTTCAGGTAAAGTTATTTTTTAGTCCAGATTCATTCCCTTTGTACGGTACAAACACTGTAAGGATTCAACAGTTGCTTTGATATGACAGTGATGTAAGTATAATGATGGTTTGAGTGACAGAAAGTGAGAGATGAGCCTGGACGATTTATGTAGCAGATGATTATTTGCATTTCATTGCAGCCGTTGTACAGAAAGCTGACAAGTAGGACAATATGAGCTCTCTTCAGCTGTTCAAGCTACGCAGCAACTTCACTCACAAGTTAACAAGAAAGTATCAAAACTGAGGCCTTCGTCTGATGTAATCTGCACCCACTAGAAAAGAAGACAAAGTGGATGAAAATGATGTTTGTTGACACTGAAAACAGAGGAGAGCAGAGTGTGGAGGTGGACAGAGTGGAGCCATCAGCCAAAGAAACGACCTCGGATCAGCTTCAGAGCTGCGCAAAAGAGTTTAAGAGATTTAATATTTGGGAGGAAGGATTTCTGATTGAACACAAGTTCAAATGTCCTTCACAGGATGCAAAGTTTGGAGCAAACTTTGGCAACGAAAAAGAAGTGTGTAGAAGTATCATGACTCATGAGCTTCAAGGGAAGATCTCTCTGAACAAACATCCTCAGAGTGGTGTTGATCCATCAAGTTTGACTAAACTTTGGATGAAGAAAGAAAAAAAACTGCAAAAAACAGTTTGGCTCATAATTCGGTTAAAGCATCTCCTCACTAGAGCTGGGCAATAAATCACAAATTGGATTAAATCACAGTATTTCTTTAACCTTAAATGTGTCAGCATAGCAGATCCATTTTTTTGCAGTAGATGTTTTATGTTCTACTCCAGTGTTACTCAACTCTGCTCAACCAAAGAGATAAATGTTAAAAAACTACCTTTACAAGAGAAAGAATCTAAGAGGGTGAAAGTGGCAACAAAAATAAGTTTGAGGCGTCAGAAATGGATGAATAGTCTAACTTTATGAGACACTGAATGCTAGGTTTTCATTATCTCTCAGTCACTATCATCAACAATTCAAGACATAAAGGCTTGAAATAATTCACTGTAAGTATAATGAGTCTATCTGGGTTTCACTTTCTGACATGACTGACGAAATATATTTTACTTTTCATGATATTCTAATGTTTTGAGAAGGACCTGAACCTGTTTATGTTTGTCTTATTCAAAATGAGAATTATAAATGTAAAATAATATTATCTCCTTCACTATAGCAACTGATATCAACAAGACATGAGATGAGGAACCTAAAAATTATGGCAATTAGATCATTTTTGCAGATCCTTCAGCCCTGCTCTCATCCCTGCATCTCAGTTTGCTAAATGTTGTAAAGCTCTGACCCAAGAGGAAGAAGATGAAGCCTCAGGCCAAGTGTCCAATGTCTGGAAACCCAACCTGAGAGTGTAAATTGCTGGTAATGGGTTGTAAGATTGCAATCCAGCACACAGAGTTGCAGAAGCTTCTGGAAAGTCCTGACAGGATAAGTGATCCGGAGCTGGATGGAGCCGTAGGTGGTGCTGAACGCTCGCTCGGACACACTCAGTCTTCTCCAGAGAGCACAATTACTTCTCCTTCCTCTTCAGGACTCTGCAGGTAAACAGAATGTGTAATGTTTACTCGGTCACAGTCACCGGGGTGCTTGTCAGCATCAGGTACTTCTGAGTGGTCTGCGGGATCAGAGGCACGAGGGAGGCTGCGGCAGCGGCAGCGGCGACGGCGAGGAAGATGAAGGGGTAAGAGGGGAAGCTTCTTTTCGGTTCTTTGCAGCTGCTTGCAATTACCTGAGAGGAAAGAGTGAAGTTACCCACCGCTGAAGGCCTCTCTTCCCACTCATACCCCGAGGCTCTCTAATTACTCCACCAAAAGCCTGAATATCTGTCAGAACCAATCACACGCCGCCAGGAAACAGGGACATGGCGAGGCATTCATTTGTTTGTGAGGCAAACACTCGCCAGGCGCTTAGCACCGAATCAATGTTTGATTTATTAATGTGTGTATACAGGTCAGAGTGCTGCTGTGCTTTTTTATGACGGCAACAAAGGCTCTGAAAATAGAATTATTAGGAGCTACTGTTTCCTTTTCTGCTCCTTTGTTTTTAAGAGAAAGATTTTTGTGGCCTGGAAAGCAAAAGCCGACCTCGCCGACGAGAAGTTAGTCAGAAGTTGTTAGTGAAGGGCGAGAAAGTGAAAACAAACACAAGAGGTGCTTCTTCAAGATGATGATGATTCCTGCATCCTTCCCCCCCGACTCCTCTCCTCCCCCTTCGTCCTCCTTTTTCTTCATCTTCTTCACAGGATTGGCTTTGGAGTGCGGCCGTCCCCTCCTGCCATATGCTCGGCGCCGCTCGTCTTTTAGAACCACTTTGTCACTCTCTGCGGTTTGGAGGAAGACTTTGAAAGTGATGTCGCAGGATGCAAAACACCAAGAGAAGGTGGGCCAGCAGCAGACAATGATTAATACGGCTTTCAGACATCTCCTTGAAGGGAGCCCAGGCGTCATTGCATCGCAGCAGAATTACTTACGCTCAGGAGGGAGGGGGAAGCCGCACCATAATTCTTTGAATTGCCATATACGGATGTTTTTTAATTAAAATGTTTAGTGAAAACACATTATTCACAACCTTGAATTGCACAGGAGAAACTTATACTTAATGCATCAGGGGGAAAGTGTGGAGACTTTGTCACTTTCTCAGAAGACTCATCTTGATTTCCATGCCGCTCCTCCAAGGTTGAGCAGGTTGTTTTGCGCCTTCGATTCAAGTTTAAAGTGATAAATGAGAAGATTAGATTTGCACTTTTTCTACAAACTTTCAGGTGAAAGAAGCGAGGAAGAAAAGCAAGAGATGATGAACTTTTCAGATATGTTTCGATTACTCCCAAAGGCAGCAGCTTTCACTGACCTTTGACCTCAGATTAAAGAAGAGAGCAGACGTGTTTCTGTGGATGAAGCAGGCGAGAAAAGTGAGTACTGAACACTTTTAGGGGCAGACTTTTCTTAAAATAGTGCTGACTCATGCACAGTGACTACAGTTTGTGCTCAGAAACGAAGGAAGAGCTCACTTAGTCATGACTCATTGTGTTTCTCCTTTCCCCACACACTCACATTTACACACAGGAAGCTTTTCACACGCTTAATAAAACTACTGTCCTTTCATTTGGCAATTTATCCGCACAAATTAGAAGCTGCACGTCTCCCACAGATGAAATCTCAGTTAGTATCAACCATGCAAATTAAACTAACGCAGTCCATACTCCATTACACATATCATTACAAACCCCTGCCCCACTTCAAAACCTCCGCTACCAATAATCAATCTCTCCATGTTGGGGAATAAAATGCAAAGCGTTGAATTAACAAGCAGGCGTGACAGGCTGATTATTGATTTAATGTCAGCGGCTGCCTGGCACATACATCTCTGAGGCACGGCACACTATTAAAACCTCCTAACTAGGGTAATTGCATTAGACACCTTTTTATACCACTTTGTGCAGCTAATCGGCATGTAATAAGGAGAGGGAAGAGACAGCAGCCCAGAGATTCGCTGAGTCAGTGACTCTGAAAGAGGAGGAGAATAAGAAGTGTGAAGAAAAGATGACAGGAGGAATATCTTTGTTCTCTACCCCAACGATTGCAAAAAATGTGATATTTGCATCCTCATCCAACTCTCAGCACGACCCGGCGTGAGCGTGTGTCCCATCATCCTCTTCCATCACCTTTTCAGCTCTTATCCTGTGTTTTTATAAGTCACAAATGTGTAATAAACCTTCTCTCCAAAGCCTGCAGCAACAAACCGACCACTCCCCTCCTGGAGTCAGATCCCAGGACTGAAATCTCCTTCAGCCTGACCGTGCTCCAGGCCGCCTCCACTTCCTGTAGCTCCCTGAATGAAGATGTGAAACTTCATTACAGACCCCCCAACGAGGCCTGCGAGGGGGGAGATGGAAAGGGGATAAGGAGAGAGGAGAAGAGGGGTGGCCAGGTGCCAGGTGCTCCCTGTGACGGGACACCCCATCGCCACAGAGACGTGGGTCAGGGGCGCGAGGGGGGGGAGGAGAGGGGAGGGCACGCGCTCGGAGCAGCGGGGCGGCCGGGCTTGGGCATGAATTACCCGCCCGCTGAGCTGCTGCTTTGGGCTCGCTGGAGGAGAGGTCACGTACTCAGTGGCCCTCAAACGCACACACAGGCCTCTCTCAGCGACAACAACAAGGCTCTGTGTGCGGCCGGCTAGTCACAACAGCTATTCTGCATTTAGCACAAACACACACACACACACACACACACACACACACACACACACACACACACACACACATACAGAGGACGGAGGATGAATTAGGTTAGCTTCGTTGGTCAAACAGGACGGCTCTACGCGCAGCAGGGCACTAAACACAAATTATTCTCACTAGAATGCTTTTAATATCAAAGAGGAACCACACAATCAGAGGCTGGACTTCCATTTAGAGCGTCCTACAGCGCGGCGAGGCCACATAAGGCACCTTGTCCAAAGCACACCTGGACACAGGAGCTGTCTCTCTTCAGTGAATGTTTCTGAGGAGCAGTTAAATATCACTCTCACTTTACAGCCATCTCTTCTTCCAGTTTATCTCTGTCCAATCAAAAAAGACATAAATAAAACCTTAACATTAGAGATGCTCAATAACCTCCAATATTGGCTTAAATTGACGTTTACAGGGTAGTAAAACTGTCCAAACTGTTGCTCACATCATTGCTGAGAAGATTAATCACATACATTGTGACAACACTAAGATGTTTGGACATTTTTGTGACTTTCTTGTCACTCATATGATACGGCAGTGCCATGTTGATACTTTTTTCCAAGACTCAAGTTAAAGTTGTTCACTTATTTTGCACAATGTGTACACCTGGAAAGCCATGTTCGATTGATGTTTGCATCACAATAAAATTTAGGCATAACATGGTAATTCCAAAGTAGTACAAATGTTAAGTTGTTACCTAATAGTTTTGGTGTAAAAGGATGCATTTATCTGTATCGGGAATGAAAAGTAGGACAATATCAGAACATCAGATATCAGCAGAAAACCAATACTTAGCATCCCTCCTAAAACTGGAACGTGTTTCATCATTGATTACACAAAGTTATAAGGCCTCTACCTACAAAAAGAGTCTTTTAAATACTCAATACTTTGTTTTTTGATGAGTGTAATTGTGATGCTTTTTGTCTGCCTGGAAACTTTGAATCTGCAAAGACTTCTGGTAAGAAACTCACTGACAAACCATCATGAAGTATCAGGTAGAAATGCACGATAAATATCTGCAAGTTATCAGTTATCACCTCTGAGTCCTGTCAACACACAAACACAAACACTCACATGTGGACACGTCACACTAATGAGTGAAGAGACAAAAGTTTGCAGATGAGTTTCAGCGTTGGCGTGTGGATTCACACGAGTAACATTCTCACATTTCTTCCTGTATCTAATCAACATCATCTCATATTATTATCGCCGTAATGAAAAACGAATCAGTCTCACACGGATTAATTTGTAAAAGCAAAATAATTAAGACAAAGGTCCTGACAAATCAGAAAGACAACAACGTATGATGCGTGACAGTTTCCCCGCGTCCTCCCGCGGCGATGCGGGCCTGTCCTTTTGTGTCATGACTAGTCGCACGGTGGCATTAATCAGAGCGTCGTCCTATCTTATTAAGCTGAGCGGCGAGATGATAGGGAGGCTGCAGGTCTTTAATCAAGGTTAGAATAATCTGTGATGCTAGCTGATTATAAACGTGATCATCAGCAACATATTGTCACCTCCTAATCATCCAAATAAACAAGAGAGAGACCTGCCCTCGGCCCCGAGTGGAGGAATAAATTACACCAAAACACACACACACATGCGTGAAGCGTGCACACACTGTTAGCTTAAAAACAGCTCCACACGTGCACGCTCAGATATCTGCAGCACGCAGCACTTTCACATCAAATACTTCTGATGCAAATACCACGTTTTAAAGGCCTCTTTTGAAATGCTCTGCCTCTCAGCGATTGAGGAACGAATACATGGCAGAGGAAGAACTTGAAAGACATCCATCAAGACAGCAGATAAACAATGAAACAGCCCCTCTCAAGTCGATGATAACCTCAACTTCTTTCTAATCTACTTTCATGTGCTTTGTCTCCTTCTTTTATTTACTCCCACTCTTTTTATTCCACCTCTCCGGGGGTGATCCTCTCCTCTTTCCTCCCTCTCTCCCAGAAGCTCATTACCTCAGGACCGAGTCTCGCCTGTTTTCAACACAGTGAAAATTATAACACCGACCGGCGACGGCACTCGTTAGCAGCCTTGTCAATCATCGGCGCCGGGCAGAGGGGGGAAGAGAAGCAATCGGCGGCGGGGGTCAGCAATGAAGATGTTCATTCTCTATTCATCCATCACATCTTCCGGGAAATCAATTTACAGCGCATCAGCGTCACAGTGCCTCGACAACAGCGGTGATATGAAAGAAGAGGGAAACAAGTTCTGAGAGGAAGACAGAGAGAGCAGTGGATTCGTTTAGATACAATCTAATAAACGTCACTCACCCGCAGTTTTTTCTCTTTCCTCACCTTCAGGTTACCTGAACCCTCCTCTGGAAATCCTTTAATAACTTTATTTAAAAAACTGCTAACAGCTAACCACATTAGCCACTCTATCTCACTAAACCTCACACTTTTTTCGCTTTAAACAGTCCTATCCTACTCCTCAGTCCCTTTTACTTTCCTGTAAACGTAAGTAAGTGTCATCTCCACGATTCATTAGTATGGTTTGGATTTTTAAAGCACCTGAGAAGAGAGGGGATAAAAGACAGGTGTGCTTGGAAAGGATGAGGCGTTGGGAAGTAATTGGCGACGTAAAACGACCCCTGACACCGTCCACGTTAGTCGACTGCAGATGAAAAGCGCCTTTGAGCGGCAGTTCTCCACCGGACACGGCGAGCTTTGAGTAAACCTGAAGTGTGAGGTGAGAAATAGTCAAGTTGAAGTGACAGGACGCCGTGTGCACGTGTGTGTGTGCAAAAGTGTGTATTTGAGAGAACGGAGGGAGGCTTTCATTCCAGGAGATGTCATGCTGTTTGAGCAAACGCTTCTCCACGAAGGCCATCCACCGCCTGCTGCCGTCGCCGCCACCCCTGCTGTACTCCGCCTGCCTCGTGCCAACGCCCCCGACATGGCGGCCGCCAACGCCAGGAGCCCTCCCTACCACCTTCCCCCTCGTCTCAGCAGAGCAGATGTCACTCAATTGCCCTCCACCTCCGCTGAAACCTTCACCACCCTCACCCTCACCCTCACCCGAGCCGGTGTGCCAAGCAGGCGACACCCGACGTGTGAAGAGAGAGAGAGAGAGAAGGAGAGCGAGGGAGAGGTGGCGGCCACGTTGACGGGATGGTGAAGGAGGAAGGGGGTGGTAGACTTTTCGCACCCGCCTCCTTCTGCCCCCGAGCCACCCACCTCTCTCCCTCCTATAGCACACATGCCACATGCACAGTCGACTCCCCCCTTCCTCCCTTTCCTGCAAAAAGAGACACACTTTCCCCTCTTTCTCCCGAGATGACACCCCCTGCAGGCCTTTGGAATATTCTAATTCTGTTTCCTAACTCTTATTATGTGTGGAGTGTGTGACATGTGAATTGTAATTAGTCGCTCTGGGGTGAGCGGAGAGCGAAACCCCCACCTCCCCAAAAAGAAAAAGAACCAAAAATGAAAAAAATAAGACTGGAGGGCAAATAATACCCCATCCAATTTAACCCCCAAGTCACCACCTTGTGCTCCTGTCGCGCCTTTGATTTTGCAGCATAGGTGAACGCGCTCTTTGTTCGCCCTTCCGGCGTTGATCCATTCACTGCCACTGGAAGGTACAGTAGAGTATCTTCTTCAGTGGATCTTATCTGAGAGGGGGGGTCTGTATCAATAACCCTGCAGCTCCGATCTGCTGTCACAAAGGCCCGGGCGACAGGGGCTAGCTGTAGGGATGGGAGATAATGGTATCGAGGTGGTACTTAAATCTCAGCGAACCACGGCAGCTCAAGTAATTAGCGGATGGGATCCATACTGGGGGCGCTAAGCAGAGCTAATGCTACCCTGGGCTCTGCTGCTGGAGCAAAATTAGCAGTATGGGAATGTTAAGAGCTATCGCACGGATTATCTAGCCTGCTAGCTGCTCCTGCCACTCACTCTCTGCCTCCTCTGATAGACACCCAACAGGACGAGGAGAAAAAGGGGGGGAAAGGGAGAAGGAGGGGATTGTAATTTCACAGCAGTGTCAGAAAAGCCAGCCGAGGCCCCGTCTTTCCATTGAGGCTTCATTAGGACGAACAATGGACTTCCCAGCCATCTAATTAGACGAGGTTAATGAGGAGAGGAGGGCAGCGGCGGATCCCAACTGTGCATGCTGGGTCTGGGGCGGGGGAGATGGTCAAGGGGCCTGGGGGGCAGGAGGGGAGGGTCAACGCTGAGCATCTTACAAATGAGTGAGGAGCTGATGAGGAAACAATGAGATAGAGGGCTGCAAACTATGAGCAACACTGTCTGATATTACTGCAGGTTTTTACCATCCTATCCTTGCACTTTAAATCACATTTACCCACGAAGGGTTAGAAGAATGGATCCCAAAAGACTTTAAAAAACATCACACCCCCAAAGGTAAGAAAAAGAACCGAGACAATCAGAAGTTCAGACGATCAACAAACGGGAATCAGCTCGTTAACAACAACAGAGTCAGAGAAAACAACAACAACAACAACATCGTCGCTGCTATTAAGGATGCAGATAATTAATCAGTGAGGTGTGAGCGAGCAGGGGAGGGGTGGCTGAGAGAGACGCCACAGACGAAGGGATAGGTGTATGTATAGTGTACGTACAGACAACAGCAGTTAACAAGTGTGATGCTAAGCTGCAAAACATCACATGTAGGAGTTTCAGTTGCAGGGAAAAAGTACCAAAGCACCAAAAACAAGCTTTTTAAGACAGACAATGAAGATCACAACTTTGCAATCTATGTTGCTCATAAGCATGCAAAGTGATAGAAGAAGAAAAAAAGAAGTTTTAACCGAGCACAAATGGAAACTTGAGGCAAAATTTTACTGTGAGGAGCTGCACTGTAAAAACTGAAGACTTACCCAGAGCCACATTTACTACATCAGTCCATAAAAATGTCTGTTTTCAAGCTACTGCAAGACAAAAATTATGTCTGAATTGCTTGTAAGAAGGAAAAAATCTGCCAATGGGTTCAGAAAAAAGTTTCCTAATAATACTTTTCTTACCCCATTGGTAGATTTGTTTTTATCCTATCACAAGCAACTCAGACGTTTTCGTCTTTAAATATCTTTAAATGAAACTTTTTTCCTGTACTCAGTCGTTGCAGTATAGCTTTTAAATATCTATAGACATCAAACATGTAGAAATACACCAAAATAACCTAAAAAATGATATAAGTCTGCAGATCACCAAGTCTGTTTACCTCTCAGTGCAAGATGAAGATCGTCCTTCTTCTTCGTTTTCCTCTTCTGAAAGAAAAATGAAAACAGAATTAGTCATCTGCATTATATCAGCTTAATCTTTAAGGTCACAAGAAGCCACATACAGCTCAAATGTACCTGAAATGCTGGTTGAACGTGTCCAAGCTGCAGTGAAGTCATCCACCACTGGCTCCTGTTCACGGTTTGGTTTGTGCAGTTGATCTAGTAAAAAAAGAGAGAAAGTTAGGCTGTGTTTGGTTAAATTTGACTGGACTTTTTCCCATCCTCATCACAAGTGTTGGTATTTTGTTTCCCTCCACAAACTGTGGCTTTCATGCTTCCTCCATAACGAGGGATTCTGGGAAGCCCATTGCTAAGCTATTAGCTAACCGTACGGCTGTCCAAATGGGACACTAGCCCTTGGATGTGTAATTTTTGTGAACTGAGGAGACAAAAACAATGTTTCCAGCGCACATTACTGAAACCAAGAGATTACTGCTGCAGAGCCGAGTTTCTGCACACACACAGATTGATGTAATGTTGAGTAATGTGTGGGTCATGGTGTGGAGTAATAACCATAATCACAGTAGCTGTTAGGCTAATTTCAGATAGATTTTATGCCCCCATTGTAACCAAAAAGCCATTTTATTTTCCAATAACCAGAGACATAGATATAAGCCTCTATATTCTACAGTTTGCTCAGCCTCAGCCTCAGCTCCTTTCATTTCCCCATAGAAATGACGCCGCTGAAACTGACATGCGCGAGCAAAATGTTAATCAAACAAACCCATTTCTCCTCAACAGCTAAACCAAACAAACGGGCCTCAACTTTCCCATTCAAGTCAGAATGACAGCGTAACACAACACAACAGTGGCGAACGCAGCGTTCTTTATTCAGGGAACGTCAGCAGCGCGCTATTCTGTTGAAAATATCAACTTCAGATGTTGAGGGGAGGAAAAAAAGACGGGCGTTTTGTCTGCCTTTGTTGGTTCGGGCTTGATATGCCGCGTGAGCCTTTCAAGCCATTTGTTAGACTCAATTTCTTCCTCTGTTACATCTGCAGATTACGTTTCAAGCAAACAACCGGCAACATGAAGGCACGGCAGCGCTATTATGGTGAGAGAATGACAACTTGCATAGGTAGAGAGCAGAAGAAGAGGAGAGACGAAATACAAGAAAAGGATGAAAAAAAGAGAGTTGATGTAAAGAAGGCGAGGAAGATTGGAAAGAGGCGGGGATAGAAGTGATGAGATTCTGCAGTGATGGGATGTATGCCTGTGTATTGTAAATGCTCGCATGCAGGTTATGCAAATAAAAGCTCTTTGATTCTCTGGCCTTAAACATCAGCTCCCCCCTTCTTGTTTTCTCTCCCTCTTGGTTTTGTGTCTCTGCTTTATGTTTTCTCTTAAAACAATACAGAAGAATGTTTCAGAGAAAGTTGAAACCGGTTTTTAACGTATAAACACATCGCCTCAGGTGCTCAGGATGCTCTACATGCACCCATGGAGCCAGCAGGAGCAGCAGAAAGGCACTTTAAAACGTAAAAAAAATGGATATATATGCAAAACAATCAGGGCTTATTGTTGTGGAGGCTTTTTGAAGAGTAAATACATGAAAAATTACATCCAGAGTGGGTCAAATAAGGCTGTATATCGAAAAACTGCATGTCTATAGCTTTCACGGGGGCAGTGTAAACACAAGCAAAAACTTAAAATCTTACCATGTATATTGGTCTTATTTCCAGCCAAAATATCTCTTCACACTTTATATAAGACACGGTTACCTAAAAGGAAACATTTCAATCAAATATGTGAACATTCATGAATATCTTGTTCAGTAAAAAAGACTTAAAAACATCATGATTCAAGTCATTTTTAAGTTAAAACAAGCTTTTATTTCTTATAAGGTTTAGAAGTTCCTGAGTTATTTGTTGAAGATAAATAATCTTGTTTCAAGAAATAGACACAGCTTGAGTTGAGAAAACAAACTTACTATGAGACATTAAACTTCTTGATTCAAGAAAACATGACTAAAATGAGTTTTTAGGTATTTTCAAGCTCTCTCTTATCTAGTATAGCTTTTAAATATTGTCTTATTCTAAGATATCTAAGCAAGAGAATTTCCACTTCTTCCATTGACAGATTATTTTGCCTATAACAAGCAAAAATGTTTTGTTTGATTTATTTTTTCACCTATTTTTTAAGCTATTTTTTCCAGTGTGTCAATATGTCAAGACAACGGCACTAGCATTTACTTGATACAAGAATATTTTTCAGCATGTTGAGATAATAGTCTCATATTTTGTATTTGAATCAAGAAAAACACAGTTTTTATTTAATTTATTTATAAGCATAAATTCTTGAAAGTATTGAGAAGTCAAATTTTCTGATTCTGTTGGCAGAAATGAGCTTACTTTAACCAAGAATATAAACACATTTGGAAACTTTGTCTGGTTTTTGTAGGCAGTATTTGCAGTGAGGCAGATACTGTTGCTGTTTTTATTTTTGCTAAAGCTGGAAACATGAGTTCATGGACAATAAAAATGGTCAAAACAAGATGAAAACATGCAACAACACTGGACTGTGCTTGGTAGCTGCTAATGTTGCTAATGACAACTTAAGCTTTAAAACTACACTGCAACTTAAAATATGACACACTGCGTATTTATATCAAATGTATGTATGTATTTATAAAAATACATGAACAAAAAGTGATATATATAAGATTTTTTTTCATGTTTATTGACTGAAAGGGTGTGGCTAAACCTCATCATGCTACATGTGTTTGTTGTTGTTTTTGTTGTTTTTGTTGTTTTTTGGAGTAAAAACTTTAAGGATCGTATAAATAAAACTTATTCAAAAACGAAATTCCAGTTTATTCAGGGTGTTTTACCTTTGTGGGGCTTCTAGTGACTTTAAAAACACTTCACAGGTGAGATTAGCAGGCCCAGGTACAGGTCAATGAGGATGAGCCGGATGTAGCGACATATCAGGCCCCGCCCACTGAACTTGAGTCAGCCAATGAGAGTTCAGCATTTGAGAGGAGACGTTTGCGTCCATTTTAATAAAAATGTTTTTTTAACTTTAATGACTAATCTGGTATTTTACACCATTATCTGGGCATAGAAAGCATTATTTTTATCGCAAGAATTTTCTATTTTTATTTCACTCACTGCCCACCCTGAATGGTTTTTTTGTTTGTTTTTTTAAATACTTTATTTGTAGTTTTTTTTAAATCCAGAAAAAAGACAAGAACACTGCAGCAATACTAGTTATAAACAAGACTGTCCTTCTTATAAAAAAAACTGTCCTTGGTTAAAAAAACAAAAAGAATACACCTTAACACAAATTGAGACCAACAAACAAAAAAACAACAACAACAAAATAAGAAAATAGATAATAATCAAAAAAAGACAGAAAGTCACTTCTTTTATTTTTTTCCAACAGAAACTCCTCCATCCCTGCACACACACACACATGCACACACTCACAAAAACACTCAGTGCTCCACAGTGTAGCTGTGTCTAAGTGTGTACACTTCAATAAGGAGGATCACTTGCTGACAAGCTCCTGCTTTTTCCACACACTCCTTTAACCGAGATCGCCATCTAGTGTTTGTCTGCAGAGCAGCTCCTCTGACACCTCCTCACCACAGTATGCTGCAACAGACCGAAGGATTGTTTACAACCAGCGGGATGTCTGCATGGGACTTTAGTGTAGGAAGCTTTTTTTTTTTTTTTTTAGTGTCTGAGCCAAAATTAAAGACTGGTGCAAACCGAAATCTGATTTCAAACACTTAGTTTTATGATCATCTGTTTGTGGAAAGAGTCATCTTTGGTGGATTTGGGATCAATGCATTCACTTTGTGCAGCTTGATGGTTAAACTGACAATTTACAGAAGTAGTTTCATGGGAAATAAACAAACTTTTTGTGCTTTTGTGACACATTTCAGAAACAAAACCTAATGTTTGGCTTTTTTTAAATAATTAATTCAATGCATATTCTAAATGATACAGCTTGTGCAACTCCACTGCTTTAGTTCTCATAAATAAACTTTCATTTTTGTGTGCAATTTTTCATCACTCAAATGTTATTTCAGTTCAGTGCTTTATACTCTTTAAATAAAACAAAAAAATACATGTGATTCATTCCATTTTGAATTAAAAAATTAAAACAGTTATCTTATGAGTAGAAATGATAATACAGCCATCAGTGAACTTGCTTTTGGAGTTTTCATGGTGATTTTTTTTTTTAAAACTGCCTTCTGATCTTGCTTTTTTATCATGCTTCAACTATTTTGTATCCAGAAAAACTTTAAGAAGCCAAAAATAAAAGAAAACACAAGTTAAATTTGATGTTTTCATTCACAAAAATGCTCAACATTTAGGAAATAAAATTGTTTTTGATGATGCATTTTGATTTACTTGACGTGGCTGTTTGCTTTTTGGGATTGCACAATTTTGTAAATGCCTTGTTTCTGCAAGATATTCAGGAATTTAACTTTTTGTGTCTTTTTGTTGATGCAGTTTTGAATAAAGCAAGTGCAGGTGCTTGTTTCAGCTCTTGTCATATCCAATCTTATAATCACCACCTTGCAAATCAAGATATCCAGTTACAGTTGCTTGTATTTGCTGCAGCATCATGCACCGTTTTACTTTGACTCTGCAGTCTTAAGAAAACATGTCACAGGCCTTTAATTTCCTGTCACTCAATGTTCAGTCTATCAGAAATGTGAGGTTTTTTTTTCATCATCTTGTGTCTCAAAATATTCAACATCTGATAAAAACAATCAGGACCCAATTTCTTCTTTTTGATGCTCCTTGACTGCAAAAATGTTATCAAAGAAATAAAACTTGCATCTGCTGCTTTTACTGATGCAGCTTTAAGTCGTGTGCACGGCCTTACATGTGCAAAATATTTCCTGTTTCATACTTTAAAACTTGCATTAATGCAGTTTTGAACAGAGCAGAAACTGGAGCTTGTTTTCTTGCGTGTCAGTGTTACATCCAAAAATATGTCAGGAAAACAATCTTGTTTTCGATTTGTTTGTTGTTGTTTTTCTGCTGATGCAAATTGGAAAAGATGATTTGAATTTCTGAAATGTTGTCATCAAAAATCAACGTGTTAGTTCTTCACACAGCGGCTCCTAAAGTGTTGTGTGAAATAAAGACAGCATGTTTCAAGAAGAGGAGAAAGTCAGACACTTTATTTCCTACATTTATTTATGTACCAGTGTGTGCTCGCCCATGTGTGTGTATATATGCCTCCACTGTATTTATGTGCATACCTCAATGTGTGTGTGTGTGTGTGTGTGTGAGAGTGTGTGTGTGCAGGGGCCATGTGCCTCACCTCTCTATAATGAAATCATGCGGGTCAGTGAGGCCGACGAGGCTCGAGCAGGTCACCCAACAGATCGGAACTAAGCTGCTTTGACCCGGCCTGGTACTGCATGCCAAACACACTCACACACACACACTCACACACACACATAGTACACTATGCTCGCAGCACAATGGAACCACTGTACAGGGAAGAGTGTGTGTGGTAATGATTAAAAACACACAAACACCCAAGCAGTTTATTTATCGGCAAGACGACACACACACAAACGCACACAAACACACGGGAAGAAATGCGTTTTATTTTCCTCCAAACTAATAAAAGCGATCAGAGAAGATGTCCCTTTAAAGAGGGTTGGAGAAAATTACATCAGGAAATTAAATCAACGACAGGAGTGATCAAAGTTGCCGTAGTCTATAAACACCGAAATGCAACATTAGATTACAGCAAGTTGTGTTGCAGCCGAGTTATTACGGGGAAAGCTTTAATCATTTCTCTTCTATTAGCTGCAGCTCGTATCGCCCAGGGACTTCCATTAGAATTAAATTAAACAGTGGAAATGTAAATATTGACAACATATGCATAATTATTTATTCCACGAGCAACAAGATCAGAAAATTATTGCTGTGGCGTCATGTTAATATGAAAACAGAAATATTTGCATTTGCGGGTAATAAAAATGCAAATCACATTACTGAACAAATAATATTATTATTATTAATAATAGTAATACACACAATGTTGCTCTGAGAAAAATCTCAATCTAGAGGAAATCTTCTTATTTTCCACCTGTGACCTTTGCTTTACATATTCCCAACCCCGCTACAGGTCAAAGGTCAACGCCCCCCTCTCCTGGAAGCTGTCCCTCCTGGAAGAGGATAATCAATTACCAGAAGACTGATCCGGGCGGCGGTGTCCCCGCTCGTTCCTGCTCCTTCAGATCAGCCAGGTCCCCATAAATTTGAATGTAAAACAAGCGCACCAGCACAGGGTTAAACACGTAATTAGCCACGACAAGTGAATATGAGGAGCAGACTAAGTCGGGGAAGAGCGCTATGGTAATGCAGCAGGCAGGCGAACGGGGAGGGAGACTCCGCGGCCCCTGCGAGGCATCGAGACGGGACGCCGGGGAAAAAAAAAAAAGAGGAGAAGGGGAGGGAAGATTTCACATGCAGATATTAGAAATGCAATTGTCTCCTGCATACAGGGCGTCGGTCTGGAAATTGACTTTTTCATTATTCAGTTAGTGCAATAATTAAATATTCGATGCCCTGGGTTGGTGAAGCTACTGAACCACACCGAGGATATCTAACCGGGCCTGACAGATGTTTTAAATAATGTTTATTTATCGATACTAATATGAACTGCCCCAAACTGCTGCTCTCCTGTGACCTGCCGCGTGTTTCTGCAGGCATCAGGAGCTCCAGTCCAACTCAAGAAGAAGAAGAGGATGTGAGTGAAGTTCTTCTCTTGGAGTTTTCTTCCTGAAAGTCTACAAACTCAGATTGGTTACCGCCCCTCCTGATTTCCGGTGACATGATTCAAACACAGGCCCTGTTTGCGTGCGTGCAAAAACGACCCAAATGTATAAATTAATAAATGAATATGTGAACAAACAGCAAATAAATATCCACACAGATGAGTGAATACATAAAAACAGGGACATATTTATTCATCATCTCTGCAGCACATTCTGTAGATGGAAAATACCACAATTAGACTTTCCATCGCCTCTTTGGAAAAATGCAATATTCTATGTATTTACATCCCAAAATGTCAATCCCGGTCAATGTCCCAGCGTGATTTGCAAGTCATGCAGCTTCAGAAGAGCCGTCAAAGAGAGGATAAAAAGGGGGAAAGGGAGAGCAGGCCAGAGAGAGGCGAGGACCGAAAGGTGAGAGAGGAAGAGTCGGACGTTCGTGGAGAACTTCCTTCAATGTGAGTACGTTTGGTTTCTGCTTGTGCTTCACTTTCTGTGAGAGAATTCCTCCAAGCTAAGGTTTGTTTTCTGCCTCTGGAACCTGGGAAGACTTTGAACTAGCATGTGCTGCCGCCCCAGCATTCGCAACCACGGGGTCAAGCTTTCATCCGACACTCCAAGAAGCAAACACTCGGCGAGGAACAATACGCTTCCCTTGGATCTTTGGAATCCATTTGCATTGGCAACAGGTAGCGGCGCTTAAAAAAGGAGGCCCTCCCTCTGAAAAAAGAGTGGCTCCAAATTCATCCGCTCCTTCACATCAGAGATTCGCTCAACAAGGTAAAAACACGGGGGGGACAAAGTGGTAGAGTGCTTTTGTTGACAGGCTCCAACAACTTATAGTGATCCTTCATCGCTGCGTTTGATGGACATCTGAGCACCACTTGTGAAAGCGTGGGGGGAGGGTGAGGAGAGGAGGAGGAGGAGGAGGAGGGGAGGCTGGGAGGGTGCACGGGGTGTCAGCGCGGGGAGTGATGGAGTGTGCGCTAAAGCAGTGTATTGAAAAAAATAAACAAATCAGAAACAATTAAGTGTGAACTCTCATGGAATATTCATAGGCGAGCAGCCTTTGCGTGACAAGCCATCACGCCACCTCCAGTCCGCTCTGTTTTTTTCATATTCCTCCTCTCCATGTCCTGCACACATGGAGATGTGCCTGCCACTTAAATCAAATTAGTCATTAGCAAATTGAATCAACAATTAGAGCAAAAGAGCTACATGGCATTAGCGTCAGCTCAGTCAGATTTGTCAACCTATCAGAGCAACCTTTAGACTTTTTCCTGCGGTCCAACTCCACCGTGCTGCCTTCAAAGTCATCCCCTAGCTCAGGGCACAAGGCCCCTGCGTCCATTTCCTGCCAGGGTCACCTAGCATCACGCGGCTCAAGCTGGAGCACGCCGTGGCGCTGTTTTTTGTGCCAAACGTTTGTTTTGTTCGCCAGCTCCCTGATGGATCCGGTGGCTGCCCTGATCGCCCCTCTTCCCGCCTCTTGTGGATTATTTGTATCGACATTTCTCACTCCTCTCCAAGCACGGCTTTTAGTTAGAGGCTGTCAAAAACAGCGCTGGCGGAAATGGAAGTATCCTCATTATGCAAATGGCGGCCTCCACTGATGGCATGTTCTGTTTTATAAATTGCATCCCCCTTGTCAGAAGTCAAATTGTATTTGAGTAACTTCAGAGAAATTGTCACAAGATTTCAATTTGCTTCGCCTGCGATGCCACCATCAATTTAGTCACAACAAATATAGACACGTTCCTGCACAAACTTGATTGTGTTGATGCTCGGTCACAATCATCTATCATTATATAAGTATTACTTCTCTACTGCACCGCGCCCACTGGAGAAAGGACAGAAAGTTGCTTCTGCAACTCTAGTTGAATCAGATATTTTTAATGAGATAAGCGTTTATTTTTGAATGATTTTCTGCAAGAGAGAGTCGACGGGGATCCTCAGAGGAGGCATTAATAATCATGTTTCATTAGAGGTAACAAGAAAACACATTCACAAGAGATCACGCATGATTCCCTCATGTTTTTAACTTGTAGAAATATTTCAAAATGAGGATTTGTTGCAAATTAAGATTTGATTTCAATTAAAAGTTTGTTTAAGTGTGTCCTTCACTCTCCGTGCAGTAAAAAGTTAGATTTCAAATCTTGATGCAAGCAATGTTTGAGCTAAGTTGCGTGAGAGAGAAAACTTTGACATGAGATTTTTTCAGTAAATTGTTGCAAAAATCAAGAGTTTTGATGCAACTTTTCAACAACTATGACAAGTTTTTTCAGTGGTTTTGATGCACTCTAAGTTTTTAGGATAGTTGAAAGTACCCTTGGATAAAACGCAGAAGTACTTTTGTAAATCTGATCAGTCTTCTGCTGAGGCTGCAGATTAAGACTTTTAATATCAAATATTGTTTCCTGGATGTTGCTTTGTCAGCACGGCTCGATACAAATCAGATGCAACTCAAGGTGAAACTTCTTTAGCAGGTGATATGAGGAAACATCCAGAAGATTTGATCACATTCTGGTGTTTATCTGATGAGGTTTGAACTCATCCAAAGGTTTGAAACTCCTGCACCAAAGTGGTGACTCTGTGACCCAGCATCCTTCATCTTTGCTACAAGAAACATGACGCCTCACAAATCTCTGCCTGCAACAAAAATAAATGGCGCCTGGCTACAACTGCAGACCAGCCAACAAGAGAAAAAAAAAGGAAAAAAGCGAGAAAAAACGTCAGGGTCGATTTTAATATTCATGAATTTCCTACCAGCTCAGTTCAGCAGTTTCGATTAAGCATTAATTAGGAGCCAGAGGGGAAACCAAACAAAAATAAGGAGCTGAATGACTAATGAAGGTGCTGGAGATGTGGGTAGACTCGCCGTGCCACTAATGGTTTGGTGTTATGGGTGCTACATGGGCAGGAGTGCCAGCGGTGTGGGCGGCTAGACGCACCTCTGCCCACACCAGAGATCACACTCTGAGGGAGAAAAAAACACACTCTGGCCGAGGAAGAATAACATGCTCGCCTCCAAACAGCGAGAAAACCACTGCTCTCTCATGCTGCTGTCAGTCCAAAAACCTCCCAACTGCAGTTTTTGGGAAAAGGAGGGCGGATTTGACGGGTTTGGTGCTCCTCTGGGTGCAGGGAAATTCCTGCAACCACCCTGGATTCATGAGGCGCTTTCCAAAAGCAGCTGGATAAACTTAAAAACACATATGCAAGGGTCAAGCTGCAGAAGGAGATATGAGGTTTCCACACCAGGAGAGACGTGGACGATGCATATTTTAGGCGGCTGCTTCACACGGAAAGTTGAGGTCGTGTTTCCTTCAAGTGAAAGTTGGGAAAAAAGTTGAGGGTCAGCATCGATCGCAGTTTGAGCGTTTGTTTGATTTTACTTTTTAAAGTCAGTGGCAGGACAGAAGGTCTGAGAGGAGGTTATGCTTAGGTTGACGCTCCACACTTAAATCTGAAATTATTCATTAGATTCATTCAGTTTGGACAAGAGAAACTTCACCGTGAGGGAATAATTTACTTTGGAAACATTTTTATAAAGCTCAGCCTCACATGTGGCAAAGGTACACTGAAGGTCCTCAGACACAGCACAAACTTCTGCAACAACAACAACAAAAAGATTTAATTCAGATTTAATTTCAACTTTATGTAGAGTTATGTTTGCAAAAAAAATCCTCTTCATTCTTTTCTGGTAAAGAATACATCTCAAAAAGTGACCTCAAAATAGAAAAAAAAACCAAATTTATCACCAACAAATCTTGCTTGATAACTGTATTTTAATTTCTGTACTTTATTATTTAATCATAAGAAATTGTTTTTATGACCGTGCAGATTGCAGAAACATTCAATGGATGCCTTTTTATCTAATCTAGACATTAAATAAAAGCTGAAATGTTTCAATATCATAACTTTGCATGCTAATTCTAAAACTGCAGAGAAAATATTATAAAATCTGTTTATTTTCTGGTAAATTTCATCCGATTGTTTTACATTTCTGTAGAGCAAGTTCATAGTTTTATCTAAAATTATTGAATTTTATCACAATTTTATGCTAAGATGTATTAATAAATGGGCAGCACTTAATAAAATGAGTTTAAATCTATGCACCCTGCAAGAAAAATAATAAAAAGCTTGATTTTTATTGAAACAGGAGAAGCACCAATGGATAATAAGGGGATAAAATTAAATTACTTAATATATTTCACAATTTGAGAATGAAAACAAAGCACTTAATATTTGTGGAAATAAAAGAAAATTCACTTTGAAACAATAATCTGACATTTTATCACAAATTTATTTTAATAAAAACAAAATTATGTTTGAATTATGTATTTCTCTCTGATGATTTCAGCTTATTAGGATAATAATAACATTAAATTATTCCTCATCTGTATTTTCTTTTATCATTTTTACATAAAGTGAGGCTGCCCTCAGGTTTGTTTAATATGTCAGCACTAATATGAAGCTTATTAATTTGTGTACTTCATGCATTTACAAGACGATGGAGCGATGTATATGTATGACTGTGCTGCAGACGAATATATCGGTCAAATCTGAATAAAGAGCATAAATATGAATCTGGAATAAGATTATTGTCAGGCCTGCAAAATGTCAACCAGGGCGTGATTTACATCCTATAAATAATTTCACCTCCATTATTAGTGCCATGATTCCTCCTTAAATATTGTGTTTATATCAGTTTTATTTTTGCAGGCACTCACACAGATGGGAGAGGAGTAAAAAAATCCTCTGAGGAGGAGATGAAAAAAGGTTATCTCTTCTTTTATCTGTTTGAGGAAGGGCTTTGCAGGCTCCTCTCCCAGTAAAACAAGGATAAAGCCAACAGGGGGAAAAATAAATGATATTGTTACTGAGGTATTATCCTTAAGCCTGCCCATGATATTTGAATTGTATTGGTGAATTGTAATCAGGTATTTTAGCTTAGCGCTGCTGTTGAACGCTCACCATCTGGTATAGGAGGACAGTGTGACAGACAGAGGGCTGGAAACGGGGGAGGAGGGGGGAGGAGAGGGAGCCGTTATCCAACAGAAAAGCCCGGCGACTTTACTTCCCCAATCTCTAAATCTACACATTGTAATGTAAGTCCACAGACAGGAAGCCCAGAGCAAACAGTGTTTGTATGAGCACATATCTGCTGCAGATCCCTGCAATCACAGGGAGAAAGAGGGAGAAAGAGAGAGAGAAAGAGAGGGAGAACGAGGGAGACGCTGCAGCTTTGTCGGCTCTGAGCTGAGCTTTGAAAAACAGAAACAGGAGAAGAGCTGCAGAGTTTAAATGATCAGGATATCATCGGATATCAGGCCTCAATAAATGCACTTCAGCTGGAAAATCAATCAATGAGAGGGAAGAGAATTTAAGGTTCTGCTGCTGGTTTAGTGAAAAATAAAGGCTGGGATCTTAAAGAGGCTCCAGTTGTTCATCAAACACTTAAAAGTGAATAAACAAACATGTGAAATCAAAAGTTAAATTGCAGCAAAGCTTGAAGTAGAAAGTGGAAAACACAGAAATAGAGTCATGACACTCAGAGAAGAAATATAACATGACATATTTAAGTAGTCTAAGTAGTCAAATAAAAAATAAAATCTGTCCACTATAAACCTGTTTCTTGCCGAAGAAAATAAAATAAAAGTTGGGATCTTAAAGTGGCTCCAGTGTTTGATTAGACTCTTAAAATTGAATAAACAAACATGCAATCGTGAAAATAGATGTAAAATTGCAGGAAAGCTCAAATTAAAACATGGAAAACACAATAAATAAATTAAAATGATGGATTGTGTGCATTATTTTGAAAATATGTATCAAAAAGTAAAAAAAGAATGTGTTAGTGATCAATCTGTTTTTGTTGCTGCTTGTACCTGAGAGAATCAAACAGGAAGAGTTAGAAAAACAAAGGTTGTGATATTTAAGTGGCTTCATCAGACGCTCATTAGTGAAGAAACTCAATATGCAAACGTGAAATTAGAAGTTAAAATGCAGCAAAGCTTAAAATAGTAGTAAACATAGAAAAAGAGCTGTGAGATGCTTAACACATTAAAAAGAAAAGTAAAATCATAGATTTCATGCATTATTTTGAAATGAAATCATGCAAAAATAAGAAATGTGTGAGTTATCAACCTGTTTTTGTTGTTGCATGCGCCTTGAAGTTTCACAGGGTTTAAAATGAGTAAGAAATGCTCGTGAACTGACCTGTTAAATAATTTCATATGCAACATCAGTGCAGCAGCAGAAACATGAAGATCTTTGCCTCTTTTTGAAACTTTAACCCCTCATGGGACGGCTGGGCTCGCTGACTTCCAGAGAGTAAGTTTTGAGTTTGTTTGCTGAAAAGTTTGAGGACCTCAGCTGAGACACACCTGTGACTAATCAAATCACCAGAAAACCAGTGAAATCAGGAGATGTAGAGTTTTATTTGGGCTCTTTGGGGTTAATTCAGCATCTGTAACGGTCTCTCTCATGTGGAGTTTATTTTCTGAACGTACATTCATGTCGTGTTTGAGCTGCAGGGCCGTACACTCACAGCTTGGTTGTTTTTTTTTTTTTTCTCTGTTCCTCCTGAGAGAGTCAGACTCATCTGCACCGGGGCCGGGGACTAGTTTGACCTCTTGACCCCGGCCTGTCTGATGAGAACTCTTGTTTCCGTTGACGACGGCGAGAGTCCGGACCCCGCCGGCTGACTCACTGCAAATCGTTCTCGGCTGCAGCAGCCGCTCGAGTGCCCTTCAACGGATTCGCTCGCCGCTTTTTCAAGTGAGCAAGAGCTGCAAAAAGAGACGTTCGGGGTCCAGAGAGCCCTGAGATTAAAAAAAAAAAAAAAAAAGAAAAAGAAAGAGCGAGAGCGTTTGTTTTTAACGGACTGAGATGTGGTCAGTGAGGGTCAGAAAACAGATTATTAGCAACAGATCAGGGTGAGAGTCAGCGCCCCAACAATTAACAAAGCCTCCCTGTGTGTGTGTGTGTGCGTGAGGGGGGGGTGAAGTTTTCTTTCCTCTGCCTCGCCACCTATCACAATTCATTACGACAAATTAGGGTTCAATAAAATTGCTATTCAGAGATAATTAGGAGTTGTGATGTGGTGCTGGGGGTCGCGGAGAGGAGGATGGGACGGCGGGTGTTTGGCGTGGGAGGGGGGGGTGTTGCCTTCCACATGTCATCATGACCCCGAACCAGCAAAACTGAGAGTCTGCAGCTGGGGCAAGTGAAGTGAGACCTGGTCTGCCACCGAGCCCCCCCGCCCTTCTCGCTTTCAGGGCCGCACACAAAAAGAAAACACCCCCTCCTCCCCCCTCGTCCTCTCACCTGCTGAGCTGGGAGCCGCTCCAAATTAAACAAATTATTTCAGGCCTCTCTTTCAGTCCCTTAAAAAAAAAAAAAAAAAAAGTGGAGCAACAGCGAACAGTGGTCCCACATACGGACGACGGCTAATAAGGTTACATCCTCGTCTGTGTGTGTGTGCGTGTGTGTGTGTGTCTCCATGTGTGTGTGTGTGTGTGAGCCGAGGTTACGTCTGCATATGTGCACCAAGCTGAAGAAGGTTTGTCTTTCATTAATTAACACTTTCCTCAGAGCACAAGCTCCCCGTCCTCGCTTTGGAGAAGGAGTGAAATATTTGTGGGGGTGACAGAAAAAGCCTGAGAGCAGTTTGTGTTTAATTAAAACAGAGCGTCTCTTCTATCACTATTATTATATTTAATTACTTCATTCTGACTCCAACAGCCACACAAAGTCTTCAGTCTGCTTCCTGCCAAACCTCTGAGCTCAGAAATCACGTTTTAAAATCATTTTTAATCGACTCTTGGAGTAAAAACATTTGAGAGCATCATTGAATCAGAGCAAAGCGACACTCACTGCAGGTTTGAGACTTTCCTCTTCAGTCAACAACTCTCCAAAGAGACGAACAATATGTGCAATAGTTTCAAGATGGAAGTGAATTATTTGGAGTAAAATGAACTTTTAGCCTATTTTACTATTTTTTTGCGTCACAGTCTGCATTATTTTTCTTTATGTGACTCAAGTTTTGCAGCGTGGCATTAGAACAAAAGATTTTCTACACTTTAAACACATTATTTTGATAAAAATGGAGCAGAAAACTGATGTCTTAAGTATTTTTCTATCATTTTATGTTCCCTGAATGAATAACAAGCATACAAGATTGATGAAAAAAGCTGTAAAATTGTGTTTAAGCAAGTGTTTATGTCTTTTATTATATTTAATATGAGTCATATTTACCTTTCCAGTCCAGAAACATGTTTTATTTAATGTTATATAAAGAAAGAAAAATACATCTGAATTGCTTGTAATGATTAATGTGACACCATTGCCAGATTTTTTTTCTTATCACAAGCAATTCAGACGTCATGTTTTTATTATTAAATAACTTGGAATAAGACATTTTTCTGGACTAGTCTGGTAAATGTGTGTCAAATTCTTTTGCAGTGTTTACAGCCAAAGTCTTTGCTTTCTAGATTTTTTCAGCAATTAAGTCTTATAAGAAATCATTTTACTTAAAACAAGACACGAACACTTGCTTAGATTTCATTTTTTTGCAGTGTAAGCTCAAACAGAAGAAATTTAAATAGGTAGAAGTGGAGAAAAACTACAATATTTTAGCATTTAAAGTGTGTTACTTTCAGTTTAAAGCAGAGGAACTGTGATTGATGTAAATATAAGACGGTTTTCTGAATAAATGACTAAAGCACCCTGAGTTATAAACTTGAAGTCCCACACATGAAGCTGCGTCACTAGCTTGTGTTTGTTCACTTTCTCTCCTTCCTCTCTGCTCGTCCTGACATTCAGCTGCTCTGTTGAACCCGTCAACTTTATCTCTACTTGTTCTTTCTTTTGGCTGTTTGTGCCCTGCATCCTCCTCCTCCTCCTCTTCTTCTTCTCCGTCTCTTCCAGCTGTCTTCCTCGCACCACTCTGGCTGCGGCCCCAGCGCCACTGGAGGGGCCGTGTGAACCGTCCGGTCCGGTCACCTCGCATCAGTGTCGGGCTGGAATGCGCGGTGGCCCCGGTCGGGGGACACCACTCTGGGGGCTGAGAGAGAGAGAGAGAGAGAGAAAAGCGAGGGAGGAGGGGAGCGGTTGAGCAGGTGCTTTGCAAGCGAGGAAGTAATGTTGATGTCACCCCTCGCTCGCCCGCCCGCCCCCACCTCGCCGTCTTTTTGTGGTTTTGGGGGACATGGACACCAGTGGACACAGAGAGCCTGTGGGTGCTCCTCTCTAGAGGTCAGATCAGAATCACGCTGCGACTCTTTACTTATTAAGTGTCTCTCTGTGCTCCCGACTGTTCGCCAGCGCTACACGACAACCAAGCCACACAAAAAGAGCCCGTAAAGGGACACCAGCGGGTTCTGAGAGTGCCACTCTGCTCCTTTGTTTGTCCCAATGTGAACAAATATGGCACATGATACCAGAGGTGTAGCTTTCCTTCCTTTTTCCACTTTTCCTCTGAAAGAAAGAAGTCCTTTACACGCCAAACAGAGCCGCGCAGACTCTCTGATCAGCAATTATGCACTTTAGAGGTATTAAATACAGCTGAGGGGGGACAGGGGGCCTCCAGGGACCACTGGCTCTCCGTAAATACACTTCTCACTGAAAATGAAAGGAAAAGATCTGCCACTATTCATGCATTAAGTGCACGCATATATTCCGGCTTTATTTACTTGCTGCGTCTTGTCTGGGAGTGTCATGTGTGCACTCTGCAGCTAAATTTAACACCAGCACAGGTCAAAGGTCGCCCGTTTCTAAATGGTGAACTGGCACAAAAGATAATCATCTATTAAAATGCCATAATAAGCAGCTTTTGTTTCATATTCTGTGCGTGCATTTGTCTTTTAAAGTGATCTGGTTTGGCAATCTTCTGCTACGTATGCTAATGTGAGTAAAAAACACTCCGACTGTCTCTGAGGAATAAGGACTCATGTTGGGATTCAGACCAGCAGCGTATTCCACTTTCGGGCGTCGAGAGAAGTTCCTCAGCAGCCAGGGTGCCTCACCGACTTCAGCCGTGCTTTCTCCCAAAGTTGCCTGGTGAGAAGCCAGACGCATTATTCAAAGTGAGGTCCTGACACCAGTTTATGGCTGAATTACATTAAAGAGCACGTAACTCGACTCAAGAACGATTTGTTAGTATTCACCAAAAACTCAGCAGGCGGGGACGTGTGCTTGTGTTGGCTGCTGGGACGTCTTTTTGAAATGTTAACCGTGTAACGTAAGTCTCTCACTCAGCTGCACTGGACGCACTTTAAGGATATCAGATCGAGAAGGAAAATTACTGCAGCCTCTGAAAGCAAAAAAGACTCGACAAAATCTGAACTTGACAAAAATAAGCACCCTGACACGCTAAACAAACTCCGTTCTGGATCAAGAAACTACACGTGTAGAGCGGCGAGGCCTCTCCGAAGTGCTCTCCTCAGTTAGTGCACTCGCTCGCTGAAGCACCCTGGGCGAGAGGGCTTGAAGGACGGCGTGAGTGACGCGGCAGCGGCGTGTTGGGCGATGAGGAGAGGGGAAGTGACAGCAGACAGTTGCTGCACACTGTGTCAGGCTGGCAGTGTCACACCTGGCAGCTGTCAATCACCGCGCTCCCGAAACACCTCGCTCCCTGATATCGCCAGAGCCGCTGCCAAACATGCCGTGAGTGGTGTCACCCATCCACACATGAGCACTGGCTCACTGTGACTGCACTCATCCTGTCACTGCAAGTCAGAGAGAAAAAGGGGGGAGAGAAAGAGGGGAGAGGGAGGGAGGCATCCATCTATTTACATATGGAAAGGTCACAAATAGCCTGCAGGCACTGTGCTAATTAGAGGATGTGGCGAAAAAAAAACTCCAAAGATAAATTGAAAGACAAAAATGGAGAGTTATCTAAGTAAAGTGGAGTAATGAAAGTGGGGATAAGGTGAAGGAAAGGAGACAGGAAGTGGGTGAATCCTGTTGGATAGGTTTCTTAACTTAAGGTGTAAGAAAAGGAAGATGATGACGGCGTTTGGAGATGTAGCAGAGCGCTGAAATCATCCTCCTCCTTTGCGTTGTGCAGCAGCAAAGAAAAACAAACCAAAGTTCCTGAGAGTTTCCGGCGTTAGCTCGGTTAGCATAGGTCTCCAGCAGCAGCAGCAGCAGACGTTGACCATATGACGGTGTTCAGATGACCGGGCGTGTGTGATCTCCCGTAGCCGGGTAAGCGAATCAACCTTTATAATTCATTGTGACAAGCTGACAGGCAAAATGAGTGTAAAATTTTATACTTACATGAATTTTTGTGTCAGATCACCGTCTGTGCGCTTGTTTTTCAGCCCGGCCATAGCCGAGGGCTTCTTTCTCCGCGGGCGCTTCCCGGACTTTGTTTCCAGGCCTTCAGACACATCGCCCTTCGCCCTAGTGAATTTGCTGATTAATTTTGGATGCTCCCCTTAATTAACACCCCAAAGGAAAGTGTAGATTTCCGAGCCCGCCTTTGCCGCGGCGCAAACAAAAATGAGAGAGTCTGAAGAAGGATGACCCCAGGGAGACAGACGTGCTGATGTCCAAAATGACATTACAGGAGCAATGTGAAGGCCCCGTGATGGCGGCCTAGACCTGGACACGGGCGATGCCTCAGGAGCTCCCAGGCCTTTTAATCAGCGGCTGGAAACGAGCTCCCTATTAGTCTCATTTCATTTGCTTTAGCGTCGGTAGAGAAGCAGGCCTCGCATGATGCCACCCGACGCTTGAAACATGCTGTTCTTGTGCCAGTGCTGGTGCCGCCTCCGGCCCACGGTCACTAATTGGTGCCACTCTCTTACTTCCAGTGAAATTGGCAGATGACGGACAGGGGCGAAATAAAAATTTGATTCCTTTCTCCCTCTTCCCAACATCAGAGTGGATTTCGCTAATTGGGTTGAATGGCGCCCATCTCGTCTTGTGACAGCCACGCGGGATGCATGAGAAGCTGCGGGCAGCTTGGAGAGCTCTCACCCTGCCATGCCAGCTCAGAAGACACGCCGGCAGGAGGGGGGCAAAGTTGCGAAAGACACGCTGAGACAAAAGAGCGCGGCTAGAGATCAGCGCGCTCACTTTGCGGAGACCTTGAACAAACAAACTTGCTCTCTGTCTCGCTGAGGGCGAGAGGCACGTCATCGCTCAACCAGGAGGGAGCACATCACAACGCCAAAACACTCTCCTCTGAGACTTCCTCTGCGCACCTCAAATGTGGAATAACCACAGAAAAGGATGGAAACAAACAGCAGCGTGCACAGAATACAAAATACGCCTCGAGTTAACCGTCATACTTCACTTTTAGTGGTTGCAGTTTTTTGTCCTGGAACCAAAAATCTCTCATAAAGTATGAAGAGTGGATCAAACCCCTGATACTTACATAACTGCAGACGAATACAGTGTCCCATTAGGGCCATTAAAAGCACATCGGATCCGCCTGCTTCCAGTAAAACAGACATGGATGTTTGAGCAGGTCGTCTCAAGCTCCCTGCAGGACAATTGTCCACTTTGTGTCTGCGGAGGTTCAGAGCGGGGAGGGAAAGAAGCTGAATTCTCCTCACAAAAGGACAAGAAGTGCAGGTGTAATTGGGATATTTGGGAGTGTCTCGTTTCAGGGCCCATCGGAGCGGCGGTGAAATGAAGCCTGTAAGAGTAGAGCGGCGGTCTTTTCTCCTCTCTCCTCCAACATCACATCATTTCATTCCTCTCTTCCTCTCCCCCTTTGGTTTCTGTCTTCTGTATCCCGACCAAGGCCACGACACCGCCAGACTCGCCCCCGTCTTCCCTGCAATGATAGCAGCTTGATCGGGCAGGTATAGGTAACAAATGAGATCAATTAACGTGTCCAAGAGGGGCACCTACTCCAGAGTCCGGTTGCACTAAACGATCTCCTCATCTTTTGTTTCCCTCGTCGGAGATTCCATTTGCAGCCTCATCACTTTCCCGACTTCAACAACGGAGACTATTGTTGGGCTGTAGCTCTAAGAGAGAAAGCTGGCCTCTTACCCTGGCAGAGGATGTATCTCTAGCATCAGGACTTCAACCGGGGACAGGGGGCAAGTCCACGAAATGAATCCCCAAACCCTCCAACTGCACCACCTTTCTCGGGCCCATTTGTCACAAATTTGTCTCTGGAGCTGTTTCATTGAAGGACTTTGGCTCTAACAGGCAGGTCAAAGAGATGTTTGGAAGCATGGAAAGGATCTTTCTTATGTATCAAGAAAATAAATGTTGACGTCGTCCGATCAGTTTACACCTTCCTGTCAGATTTCTCCAACATCCAGCCGACAAATTGGCGGTCACTTTCCCAAATTTCATCTTCCCTAAAATCAGAAGCAGCCCTGATGGAGAGATGGGATAACTGAGTGAAGGTCTGCAGAGAAAGAGCAGCAGAGGGACGCAGAAATAGGGGCAATTATCATGAGTTAGAGAGCCGGGGGAGCCGGTGATGGCAGCCATCGAACCCCCTGAGCGTTCGTTTAAATCTGCTTGATGAATGTGACGCGCGCTGCTCATCTATCCCCTCCATCAGTCCGTCCTCAGCAGTCAGACGGGATTGTTTACTTGTAATCAACCTGGCTTGGTTGACAGCTCACCATTACCCCTGATAACAGGGTCTGCTGCAATTTGGACCCCGAAAGAAGAAGAAATATATATGAAAAAAACCCAGCAACACGCGGAGGGAGAACTGCCTCTGATGCCTTATTGATAGAGCGCTAGCCTTGTTATCTTTGCACGTAATTTGTTTTCAAGAACTGTGATTTACATTTCAGTGGGATTACACCTTTTAATGCTACACACGGGCGAGAAGTGGGCAGCCGCAGACGGAGGAGGGGGGTTCAAACGATGCATTTCCAAGTCCTCAAGTGGAGAGGATTACAATTACAATTAAAAATCAAAAGGCCCGTGTGTCCATCAAACGCCGGCCCATAACCCTTTGTGTACCTACTGCCAAATAATCGTGGTGAGTGGAGGGTTGGCAGATGCAGAAACGCTTTCCGGCTTAATTGTGGCGTATTACGGCGGCTTGTTCATCAGGATATTATGCAATAAGTGTTATTTCAGGCAAGGATGCAGCTTCTAAATGGCATGCTAATGTGAGTCCTTTGGCAGCACGTTAAAGAAAAGCCATGCATCACCATTAGAACGGCGGCGGCGGGGGCCGAGGGCAGAGTTCAATCATGTTGTTTGGGGTAGTACAACAAGTACGGAGGGGGTCCAGCTGAGGTGGCGGCGGCGAGGGAGACATGGACGACCTCACTCTCTTACAACTTCAGGGATTACAAAGTGAGTTTGAGCCCATGTGGTGACTTCTGCTGCAGAGTCGTGTTTGTTTTAGACGCAATGACACGAAGATTTCGGAAACTCTCTGAATGATGCTCTTAACCTGTTGCAAATTCACTGCATCACTTCGGAAACATTGCATCAAGTGTTTTTTAAGCTTCACACATTGTTGCTGTCATCAAATTTAAAACAAAAATGTGGTTTGAACATCCAAATATCAGACACATTTATCTGAAAAGACCAGAAAAATGTCTGCTTTCAAGATATTTAACAACAAAAATGATGCCTGAATTGCAGGTAAGAAAAAAGTTTCTTGCAATTCAGACGTCATTTCTGTATTTTTATATCTTGAAATACATTTTTCTGGACATTTCAAGACATTTTTTGATGAAAATAAGAGGGAAACACTTCTGTAGATTCCAGTTTCTGCAGTGTGAGTTAAATATATTGTGTGATCTGTCTTTGTTTTCATTTTGCACTGCATCTCAACTCCTCTGCATCCACATTCCTGCTCTCAGTTGTTGACTTCCTCCTCTAACACTCCTCTCTCTCTCACACACACACACACACACCCTGCATCCTAATCATGTGCATTATTTCTCCTAATTCAGATCATAACATTTTACATAATTCTTTGTTTATTCATTTTCTCAGACAGTCAGTGAAATTATGTAAAACAAGCTCTCAATGGCACTCGGTGTGCGTAATAGAATGCAGATTTGGTGTTTTTCTAACACGTTTGCTTACTTGGAGGCAAAGTGTCCCATTTAAATGAGAATTACACTTAAATGTCACATGGCTTTATCTACATTTATAAACACTGCATTTATTACATGAAATCTGCTGCATCCTAAACGTGGTTTTGGGAGACGTGCTCGGAGGGTTATGACTTACTAATGCTGATTTAAATTGTAAACGCTTCCTTCCTGCCTTTCGCTTTTATTTACACACTCTCTTTCCCCCTCGAGATGACACGGCACCTGAAGAATCGCCCTTTGAATCCCCCCTCCATTGAGACGCAGGGAAACATCATTTTCTTTTGTTGAATTAATTCACTCATTAGGTGGCGGTTTGAAACCTGCAGCTCCTTGAAAAGGCGGAGATAATACCATTTCTGCCATTCAGAGCAGCCCAGTGTCTCCTGATAGCCGGCAATCTATCGCCTAATAATTTCTGGCCAAATTATAACACAGAAATCCTCATTCAGGGAGGTGGAAAAGTGTGAATGCAGCAGGAAAAGAGCCCCTCAAATGTCTTTCTCAGAATGGCAGCAAAACAAGGAGATTATAGGGGAGAGGGGGGCTCGTTTTACCTCATCAGTGGCCTTTGTACGCCTTGAGTCAGCTTTCTGAAGGCAGCAGGTTTGAACTCAATCATCACTGGAAGACACAAAATAGACGTGCTTATTCAACGCAGGTGGGCGCGTTATTAAAATCTCTGATTTCTGTTTTTTTCATTTTTTCAACATTTTTTCCCATTTCTGGAAAGTTTTCATGAATGAGCTGTAATCACAAATATTAAAGTGAGGCTTTTTTTTACAGCATGCACAAGCAAATAAAATTTCCCAGCTCAGTGCACACACACACACACACACAAACACACTTAAACACACACAGGACTGTTTCCATATGGGACAGTAATATAATAGCAATAGGCTACATTAGATCCCTTCCATACAGATGTTCGCCTCAATTTCTGCAGCAGTTTGGTCCATCTGTGTTAACAGGGAGCTGCTTAGCACACGCCTGTGTGGAGGGAGGCATATCAAGCATATGGACATTTTACAAAAGGTTACCCTGCATAAATTAGGTTGAATGGCAATCTGTTGAGGAGAGGTGGCTCACTGTGAGCACAGAGGGATAATAAAAGCATTTTGTTGCCGGAATAAAGTTGTAATTTTCAACTGTTTTTTCTTTATCTTGTAAAATATTTAAATTATGACTCAAATTTTGCAACAGGAAGATTTTTTTCCCACCTCCCTGTAGAGTCCTAGATTTTAAATATAACATGCATGTGTTAATTTGCAGATTTAGAAAACATTAGAATGGATTATTTTTTTGAAGATTGCAGTGTGGAAAATGTTTGCTGATTTAACTCTGATTTTTCAGAATCAAATGTTAAATTCTTGTTTTTTTATTTAATATTTTATTCTTATTTGCAGGTAATTTAAAGTACTCTCACGCAACGTTTGCACAGCAGGCCCAGCTTTAGATTTTTATCATATCTTAGAGTGACATCTAGTGGCTGTGTTTTGTTATAACACTAGAAACATGAAGCCAGTCCACACAGATCTCTTTCTCAATCAATTCCTTGATCTGTTTTACTTGTTTTAAGTTTTAAAAATGTGTAAAAGTTTGAGGTTATTTAAGAAAATGAGGCTAAAGAAGAATGTTGTTGGACTTGTGCATGATTCCCTCTCTTCTGATAGTGTTTACTCATGCACTCTTTGGAGTTACTTTGCACCCTGTCTCCCCTAAACTCCTCCTAATCAATCAAAAAATACTTCAAAACTCCAAAAAACGACACCCAAGCATCACGCCATGCACCTTCCCCTCCATCCAGCGCCGCCTGTAATACATTCAGTCTAATCTGCCCGTGTTTGCTCTCATCGCAGAGTTACCTTCATCGCTGTGTGGGCGGTTAAGATTGATTAACAATAACAGCAGCTGACTAGGCAGGAATAATTCAGCAGAAACAAAGCGTCTGTGTATCAAGAAGAGCGGCGATGTGCGAGACAGAGGAGGAAACCGCCGCTTCCAACTCCTGTTCTGATGTCGCTTAATTGAAGCTTTGTAACGCAGATCGAGGCCGACGGGGTTCAAAGGCGACGGCGACGACGAAGCACAGTTTTGTTCCAGGATATTCAGCACCTTTGATGTGTGCACCTCCAGCTTTGATACTGGAGGTCACGGAGGCCGGTGGAGAGGGAGGAGAGAATCAACCTGGGTCAGGACAGGAAGACGAGGCAGATCGGACAATGGAGCGCTGAAGTGGTGGAGATTCATATTCATGGAAAGATCAGACAATGACTCACAATGGAGAGAGCGTTCAGGTGAGACAAGCTCCAAGTCGTGGGACATACAAGCTTCAGAGCTGACCCGCATCGACCTGAGTGAGCAGCTCATTGATGCTCGGAGATAAAGACGTAAGAAGACGGATGTTCCCGCTCATGCACTTCCTTTTCTTCAGCCTGTAAATTTGTCTCCGGCAGAACTTTGTGCTTTAAATCGCTGACACCGAGTCGAACAAGCGTTAACAACCTTTAACTCACCCTCCCAGTGTCTTTTCATGGCCGCTGCTATTGTTCCTTCACATGAAAGGAGAAGTCTGCACACGGAGACACTTTGACGAAGACGCTGATCAATAAAGACCATCCAGCTCCGAGATAGTGTTGGGAACTCAGGGTCAAGTCGTTGAAGTGTCATCGATAGTGAGAAAGGGGTCATCCTCCTGAGAGCGGAGGAGCTGGCACTGAACGGTCGAAGTTTCAGAGGAAGGTTGATGCTTGTAGAAGAAGAAGAAATCATCATCAGGTGCAGTTTCTCTTTAAATGTGGAGTCAGACGTGGCGTGCAGGCCTCATGGAGTGTCTGCTGAGGCCAAGGTCTGCTGAGTGCAGAGGATATCAGCGTTATCGCCCGCTCCTTTCACTCTCCCCATGATGAGCTGTGCTGCCGAGTGTGTTGTTGCCTAATTCCCTCTAACTACAGCCCTGTGTAATCACACACCCCAATTAACCAGCCCGGCTCCCGGTTTCCTGCACGGCACACGGCGCCCCGTCTCCTCGCCACGCCGCGTAATTAGCTTTCATCTGAGAGTGAAAAGAAAAGGAGCACCTCAGCAATTGTGCCGCCACTCTCTCTTTCTCCCCATCTCTACCCATCTCAGTAGCACTCTGCTCCTCATATCATAATGGCCTGCAATTTCAATCAGATGGATTTTTATCGCTGACACTGAGGAGAATTGGCCCTCATCCCAGCCCCTCGTCCCAGCCCCCCCACCCCCAAACAAGCAACCTGCCTCATTTTACAGCGTGTGAGACAGCCATCCAGGAGAGTCCTTGTTGTGACTGGGAGGTCTTTATTTGGTATTTACAAAAGGATTTAGCTCTCTTTTGTGGATTTGTGTGCAGTACACGAAGGATCAGGTTGACATGAGACAAAAAGGTTCAGGACTAATTTACCCCTCACAACCAACCTAACTCTAACCTCTACACCAAACTATGCTTCAAATCTTACAACTGAAAAACCACAAGGTCAAAACTAATCAGTGACACCTCATTTAAAATATTAAAATCTCTAGTTTCAGAAGATGTCATGTTTTATAATGTGGCTTAAGTCAGCTGAAACATTTTTTCCCCCTCTTGTATTTCTACAATCATATTTGAGATTCATTTATTTCAAGATGCTTCATGCCAGACATAAGACATCCACCACATCACTTCTACACCTTTTCATCTACATCTGGGTGAAATTTGAGCTTTCTAGATAAAACATTGTAGGAGTTAGAGAGTTTTTAGTCTCAGGTGACCAAACACCACACGAGACCACCGTGCACCATTGGCCAGTCAAGCAGGAAGCGTTTGTTGTCTATCACATGCTCTCATGGGATGAAAACTCAACACTAAACAATGCAGTCACTTTTGTCTTGCAGCTAGAACCTTAAGGAAAACAAAAACACTCCGCTTTGTCAGATTAACATTGAGGAGGAAATGCTATATTGATGAGAACGGACACAACGGACTTTACAGGAGAAATTTCAGCACTTGGAATAATTTGATGAAACAACACTTTTGATATGTTTGAACTCTGGATTCCTCTGGTTGATACAGATGTGACGTAATGACCCTCAACAGGTAGGATGTAACAACAGGAGGTGTGATCTCCCTCAGTCATGTTTGTGCCACCGTTTAAAGTTCGTTTCATGGCGGTGAGAAGGAAACTTCAGGCCCACTGTTAGCGAGAGACTCCGGAGCGAGATGATATCATTAAGGAGTTCTCAGCAGCGTGAACGCTCCTCACAGGTACAGCAGTAATGTGACACCAACGCCACACTCCAGCGTCAGCCAGAACAGCTCCAGCCGGCTGAATCAGTGTTCAGTCATACAAGTGAGCAGCCTGTTAATGATACAGTCCTGACATTTAACATGTAATAAGCTGTTCATGCCGCGCTCGCTCAGAGGTGACTTCCAGGCGGAACGAAGCCGAGACCTTTTAGGGTCTGAAAAATGGTGAGAAGTGTTTGACTCCTCCACCACCACCACCACCCCCCTCCTCCTCTTTCTTTCTTTCTCGGCCTGTTTGCTCTCTTATCTCTCCTCGTCCTGAACGAATCGATGAGGCGCTCGTTAGCTCAGGGATGTTCATCGCAGGGAGGCGATTGGCCCAGATGTGGGGAGGAGAAATGAAGTGCTAGTGAAGAAAGAGAAAAAGTTTGTCATATTTCATTAAAGCAGTAACTCTGCACCCACTCGCCATTTCACATGAGTGGAGCTGGAGGCTGAATATCGCTTCATCAACAGGAAGGGGAAAGAGGCGAGTGTCCGTCAGAGCATGAATATGTATCTGAAGTTTGAGGGAAAGAACGTGTTTGTTGATTCATTTGTTCTTTCAACACAATTTCCACTGAATAATGTTCCCATTTGGGGAGATAATGGTGCTCAGAAACTTTCTGCGAGTAGGAGAGTGATGTGTGGAAGACAGACACGGACAGACGGACACGGCGTGCTAACACATCTGTACGACGCTCCTTCTTTAACTTAGTGAGAGTAAACATATTTATGCAGCTGATACACGCTTTCAGTTTCACTCCATTGTGTTTGCAGAGTCATTTTTCTCCTCTTTTGTCACATTAACTCTGGATTTCTGCAGCTCGTGCTTGCAGAAAGAGGAGTCTATTTCCAAGGTATGTGTGGGAGGTTAATTCACGCTGTGGCCTTTGATATCAGTCAGTCATCTCTGATCTTTAAAGTCAGTCCAAATCCGTGAGCTTTATTTGCTGTTTTGTTGCCTTTTGAAGTCATGAATGAGATTAAATCTGCAGTGGGAGTGATTTAAGATGAGCACTCCTACAGGGTTTTCATAAACACTGACCAACATCTCAGCTTTTCTCATGTTTGCATGAAGCTTCCTGGTCCGGGCCTGCAGCCAGCATGGCGCCAACTTCCAAGGAGACCCTCCAATCGACGACGGCGTGTTTGGCACGAGAGTGACGGCGACTCCTCTCCTCTCTCCTCTGAGCTTATCCTCTTAATAAATAAACCTGGAACCTAAAATCACAGGAACACAGGAGGGATCACTGCTCCTCTCCTCTCCGTCAGAGAGGGATTATCCCTTTCACTTAGCGCGCACGCCGCTAATTTCTCCTGCCAGGTTCAACTCCCAGAATGCACTGGGGAGATTGGCTGTCTCTGCTTCTTTTCTCTTCGCTGCCAGTCTTTTCTACCTGGCTTCCTGACTTGTTTTATCTCCCGGCTGGTGGGAACACAAACCTCGGTCTTTCTCCTCATCCTCTTCTTTGATTTAAGAATTCGCTCGGCGAGCTGCGGGATCGTATTCCTGGGCCTCAAAACAGGATTAAGGTGCACACCTCTCCTAAAACAGGTGTTGTCAGTGTCGAACAGGTGGAGTTTGGTGGAGTCTCCGGGTTTTGTCTGCAGAAAGTTTCTGATCTGCTGCAGAAGTTTCCAACATGTCAACACAAAGGCCGCAACTACTGCTGAGATAGAGCGACCAAACATCCACTTTTTGGTGGTGAAATTATGTTCTGGGAGACTATAAAATTCCCCCAGTTGAAGAAAAGCATGAAAACTTGGCTTGACAATTCTTTATGGCTCTTCTTAAGTCGAATTTGAGATGAGTATCAATACATTGGGATAAAAAGTCAAAGTTCTGAGATAAAACGTCAAATTTTTGAAATTCAAAGTCACATTTTTGATATTATGAATGCAGAATCTCAAGTTAATAGGTTAAAATTTTGAGATAAAAAGGTCAAAATTTTGACTTATTATGGGGAAAAAACCAACAAAGCTAGTTTTTCCATTTCATTCTTTACATTATTTATGTTTATGTTACAGAAATGTTCACTTTAGACAGAAAAGGAGTGTTTTAAATAAGTGTTTGAGGTGTGAAGCTGCTTTGTCGTCTCTGAGGGTCTTTGTTTTTTTTTTTGCAGGATCGCACAGAGGTCAGGTCGCGGGTTTTCTTTTTGAGTTTTCAAGAATATGGTCATCCCAGCTGAGAATTACCATGGAATACAGCGAATAAAAGAGAAGACGACAATATCCCGCGTTCACACCAGCAGTTAGTGTCTTTTCTTCACCTCTCAGATGTATGTATTTGTTTACTCAGCTCCGTCTCTCACCTCCGGCTAATTCTCACACCCTGCTGATGAACGCGGCGCGTCGGGCTGTAAATCGTATAAGCCAGAGAATATACAGCAGGCGTCATGTTTCATGCTCGCTCAGCAAGTTAAGTTTGAAATGTGCAGACAGCAGAAAGGAACATTTAAGCGTCCACACGGCGTTGGCGATGAGACCTGAGCTTCATTTAGACTCTTCACATCCTCCTCTCGGTGTCACCCATGGCTGACCTCCCTTTCTCTTCTCCCCTCCTCTCCCTCTTTTCTTCCACTGTTTGTAAACCTCACACTGAACGCATCAGGCATCACAAGTGTCGCCGCCGTCACCTCCACCTCCACCGTTATCCCGTCTCTCCCTTTGCTCGGCGCCGCTGCTGCTGCTGAGCTGTTTGTTTAGGAATCTGGGCCCGAAAATTGTATTCCATCGACCATGCTCGCTATCAACACACAATTATCTGGGTTAATCATGTGGAACTGTGGCAAATTCACCTGGGGCTCAGGAACTAATGACATTCGCGTCTGGCCCTGCTTTAGTGAAATGGCCCCAGCACCTGCAGCAGGAACACGGAGATTGCCAAAGAAAATTTGGTCTCATTTCGTCCTCCTCAACACCTCCCCCTCCACCCTTCACCCACTTCCTCCCCTTTCCCAGCCACCCTTCCCCCATCCAATCTCTCCGTCTCTTTCCCATTTCCATCCCACTTTGCTCTTAAATTTGCAAATCTCTCCTCCTCTGCTCCTCCTTTTTTTGTGTCTCTCTCGCACCTCATTCTCATGGCGAACAAGGGACACCCACATTCTCGGATTCATCGCTCCCAATCACAACACCGGGGGCAGACGTCAATCTTCGCGCCTCTTGTATAATCATTATATTTCCAGCTCTGCTACCTGTGTAACACCTGAGCGGTAGATAGTGGAAAAGAGGAGGTGATATCCAAGACGGAGATGATATCTCGCGACGGATTCGTGACTTTGGTTCCGGACAGACAGCGACTTGTGTTCTCGCTGTATAATTAAGAAAGTGATTGAGTGCAGTCAGCAGGGTGTTGATGCTCTTTCTCCATCACACTTTCCCTCCCTTGCTCTCTTTGTCTTTCTCACACACACACACACTCACACACACTCGCACACACACACTAGAGTCATTTCAACTTAGAGGAAGTCGAGGAGCTCAATGCTCATAATTATACATCAATACAAACATATGTTTCCCAATCACAGATGCCATCCATGTGTGAAATGGGTGTCACACCGTTGGAGGTCTCATTATTCGTGAAGTGCGTGCGTGCCTCAACACTTTGGCTACCACCCACACCACACCGGTCACAGTGACGCCGTAATAAACCTCCTCTGCGGGTAATCTCCAGCGGGGCGTTTGCATGCCGGGTGTACTGTACATCAAATTCTATTTCCAACGTCTTCATTCGATTCGAGGTGCGAACGAATCTTTAGTCTCTTTGGGGAACGCTGCGTCGTCGTTGCAGAGTCCGTCACTGTTGGATTCATGATTTGGTCAGCAGCAGAATGAGCTGGGATTTGTTCACACCTATTGTGCTCATCAGTTGTCTTCTGGTGAGAAAGAAATGATTGTGTTATCAGTCACACTCTGAGCAGTCAGTCTGACTCAAAGGACGGCTGAGGAGTCAAGTTTCCGTGCCAAAGTTTGTGCTCGCTTGGCGTGGTCCTACATGCTAATTTGCTACGAATCTGCAGCTCAACAGGACCTGAGGTGGTGCAGGTATTCATCAAGGGGGGGGGGCTAATTCGAAGCAGGACTGTTGCATGAGTGGGCGCAGAAAGGCCCCGAGCTGAGACATGAGCGCACAAGTGAAAAATGTGAGGTGAAAATCTCTCCACTAGCTGTGAGAGAAGAAGGAATGAAGACGTGATCAGGATTAAAAGACAAGACGTCCTGCAGGCCGGGCCAAGGTAGGGCCTAAACCCCTCCATCTAAACTTGCTTAACTAGTTACCCAACACGAGGAGGATAAGCTACTGAGGATGAGAAAGAAGAAGAAGATGAGGAGTCCAATCACCAAGACTGATGCAACTATTGATGCATTTGAACCTGAAAATGGCCTCCAGAGTAGAATCATTCTGAAACAGCATTTTCAGTGGACATGCTAACATCACGCTCTGCTTTGCGAGTGCGCATTAAACCTTCACTGTGCCATGCATGAACACAACAACAACAACAACAAACACAAGTGCATGTTGTGCATCTATTGAACCATCTCTGCAGTCATTGAAGAAGTTTTCAACACAAAGGCCAGATAATCAGCTTACCTCTTCCTCAGCGTTGAAACTACTCTTGTGTAAACCGCTCTTACAGTCATACCGCCATCTACAGGCCTGGCATGCAAACTACAGAGTTTCAAGTCCACACATTTTTTTCTGTGAAACATCCTGTAAATGGGTCCTTCATGAGATGTGAGCTCTGCAGAAAACCAACTGCGAATAATACAGTCAAGAAACATCAGAGGATGCTCTTTCGTGGTTACTTTCCTCCTCTTCCTGGATGGTGATTGGCTCTGTTTAGCACTGTTTAGGGTGACAAGATCATTCCAAATCAATGAGCTTTCTTTAGCATGCTCCTTGGTGAGTAAATCTCCCACATCACCAGTTGACTTCATCTGAAAGTTTAGCTCCACCTCAACATCACAGTCTGCTCCCTCGACCCAAATATCCACAGGATGTTTACACGCAGACACGTTTCTGTGCCCGGGAATGTATTCAAGGCCACGATTGTCGGGCTAATTGAAAAATGTTCACCAAAATAATCAAATTTAAAGCTTAAGAGTGCATTCAAGCCCACATAAGAGGCAGAGTACACACAAACACACACTCCAGGAGTCCGTGACATGGTTTAACAGTCTCACAGGATCCATAAAAACGCCCCCGAAGGCTTCATATAATCTCTTTTTTCCCCCTGCTTAATAGGAGATAATACAAGCGCGAAGCCTGATGAATCAATATGCAACAGCAGCTTTAGTTTGATAATTAATACCAGTGTCGGAAATAGATTTGTGATTTGGCAGCGCAGGTCTGATACGACGGCGGTCTCCTCTCGACAGCCAAAGTCTCGTTCCACTCTGCATCCCCATCCCATTCAACTAATCTCATCACTTTTTTTATTTCAATAGCGCTAATTCCTTAACTAAAGCCTGTTATCTCATTAAAAGGCCTGCGATGGGATTCGATGGCATCCTGACATCTGTATTCATTCCCCCTCGAAATGAGTCCTGACACGAGTTTAATGAAAAAACACTCCGAACGGCGGAGATTAGACGTCACGCCAAGTGTCTCGGAGTGAAGAAATCATCTTTTTAGTTTTGGTTTCATTTTTGGAAAGGTGGATTAGCTCCGTCTGTTAGCCTAGCTCGCCTGGATTGAGATGTTACAGAGTGCTGCGACTCCTCTGATCATTTTGAAGAATACCTGCCGCCGTCTGGGAACTATTTGATATTTTAAAAGGTGAGAAACAGCAAAGCGAGACAAAAAGGAAGCACCTCTGGCCTTCTGAAGATAAACCACAACGCTCAACGACGACGACTCAAGCTCGGGATTCCCTCTCAGATCTCCAACCACCGAACTTCCCACCCTTCATCTCCTGCTCCTCCCTTCCTCCACCAACCTCCTCCTCCCCATTCGGCGCCATCGCCCTCGTCAAAAGCCTGTGTCGGTTGCTGATAATTCCCTCTGTTTGAAAAAAAAAAGAGATGAAAGCGTTCATGGATGAAAGAAACTTGGATTTAATCTTCCTCGCTGCTCTCTCTCTTTCCTCCTCTACACGGTGTTGATGGTTTTTTCAGGGGGACGGGGGGAGACAGAGGGGAATAGAAAAACATCAGCATCCGGAGCCAGGTGAGGAAAGGTGGTGGACTGGTTCAATAGAATCAGTTTACCCTCTCTCTGAATGTACACACAGACACCTGATGGAGGAGCGGCCGGAGGAGCAGAGGGGCCGGAGATAAAGAAAAGCCATTGGTGCTTCATTTGGCCCCGGCGGCGATAAGGCCCTCAGCTCTCGGGGATCTGTAGTCACAAGGTAAGAGGCCTGTCATAAAGCAGAGATAGAGAGATGACAGGCTGGAGAGAGGAAGAGGAGGCAGAGCAGACAGACTGGAGGAGGCCCGTTCATACCTCATCGCGGGAAAGACAAAGAAACAAACGCTTAAATTGGATCTCGTTTGCCAGACGTGTCGGTCTGAGAAGCTGACGCACAATGGAGACGTTTTAATCCCCTCCATCCTTTCTAATTCTGGCCCTGTATGTGTTTCAAGCTTTTAACTCAGGAACCACGAAGTCAAAATTCATCAGTGACTCCTCGTTTGAAAGATTAAAGTCTGTAGTTCAAGAAAATATCACGTTTTTATATGTGGCTAAAGTCCACATCAGGATAAATGCAGCTGAAACATTTTTTTGTTCTCTTCATTTTTTGAAATTCACTCACTTCAAGATGCTTCATGCTAGACATAAAACATCAGCCACATCACTTCTACACCTTCTCATCTACATCTGGGTAAAATTTAAGCTTTCTCAGTAAAAACTTGAAGGAGTTAGAGAGTTTTTAGTCTCAGGTACTCACGGTCCACACTCTCATCTGAAGACTCAATGCAAACAATTGAGGAGGAAATGCTCTAAGACTGTGAAGCTGCTGTTATTGATGAGAACGGACACGACAGACAGACAAACAACGGACTTTACAGGAGAAATTTCAGCACTTGGAATAATTTAATGAAACAACACTTTTGATATGTTTGAACTCTGGATTCCTCTGGTGGAAAGGAGAGTGAATATTCAGGGTACAGGCGTCAGGGTGTGACGAAATGACCCAAACAGGTCGGTAAAAAGGTCTAAATCAAGAAGATGGTTGTTTCAGGAAACTTTGAGCGTAAAAACCTCCGTCTCTGACTTGTAGTTGAAGCTCATCATCAGCCCGAGGACTCCAGCATCCTTCCAGGAGGGGATACACATCCACAGCCAAGGTGTGGGGGTGTGTTTTTGTATAGTTTTACCCCGCAGCGCCTCAGCCCCTCTCTGCCAGCCGGGGCATCCAGAGCCCATATGGCAGCCAAGCGTGGCTGCGGCCAGCTCGGGCTCATATGTATGGAAAACAAGGTCTAGCAGAGGGGAGTCACAGGGGGTCATTCTAGTCAGAGAGGCAGCCCCGGGTCCTGGTGCAGGTTAGAAGGTCTTGGTTCAGGAGGAGAGGCTAATTTCTTCTACTTGGCTGAGCAAAGGCCTGAATAATTGCGCCCCATGGGTTAGCCTGTGGGTGATGTGGAGGTAGAGCGGAGCGTACCAATGAGAGAGCAGGAAAGGGGAGGAGCAGGGAGGAGGAGGAGGAGGAGGTCGTGTCCAGCTTTTAATGGCTGCTCATTAAACACACTCATGTTTGAGACTTGAACTTGATGTGAATTTCTCACCGATGAAACCAAAGCGTCCAGCTCTGGTCTCTCTGAGCTCCTGTTGTTCCTCCTCAGGTGTAATTGCTGCAGACGTTTCCATCTCCTGCAGACAAAGACTGAGCCGTGATGGCGTGTGTGTGTGAGTCCACGCCGGACTCAGGTAATGAACCTGCCACCCTGCTGCTCCCAGAGTTTTATGACTGCACCTCCTCAGACACAAAGATCACCTCTAAACTCGACTCCTGACGAGGTGACACACGTTTAAACACCACAGAGGCCGGGGGAAGTGAATGTGACACGCTCAGGTGTAATTATACTCGCCTGGTTCACGGCGGAGATGAAGAGGAGGCATCAGACATGAAGGAAGGCTCCCAGCCCCCCTCCCTCCCTCGCCTCCTTTTGTCACTCTCTCTGCGAGGTCTCACTTCTGTTTGCCTTTTCCAATTATCAAGGTGTGACTCCTCAAGCCCCTCCCCTTTCTGAGATAATGTTGGTGAAGTTGAAAAAAGTCATTTTCTTTTGTTTGTTGAATTAATTATCACTTACAAATTCACCTCCATAATCTGAGTGAGCTCTGCTTCTGTGGTGACCCTGATACAACACTGCCATCTTGTGGCTTTTTCTGTGTCTTACACACACTGAAGTTCTTTTAGAAAATGGATCATGACAGACTCATTTATTTTCCTCCTCTTCTCTCTGACCTGATATTTCAGACCATGTGACAGGTGGAGTTGTCTCATTACTCTAATAAAAACAGATGGATTATTAATAACAGGGTCGTCTGAGTTTACACTGAGGATCCAGTTCACACGTCTGAAGTTGGATTCTCTTGAGTCCCCTCACTTTTGAACCCCTGTAAACTTCGACCCACCAGGAGCGACAGGACACCGGCCAGAACGCAGGAGAACACGGCGACAGGAGCGAGGAGGAGCGAAGGCCCGTGCTGGATGCTGAGGTGGAAGGAGGGACAGGAGGAGGCTCTCTGATGGAGGACGAACTGCTCCAGAGTGTCCAAAACCTGGATCCACATCAGGAACATGAGCACCACGAGCAGGAGACACATACCTGACACACACATAGGAACATTTATCTGAGACTGGAGGGAGCAAAAAAGTGGTGATGTCTCATTTTAGGGATCTGTTACTCAACACCAGGGCTGGGAAATTGCTCAACTGAGGAGACAAACTATTGAAAACAACATTTGCAAGAGCAACAATCCAAGTGGTGAGAAGTAGAAAGAAAAAAGTAGGAGTAAAAATAAGCTTAAGGTGGCAAATATGGTTAAAAAGCTGCAAAAATGGGTGAAAAGACTTGGAAAATGGTCAGAAAGTAGCAAATCTATTCTCCTTCTTAATTGATTTGACTCAATATTTTAATCATCTTTGACTCCCAATTTGTGTTTACATTATCTGTAAAGACATGAAATAATTCACTAAGTGTCTAAGTCTATTTAATATCTGGGTTTTATTTTCACCTCTTAACTTTTGTAGATGTACCTGGACATGTAAACAGTTTCTTTTGTGGACTTTTTCAATAAAAATCCTCCTGTTTCTCTCAGGTTTGTGTTTTTCTTTCTTAAAACAAGAATAATAATAATAAAAAATTCACCTCCTTCAATATAGAAGTTGAAATCAACAACACATAAGATGAGGAACCTTAAAATAATTGTTCAATCACTACCCACCACCACTCAGTTGAAGAGCCCCGCCCACTTTATAGAGCTTCTGATTGGCCAGTGGTCCAGCACAGACGACCACAAACCCACCAATGAGGACGGACATCAAGCCCAGGATGAGAAAGATGCTCCAGAAGGTCCTGAAAACTGACAAAGGAGGAAAAGAGGAGCTAAAAAAAAAAGTGCTTTAATGGAAAATGATTCTTTGAAAAGAAAACTCACCAATGGCAGAGCTGTGTTCATAAGCCTCAGAGGATGAACCACCAGAGGAGCCACGTGTAGGGAACGGGAAGAGGAAGGCGGCCTGGCAGAGCCTTGGAGACGGTTGATTGACTGAAGGAGAGAATAACAAAACTTATGATCCATCAGATGAATGTGAAAACATTAAAAGTGCAAAGTGAAGCTTCTTACAGATCCAGAAGTCCAAGATGGAAAACTCCTCAGAGGCAGACGTGAAGGAGCAGCGCCAGAAAAGACCCTCATGGAAAAGTCTGACACCCTCTGACACCTGAGCACAAACAAAAACAGCTTTTTAATCAATTTAAAGACTCAGTTACTTCTGTTTTACACTGTAATGTGAGAATAACTTACTGAAATTAAAGCATCTCTGTGTTTGAAATTAGGATCTACCCTCACTCAGAAATAAAGAAACATTTCCTCTGTGGTCACAAAATTGAACTAACAGGGATTCAGAGTGCAGAAATGAAGCTGTTGGTGCCACCCTGTGGAGTCATGTGGTAATGACACTCAGTCTTTTCAATTAAACCTTTTAAGACCCTGCATCCACTTATAACTTTACATTTCTGCCTCTCAGACCCATGCACTGCAAAATCTGAAATCTGAGCAAGTATTCATATCTTTTTTTCCTAGCATAAATTGTCTTATTGTATTTGATATGAGCCACATTCAACTGAAAAGTCTTGAAACATGTCTTATTTCAAGATATTTTAATAAGAGAAACTGCCTATCAAGTTTCTTGAAATTAGATCAATGTCATTCCTCTACCATTGGCAGATTTTTTTTTATTACAAGCAATTCAAACATCATTTCAGTCTTTAAACATCTCAAAATAAGAAATTTTCAGGACTTGTCAGGTGAAAGTGTATCTGAAAAGACACTTTTTGCTAAAAATAAGACATAAACACTTGCTTAGATTTCCTTTTTTGCAGTGTGACACTTCATTTTCTTAAAAACTTTGACCTAGTAACCACATTGAGGGACAGCGCTGACGCCATCTTGTGGCAAAGTTACAACATTGAACCCATAACACTTATAACTAAAAACTAATTGATAACTTATCACACTTAGAACATAATTTCCTGTACAAAGACAAAATATATTTGTCATACTTTTTAGGTCTTACTTATACTAAAAAGAAGGAGAAATTAAATGAAAATACACCCCAGAAAAAAGGTGGTTAAGAGGCTTTAAAAGAAATATGAGGATGTTTTGCACTTTTGATCCATGATCTAATGTTTGTCCTGTTTGATATTTTGTCCCCTTTGTGCCATTTAACGATTTTTTTTTTCATTATTATTGGTTTCAATAATGCCATAGAGAGCACAGAAATACCTCATTGCTGTTACTGCAGCTCTCAGCAGCCAGCAGCCAGTACTCGGTCCCACAGGAAAACAGCGTGAACACAAACCCTGATGCTCCGAAGAAGAACGTCAGGAAGACCAGAACCTTCAGCCTCTCAGCCGGAGTCATGTCCCACTTTCTTACATTTCTTTAATAATCTTTCAAATCAAAGAGAGCGGTGGAGAGCTCTGCTGCCACACGCTGACCACTGGATGAAAATAACCTCTTGCTTCATGGATGAAGGCTTCAGTTACACGTAAACTAAAATAACATGCAGGCTTTAACGGTATCCACCCCACCCAACCCCAGATATAAACACAACAGAGAGACGTCACACCTGTAGAAACAGCTCCTTGGCATTTATTGGAATGCCAGCATTGAAATCCAGATTTGGTACAGTACAAGGCTATCCAGTAAAACTGAGATCTAGGCAACAGTGATGGTCCAACAACAGTCGTTCAAACTGCATCTTCATATATTAATACAACTTTTTTTTTTGTTCCAGAGATGATTAATACAAATAAAAAAAGAGAAAAGAAAGCCTGGGAAATATTTATTCAAAGGTTTAAATGCCTTGACTTGTTTTTTTTTGTTGTTTTATATTCAAATAAACATTTCATCCAGGCTGCTTTCATAAAAAGAGACGAAAAGAAAAAGAGGAATGGTCTGAATGTGAATGTTTTTGCTCCTATTTCATGACTTAATGCTTAGAAAAGCTTTTTTATTGTGGAAAATGATTAAGCTAAAAGCTTCCTGCATCTTTAACAACCGTTATTTTTTTTAGAGTACACAACATATCGCAAGAACCCAACCCATATACACAGAGAAGTGCAGAGAAGTTTATACAGGACTCCTGTTAATTACATATCACAACCCTGTGAGGATATTAGAAGTACATATACCAGGCACGCAGAAATGAAAGATTGATCACCTATTATTAACCTACTCGCAGTAAACATTTGATTCGAGGATCCTTTGGGCTGAGTCACCTCTTCTTTTTTTCCTCCAGGACATTTTGCCGCCTGTTTGGCAGTTTGTTTGGTCCGCTGTCCCCTCGGTTCAGAATGACAAGTGTGTCTGGAGCATCCGTGCAAAGGCTCATGGGACTTCCACAGCATGTGAGGTCTCGTGACGCCCTCATCGGGCCTAAGACATGACTCCGAAGACGGGGTTGTGGCGGCAGATGCTCGGGCCGATCTCCTCGTAGTCTTTCTTGGTGTGGCACACTTGGTAGAACTCAGGCTGAGGCAGAAACAATCAGTTAGTGTTGTTCATCTTTGAGTGATTAAATAAAAAAAGACAAAAACCACGCTCCGATACTCACTGTAGATGCCAGCATTGATCCTCCAAACCAGACAGCGTACCTCTGCATGTGGTGAGTAATGACCTGCACGTCAATGGGTTTGGGCTTTGGAATAAGAGGAAACATTTGAGACTTTCAGAAACACTCATGGTCCACTTTTTGGTATTTTGGTGACACATAAGATTCACTTTTCTAGATTATTCTGCATCCTCTTCCTTACCTTCAACTTCCCACCGCTCAGCTCTTCACTCATCTTCAGCCGAGCGTCCACAGTCCTCTTCAAGTCTCTCTGCAGGCGTCTGCCAAAGTCCCTGAACATGGTGGAGCCTCCAGAGAGCACGATGTTCTATGATAAAACAAGGAGGAGGTTCATGAAGACAAACACGTCATTTGAATAAGTGCATGCAGGCGTAGAGGTGTGAGTCGGCACCTTGTAGAGAGGACGTCTGACATCGATGGGGCAGTTCTGGATGACTTCATCCACCACCTCTGAGATCGGCTGGGTGAAGTCTGGGTTTGCAAACTGGAGGAGAACAAAGCAGAAACATGAAAAATAGACTTCCCCAAGCTGAGACTTTGGATGTTAAAAGTGTCAGATGTGGTGTAATACCTCAGGGTGGAAGAAGATTTCAGGCCCGAGGAAGCGCTCGTAGCCCACGTCGATGGTGAACTCCTTCTTGGTGATGGCGTTGATTCCTGTGTACTGCTTGATCCACTTGGAGCCGTCTGTGTCGTACTTGTTGAACTCTTTCACCAGGTCTGGGCAGACGTAGCTGAAGCGCTCCTAAAATCACAACAACACATAAAACAGTGTTAGCATGAAAACTTTGGAGACTAAAGCCTGAGTGCTCTGATTTTTTTAAGGTAAAATCTCTGCTCATAATGTGATTCAGAGGCTTCGCTGCCCTCTTGTGGACAAACTAAGAAGTGCAGGACAGGAACCCAAAGGTATTATGTTTCATAAAAAATGTCAAATGCTGGCAGAAATGCTGAATAGGAAAAATTAAATCACCAACCTTGACAGCTTTAGCCGTCTCCAGAGACTGCTCCGGAGGAATCCCCACCTCTCGCTCTCTCAGCAGCTGTTGGGTGAAGTATGTGATGTCTCTGCCAGCGATGGGGATGTGCTTAATGCAGCTACCGATGACGTAACCTTCAGCCTGAAAAACAAACCAAACCCAGTTTAGGATCTGAAAAGAGGAAGGAGCAAAATGAGAAGCAGCAGATTTAGAAAAGCGACACTCACCACAGGGATGACGTGTGTGACTCCGTCGCCGCTGTCGATCACGCTGCCTGTCAGGGTTCGCTCTCCAACCTGCCGGGACGTCCAGGAGGCAGCCAGCGCCAGGACAGCCTGAGGCAGAAAATTAACATTTAACAAACCATCACTGTGAGGAAACACAGCTCTGAGGTGCAAAGTGCATTGTGTGTGTGCTCTCAGTTTAAGGAATAATGAATGAGGATGTTGTGAGGGACTGAGACGTAGTGAAAAGCCTCAAAAGAAGAAGTGAAAATTTGCGTTTCCTCATAGAAACACTTCATATCCTGAGTGTAAAAGTCAAATCTATATTTAAACACACATTTTTAGTCTGCAGTCAGTTCCTAACTGTTACAGTGAGCAGCTCAAATGTTTTGCAAACGTACCTGTACAGCGATGTAGAGACCTGGGACGTTGAAGGACTCAAACATGATCTCCGCCGTGTATTCTCTGTTTTCTGGTGTGTTGAGTGGAGGCTCTGTCTGTAGAGAGAAAGAAACAGGACAAACTTTGAGACACTTTTCTACATGTGGTGTCTGAAAACTCTGTGGTGAAAGAGACTTGAATGCTGAATCTCTTCACATTAAACATGCAGCCCTGATTTTACCAAAAGAAAATAATGGTCTTCAGGTTCTGCCCGCAGATACTTGAAGATGATCTGCTCCATGAATCTCTCCATCAGGTCCCAGTCCTCTACAATGCCGTGACGGATCGGCCACTGAACAGAGAGAGAAAGAGTGTCAACAGTCTGATTGTGATGCAGAAACAACGCTTCACAAAGATGATCAGGACTCTCCTGTCCACCTTTGTTGCATATGATGGTTTGTCAATGGCTTCGTCTCCGATGAAGAAGTCCAGGTCGTCCACTCCTCTCATCATCCTGCGCTGGGCCTGGTCTCCCACTTTGGCAGATTCTTTGATTGCGATACCTGGAAGGGATCACAAGCAAGAAATTAATAATGAAGAAAAAAAAGCTTCTGCAAAACCTATTAAATCCATTTATGGGACAATGAGTTGAATAATTCATTCATATTATATCACAGTCAGGAATATGTCATTCTTTACATTATTGTATACCACCTTTCTATTCATGCTTTTATAGTTGAAGGTAATATATAAGCTCTTCAATATGTCTTATAGTGGTTTTAATGCAAACAGTGATTATATTGATGTACTTACATGATGGTATGATGAACTGTGGCTCTGTATTTCCTGCATAACCAAGCTTGGTGTACCTAAAAAACAACAAAACTACATAAATATCCAGTAAAAGTCACTTTACTGTATATAAAAAGTGTGAGAGCAGGTATAAACAGGTGTTTAGATAAAGTCACAGCTCAGTGTTTTCCGCCCAGGAAGTAACATTAGCTTCAGATGCTAACAGGAGCTAACTGATAAAGCAGGATCGGGGACATAAACAATAAAAACTTATTAAAGGATGTTTTTTCCTGCAGTTTCAGCGCGTTCAAGAAAGGTTTACAGGCAGAGGGAGGATGAATAAGTGAGAAATAGTGTGTAAGAGCTCGCGTTGAGGAGCTAAACGGGGCGTTAGCTGAAGTTTGACAGCGCAGTCGGAGCTAAAGCTAAAGCTAACGGCTAAATCCGCTTCTTACCCGGTGCCGCAGTCAACAACACACGCCGGTAACCGACCAGCCATGCTCCTTCACCTTCAGTCCGTCTACGGGAGAGAGAATCAGGCGCCCGATAGGAGCGGATCTCCAGAAAGCAGCTGCTTTGACTCTCAGCAGCTGAATGAAAAAAAAAAAACACTCTGAGCAGATGGAGCAGCGCTTCCGGGTTTGAGGGAATTTCATTCAGTCAGCAGCTTTGATGACGTAACACCGACCTCTAGTGGAAGGGTACTGGAACTGCAGGCGCTGCAATTATTTATTACATTAATCATCAATAAGAGGCAGAAATCCTGCATTTTCTTTCATTTAAAGTGTTTAAATTCATAATAAAAAAATCACAACAGTCTTAAAAGATCCTCAACCGTGCTCCAAGAATTAAAAAACAAAGAAAAAGGACGGTTGTGACCTGCTGAAGCAATGCTCCCTCATATTTCCTCATAATTACTCAAAGAAAAACAGAAAATGAAAGATGAGATGTTGAAAAAAAATCATTCATTTACACCTCCAAATGTATTTTTTGATGTGTATAATGTAGGGTGACCTATTCCCATGGTAAAAATGGAGATTTTTGTCCGTAAATTTTGACTATTGTTCCACATAAATTTGACCTGATCTTAATTATTTTTATTTACTATAGAGAAAAACCCCAACAAAGCCATTTTTTTTCTTATTTTATTCTTACATCTTTTACCGGTAGAAATTTGCTTCTGTACATTCTTTCAAAAGGGATGTTTTAAAAGAATATGGTTGTCCTATATAATGTCAATAGAAGCAGTAAATGATTGCCCGTACTCTCAGTTGTTATCTCTCTGCAGGGGTTTTCCATCGATCCAGAAATAGAAAGCAGCCTCATCCCGGCCTGCTGACTCCTCCAGATGAAATCAGTGATTTAGCTTTAATCACAGGCCAAACAAAATGCTCCTCACTCACCCAGCCTCACTACATGGAGGGTCACTGATAAAGACGATATATGAGCAGAAAGGAGCCTTGGGGCTGGATTCTGGCTCCAGAGTGCTTTACCACATTAAAGCCAATCCCCCAGCAGCCTGAGAACATTGGCCCTTTGTCCTCCAGCAGAGTCATCACTCACTCCAGAGTCTCTTCACCGCCGAAAAGCCCACGGCTCTGCTGCTCCTGATAGAAACACTCCCAGACGAGGAGCCGGGCCACTTGATGGAAACTCTCTATCAAGAACTGTCGCTGGAACCATTTGTTTTAACATTGTCAGGAGGCTGCTTTCAAAGAGGGGCTTTCCTTTAACATCACTGAGACAAATGGTTCCAAACACAGGCGGCGTCTTCTCTCCTCTCTTTAGGCAGAAACTCAACCTTAAGGTGATTTAAAACACAAGGCAGAATAAACATTCATTGAACAAATTCAAAGCCTTTCACCTTATTTAAAGCTGCAGTTTAGGCCTCAAGAGGCTGAGAATTAATGACTTCACCTTCCTGTGAGTCTCTGTTTTGAACACTAGATGGCGTCACCGCTCCATTTTTCACTCAAGACAAAGGCACAGACAATCTTAAAAACCTCATTTCTGGACTCTAACTACTTTCTCTCAGCTTGTTCTGCAGAGGTGCAGCACATTTAACACAAATCTAACGCTTATTAACCTCCCTCAGCTGCAGATTAATCTCCCCCCTTTGCACTGCAGCAACTTCAGAGCGCTTTAATTGTATTTATTTTCCTTTATTGGCCCTACTTACTGGAATGAAGATTTGTGTAACAGCTCTAAAGTGGATTGGAGTGAGAAGAAAGCAGCACGCAGGGTTACTGTTCAAGCTCTTCTCTTCTTACTCAGAGAAATACGCTTAATGGGGTTTGTGGTTTAATAAAAGTGCATTTTAATTCAGTTCTTTAGTCAATAGAGAAATAGACTTAAAGGGGCATGATTTCACAGTTATATGTTTTTTCATCCACCCACACTCGCTCAGATAATGTCTCAGAGTTGTGGTCCCTCGTCACTTTCCTGTCATTAGAAAAAAAGCTGAGTTAGGCTTTGTTATTTTTAATAATCTTCACTTTCTGCTGCTTCTTAATCCCATGGGATCTGATGTCTGCATTCTGCAATCATGAATCTTCCTCCTCTTCCTCCTGTCTCCATGCTTTACATTCATCTCTGTGAGGATTTTTATCAGGATAATGTGGAGAATTTAAAATCCCAAATCCTGGATCCTCATTTAAAAAAAGCACAGAGGCTGCAGTCTGCACGCACAGATCGATAGAGGAGTAATTGAGTGATGGTAGCATGCAGGATTGTGGCTAATTTAATAAAACACTGGTTCCACTTTGTCCTTGTGCTGACTGTGCAGAGGTTAGAGACACAGAGGGACATTTAGGCTCCCGGGGACCAGCAGCGGGGTAGATTTCATTTCCCAGAGAGTCAAGCAAAGTCAGCCTGAAGTTCATGAACTACATCTGCAGCACGTAGAGGAGGATGTTGCAGAAAAGGTTCTTTTCAGCCTGCTAAAAATGCCATGCAGCCACCTGATTAGTCTGTTTTCCTGCAACATTTATTTACATCACATATGAGCAGAATACAGCAGCACTCTTCACAGAAGACTGGTCCAAAAACTGCCATGAACACTGATCGCACGTGTCTGAAATCAGCCGGGGATAAACTAATGTGCAACATTCATGTGTTATCAAACAATTTCTGTGAGGGAACCTGTAATAGAAGAGAAATTAATGCACTTTTTAACTCTCTGACCTTGCAATGCAACAAAATGTGAGCATAAAGTGACGTCTTATAGGGCAGATTCCCAGATATGATTGATAAGAGGGGTCAAATTTGCTTTTATAGTGCAGATTAGAAAATATAAATATTTGGTCTGCAGCTTTGATTACATGCAACACAACAGGGAGTGTTTGTGCTTCTTAAACTGCACCAGCTGTGTCTGAAATATGTGTGTTTTCATTGATTAGGTGTTTTAAAATAAGGACTACATGGCTCATTTATGTTTGGTTAATGTTTACATTCAGCTCCTCACTTCTTCAGAGGCCTTCCACTTTTTACCGTTGCCTGTTGACACTGTGGCAAAATGAGTCCCTGAAACACATGAGGAGTCTCTGTGTTCATGTCAGCTCTGCTGTAACGAATACAAAAATGTGCGTCTTCTGAGCAACACTAACACAAACGATCAAATCAAGCCAACAAATCAAAATATAACTCTCCACATTGACTGTCACCAGCACCTTGTACAGCGTGTAATAACCAGAATATAAGGCTCCTCACAAAACGCTCCACTTCACAAAAAGCAAAGAAAAGTCCAGTCTGCATGGTCCTTCAGAAATGATTCAAAAGATCCAGTCTCTCCTCTGTCCTGGTGTCTCTCTCTGCAGACACGTCACAGTTTTTCATGACTCTTTCATGGCTCTGAGTCCAGATCCGCAGCAGAGATCTTTGCTCCGATGTGAACCTGTGATAGAAAATGTATTAATTCAGATTCAGAAATAAAACATGCGTGCGTGTGTCCCTGGAATATTCTCGGGTGATTCAGGGGACATTTACATGACTCATGTTTGGTGGGCTCATTAAAATTCAGGAGAGAGGCTGTTTAATTTTAGGTGCTGGAAGTAAAAGGAACACTTTAATGATGATTCAAAAGATGAAGAAAGGTTCGTGAAATGCTTTTAGACTCTCAGATTCATCCTTTTTGCACCCAGATGGAAAGAAAGACGTCTTTTTGAATATTACATAAAGGTGTAAGGATGTGACAAACTGTACAGCAGAGACGTGGCGTCCTCCTCGCTCTACGTCACAGGAGGGAGTGTGAGCAGCGGCAGGAGGAGAAGAAGCGTCAGGTGCGTGTGCAGGAAGGACGTCGCCGCTGACAGAGGTGGGCGCTTCCTGCGGGGCCCGTTGCAGAGCGGCGTGTTGCAGCAGGAGATGCAGACAGAGTTCAGCCGGCCGGTGCAGAACTGCTGGTACCCGGAGGAGGCGATGAGGCAGGCGCCGGAGGAGGCGCAGGACTTCCGATAATGTATCCCTGAGAAAGAAAGAAAGAAAGAAAGGAAGAAAGAGAGAGAATTGTATTTCTGCACTTTATGTCTGCTCGAACAGGGAAACTACATCTACAGCTTCTTTTATGACTTTAAAGTGAGAGAAAAAGTGTTTCACTTCCCTCCCTTGTAATTAGATTGCTTTGATTCAAAATGTGGCCTCACATTTTGCAGCACTAGAACGTTTTATTGCTCCATAAAGCGATGGGGCTATCGACTTCACGTCCGCTCGTAGAAACTGATGTCTATCAGCGTCGTATATGTTACTGAAATTCAGCTGCTTGTATGAGAAACTCATATTCTGCTGAGCTGAACTTTTTATTGCACCCCAGAGATGTGATGTTTTTCTATCTGGTATCGATGTTTTATATATGTGATGTGTTTCTCTGGTATGTGCTGGAACACAGTTTATCCGTTGTGTACTCATCTTATTGCATGCTTTATCTTCTGTTCTGCTTCCTGTCCCTGAAGACCAGCATGCATCCAGCTAAAGACTCAGAGATGTTCGACATGTTACTCTTTCTGCACTCTGTGCTGCACAAAACAGAAATCTGAGCAAGTGTTTTTGTCTTATTTTAGTAAAAAAATGTCTTCTAGTCTTGGTATGAGCCGTATTTACCTGAGCAGACAAACCATAATACAAACACTTAGATTTCAGTGTTTTCAATGTGTGCAAATATTTTTTGCACTGCTGCACGTTTCCTTGAGGCAAATGTTTCATAAAATGTATGGACAGTGCAGCTAAGAGCAACTATAAACTGCGTCTCTACTGAGCAAAACCAAAAAAACTTGCAGGTCCCAAAATGTCCACTTGAGGTTGCCTCTAAAAACCAAATCATCTCCATTTACACTTGCAGAAATAGAGATGATTTAACTTTCTTTTTGCCCCTAAGCTCTAGCAAATGCTCAATCTTGCGAGTGTTTCATTTCCCTCAAAGTAATGCGAAGCTAATCTAATGTTTGCGTCTGTGGCGGTTGAAGAAAAGCCTCCTCTCTTTGATAAATGAGCTGAATAAACAGGTCCGAGGAGAGAGCGTTTGCTGTTTTTCTGGAGTGCAACAGCACGTCAGTGCTCCTCGGAGCAGTGAGGGGCCTTGTGTTTGTTTGTGTGGGTTTATTTTTATACTGCATGGAGAAAGTGATGTGTTACACTGGGTGATGATCTGTCTACATGCCTGTGCTTTCTGTCTCACAGAGAGTCTATCCACACGTCAATCCCTGCCTCTCCATCCGCCTTTGAAGCCGAGCAGGAGAGCGAAATAACAGATAACAACGTCTATTACAGTGAAAATCACAGAGGATTGCTTCGACCCGCTCGGCCTCCTCTGCTGGGTCAGTGAGTCATATATTTTTTGGATTATAACATGCTTAGACGGGGGATAAAAAAGGGATTCTGGGTATCTGTGGTGGGAGTATTCTGTGCATCATTAGTCTTTAGAGAAACCGCCAAGAGGTTCATACAACAGCAGCATTAGAGCGTTGTTTATGTATGCTCTGCTTGCATAAGTGAAGTAAATAACACATTATTGCAAAAAAAGGCATCAAAAATCATCTAAAAGTGATATTTTTATGACCTGCTCTCTCCCAGACAACCTTGTTTACGACACATCCCAGTTGAGACATCAGTGTTTATGCTAATTGTCTGCCCTGTTTGCCATCAGGAAGATTGCTGGGTGCTCAGTGGCTCAATCATTTCGCTCGGCCTCGACTGACTGTCAGGGAAATAAACCTTAATGCTCATATAACGTCTCACTGCAGCTCTGCCTCGGTTTTACAAATGGACACACAGCAGCGGTTTACATGTTATTAGAGAAACTAACCGTCAGATTTGACCAGCACCTCTTTCTGACACATGTCCTGGACGTTGACCGTGCAGTTGACGATGTACTCCGGCGTGGAGCAGTCATTGTGCTTCATCTCCTCGCACTGGTAACACTGGATCTGGAGGGCATTTCCTGCACCGTGCACAAAATAAACACTCTTCAGCCTTAAATACAGTACAATTCATATACACTCATGCATAAGGTGAGCAAACATCCTCTTTCTCCCTGGACACGTCCGGATTTTATCAAATTTCCCAAGACGTCTGGGATTTTCTCAGCTAGTTCTACTGACCATAAATATTTATAATAAAGTAAAGCTGCACCGGGCTACTGACATTATTCTGATGCACCAACCTATAAGTCAAGGCTATGAGATAAAGAGTGAAAATTATGAGATAAAAGTCAAGATTTTAAGCTAAAAGTAGAATTTTTGACTTTTTATCCCCTCAGTTTGACCGAATATGGGCAAAAAAAAAAAAAATCTTTACAAAGCCAGTGTTTCAGTTTTGTGTTTTTAACTAGCAGATATAGGCTTCACCAGCAAGCTTTGCTCCATCTCTATCAAAATCCACCTAACCTTCAAAATGTCACTCTTTATTTGCTTTTTGATCCATTTCAGGTACAAATAAAATGGTGAAAATTGTGGCGTTATCGGAAGGAAGCAATCACCTTGCTCAACTTAAAAAAAAGAAGTAGTTTTGACATCCATTGACACAACAAGGCTGGGTTTGCATCTAGGCTAATAAATCTACCTGGGGTCAAAAATCTGACCTCTAAAGTTCACTCAAGGCTTGTGCAAAAAAGCATCTTCTCCCTTCCTCTGCATCAGCTAAATGTCTTTGTCTTTTCCTTGTGTGTGCAGTTTCCTGTAACTAACCAAAATGCTCTCCTCCCTCACACTTTGAGCAAATATCCTGCACTTTCTTTATCATTTCCTTCAGTCACACAGCAGAGGCTTTTATGGATTTCGCTTTGTGTGGGAGCCTTTTACGGCGTCGCGGCTCAAAAGAAGACTAATGGCACTTCACCAGAGTGTGATGCCGTCATCTCTGTCTCCTACACACTCTTAGGATAAAGAAAAAGGGGAGATGCAGACCCCATGAAGCACACATGCATTTAAATTTTAGCTGACTGTTTTATCGGCCGTCTGTTGAGAGGTTTCAGATTCACTCACTGGAGGTGAGAAGGAGCCGTAAAGGGACAGAAAACATGGAGATCGTCACTCTAAGTCCCCTTTCAACACATTGATTTTTAAAGGTGATAAAGCTGCATTTATAACACAAACAGGTGGTGAGAGCGAGCCTGGTGCACTCAGGCAGAGGCAGAGATTACCCGTGTGGATGCTCTTCACAGAGATAATAAAAATGTGAGTGTCTGACTGCTTACACCTCAAAACTTTCAGATGCAGAACAGAGAAAATGGGGTTAAATTTTAAATTTTAGTGCAGGTTAAATGATTGGAAAACAAAGCTCTGGATCATTTTGTATGTTTTTTTCAGAGACATGGACACTCACAGGTCACTCTTTATTATCTATAATTACAAAAGTCATTCTCAATTTGCACAAGAACTTACCATAATGCCAAACATGCCAGGTTTCATTAATATTTCTCTCAGACATCTTCATCACATTTCATTAGAAACTTCCAGCCTCACAAACACTCCTGCCCTTTCCTTCCTAAATGTCCCACACAAGCAATCCGTCCCTGCTGACAGATATTACGGATGTAATTATTGAACTGGCACCAGACATTAATCTCACCCTGACAGCGCCCTCAAACGCATCAGATAAAGGTCCACATATAACATCACAGCCCAGGACTAATTATTTTAAAGCAGGCAAATATCTGAGACCCCCATCAATCACTCTGATAACCAGGCACGCTCTTATTCTGGAGGAATATCTGTCATCCTGGAGGGTAAGATCCCAGCTTATCAGTTTCAGGAGGAGACTCTGAATCTGTTTGTTTTTCTCCCTCAAAGAAAACAGAGGCAGATAAGAAAACTCCTGTTTTCACCTTCTGCATCCAGGTGGAGATAATTTCCAAGGCCCTATCTCCTGATCAAAATCCTATTAACTGCAGGCTCTGCAAGACAACAGTGATGGAGTACAAGTCACACAGGTGTGGGAACAGCATCCAGGGCTCTGAGAGGAGCGTCAGTGGAACATCCTCAGTCTCTGGATCAACACTGGTACTGGCCAGAAATAAAACTAGCATAGAATTAAAAACAAAACAGCTTTGGGTAACTAATAATCAAGAATTTAAGAGTGATTTTATCTTAAATTTGTGACAATACCCTCTTCCCATTGTGCCAAAACGGCGCCGAGAAGTCCGGCACATCCGTGCGTAAATCCGTGCACCAAAAACGCAGCAAGATTGTTCCAAACTGCTTCTGGTTTTCCACTGTTTCTTGATTTTTTCAGAAGATGCAAGGCTGAATAATTAATATGCCTACTGGAATAAGTTGTTGAAATACAATCTCACAATATGCACAAGAAATAAAGTGTCACACTGCAACCATTTAAATCTCTGAATCCTATTTCTTTCGAAAACATATTGGAAAAATTATCGCAAGGATTTGGGATGTCAGTCATGCAAAAGATCAAATATTTGAGTCACTTTTACGCACGAATGCGTAGCAAAAGGAGAAGACATCTCACACTTTCTGGTTTACACCTCAACATTAGTTTTCGCTGCGTATGAGCTGGTGACACGCGCTCCAACCTGCGTCAAAGAGCTTCACGTCTTACCTGCGTCGACAAGGACTCCAAATAAAGTCGCAAAAACGAGAAGACGCATTCTCTCCCAAATGCCACTCGGAGGGGAAACATCCGACCAGAAAAGCGCAGCTCGTTTCAGGCATGAAGGAGGAGGAACCGCCGCGGAGGAAGCCCACACCCGGATCCCCTCATCGTCTCAGCTCGGCTGAAGGTGAGAGCGAAAGCTCCGGCGCGCAGTGGAAGGAGAGAGAGACAGAGAGAGAGAGAGAGCGCGCGAGTGGTGTGGAGTGGAGACGAAGCCAGAACGCAGGAATCAAACTGCGCACCACGTGATGATGGGAGCGCACAGCTGGTGTTTTCATTTTCCAGCTCTGAGGTCACTATTATTCTGCTCAACATCAGGTTTGTAATGATAGAAATACAAACTTGGCTTTGTTGAGAATATTTTTTGCCCATGAAAGGACAAAACTTTGAGATAGAAAGACGAAATTTTGGGATAAGTTGATTGCTTTTTCTTCTGTATAACTTTGGTTTTATTGCTCTTTAGATGCTAGGGATGACAACTCTGTGACCTTGAATCAACAGTTTTCACGTGCATTTGAATTTTTAGTGATCTTTCTGATTATATTTTAGAGGTTGTAGCATTGTTTCATGTGTCATTCTGGTCCCAGCACTAACTCTTTCATCCTTTCTACTTTGGAGTAAACTGCTCTGAGCTTCAACTCCAGGAAGGATGGTGATTAAATACGTCACATGCCCTTGAAGTAAAAGATTTCAGGTTCAACTCTTTTACCTGCACGAGTCCACTTATGCCTGCAACACAAGTGACAGGACGCACAAACACAAACACACACTTCCTGCAGCTCAGGTTGGAATAGGAAATAGTTTCTCATATTTATTTAGGAAATAGTTACATAAAATATAGCATTAAAGTCTGGTGTAACAGACAAAATTGCACACAGTAATAATAATAATAATAATAACATTAACATTAATAATAATAATAATAATTACCAAAGTAACACTGCTGGTAACCATTTCTCTTTACAAAGGAACATTTAAGGAGAGAGGTGAAGCATGACGATCACACTACAGTCTGACAGTACAAAATGTGGGTATAAATACTGGACATCTAGAAAAATACACAAGTCCTCTTCAGACTCTCTTCATACAGTATTAACAGGTTCATAGAAAAATCGAAACACACAGTCGGCTCTGTTGATTAGCACCAGCTGGTCAGATTCCAGATAGAGATTTGGCATAATAACTTCACCTAAAGTTCAAATATGTCTTTAAAATAAAGTGATAAAATATTTTAGTATTAGCTCTTATCGATCAAAATAAAGACTTTTAAACACGAGAAACCCAAAAAGAAAACACACACATGCCATTTCAAAACAGTAGACGTCAAACTGGGTTGAATGATTGGCAAACATCTCTTTTCTCTTTTCGTTTTTTTTTTTCATTTGCATATATCAATCAGCAATGCCCGGTCTGATATTAACTTATAGCTATTTACAACAAAATGTACAACTATGAGAGGAGCGCTGAGGTTTGGAGGTCAGGAATGCTACGCTACATGAGCTGAGGCGTTTGGATTGTGGAGCGTTTGTTTCTGTATTCCTCATCGATTTCCTGATGGCTGCGTTTGTTCTTACAATCTGAATCAGTCCAGTATGTTCCCTGAGCTACGGATGATAACGAAAGAAGGTGAACGGAGGAAGAAAACAGATGATGGTGGATCACGTGGAAGCATTAATTTGCTGCATTTCTGCTTCTTAACTTCTGCAAATTGATGTCACTGTATCCCACTTAAACCAGTTTATATTAGAGTTTCAGAGGAAGACGTGATGTTACAGTTTGATCTCATAATCAAAACTAGAACTTATTGATGTTACTGATATCAAAAATACAAAGCAGGGAAGTGTCAGTAACAATTAAATAGCACACAAAGACAAGATTGGCAACTGGATCGACGAAAACTGACTCAAAACGAACAAACATGATGATTTTTCTGCAGATTTCAAAAATATTGCTTCAAAATCAAGTAAAAAAAGAAAAAAAAGTTGTGTTATGATGTGTTTTTTTTTTCAGGGCGACAAACTTAGCAGCAAACATAAAACGACACCTCAGGTTGAATCTTAGTCTCTGTAACAGGAATGCAAATCAAACTCTGCAGCGTCTTCACTCCAATGTGGCCCATCAAAGACGCGTTCACTTTACACTCCTTACAAACTTTGTACAGAATTTCTTACAGTGCAATGATAAGAAGTTCCCCAGCAGAAGGGGAAGAGGAAAATTGCAATGAGACAATTTGTATTGCTGTCAAGTCCACCAAACCAAACCAAACCCAGAGTCAAACTGGAGAGTCCTCGTTTGGAGTTTTGGTCGAGGTCCAAGCCTCGTGTCTTTAGCTCGACTAAGTGCTTCGTGTTGTTTGTGGCGAGGACAGGGAGTCCAGCAAGATTAGGAGACTTCAAGCAAGACCAAAGTCAACAAGCAAAGTCTTCTTGGGTGTTTTAAAGATGCAAAAGCTAACGTTAACGCTTTGGGGATGTCGAGGTTCAATCTGCCTGCACCTTCACCATCTAACCAATCAATGCGCAGGATTCAAGCGTGGTCACTCATCGCCCCTACACGTCGTTGGATCCCTGACTGGTGCACGAAGAGAAGCTATCGTACAGCGAGTCGCTCAGAGAGCCCACAGGATCCACCCCAGGTTTGTTGGAGAAGCTGGAGGACGTGGGCTCGTCCAGCTTGCAGCAGTCCTCCACGCTCTTCCCAGCATCCACCAGGCAGTCGCCTCTGCGGCCGCCCGAGCCCGTGTCGGGATACAGACTGCCGCTGCTGGAGCTGCTGTGGTTCAGTTTGTTCAAGGACTCCAAGGAGAAGTCCAGAGAGCCCGGCTGGTTGGCAGGGACGGGCGATTTCTCCAGGGGGATCTCCTTCTGTGGAGAAAGAAAAGACTTGTATCAATATACTGAACATGGTGAGAATATCTGCGTCTGGTGCATCCATAACCACACACTCCTGCTCATTTAGTCCAATGTCGCAAAGCAATAAGTCTGATGCCACTTGAGAGCACATCATTGATCTATATTGAGACTTTTATCGCGCTTAAGGACCAAATGTATGTCTTGGGTGTTGCCAGGCGTGCATCATTGGGCATCTGTGCCCACCCACTCTCCCTGTTATATTAACGCTCTTGAATCCTGAGCCCGCGGCAGTCAGCTTTATGAATTCACAGCACCTGAAAGATGTGACTCAGGGGAAATGTTAGCTGCTGTCTGTTGACGTTGCTTCGATTAGCATGAGGATACCAGTGATTAGAGTCGTGACGGCTCCAAAGGTGTTCTATCTAATCTTATCAATGTGTCCTCATATCTGCGTTCTTTGAAGGAGACAGACCTTTAGAGAAGTCAGCAACAAAAGAGCAGGATCCTGCGTTAATTAACCATCGGATTCTTTACGACGCCTTATCATGGCCTCAGTAATGACCCACAAGTCTTCAGAGAGCAACAAAACAACACGCCGGGCTAAAAATACTCCTCTGTTGTTCATGATGCGCCAACTATTTCACTACTCTGAGTGACCTCTACTGTATGTCTCAAAATGCACTTTGGGGAGCTCGTTACTGCACCAATCAGCTTCAAATCCCTCCTCAGAGGCTGGAAATGAAACTCTATGGGTATCTGCATTTTCCTCCAAGCCAGGGAGAGTGGTTATCTGCACGGGTATTTCTGCAAAGGTAAGTACACAGAGGAGCAGCTGGAGGGTCTGGGGGGGGTTTAATAACTCGCTGCAGAGCTCAGTGACGTTTTGCAGAAGGACAGATATGTTGCTGTACATCAGTCTGGCATCTGCATTATCCCGAACTTTTTCTAAAATGTAAACATAAATAATGCATTGTAGCCCATTTTCACCAGTTAAACATAGAAAATGAAAAAACTGGCTTTATTAAGAATTCTTTTTTGCACACACAAGGTCACGACCACGACGAAAAGAGGTGTATGACCGTATATCTCTAGTTTTGTCTATAAAAGTGCGTTTCCATGTCAGCATTTTCTGTCTGAGAGTGCAGTGAAAGCAGTCAGAGTTTCATTTTTTCCTGCTCAACATCTTGACAGGTTGGCGCATCAATATCCCAGTGCAGCTTTTCTTTATTATAAATATCAATACTCACCCTAATTAAGTTTGATTTCGTGCAAATCTTGTCACAAAGGTATGAAATGAGCTCAAGTGTCGGGGTAGATAAGACAGAAAGTTCATCTTTGGATCCTCACTTCTCTCAATCTTGTTTGTTTTGTAAAATCTGCTTCTTCCTGACTCCTCAGAGACTCTACGAGCTTTTTGCATGCAGCCACGTCTGGAGCTGTATGTGGAGGTGCAGAGAGCACAAACAGGGACTGTTGTTCTCACGCCTGAAGCCTTGTTGCTTTCCTCTCCTACCAGCCGGCTAATTGCGTTCACCTGCCAACCCAGGTGTGAGCTATTCTGTGATTAAGGGTCTGGAATGAAACCGCCGGGCCTCGAAGCACACATCGGCGAGTATGAGGAGTGTTTGCGCGAAGAGCGAGACAAGCTGGAGGAGCAGAGAATCATGTCTCCTTTTTGTAAAAAGCAATGTGTCTAATAAGTGCATAGAGCTCAAAAACTACTCAACCCACTCGTGACCTCACTCCGTAGGCACAGTCAGGATAAATTTGTAAAGAACATGGAGTCAAAAGAAGAGTTGAGGCTGTGAGCTGACATGATGATATAATGTTAATGAGGTTTTTCAGGTTAAGCTCAAATGAAGCACAGGTGTTGGGTTCAGATTAGAGTTTTATTCCAACACCTCCATCCTGCTGCTTCCAGCATCACTCGCTTTATTCCTCATTTCAGTCAGGCATGGAAATTGCCGTCTTATGGCCTCTGGAAACACCTCGTGATGGTATCTGTGGAGAGACAGGCGGCGAAGACAGGTCTGTGTATGTGTTTCTGGACAGAAACAAGAAGAGAGATGGTGAACGGCTGTCTTATCTCTGATTGGATTTGATTTTGGAGGAACACAATTACCAGCGGATCGAAGGTCTCTGTACCACCTGTGGGTTTCAGCCAAAATGATGGCTCTACATATAACTGACACTGCAGGCGCACGCCACGGCGAGAGCTTCCCACTTCAGAACACAAGGGGCTAAATCGGCAATCAGTTCTGCATCATGTCGGTAATAGGATGTCTAAACTGGAATTGAGTCGAGCTGCTCACAACAAAAGCTTATAGGGACATTTTTCACCTCTTTTCCCCTCATGTCCTGTTTGTTCTCTCATCCTGGAGTTGTACTTCCTTAATAAAACTCAATTTTTACACCTTTTAAAGACAATATCTCTGCTTTTGTTCAATGCATCTGTGATTATCTTTGTATGGAATGATCTTCTCACGTCAGAAGATGCTCGATTATTCCTGGAACAATGTGAAACCAGGCTCTGCATCTCTGAGTCGTGCATCGCCTTCGCCAGCAATGATATCACCCTGACAGCGAGTCAAGAGGAGCACATATTCCTGCAGTTGATATTCATTTGTACGCTGATATAGTTTTGGTTATCCAGCGGCCTTATTTCAAATTACATGTCAGCTGAAATGTTCCCTCGCCATGTAATCATTGCTCAAGGAAACAAGCTGTTCCATGCTCGGGGAGACGCTGTGCATGCTGATTTCTCTGACCGCCGCTTTTTGGGACGCAGGTCACATAGACCTCAGGAATCCCTCGAACTTCACTTCAGGGATGTGACTTCTTGTTTCCCTGCAGCCGTTCGATAGGAAAAGAAATGAGCAGGAAAAGTTTGGAATTAAAGGAAGGACAAGAGAAAACAGTTTAGGACAAAAGTCAACTCAGAGGAGCTAAATAGAGAGAGGCAAAACTGAAAGGAAGACGGAGAGAGACGCGTGGGAGAAAGAGAGACTCAGAGGAAGGAGAGGATAGAGGCAGAAGGGGGTGGAGGTTCGCCGTTAGCAGGGCTGTCAGGTGCTGTCAGGATGATGAATGGGAGGCCAGCGCGGGCTGTGAGGGCTCTGATGGGAGCCGCTGAGCTTTACATCACTCTCCTGAGTGTTTGTGAAAGGTTATTAAAGGCGCTTAAATCACCGGGCTCTGACACGGGGGCCCGCTACCAGCCACCAAACTTCCCCAAAAGTACCGCCAATGACAACGTCCACAGAGTCGAAAGCTGCTTGAGTCCAGGGAAGACAAAAGGATGGAGCGGTCGCTCAGGTACAGGCGTGTACTGAGAGGAGGCCGAGGAGGTGATGACACGTGGATGGATCGTCTTTTATAGGAGGAATAATGTCGGGTAAATGGGTTCAACAGCAGCCATCCATCATTACAGCTGGTTCACAGTTCAAGAGGGAGGTTGTTGTCGAAATCAATATCAAGTTTGGCTTTGAATTAAACCTGAGAGAGAGAGCGAGGATGTCAACTTTTATTTACAGAGTCTATCGCTCGGTCAGAGAACTCATGTTGGATTGATAAATGCTTCATTAAAGCAGCATAACATTGATTTATTATCATATTATAGAATAATCTCCCATTTTATGAAGTTAAGAGCCTATTGTTTTTATTCTTTAAGATATTTTTTAATTAAAGAGCTTTATCAATAAGATCACTTTGATTTAGAATTTGAGAAATTATTATTATTATTTTTTTTAACATATTTTAAAAATATTTTTTAACCCAATTCAGACACCCTTTTCTTCCGTTAGAATTTAACAATCCTAACTTTCGGCAACTCTTCATGTCAGTACAACAATCACTATTTTAGTTTCATATTATAGTAAAATGTCCCATTTAATGAAGCTAGAATATGTATTTTTTCAATCTAAATATTATTATTGCTCACTATTATTAGTGTTATTATTGCAATAAAAGAGTTTCATCCTAACATTTTGTTTTTACATCTTTTCTTGATTGTTTTTCAACTTATTCGGAAACTTTTGTTTTGTTTACGTTTTAAAAACCCCAACAAATTTGCATCTTTTGTCTCATATATTCTTATTTTATATGCTTGTATTGGTAATATCTTGGTTATTATTTCATTATTTGACCCTTGAATATCGTTAAAATGCACATTTTATGATTCAAAACAGAAGAAGACGGTTAGTTTTCAGAAGGATGCACGAGCGGCTGCATGAGAGGATGCACGAGAAGATGCACACGACGCTGGCTCCTGTGACGCCTCAGGTGTTCCTAATTGAGTTAATTGATGCTCTACTTTCCGTTATGAAAATAATACGTGTTTTAAATGAGTTAAACGGAATTTCGGGGAGGAAAAGGAAGATGATGAAGAAGTTTTTATGCGCGTTTTGTTTCTTTAACTTTAAAAGTGAAACGTGTTTGAGTCACCGCTGCGCGAGGACGAGGAGGAAAGCACGAGAACAAATGGAGCTTTTCGAAGAATTTCACATGAAACTGAGGACAACAAGTGGACAAAGAACCAAAGAGCTTCATGGACACTTTCTTTAGTCTCTCAGACGAGGACACAGAGACGAAGACATCTCAAAGTAAGGAGAGTTTAAAGTGTCTTTACGTAAGAGTTTGAATGTTGTTGTTGACGTTGACGCACAGCTGGAGCTGAGCAGATGTGATACAGGTGTGGCGCAGGTGTGGGAGGAGACAGGAAGTGAGGGAGTGTGTTTCCTCATGAATTTCTTCCTGACTTTTTCGTCTGAATTTAAGTGTTATTCAGGTCTGAGGTTAATTTGACAGATACACTGTGAAGATAAAGTTGAATATAAAGTGTAAAGAATTGAATGTATTGTTTTTTTTAATGATAAATGTACTCACTTCACATTCACACACTCAAAGAAAGTCAGCTGGGTGTACAGAAATGGTGACATACTGAAGCAGGTAGGTTTGCACCACATTGAACTTTTGTCTGATACATGTTATCTGATATTTTACAACTCATTCAGCCAATTACTGATGTGTTTTTCCACACACTTAGTTGCTGTATTGTAATAAGTGTACAGTAATATGGTGCATACTCTTATCACATTTGTTATATAATATCCATCTAGTAACTTCATGCTTTCATTGAGTCAGTCATGACAGCACCGAGGACATGGGGCTGGTAACCGGTAGTTCATTTTTATGGCCAATATCGACTGATACAGATAACCTGCCAACATTTATCGTGCATCCCTAGAATCAGGATTAATCCATGTTGAGGTGTGACTTTATTTGTATGTGGTAAAAGTCGTTTGGATGCACTGAGGGAGCATCCATGAAGTCAACTAAACCCTCAAACTGTTGTAAGTGAAGTGCTGGAGTAAATGTCGGTCGGTTTGACAGGACAGGACATGATGTGAGATTGTTTTGGGAGCTCAACTCTTGACCTCTCATTTTTCTGCCCCTGCTCGGGCTACAGGCGACCCACTCCCCACAGGAACCAAGTCTAGCGCGTCCAATTAAATGACAGACAGGTCTGAGGATGAGACAAACACAGCCCTGTTGTTGTCTCTTGCATGTCAGCTAATGGAGTTGTGCTTGCAGCTTGGCTGCACAGCGCTGACGCTCTCTGCTGGGACTCTGGATCAGGATAGAAAATGTTTCTCACTCTAGATTTTTGCTTCTTGTTCAAGCACGAACGATCGATCTTTGTTTTGTTGGACTAAGAAGTCTGCCTCCTTGGGTAACATTGTGATTGAAATGCTCTTCAGCTCAGGGAGGTCAGACGCTGCTGTGCTCAACTTTCCACGGAGAAATCCAAACAAGTATGAGTCTTAAATGAAGATAATGAGAAATACCTTGAAGAAATTCTGCATATTTATTCCTATTCGTGAGTGAACTCGCACAAATATTCCACATCTGATCCTGATGTCGACCTCAAAGAGGACAGAAAAGGCCACGAGTGAAAAACACGCTGAATAAATTGAGTTTTCTCCCGTCTCATGCAGGATTGTGATTTGAGCTTGTGTTGAGTCAGATCCCTTTATTTCAAATATGGATTTTTGTGTCAGCCAGGGGAGAGTTTGGCCGTCCCACAGAGCCACGGCCCTGCAGGGCTGGAGGCCATTTCATGGTCTCTGATTCTCATTCGTCATTCAGCAGCGTTAAATACTCGTAGGCAAATACCCGCTGACACCAGAGGGCCAGGCGATCGAAAGCAATTAGGCGTCTGTTTCTGGGAAAATCTGCAAACAATTCCAACGTCGCGCGACAAAAAAATAGGGGAAAGCTCGGCAAATTTGTTCCTGCTCGGGGAAATATTCCTGGAGTTAAGAAAGAGGCGCTGTGACCGTCAGAAAGTCTCCTTGGCAAAGTGTTTGACACACAGGATGGTAAAAATTCAATTTATTCATCTTCATGGCTCTGCCGCGAGGAAGGAAAGAATAATATTCAAACCCTGTCACAGTGTGTCTCTCTACCCAGACTCATCCGTCCACACTGGAGCTGCTGCCTGGTTCATAACACATTCAACATGTTTTACATTTCAAAAGTCAAGATTTCAATGCAACAAACAGTTAAAGGTGCACACTTTTCCTAACCCTCTCTTCAAACAGCGTCTTATTTGCTCCATAAAACAAGTAAATTGATATAAACTAGAAGAACGGCCATGAGACTCACCTCATACATCTTCTCTAAATCTTTAAGTGAGCCAAAGTGAGACTAACTTTGCGAAAACCCAAAAATATTGCATCAGGGAAGAAAAACTTGCAGAATTCAATTTCTAGCACTTTTTAAAGTTTGACTACTCATCCTCTTAAAGTGTGAGTAAGAGAGGACGGATGGTAGCTAATGGCTAATAAACTGCCTAATAAGAATCAGCAGCGCGCCTGTAAAGCATCTTTTATGAGAGAAAGCGAGCAGCTGGGAACAATGAGCCGTGTTAACACTCACGCTGAGTCGCTCTCCTGCTTTGCCGTCCAGGGACGACTCTTTGTGCAGCAGGTTGTACTGGGAAATCCTCCTGCCGTCCTTCTCCAGGTGGGACAAAACCTCCTGCTGGTAATAGTCCATGATGGACAGCGGTTTCTCCACGCTGCTTCTCTTCAGCGTCTCCTCGTTGGGGTCCACTATGGGCGAAAGTGGAGAATAGGGCTTGGCAATTACTCGCAAATAAGATTAAATTGCAATATTCTAATCCCAGACAGTGCAATATTTCTTAATCCTGAAATGTGTCAGAATAACAGAAACATTTTTTGCAGTAGATGTTTTATGTTCTACACCAGAGTTACTCAACCAAAGAGACAAACTGTTTAAAACTTACTTTGCAAGAGCAGCAATTTAAGCAGTGATATGTGGAAAAACAGCAAGAAGTAGCAATAAAAATAAGTCTAAGGTATCAAAAATTGGCATAAAAATTGGAAAATAGTCAGACAGTCACAAAAATAGTGAAAAAATATGATTGAAAGTGACTAAAAGGGGAAAAAAGTGGCACATGTAACAACAATTAAATGTTTTTCAGAGGCCTGACATTTCTGGTTTTACTGATCTTGTGTAATATTCTTATTTGATTTAATCTAATTAAGACTTGAAATAATTCACGCTATGTATAATGAGTCTGAGGAATGTCTGACCAAAAATACTTAACTCTTTCATGATGTTCTAACATGGCGCTCTCTCTCATAAAGAGTGATTTATTTCTTGTGTTTGTTTAACAATACTTAAGATGAGAACCTGAAAACAATCGCACATTAAATGAAAATTGCAGGAAAGGGAAAAGTAATCAGAATTATCAGGGCTGAAAAAAGCAGCTTTGTGAATCACAGGGTTACTACAGATTGAAAAACCGACCTGAGTGACTCTTCTTGGCTCTGTAGACGAGCGTCCTCTGAGGCGAGCCCAAACTGCCGCCCTCGGGTTCAGCCTCTGAGTCGCTGCTGCTCCCCGAGTACGTGCACACCTGCAGGACTCTTTCCTGTTTCAAAGGAGACTCCTGTTAGCGTCAGAGCTACACTTTTAACTACGCAGAGAAAAAACAAACTTTAACCAACTTACTCCAGGCATTTCATGGTCCTTCACTCTCCTCTCTGCTTCCTTCTCTTTCTCCTCTATGGTGATGTTACTGCGAGGTGCACCAAGACTCAACCTCTTTGTCCTGATTGCATCTGTAAGCAAAGATTTTGCAGCACATTAGTATCAGTAAACAGCAGAAAGTGTCAGTCCTTCATGCATGCAGACAGTGGAGAGAAGAAAACATCATCTGCATTCTTCCAAAGTGACAATCATCCCTTCAGAAGCTCCATTCAACCACAGCCCGTCCAGCTGCCTACACACACATTTCCAGCCTATATGAAAGCAGCTGCAACAATATCCAAGCTATCAAACATTAATGGTGTCCAGCACGCCATTGTTCCAAGTCATGACTCCTGGCAGCTCCAACAGAACAGCTTTCAGGCCCAGGAATAAAAAAAGCTTTATTATCACTCTGCCTCCTCCAGCCGACGCTGCTCTGATTGTCTCTTTTAACATTCAGCAGTCTGACAATAACAAAACCGCTGAAAAATATGCATTAAGAGAGCTTTCTGCTTCCCCTCCTCAAATATAAGGATGCAAATGAAGAGCTGCTTTTTAAAACCCGGCAAAATATTATCCATAACTTCACTATCAGTGAGCATTTTCATGCATTTCCTACCAAGACTTACTCATGTTTGAAGAGTTCTGCATCCAACGCTAAGTAATGGCTCTGTAGAGTTAATCAAACTCCCACCATAAACAAATTCCTGCCAAAAAATGTCGTCAGTGGTTGGAATCAAATGTCAGAGCCCACTCAAGACCCTGATTTAACTTCAAAACACCAACCAGAGTGGATGTTAAAGCCAAATACCACCCTCAAGAGTTATTTTGTGATTAGATTTTAGAGGAAAAATGAAATATCAATGATCAGAAACAATCATTTGGAAGCCAAGCTCTTCCAATTTGTCCTCAGTTTCCATGGAGGCTCCACATGGGTGAGTCCAGATGGGTTGATGATGGGACCAAGACTCAAAGACCCATATGGGTCAACAGAAGCCAGTTTGGATGGAGTTTGTTCCCCGTTCTGCTGCAGTATCTGAAACACTGATGCATCAAAGAGCCGTTTCTGTTTGAGGTCCTGCATGAGTCACGCACAACCCTCGGAGATAATACTGGCTGCAAGATTCAATGATTTGAGAATAAATCGAGGCTCTTCTAATCAACATTTGGACAAGGAACGCCAAACAAGAGCTGAAAGTTATGACTCAATATCTGGCGCCAGAGCAGCGAAGAGGAGAGGATGCTAATGTCCTGTGAGCATGAAAGCGTCGGGTGTTTTTGTAGCTTTAATTAGCCATCAGATCACATCCAGCTCAACACCTCTCATCACGTTAAACACTGAGGCACACTGAGGCACACTGAGCTCTGTGATTTATGGCGGTGTTGACACGCTTATCTAATTGCATTTGTTACCTTTCCTCGGGGCATGGATGGTGTTAGCGTTTCTTCCAGGACACGGACTCCTTTGTCATCTCAGCTGAGTATCAGATGTCGGTGTTGATGCATTAGCTTCAAAATTAGCTGAACAAACAGGCCTCTTCTTTTAATCAGAGGGCCTAATAAAGCAAAGCACTTCCTCTCATCTGGAGCGCTTCGGCACTCAGGAGGGAAATGTGTTTCATAAAAACTCTGACGCTCAGTCTTTCACTTGAGAGGTAACACAATTTTTCAGCAGAAGCTTTTACAGACGTGCATTTTTTACTTTGATTTAGACACTTTTTCCTTTTTTCATGGAGTGCTTTGTAAATAAATGTTGGACTCACCTGAAGTTGCTAACTTGGGCAGCCGGCTCTGGGCGTCTTGCACGGCTTTGCTGCAGGTCACAGTGGGGTCGGACAGGGAGTGACCCAAGCTGGTGGGAGCATGCAGGCGAGATTTTGGGAGGGAAGGCACTTTCACATCAGGTTGTGAGGGGTCTGGGTGAGAAGAGGGAGGCTCCCGATCGAGCTCGGAGGAGCCGGCAGTCACCGCATCGGGGCTGGATTCAGATTTGGGGATGTGGCGACTGCTGGACCGAGTGACCGAATCGGGGAGAGGGAAGGTGCCGATCCCGCTGTCCAGAGTTCTCATCTGACAGCTGGAGCCTAAAGTGACAGGGAGAGGACTGTGATGTCTGGGAGAAGCAGGGGACACAGCAGAGGACAAGACAGGGAGGATTGGACTCACATGCAACGGAAAGGGTTGTGAGTAAAGAGGGCATCTGTACGGCGGAGAGAAGAGAGAAGAGAGCACTTTTATTTGATGTAACGTCTGAAATGTCTGGTGTTCGCTCCTCCTGATGCACCTTAAAGACTCTGTTTGGAGCGACAGACTCTAATATGATCCGACACCAGGAAGCACCTGCTGCCAGCCGTCCTGAACGCAACACACAATCTACCCAAGGACATGTTCCTCTGATTCATCAGGGTGCATGCTGGGTCGTAATCAGCAGAAGTGACAGCAAGCGGCAACAGATGGACGTCGTTTGGAAAGCACAGTTTGCAGAGCCTTGACTCGGGCTGGAACAGATGGAGCGCCATTCAGCTCGGCCCAGGTCCTTGTAACTGTGAACGCTAATGGCCAACAGTCACAAACAGGCACGTCGGCTAATTACGAGCAACTTTTCACCGAGATCTTATTTGTGAAAGTGAAAAGGCTCATCGTGTTTCTGTCTTTGTTTTTGTGAGTCGAACTCTTAGTTCTCGAGCTCTGTCTCTCTGGTTTTGGTGGAAGCTGGCGTGTTTTGTGGAGATGGATCGATCCTGACAGGCTCTGCTACTCAACTGCTCAGCCTCCTCTCGGCGGGACAGAGCAAACACTCCCTCATCATGCGTCTGGTTTATCGTCGAGGTTTCGAGGAGTTTGTGAGGAAAGTCAGAGTCAGAGTTTGAACTTTAACTCTCACGCTTGGGTCTGAAGCTCAAAATATTGATCTGTTTTCTTCTTGGATTGGCAACAAGTAAGTCTCTTGGCGCCATTAGCAAAACTGAATTCTTCCCCGACTGTGAGAAAAAAACAGTAAATTCACAGATGAGTGGCTTTAAGGAAGGAGTTTCATTCATGTTTCGGTGAATTGAGGAGGTTTTCTGACTTCTTCTGGCTTTTTAACACTTCTCTCAACATTCACAACCTGTGAAAATGACTCTCTGTCGTTTACATGTGCACAAACACGCAATTCGACGCACAGATGGCCTGTTATTTGCGAGTCCCCTGAGGACAGCTGATGCGAAACGGCTCAAAAACGTCAAAAAAATCAGAGTTTTCATCCGGCATGATGTAGAGATGGAGGCTGGTTTGTGCGGTGTGGATGCAGCCGTAGATTACAGAGCTGTATAATTGAATGCCAAGCCTCAGTGGTTCAAAATGCCCTCTATAACCAAACCATAACAAGGAGCACAGTAATTCTAGCCAGCGGCAACGAGGGCTGGACATAATCCAGTTTTTCATGAGCTCCCTATCATTTGAGTACAACACCTTCAGGGTTTGAGGGCAGACAGAAAGCTGGTTTGTTGATACCTTAAAATGAGTTTGCAGGTGTTACACAGAAGGGAAAAGTTGCCTCATGTGGGAGATATTTTTGCTGATACAAATTGTTAAGTCAGATTTGAGCAGTTTTCTGTTGTTAGATGGCTCAGGAGGTAAATCTCCACAGCTGGTCTCAGTGAAGTAATTGCTGAATTATTGGTATTGATCAACACTGCCATCAAACCCTTACAGATATATTAGGGTCGCTCCGAGCTTTGGGCGAGTCAAAATGTTATTTATCGTCCTTTTAGCAGAAAAAAATACGACCTCGAGGGAAGCTCCTCTAATAAACAAAAAGTGACCAGTGTGGAGAGACGCTCTCATCCATAACTCCAGCAGCGGATTTCACTCAAGCTGCTCTCATCATGAACTGAATGTCAGGACGGAAACCGTTTGTGTGATTGATGGGTTTGTGAATGCTGTGCTTTTTTAGGAGTGTGACATTAAAGAAGCACAAACTGAAACCTTTATGAAATATTAAACTCAGAATGTGGAAAAGTGCTTATGCTGCAGGATTTATTTAAAGGGAGGCTGTTAATTACAGTACGGAGCAAATTAAGACTTTTATTTTCAGCGCTGAGACTCCTCATGAGCCAACTCCCGTTTTGCATGGTTGATTTTTCACAAACTTTGCAGCTGAAGTCTTAAAGATTATTTCCACCTACACTCAGCCCTGCAAGCAAACCAACTAATCATGAACCCAAAACAACAGCTTCATTCAGGCTGTCAAGAGTATCCTGGGAATAAAAGAGGAAAAAAGTTGCACTTTCTCCAAAGATTGAGGCCCCAACTTTACAATAAAGACCAAACTAGGCCCAGAAGATCTCAGTCTTTTCCAGGCTTCATGACGACCTTTCAGATGGATCACTGAAACTCTTTCTCAAATATCGCACCGAGCGACATCTGAGTGAAGTGACAAACTCGCTGCACTCCACTTCCAGTCACACCCTCCCCTGTAAGTTCATCGCTCTGATATGATAACAAACATCATGTCCTCTTGTAAACTCTTTATGCATCATATTTTTCCCTTCCTTAGCTGCTCAGGCGTTGTAAAATATCACCCGGCTGCACATCAATCACCTGACTAGACTGTCAACATGTCGTTCGCCGCCGCCGCCGCTATTTCCCCGCAGTGCCTGCGAGTCTGGCAGTGAGGGAGAATTAGTGGGCGAAGGGATTGAGTTGTCAATCACATCAGGAAATCACAACTGTAACACGTGTTAATGCTCGGCTGCACCGGTTGATTCCTGACGGTTAGTGACAGCTACATGAGGAGGCTGTACTTGCAAATGAGAAAGTCAGAGACTCAGAACAGCGGAGAGAAAAGTTGTTAGAGGGAGTATTTCACAGGAAAAAGTCAAAAGTTATTAAGTTAAGCCCACATTGAAGAGTTTTATAATGTTGAATGAAAGCTCACCGATCATGTGATCCTGACACGCTGAGTCTGGGATACGTCCCTCTTCATTTTCAGCCCTCAGGTTGATCTTCTGAGTCATTAAAAGAGTCTAGATGAATAAATATATGATGTTATTGATACAAACAAAAACAGCCACACCAAAGTGTACACTTTTCTTTGTCTCAGCCTTTCAGATTCATGTGTTTAATCCTCTTTAGATGAAAGGAGAGGCTTCAGGCAGAGTAAAGTTTATTAAAAGTTTTGTCCCAGCAGTGAGGGAAGTTGTCGCACTCTTCTTCTGCTCTTTAATTGGGTTATTTGTCAGAAAAGGGTTTGGTTAAAGAGCAGGAGCTCACAGGTCAAGCAGTGTCCCTCCTTTGTTGTATTTCTGTGGGGGGAAGATAGAGAGAAAGCTTGGAGGATGGTATTAAATGGCCCCTTTGTCAGAGTGAGTGCCTGCGATAAGGCTCTGCTCCATGTTATCAAAACTCCACATCATATGGATTAAATTTCCTTCAATATGCAGTGAGACTCTCTTTTTGTAACGCTCTCCCTCCATTTACTCCTGCCTCTTTTGTGCTGGCTCTATTTTTGACTGACAGACTCTGAAGAATAAACGTACAAGGTCATAATTTCAGTGTTTTGCTTACAGAGTGCAGAGATATGGTTTCAAAGACGGGGACGCTTAATTTCAGTTCGGGTTGGGGTATAGTTGAAAAAGCTGCAGCATTGTGGAAAGAACAACAACATCAGCCTGGGAAGATAATAAAAAAGTAGGCGATGAATTGTAGGCCGGGTAAGAACACAGTGTGAATCAATAGCAGGCCTTTAGGGGATGTGATGCTGAAGAGGCGGCGGGCTTGTGGATGTTTGTGAACATGTACATGTTCTGCAAGAGTGTGAAAACCTGCGGGAATTTGCATCAGTGTGTGTGTTTGTGCCAACAGCACGACCAAACAAGCAGAGCTGCACTTTAATAAAGTCAGAGGAGTCGTGTTGTGGCGGCATGTTTGCTCACTTACTGCAGTATCTGTGCAGATCTCCATATCCCCGTGTTTCTTGGGTGAGGAGATCTCGGGCGGCGTCGCAGCCAAAGAGTTGCCCTTCACAGCCGTCCTGAGAAGGTATAAGATTTTATTTTCATGTCTGTGTTGCCATCGACCTGCAAGTGCTACCTCCTGAGTGATTATTTACAGTAACTGTGGATTTAAAGAAGCAAAGTAACGTGTAGGAAATGCCACATTTTGCTGTCTTTGTGTCTCGCAGTAGAGGAGCTTGTGCTCACTAGTGTGTGGTCAAATGTCATGCAGACAGCTTCTATTTGTGTGAACATGTTTCACAGCGACAGCTCATGATAAATGTCAAAGAAACAACCAATTATCTGTGAGTGTTGCTTCACTCCAGAGCGAGACAGCTCAGGGAAAGCTGTGACAGGAAATAATCAGTGTTTCATGCAATCAATTTAGATAAAAATGTACCCTTGACGTGGAAGATGGCGTTCACTAACCTGCCAAGAAGCTCTTTCACAAACTGGTCTTTGCCAATGAAAGCAGTGGTGCACTGGATCTGACTGGCAATCTGACCCATCTGATTGTTGCAGTGGTCCATGATGGAGCTCAGCTTGTTGTTCATCTCTGAGTGATTCTGCGCCTCCTGGCCCTCTTTCTGCTTCTTATCCTTTTTCTTGTCAGACTTCATTTGTTTGCCTCCAAGAACCGATCCGATCTTCAGCTCCTTCTTCTCATCTTTCCCCTTGGGGGAGTCGGCTTTCTTGCCGCTCAGAGCTGGAAGTTTGCTCTTACGAAGTCCGAACCAGTTTGCCAGAGAGGGGCCTGTTTTCTGTTTGGCCTCGGTTGCAGCAACCTTTTCTTGTTCTTGACATTTCTGCAGATTCTCCTCGATGCCCATCATGACTTTCTCTTCTATCGTGCAGGCTGTTGGGCTGATTTTCTTCTCCTCTGTATCAGGGGCTTTGCTTGGTGAGTCTGTCTGGGTTTTTACTTCTCTGCTAAAGTCGGGTTCATTCGGGGTCATCGCTTGGTTGGATGTCGGCTGAAACTGTGGATGAGAGGCAACTTTCGCAGGCTTTCGGATGTTTTTCAAACCGGCTCTGTCGCTGATAGGTAAGCTGCGTGCTTCTTTCTGAGAGGGAGAGCTGACGGTTTCTCCTTTCCCCGGTGGAGCCTCACCTTTGGAGCCCGGTTTGGAGGTCCTCTCTGGGAGGATGTTGTGACTACTCGAGCCTGTCATGCCTCCGTAGTGACTGAGCCGAGTCCTGGGGGAGTGGACGGGGCTCTCAGCTAACGCCACGCTCGGTACCTCTAAAGACGTCTGCCTGGACAGAGAGTTCCCCCTCTCGCCTGAGTTGGTGATGATCTGGGTTCGGATTTTCCCGGGTCCATCCAGAGAGCTGATGTTGGGTTTCTCCATGTAGTTGGTGCTGAAACTCTGGCTGCGAGCTTTGGCGCCGTTCATCCCCAGAGCCGGCTTCAGGTGAGGTTTGTTGGTGATGGATATGGATCTGGAGAAAAGCTGACTCCCCCGTTTTCCAACATCGCAGGTGTCCCCCTCCTCTGGTACCACAGCAGCTTGTACTTCCTCTTCCAGTAACCTGGTCTGGACTTCACTCTGCACTTCTGTGGAGGACACCTTGGGCGGCTCGGCGCTGTAAGGAGGCGGTAAGCTGTCATACTGAGGAGCAGCAGTGCAGGTCACAGTCTCCTTTGAGACTGAGTTGATATGATCTTTCTCCTGCTTTCCAGGAATAGACGGAGTATTTTTATGGCTGGGAGGGGATTTTAGAAACGCTTTGAACCCCATAGGGATCCGAGTCTTTGAGGCTTTTTCTGTGTTTGGGGAAGTTATGACTGAACCTGGAGGGCTGATGATGGTTTTTGAGTTTTGTGGTTCTGTTTTACCTTGAGGAGTGTCTTGAACAGGTATTGGTAGACTGATAGCTGTCTTCTGGACATTTTCTTGCATTGATCCTCTTTTATTAGCGAATGAGCTCTGAAAGGCGGACCCTCTGAGGGCACTGTAGGGAGGAGGGACATTCTTTGAGCTTTTAGGTGCATTTTCAGTTTCTGGAGCACACCCTGAGTTTGCTGCAGGAGGGAGGTAGTCTTTCGCGGTCATCTTCTTGGAAGTGCCTTTAGTGGGTGTTTGAGTCATGGCGGGGGACTTTTGAAGGTGCTGACTGGTTTTGTCGACCAGTTTCTGAGGTGCAAGTGCAGTCCCGTAGCCTGCATCCATGTCTGAACAGTCTTTATCCTTGATGGGCAGCGTGCTTTGCATATTTGGTTGAAGTGAGGTCTGGTAACTCGGGGGAGGGCCCCTCACAGTGGTCGGTGTGGATGGTTGGGCCACCCAGGTTCTATGTGCTTGAGGTGATCCTTCGTAATTTGGTCTGATCAGTAAGGAGGTGGTGCGGCCCGGGGGAGGGGGAGGAGAAGGGGACCTGAGTTTGTTTTTGCTGGGTTCACAGTGTTTGTCTCTGGTCGGCTGTTCGCCGCTGTCAGCGTATTCCAGGTGTTTCCTCTGGAGGTGTGGGGAACCGGAGGAGGAGGAGCCCTTGTTCCAGTCGGCCCTGCCGGGGAGTTTGGAGTTCACCGCCTTAGGGCTCTGTGAGCAGGTCCCCGGTGCTTTGATGAACCTGGACAACTTGACTGTGGGGGAGGAGGGGGATTTGTCCTGACCAGAGGGTCCTGAGTTTGCACTGATACTCAGCTCAGTGGTGGAGCCCTTGAACTTGAGAGGAGATCCTGCAGGTTTGCCTCGTCCGGGGATCTTTGAACCACCAGTCTTGGTAGCAGCAGAGTCTGTCACTGCGGGGGTGGGGGGGCCTTTAGTGGGTCGGCTGCTCGGGGGTTTGATGAGCTTCCTTTGAGGCGTCAGCGGCATGGGCAGCCTCTCTGCACTGCTCTCCCTGCTGCTGCTTAATTTGCTCAGCCTGACCTGATACTCTGATGGTTTCTCTGGAGACTCGAGGACAGAGTAGTTTCTTGTGTTTGCTGGTTTTTGCCTCGTCGGCCTCTCTTTGGGGATCAGTTCTGCGTAGTTGGGAACCACCTTTGTACCTTGAATGTCGTTGCGAGGTCCTGCTTCAGGTGTGAGCTTCTGTGCACAGAGTTCGATTGGCTCTCCCTCTGCATCAAAAATGGCCTGTATGCTCTCCTCAGACTGACTGGACTTGGCCCCTTTGGGCTCCTTCAGCAGGCTGAAAGGTCGGGGCCTCCCGTCTGCAGACTGGGTGCGCCCCTGGTCTCGTCCTAACCACTGCTGCTTGAGCAGCTTGGCGGCGTCTCTCGACAGCCTTTTGGAGTCTCTCTCTGCTTGCTCTGCTGCGTGGTTAAAGGACGTGCGCATGGAGTCAGACTTGGCGTCCCCTTGATCGTCCACATCAGAGAGGTGACTCGGAGTCTCTGGTTCAGGAGGGTTAAAGTGGAGCTTGGATGGTTTACTGAAGGCTGATTTATGCCCCCCTTCAGGGAGGAAGCTGTTGATGAAACTCATGAGTTTCTCCGGGCGCTCTTTTGAGTCGTACCCAAGAGGCTGCGTCGTCACGGGACCTGCACAGCCGTCACCTCCACCTCCACCTGAGCTCTCCTGGGTCCCCTCCCAGCTGCACAAACTGTCCGAGATGCTGTGTGAGAGTCTCTTACAGTAAAACCAGTTGTCCTTCGTGGGGATGTTGTCTCCACGGCTGGAGTGCGCCAGCTCATCATCTGCATCATCTGAGTCATACGTGAACTTCTTTCCTCCGGCGGCGGCAGCTAAACTTCTCCCCACGTGACTGGGCTTGGAAACTCCTTTACTGGAGCTCTTGATGCCCAGGGAGTAGATGCCCTCATTGGAGTTCATGCAGTCTTTGTAGCCGGACTTTGAAACCTTGGATGAGAAAGAAGAGCTCCTGTGTTTCCTCCTCTGGAGCTTTCTCAGCCCCTCCAGGATGTGACTCTCCTTGCGCCTCGTGGGCTGATCCTCTGTGGCGTCACAGATATTACTCGGGGCAGATGAACCCAAACTCAGACGCTTCTCCCAGGTCAGAGATGACTGCAAAAGAAAGACGAAAGAATCATATCAGTTATCTCTCTCTCTTGGCTGCTTTGTGTGTCACTTTTCTCTTTGAAGAGTATGGGAGTTTTACCATTTTCCCTCCGGAGCGTCCATCATTCCAGGTATACGAGCCGCTGGAGAATTCGCTGCACGCACTCGACAGGGACAACTCACTGCTGCTGCAGCTGCTGCGTGGGTACAGAGGCGCCGGCACTGTCAGACTCAGCTGGCTCAGACACTTGGCCACAGGGAACCCTGCTTTTCCATTCAGCTGAACCTCCTGAGAGAAAGAATAAGGAGTCATCAAATCAACGTGGAGTCACTGATTTCTCTGAGCTGTGATGTTTGGTGTCAGATTTAAAGTGGTGTTGCATGACCGTCTGAAACTTTATTGAGTTTACTGAGAGTTTCAAACTGGCTCTCAAAGTATCTATCACATTTTCATGTGCAGTCATCATAACGCAGCAGATGTTTTTCCAATCAGCACGATGAAAATAAAGTATCTGCCGAGATGAAACGGAGACAGATTGATGTCCTGGTTCCTGTTTCCTTAATCTCATCTGAGAGCCACTTGTGTGTATCACCTTACGCAGCTTTTAGAGGCGTTTTGATAAGAAGATGAAACACTTTTCTCCTCCTGCTCTCAGAGTTTATCAGGTGGCAATCTCAGTAAAAGGGTTAAAGAAGAGAGCAGCTCTCAATGCATAATACATAAGATGACTAATGTAGCGCAGTGTCCTATGGAGTCCTTTTTACTGACAGGGAGTCTCAATCGATGGTTTTCTGGTAACATGACAAGGATTTATTCCTCTTAGAGCCAAGTGATACGGCTAACTCTTCCTGCAGAGGCCGAGGACGGGTCACGGCTGCATGTATTTGGGTCTGTATTTTAATATCTTGTAATGATTTCTTGAAATGAGCAGGGATGGGGTTTGAATGCATGGCTGAAACTTACATTAGAGGGAGATTCTGTGTTTCTGGAAAGCAGGAAGGCTTTGCTTCTTTCTGGCTCCAGAAGCAAATCAGCCGCAGATAAATCCATGATCCGAGAGTGGAGTTTCTGAAAGAGAGAGGGAAAAAGGAAAGACACAGCAGAGTGAGTTTCTTTTTCTTACTTTGGGGTTTAAAGACAGTGAATCGAGGCTTTGTGGGTGGGCTGAGGAAGGCAGGGGAAATTTCTCTCTGAATGTTTGTGAAAAAAATACGGGAGCTCTTTAAACACAAAGTCCCAACACCAACTAAAATGAGTCATGTCGAGTACAAAAAGCTGACAATGGGTGCAACTACAGTTTGGATTCTTGGGTTGAAAAAGCAAAACAACACCCACAGCAAATAAATATAAAAAATCAATTTGCTCTCCAAACTCTGTGCTGATGTTAAGGACGGTTCCTGCTCTGCAAAGTCATAAAGTCATTGGCCGGTTGAAAAGAGCGGATGTGAAAAGGAAATAATTGCATCAGGGAGTGAGGGATCCTTTCATTCATATCCTCATTTCCACGTGTTAATCTCAGGAGTTAATTACACTGCATTTCTTTAGCTTACATTAACTCAGAGTGGAACAAAAACTCTGGATCTGAGCTTGGATTTCCTGCAGACGCTCTCTCTGGGAGTATACGTGCAGGTTTCTGCTCTGTGATCTATTTCCTTCTTATGTTTCTGCCATCAAAATGAAATGCACCTCTCACGCTGTGCACCTCGCGGAGGAAAAACACCGCTTCTAAAAGTGAAAGTCACCTTCCATGAACGGAGACTGCTTTGAAAACCAAGCACTCAAATTTCCCATCAATCCTGTAATCATCTCAGAATTTAAGAAACAGCTAGTGCTTCAATCGCTCCTTAAATCTCTGCGCTGACAGCTCGTATTGACTTTTCTGTGCTGTGAAAGAATCCTCTGAACATTACAGCACAGATCAAGAAAGAAAACAGCTCCTAATGATGCTGAAACTTAACAGCTTCTTTTGTCTCCTCAAAACAAACAACCTGCATCATGTCGCCTGTGGCCAAAACACCGCCGTCCCACGTTTTTTCTTTTCAACTCGCTGAAAAAACAACCAAAGGGAAAGCTTCTTTTTGTGTTAGCGGGAGCTTGTGAATCAGCTTTCAAAGAGACTGACTTTTCACCTTCAGAGACTAGGTGGTAATGGTGCCATGGAAACAGATCGATGCCCACTTTCACTCGCTGCTTTACCAGCACAGAGATAAGGATGTATTCTTTACTATTTTTAGGGTTTATATAACATCAAAGTGGCGTTTCTGTGCTGCGTTGATTTCATTTACAGGGGTGGAAATGTTGAAGCTTTACAAGGGCATGAAAAGGGTTCAAGTTTAGTCCTGGAGAAGAATCGAGCTGCTGCGTTTAAGTTATCGTTTAATTAGCTTTGACCCAAACTCGGCACTGCCCGAGGCTTTCCGCTCTGAAGTCATGAAATTGAAATTTGTGCAGCACCACTGCGGCATCCCTGCTGTCCGCTCGGGATGGGAGTGGCTGAGGTGTCACGGGAGGCTCTGATCTTATCATAGGGTGCAGGATTTCACCTTCTCAGCATCCTCATCAAGGATTCAGTCAATAGTGTCGCAGGGTCATAGGCGGGGGGGTGCAGTCGAAGGAAACGGTGGATGACGAGGTCGTGTGGGTACAGTGATGGGAGAGCAAAGTCGAATGTAAGTTGGAATGAATCATAAAATCTGTTTTTGTGCACTGAAGCAAACGTTCAGTGTCTCATTAATGCATGAACGAGTGAATATGACGTGATGTAAATGTTCGTCTCAAGGCTGAAGCCCATTTACCGTTCTCTTTAAAAACCATCCCCTCCAACATTAATTCAACAGTCTTTGAATTTTGTTTGAGTTTGCAGCACATTTCCCTCTTTATCTCCGCGTACGCCACACGTGTGTTTGCAGCCCGCAGTAATGAGGTCATGGCGTTCACTCTGTGTCCTTGGGGCCCTGAGAAAACACAGAGGATTTGTCCCGGTAATGGCCGACTCAATTGCCACTTGCCTGTCATATTTGATAAACAGCATAAGTGGATGGGACTGCACACCAGTTATTTTCCCCTCGGCTTGTGAATAGCACTTGTCCTGCAAAAACAACAATCTCTCTTTTCTGTTTTTTAACAATAAATGTCAGATTTCTCTCTCTCTCTGGAATGGGCACGCGGCACTTTGGGAATCAAACCAGGTGCAGAAATGGTGAATCAAAAGCGTCAGGCGTCTATCAGAGGAACTGAAGATGCCCAGTGGGAAAGAGGGGACGTTTAATTACTGATAAGCAAAAGGTCTGCAGCTAAATGGGAAACAGTAGACTCTGGTGGGTGATTAAGTCTGCCTCTGCTCCAGGCTCAGGCGGAGAAAAGAAATGAAAACTCACCATAATTATTTTCATACTTCCATTAGAGATTCTGTGAGTGGGCAGTGAAAACTGATTGTAGCTTCATAAGGGTGTGGGTTTGCTTTCAGAGGGAGAAAATGCACCATGAGGTAGTTGCATCTTTAACATTTGTTTGTGTTCTTATACTTCAAGTGATCTTCTCTAAAGATGTTTCTAGCAGCTCCTCCACTTTAAAGGACTCATAATTGATGCGTCCAGCTCGAATTATGATCAGCTCTTCCTCTGACTCACTGTCTACAGCCGAAATATCATCACTCAGTAATGAAACCTACACACTTAAAACCGTCATTTCTATGTTTTTAAACCCACAGATGTAAACTTTCTGTTTATCTGACTCATGTGAGAGGAAAAATAAGGCATTACACCGAGTCTCTGCCTTAATTCGTGTCTCAGACTAGATTGCACCTCTCGGTCCCCGCAGTGGTTTCATCAATATCCCTCTTCGAGCCTTTTATATTGCAGTTTCACTTGACAATGTCCCTGCTCGTCCAATAATGGCGCTGGAAGTAGCTGCAACTGACGGAGAGCTTTACCAAACACCCACAGCCATATTATTTCTCTTTTTCCTCGCTTCCTCTTTTTTTAAAAACTCCATTTATCTACCGTGTCTGCCGCTTCTTATTTTGCCCTCACTTCTTCACTTCTCCTTCCTTGTCGTCTGGGCGCCACACGCTTTTTTTTCCTACTATCTCATCTCTCTCTCTGTTTTCACCCTCTACTTATCTACCCTTGCTCGCCTCCTTTTTCATCTCCTCCTCTTTCCCGTGTCTTCTCGTGACTGACAGTGACTTTTTTCTTTTCTTGGCGGCATTCCCGTTTCTTTTTTGGCAGCGGTGATTAGCACAATTATGTAAACCTTACTTTTCAGCTGTTCCCCCTCTGAATCAGGGCACAAAACTTCTCTTCTGATTCAGAGGGCTGTGTTAGTTTAAGGGCACTCTTGGGAACAACCACGGGAGATTCCCTTGTGTAGAAACTAAAAGTTTCAGGAGCAAAACATGGCAGCAGACCTTGATTTGTGTGAAAATAAGAAACCTTATGCAACCTCAGACTGAGTAAGAGATGTAAAAACCACTGCGAGGGATCTGATCTGCTCTCTAACGCCTCTCCCAGCGTCTGATGAGAGAAAGCATTGATTAAGATGGATGTGTCAGTATTTCTCTTCTTTTCTGCATCCTGAATCAAAGCATTTACAGTTTGTTGTTCTGCCTCCGTCTCCGCCTGAGACCTCGGAGCGGTTTCACATCAACCCCAAATGAAAAACAGCTTCAAATGCATGAGAGCGAGCGGCTGGCCTTGTTTACAGGAGGGGCTGCTGCTTCCTCGCTGCGTGGAGGCAGGGAACGAGCAGGCAGGTTTAAAGGAGGATGGATGTATGATATGGAAATACATAAAAGATACTGTAAGTTTTACAGGGCTGCTGCTGCTTTTTCATAATGAAAAGACTTTATGGAGGCTTTAAAGGCCGCCAACGAGCAACAACAAGCAACGTTTACAATCAAAGTTTCCATTCAGGAGATGAGCAGCACTTATTCTCTTTTGTTTATGGCCTTACTTATTGTTTTTTATCATTATTATGTATTTTTAATTATACTACAAAAGCACTTAGATCATGTAGTTTCACAAAAGTTCAGCAGATGTTTCCTCTTGTTGTGAAAAAGGAAGGTATCATCAGCAAACTGACCGCCTCAAGGATGCAGATTGCAGTATGAGAACCTGTGTCCTCTACCTGTAAAAAACTGGGTGTACAAAGGTGCATCATCCCCTCAAACCCTGGCTGTTGTGTGGGCAGCTCGTACCTGGAGGAGCAGGTCAGAAGCCGGTTTTATCCGCTGCTGGAACAAAACACCCAGCGCTCGGTTCTGCTGCTCGAGGTCGAAGACACGAGTTCGCAGCTTCAGACATTCCTCCCTCAGATCCTGGGGGAGAAATGGCACAGAAAGTGTCAAGGAAATACATTTCACAACCAGCGTGGCACTCATGTATCTGAAGAATCTAATTATGAGTGAATGTGGTGGTTTAAAAGAAGAAGCTTAGAATGAAAAAATCATCGCCTGTCATCGAGACGTGCTCCAAGTTCCTCATATCTATGGCTTTTGCCCTCTCTGTCAGTTTGAAATGTTATTTTCTACCTTTGTTTGAGAAAGAAAAAACACATGCACAAACCTTCTGAGTGAGAAGTGCCTGCACGACTTGATTTGCAACCTGAAACAAACAGAAAACAAGGCGTTAGTGAATGCAACTTTGCTTTTCTGCAGCTCTGTTTCACCTCATTTGACCCTCACAGGGCTCTGTAGACTGCATTCACTCTGCCAAAGCCGCACTTCCTCCGCTAATTTGCACAAACAATGATGTATGACGAGTTTAAGAGCACACAGTGGCTTCGTTTCCTGTGCGTGTCATATTCAACTTCATAATAACAGACGCAGAAGCTCAGCGTCTCCCAGCAGCCACTTCTCCTGACCGCAGGAGCCTCTCCGATTACCGCCCATTGATTGCTCATTAATACGGTGTGAATCCACATCGGCTTTTCAGAGTGCCCTCGCTCTGGTTTATTGAATGAGGAGAGATGAGAGTAAATATGGTGAAATGAGCCGTGCGAGGAGAACCGCAGGTCGCAGATGTGTCTGAAACCAAAACCCTGATTCAACGAGGACCTCGCTGTTTGACTTTGACACAAGTAATTAAGCTACAAACGAGCTTGACCACGGGATAAATTCTCCACAAGCAGCTGGTGGAGCATAAAAAATAATCAGGAGCTTTTCACTGGAGCTGTGTGCAGCCTCCATCATCAAAATGTTAGAGGGCTCTCCTTCCACAAAAGTCAACCTCACAGGATGGAAACGACGAGTGAACACAACACAGGCGAGTGAGGTTGTTTTGATGAGGGCAAAGAAGCAGAAAGGAGGCTGATATTACCCAGAATGCAACTCATGAAGGATGAAACCCAAACACTTCCTCTCCTTCTTGTGTTTTCTCCCTTCCCTTCCTCGTTTTGCCCGTCTCTCTCGCCCTCGGGCGCAGATTCTCGGTCTGCTGAGCTGCTTGCTTCCAGGACAAATTGGGCAACTTGTTTCTGCTGGACGTACCTCTCCTCTCCTCCCTCTCCTCCCCCCTTCCTCGGGTGATTCAGCCAACAGGCTGGTTGCTTTATTCGCCTCTTGTGGCTCTCTAAACAGCACTTATCAAGCTCACACAAATAACCAGAGGGCCCACAAGAGCCATTGTTACGTAAAACCATCGTTTGTGCAGCAGCAGTTCACATCAGGCTGAGGTTATTTAACAGCTCATCTTCTCAACACAACGAGTCCTGCTCACTAATAAAAACAACAACAGTGTGTTAAGAGTGTTAACCCTCTGTAATCTGAACAACGATGCCCTGTTTGAGCTTGAAGTGGACGTTGATATCCTGTCGACAATGTGGCAAAATCACTGTTGATGTTTTAGCACTCGGTAGCGTCCTTGCTGCTTTATTTTTCAGGCAACTTCAGACTTTAGCTGCTGTTAGTCTGTTTTACACCTTAATTAAGGCATGAGGGAGAGTGGAAAATATAAAGCTTTATTTTCTAACAGTAAATAACTTTTCCTGCTGCCTCCCTGAAGCTGAGGTTGAAGAAAATTGCCGACCTTTGGGGAAATACTGGGTGCGTTGGAGGACCTCATTACTTCTAATTGTTCTTACATGGAGTGGAAGCAAACGACAAACAAAGCAGCAGATTTCTGGAGGTGAGTCCAGAAGCAGCCTTGACTGGATGAACACTCACCTCGTCCAGACAGCGCTCGTACTGTTCCCTCTGGCTCTCGTTCTCCGAGGCCAACTCAGAGTTCCTCTCCTGCAAACACACAAACAAACACACCTCGCTGTAACTCTCGCTTACATTTGATGCAACATCAATGCAGACGGGAGCAGCAATCAAGCAAAGACGCAGCCTGCTCCACAAAGGTCAGATGCCAACGCCGAAGCAGGACGGCTGATAAAAAATTTACAAAGAGCTGCTGAGAGAAAGGTCAAGGGGATGGAAGTTGTGGTGTTGAACTTTGGGGCAGCAGCTCACTGCTCAGAGTCTGGACTCTAATAGGAATACCTCCTCCACCAGCTGAGAGATGAGGCGTCGGCGTATTGATCGCAGGGAGTTTCCAATTTGTCAGGAGCAGGCGGCATATTAGGAGCTGTCAGTCGGCCCTTTGGCCTTTAGTAGAAACTACAGAAGCCATGATGGAAACATGAGGAACATAATTACAAACCAAAACCTTCCAATCACAGCGTCCAGGGAGGGACACTGATTAATTATTGGGCTGTGACGTGGCTCCTGGCTTTGAAGACTCTTTATCTGTGGTTTAAAGCTGTAAAATGCTCCAGTTCCTGCACGCTGGGTTGATGCCACAATGAAACAAGAGCTAACAGAGGCTAAAAAGCTGTGGCATCGTCTGACGGCTAATTTTAGCATCCATTCTCTAACCGCTTAACAACTTAGATGACCAGCAGGCTCGTCTGCCTCCGTCTGCGTGTGTTTGGTTTACAGACTGCCAACTTAATGAACAGAACCAGCTGAGCCGCAGAAATGAGATCCGGGCGGTCTTACTTAGTGTCAGTGCAGTTTATGCACAACAGCGCCTTGTGATGAATCGCCTCGGCGTTTCTTCTTGCTGCTTTGGCCGGCGGTGCATCCATCACGTCCGATAACTTTTGATAAAGTCGTTTAATGTTTGGGTAGCGTGATTCATCAGACAGGTGGAGCACTTTGTCTGCCAGCATTGTGAGATAACTCACGGCTGAGGAGCAACAGGCAATTACCTGCCGCTTCGCCCTAATTAGGGACTATTTTTTATCGGGGAAGCATTAGTGTAATTGAGGGGAAACAACCAGGACGGATTCCTCTCTTTTGTTCTTTCTTCTTGTATTCATGCTTCAGGACTAAAATGCTAATTTAATACAGCTTTATTTCTCACACAGCTCCTTATTTCATTCTTGCATAATGAGTTTTGTTATTAAAGCGTCTGAGCAGGATTTTACTGATCAGGCCGACATCAAGCAGCCACGAGGAGCCTCTTAGGAGGCAGTAGGTAAGCCTGGTGGCCTGATTTAATTAAGCCTGAGTGCTTTAATTGCTGAAGAGATCCAAGACGATGTGTGTCCGGTGGCTTCGGCACAGAAAGAAACAAAAACAATCAGCTTGGATCTGTTTCTGGCGGCTCTTGGCGGGTGCAGCCTGAATCCCAGAGCGCAGAGGAAAACAAACCAAAGCTGGAGTACAGCCCAAGGCCCCGGCGGCCGCTCTCTCAGGATGACTTTGCTCTCCAAACGGAGAAGACTGGGGAGAATTTGATGAGCTGTCATGCTTTCAGACGCAACCGAAGCAAAGGCTCCTGACAACTGGCAGACAGAGCCGGCCACAGAGGACAGCCGGGGGTGGCTGGATGAGGCAGGAATGAAGACGCAGAGTAGGTAAGGGAGGGAGCAAAGAAAGAAGAAGAGGTGAGGGAAAGTGGCTACCTCCAGGGCCTTGAGGCGCTCAAGAAGAGGCTTGGTTTTGTCTTTGTCCTCCTCTGATTGGCTGGCATCAGGATTCTCAGAGTCTGGCTCCATTTGAGATGCCGGCGGGGCGCCGTTCTCCTCGGGCCCGTCGTGCTGCTTCCGCACTTCCTCAGAGAGTTTATCCTGTTGCGTGGAGAAAGAAAAGAGGTTAGAGAGTTTGGCAGGAGAGAAAAACAAGCAGATGGAAAGAAGGAGCTTAAAAGTGAGGTATCACAAATGATTCAAGTGAGGAGCTCAGGAAATCAGAGGGAAGAAGAAGGAGAAGATCAAATAAGCAGACGGGACAACAGCTTTGACAACAGAGCCCCCAAACATCCCCTAATCCCTAATCATGTTTCAGATTTCTTCCAAAGAGCGGCGGTGACCTTGCAAGCTCTCGTCTCATCTGTATTGCGAGGATCAAAATCTCTCCGTCCCTGCGTCGCCGTGTATCCGTCTCTCTTTCATCCTCGGTCTCTGTGCCAGATATCTCTTCCTCCGTCTCGTCTTGTCTCTTGTGGTTTTTTTCTTTTTGGCTGCCTTGCTTCTGTGATAATTAACTACTGGTAATAATAAGCTGCTAATTAGGCTCTGTCTGGCTAGCAAGGAGCTGCAGAAAGAGAACACAATGAGCTATCTGTCACGCTCAAGATATTATTCATAGTTTTGGGCTCCTTCGAGTGTGCACAAAGTCAGAATACCAATATGCAGAGGAAAAGCGTCGCCACTTTTTATTTGTAAATCAGTAAACTGGATATCTTTGAGTTTGGATGATAACAGGACATTTCAAGAAGTCAGCTTGGGTTTGGAGACCTCTGATTGCTATTCTTTGCTGTTTTCTGCGAGGCCATTCGCCGCGACCAACCTTCACGGGTCAAATATGTCTCAAACTTAATTGAAGTTCAACCGAAGAGGGTTTCTCGCCAATAAAACGACCACAACTCAAAGATTAAGAATCAAAAAACTTAGTAACAGATGCTCAAATTGATCCTGAATGTAGGAAGCTCTCCACGCCAAACAGAAGGATTAAAACTCTGCTCTTCACCCACAAATCCTGGCTGACAATCAGGGTTTTATCCCATCCTATAGCTCAGGTAGTCTGACTTTGACATGATTGAAATAATGGCGGCTTTTCTTTAAATAACAAAGAGGTATTCACCAGTTCAGAGGCTGATATATCACCAAGCTCAAATGTTACATTTTTCATTCCTTGCTGACAGATGATTGTCAAACCTGAAGATATCTCCCCGCTTAATGTGCCGGACGGCGTTAGCAGCACTAATGGATCCTTTATGAATCCAAACGTAGCAAAGAAGAAGCCTCTCTCTCCTAACAGGAAGTGGATATAATGTCCTTTGAGGCACTTTGTTTTCAGCCTGATCCAATCTCCTCCCAGCACATATTAGGTTTTCAATCTTACTCGATTCCATCAGACAATCGAGGCAAGGCGATGCTTTAAAGTCACGCTTTTTTAAGTTTGCTTTTGTTTGCTGTGAAGTCCACGGCCGGCTTTGAGAGACTGCTCATCAGACGGCGTTAAAGGCCTCGCTAATAATCTCCACAGAGAGAGTCTGGAGTCGAGGAGGGGAGGGGACCTTGTCCCTCACGCTGCCCTTTCAAGTTATTGAGTTTGTCTGCTGAATACACAGAGTACAGCTGCAGCGCCGTGTTGGTACAGAAAGAGCTCGGTATTACAGCAACTGGGAGCAGCACAATAACCCTTTAAGTTTGTCCACTGCAAAACAGACGAGCACGGAAAGTGTGCAGACGTTCCTCACAGCATGATCCAGATTTTTCTACATGCACAGGTATGATCATTTGCATATAAACACTTGGGTCGTAAAGCTCTCAGGAGTCTGTTAATCCCACGTTTCACTCTCCTCTCATACTCTGCAGAAACTCGGCAGTAAAGCAGCTGACATTTAATTTTACGACGCTCGTTTTTTATCCTGCCCACTTTTTATTTGCGCTCATCACTCAAAGTTTTTTTGCATCTATTTCTGGCTTTTATTCACAGTGATGAACGTGTGTAGTCATTTCAAAAGACGCTCCCTTTATTGCATGCTTTCTGAATTAGTGATGCCCTTTTCGCCGGGTCCCTGGAGGCGTCGTCTCAGCTGCTGGGCGTTAAAGACAATAACATGGTGTCTGTTTTATAGACACTAAAGCGCTCACATTCTTCGTCTGCGCTGGGAAAGTTAAATTACGACACATACTTTCAAAAAGTGGAGACATGCTTGAAGGGAGAAGTTATTTTCCTTCAATGAGTAACATCAGACTGTGGATAAACAGACGGAGGCATTTCAGCGCTGAGCCAACACGCTGAGGTCCAAATTGTGAAGTGCGACCCCAAAAGTGACCCTGTGCTTCAAAAATGTGCGGTATTACTTATTCTGTCTGCCTCTCAGCTCAATCCCAGCAGCTATTTCTATTATGTAACAGGGTCAGCTGTGAGCGCTTCACCTTGATTCTGTCTGGCTTTATTCTTCTGCGTGGACGTCTGAAGGAAGAGCGAACAAAGATTCATAAAGAATTGCTGTGGGCATATCTGCAAGTTCAAAAAAACTACTGATAAACAGCATCAGAGAGCTTCAGCTGCTTTTTCTGCAGTCGCAATCATAGTCATCCCTTTCTTACAGAGGTTTCAGTTTCATTTATGTTAACAGAAAGAGTCAGAGGTCTGTGTTTCACCTTGTAGGCCTTCATGATGTCCACCGTGTCCACGGCAGTCTGCTCCAGGACGCCTTGATTCTGCAGCAGCGACCGCACCGTCTCTTCCATCCTGCACACAAAAACACACATTGTCTTGTTTAATCATTTCCTTCATGTTTATTTCAACACTTGGATATAACTTGAGTTGTATCACAAACACTGAGATACCAGAGCCACAAGTTGCTTGGATCTTCTTCCAAGCTATGTTGCAGTTTCATAAATTAGTTGTTGTTTCACTCAGCATGCGCCAAAACCCTCACAAATGCTCCTACAATAAAAAGATAATGTGTTTGAATCTGTGCCAGAGCGACAAGATGGATGAGTCCTATTTTTCTGGACTGAGTCCCAAACTTCTGCTGCAATAACAGCACAGACAAACATGGAGACCGGCTCAGTCCTTACTGACTGTTTTTGCAGGCTGCAAATGTGTCCTCTGATCACTTGAATTAAGAGCAATCACAGCAGCAAAAACACGCACAACTGACCTCAACCTTCAAGTTCTGCTTTGCTTGAAACAATCTTCCTCTGACTCCGCGAGCTGCATGCAAAACAGGCGCCACGTGAACATGTCTGTGCTTATTTCCATCTGAATAACAGCCACATGTTATCTGCATCCCTGGAGCTGCGGGGTGATCTTTGCCCTGTTCACTTTCCAGGACTCAGAGGAAAAAAAGAAAGAGCACCACAGCAGGAGATAAGCTGCAAAAGATGATCTCGGACCCAGCTGGGATCATGTAAACGGGAAATGATAAGATGAAGCTGACATTCAGGAGGATGAGGGGATGTTGGGTGACAGAGAGGCGTCGTCAGGTGGGATTCATCTACATTTCATGAAGTGTTTTCATCTTCTTTGACTGCTATGATTCAGTGTGAAGCTAAAGAAGTTAGAACAGGTGAGAAAGAATGAAAATGATTCTCTTCAGAGCTGAATTTGCACAGTTTGGTGCATGCTTTAACTTTGCAGATGCGACTTGAAGATTTGCAGCAGCGTTTATTCTCTGCGTGCTTTGTTCACATTAATTCTCTGGTAGTTTCTGCTGATTGGCCTGGGCTGATGAATGGCACTGCGTGAAAATGAATGTAGGCAGGGGCAGGGCAGCGGAGGACGGTGCGAGCCACACCATCTGTCCAGGCTGAGCCATAAAGCCGTCTGTAATCAGGCCGCTCGCTGCTGCCTGAACAGTCAAAGAACCCGGCTGGGCCGGTGGCAGATTGCTCCAGTTCCTACTTTAAATGCTGGCCTTAATCAGCACAACGTATAGAGCAAAGAGGACGTGACAGAGGCAGCTTTGGAGTCCGGATGCTCTGACACAGGGTCAAGGACCGGCTGACAGGCGTGATCAGCAAAGAGAGCAGGGGGAAGTTCTTGGACAGAGGGGATTTGAGCTGCTGACCACCTACGGTTTCAGACTTTGAGGTCACTGAGCTTTTTTTCCTGACAGGTAAATCCCTGGTGATCTTTGAAAAAACTCAGGAGGTCATCGAAGAACAAAGAAACTCAGTATCAACTCCTCTGAGGGGGCGTGAACAGGGATGAAGAATTAGTGGACGTATAACACCAGAAAACAAAGATGTGAATGTAAACTACGACACATGCTGCCAGGAGGACAATGGTGCTGTGATAAATATGTAAATTCAAGCTTTTAAAATGAAACCTGAAATGAGAAATAGCTGAAATAACATTTGGGGAGCCAGCAGATGGAGTGGAAATTATTCCAATGCAGCAAAACATGTGCCAAATGAGACAGGGAGGCAATTAATGGGAAATGAAATGTGAGCATTTGCTTTTGTTGCCTCTGTGGCTATAAGTGTACGATTACACAGACATAACTTCCTGACCCAGCATGCTAACTGTGAGCAGCCAGTTTTGCACATCAAAATCATTTCCATTCCTTGTTTTTTGCATGCAACTGCAAACTTCTCCACACTTTAGGTCTCGAAGTTTGCAGAAATTCACTCCAACATCTGCAACAAAGTAGTTATCATCTCATTTTCTTTGCTAACTCATGCAGTGCTACACAAACAAGAAAGCTTTGGACAATTACCTCTCGGTAATCACTATCGATGTCGCACTGATTAGAAACACAGACAAACCGCTTATAATCTTATTTAGCAGCCCTTCTTTTCAATCAAAGCACTTATAATTCATTAGAGAGTGTTTGCCAGGGAGCTAATTATGAAGAAGCTTTTTAAAAAGTGCGTAAAAATGATCTAACGTGGCGGTAAACTCTGCCAAAGACCAAACAGGACGAGTGTCCTGCAAAACATCCCATAAAATAAAGGCAGCAATCTGTCATAAGTGTAAATTCATTCACTGAAAACTTATTTATGTGAAGAAGAGAGAGAGAGAGTTAAATGTTGATGATGGATGGAAGATAACTCTCAGATGACAGAGCATTACTTTACATAAAAACAGAGTCCTGCTCAGTGATAGTGTGATTAATCTCCCAGTGCTTTCCAACGACCTATTGAGAGCATCATTCGGTGAAGGAGAAGAAAGGAAGGGCAGCGTGTGTGTGTGTTTACGTGTGTGTGTCTGAGGGGCGTATTTGAAGGCGAAAGCAAATTCTGACACCCCTGACCCCAACGCAGCACAAGCTGAATTTCAAACGCGATGTTCGACAGCAGTCCAGGGAATACAATTAAGGGTCCAATCAATTTTCAGCCTGAGGTCTGACAATCCTCAGGACAACACGCCCCCTTCCTTCAAGCAAAACACACACACACACACACACACACTTTAAGTGCACACATGATTGTCCTGAGGAGTTCGACAATGTGATGCATCATCAGGACACGCCGAGGTGAAATGCTGTGTCACGACTCTCCAGCTGAAAACGTCCTCAAAAGGAACAATGACTGCAGACTTCAAACGAACGGACTTTTATTCATAAGACTCTCTACTCAAACAAACTCTGACTGCCAATGACAAAGTCCTCCACAGACCTGAGAATGATCAAAGGACTCCAAAAAGCCGTCAAAGTTAGCTCAAACTTACCCCATCTTGAGTTTCCCTCCGTTCTTAACACGACCATTTTTCCTGAAAAGTGCCAGAAACACTGCGCACACATCCCTGATCTCCATATGCAAAGACATGCGAGCGCACAGCCAGCACTCTCGCTGCTCTCACAGCTCTTTAAAATGACCCAGACTATTGCTGAAATGTGGGTCTCTAGGCTAAAATAGGCCATGCAGTCATCATATAAGCCTGAGTGCTTTTCGCTCAATCGACAGACAGCATGGCCGCTCTCGTGGCCGGGTTAGAGGAGTCGGCCTGACAGAAGATCTCCTGTTCTCATTTTCTACTTGCCGTGTCTCCAGCATGTCATTATCCGACACTGTGCAAAGACAGCGATCTGGCAGGCAAAGACTTTCCCATATGTCCCATGTTAAGCTCTCTCCAAGGGAGGAGAGCTCCTGCTGAGAGACAAGCAGGCCGGTAGTCTGGGATCAGACGGGGAATCAAGGATGGACTTGCAGGGATGAGGAGCGACTAAAGACAGGGATCCCCCTGTTTTGTCAGCCAGAGTGTGTGTGCTTGTGTGCCCTTGTGTGTGCTTGTGTGTGCATGCAGTTGTGTGGGTTCCTCGTGGTGATTAAGAGGCTTTGGCTTCCCTAAAATCAACACTTTCCGTGCAAGAAAAGCTAACGCGAGGCTGCATGCCAGAACACTCTCTGCATGATGAGAGATCTCTGCATGCCATCACATATTTCTTACTCTAGGTCCTAATGATCCGCACTAATGTGCCACTTTTCATTAGCATGCTTTTTTAGATGCTGCTTTGTTTATCTAATCTCCCTTCTGCCAATGACCGCCCGCGTCTTTGTATGTTTCACAGCCTGGATGAAGCTGCAGTTGCAGATTGAGTTTGCCAACATTCTTTGGGAACAGAAAATGAAAGACATTTTTGTTATTTTGAGTCATAAATCTCCTCTTCTCCTATCTCCTTCAAGCTTCAGTTACTTTAGGTTGAAAACGAGTGATGCACAAGTCATAACGTTTCAGACAGAAGCTCTGGTGTGCAGAGATAAGTAGACACGCTTCCTCTTCTCACTCGGCTCACACTCTCACTTTATCAGCGTTGTCAGAAGCTCAGGTCGACCAATACCCTCTAATCAGATTTGACCAGTGAGCGATTGGAAAATCCTGGAGCTGCTGAAACGATGGAGAACAATCACCTGGTCCTGCTGCCATCAGCGGCTCAAGCTTGAATCCCAGCTTCACCTCAGCGAGGCCCCCGTAAACTGTCCGTTTAGCCCAAGAATATTCCTTTCTTCTTCCCAGACTCCGTCTAACAAATCACTTATGAACGCCCACCGGGTGATTGCCTAGCTTAACCCAATGCTAAGCCCCGGTTATCCTCTTAGAGCTGTTTGCAGAAAACATGCAGGAGACCCTTTCTTAGACCTGACCTAAATGAGGCAGAGCAGCACAGCTCGGGGGACGTCTTCAGAGCCTTAAGGACAGTTCAGGGCTGTAAAAGTCATGCACATCAGTCATGCGTGTTACAGCGGGTAGCATTACAAAGGTCTTTGCCCTCATGACCGCTGACTCCTGCCAGTGACCTCTCACCTCGCCAACGAGACACACATGCTGCAGAGAGAGAGATCAAGACGGCAAACGGACGGTTTGTCTTCACAGTCGTTTTTCATTCCTGTATTTGTTGCACAACTGCTGAGCAAGAGAGAGAGAGCGAGAGAGAGTGTGTTTGGTTGTTTCTTTGGATTAAACATCAGAACACAGAGGGGATTAAAGTGTTGTATAAAAACTGCTTTGTTGACCTGCTTTAACTGTTCAACTTGAAGAAACTCTCTGATAACGGCAGGAAATTCATCTGCACGGATTGAGCTGTGAAAAGTGTGAATTAAATGGGACATATGGAGGGAAAACCAGATTTGGATCCCCCTCTCTTCTCCCCCCGGGCAGCCCCCTCAACATTTGGAAGGATTTAGAGCGCCCTCATGATGCTCGCTCCACATGTTCACCCCTGGCCAAAGGAAGCAGTTAGCAATGAGGAGGCCATCGGTCCTCGAGAGCATCTTCCTGGAGCCTCGCTGGGTTAGAGGCATGTGTGCTGCACATGTGAGACAAAGACGTCCCAGGAGACAACATGAAGTCCGTTACTTACAACAGAACCCAAGGAGGGGATGTAAAATACAACTGAAACACTTTTATCTCCAAGCCTGGTACCCAAAATGGTGTTAAATGGTATGTCTTTGCACTTCTCCTAAAAGAGGAGGCAAGAATTTGTTAAAACGGCTTGTTTTTTAATCGCTCAGTGATAAGAAAATTACTTCACTCAGAGTTTAGTTTGCATATCTCATCTTTTGCATCCTAAAGTCATTTTTTGACCTTGCATTTGGGCTTGACTTATTCAGACGGATAAATGCTGCAGCTCTTTTTTGTGTCAGAAAACACAGCAAACACTTTTCATATTGACTTTTCTTTGGCATCCCAAATTGAAAGTATTTATAGAAAGGTTGGAGGATTACCCAGAGTAACCAGGACACTGCTACAGGGCAGAGATGCTAAATCTGCAAACAAATCCATTCACCTTTAATTAGAAAAAAAAAGGTTTATGCACGGCATTTTCACTTCTTTGATGCTTGTGTTGCACAGGGTAAAATATAAAACATGTTATAGAGAGCATAAAAGCAGCTGCTGTGTATATGTGTCAACCACAGCAGCTGCCAGACAGTCAGATCTATACAGCAACCATGAGGTCAGTTTGAATTACATGCTGTTTGGCTCCAGGCTACAATCTGTGAGTACCAGTTTCACAGGCCAGGCACCAGAACAAGCGCGCTATCATGATGTGAGGGATGCATGCCCTACTTCCGCACAGGCTTGTAATCTGACCTCTTTCGGCGTGCCCATAAACATCAAAACCAGCATGCTTAATCCCAAACGGAAGTGGGGAGTGTGTATACAAGTGTCTGTGATTGTCTGACATAGTTACGAGGCGGTAACAGGTCGCTCTTTGAAACAGAAACCCATCACGCCGCTCGGGAAATGAAGCGGCTGCTGATTGGTGCCAAGGCTCTTTTATAGGCGGGTAATTTGGTTTCAGTGATAGAGGAGAATAACCCAAATTAAGCTCAATCAGACATAATTCCTGGTTCACATTTGGGAGTTAAAGAGAGGGCCAATAAATCCTCTAAATATGAGGTGCTCCCAAAATAGTCCAGACTCCCATTATCTATTTAACAGGCCTTGTCCCCATTGGGCAGGAGTAAGGAAGGAAGGGACTTCAAAAGACCGACCCCCCTCCTCCATCCTGTTAATGACCCCAGATGTGTCGTCTTGAACAGGGGCCTGATTCATCCGGCTCAATCCTGCAGCCGCCAAAGAACGCAGGGGGCCATTTCGAATGCGCCAAATTAAAAGACTTGGTTGAGGCGTGGCTGGATGTTGAAGTGATTAGAAGAGAGTGAATTGATCTGCAAACAGACCGCAATCACTCAGCTGGCTTTCTGAGTACGTTAGTGTGTTAGCGTCCCCCGGTCCAGCTGTGCAGTCCAGAGGTAATGAGAGACGCACATGAACGCTGAAACTTTACCCTGTGGACCGTGGAGGGACGTCAACCTGAGCGTGACTGTCCAAACAACATGTCTGAACTTGAAAACTCTGCCATTCCTGCCTGTTTGCATCACCGCTTCACACACACACACACACACACGTTGCATGTTCTCACGACTCTCAGGAGGAATATGCAGCTGAGCTATAAATCTGCAGGCACCAGTCATCGTCTGCTGTTGTTGTTAGTCTAGCCGTAAGTCTCCCGTATCCTGCCACGAAGAGGGCCCTTCAAGACAGCGATGATTCAAAGTCAAGTGGAGCGGGTCGTCTGTAAACACCACACACTCTCATGCGGTGTGATCGGGGTGACAATGACTGTTATCCACAAGAGCAGAAGAATTTATTTCTGCTCCAAAAGGCACAAGAAGAAACAAGAAATCTAAGAATAAGCAAACCTGGGTTTCTGTGGATGCCAAGGTGTGTGTGTGTGTGTGAGCAAACTTCAGAGCAGCAGCCAACAAAAGGCGTCTCCTTTCCCCTTTTGTTGGAGTTTAATCTCCATTACAGGCAGATGAACAACTACAATGAGGTCTTTAAGAGGATAAGAGGAGTAAGGAAAACGAAAACGCAGTGGAGGGAAACCAAACAAATTGCCACAAAGAGGTGGAAAAGTTCGCTCTGATGTGAGGAGAGAATGAAACGCAGCTCTGCTCATTACCTGGACACTGCTTCCCTCATCTTCAGGACGTTTAAGGCCCGCAGCGGCGCCCAGGTGCTCGTGTGTTCTCCGGTCATCCTGAGACGAGTCGGGAATCCTTTCTGGACACACTTTGAGTTAAATGATGCTTTTTCTTATTGTGTGTCTGCCTCCATCCTCTCCTCAGCTCCTAAATGTGGAGTCCCAGGACGTCCAGGGTGGGCCCAAGAGTTTGGTGGGTTGTGGGCTGGAGTCTCCCACTAATCCGTCAGAGTTTAACGACAGCGGGCCATGCTAGTGGTGGTGAAGCCCTGGGGGGTTGACCCAAGTCAGGAGGGGCTGGGCATGTGACCCACACCAGGCAAAAAGAGGGGGGAGGGTGTGTGTGTGTGTGTGTGTGTGTGTGAGGATGTGAGTGTTCACCTAAGTCACTTGAGGAATGCAGACTTTCTAATCTCAGCCGTGAAAACACAGACAAATTGAGCGTTTTTGTGGGTGAATGTAGAAAAAGAAAAGCCAGTTGTTCCAGTTTGTGTCACATTAAAGCTCTGCCAAGAAGTGTGAGCACTACAGGGGCAAACACACACACACACACACACACACACACACCAACAAAAGGCTGTAAGAAGCTGATAGTCCCTGGAGTTCGTCTGGCTCCAGGAGAAAGTGTCTGATGTTTCCTGTTTTCTTCACGTGTTTGATACCATAAAAGTGCAGCTCATTACTTTTGTCTCATATCATCACAGAACAACGCTCCTCTCTCTTCTGGTGTCTCGGCAAAATCCGATCAGACGCTATTTTTGGCACAGTTTGGGAAAGACTCATTTGCATGGCGTTTGATATCTATAGCCCGATTCAAAGCACAACCTCAATTAATTAGCGATACGCAAATCAATGGTAGCCCGAGGTCAAACAGATCCAAGTCTATTTAAAAGATTGGATGTCCACTTAACATGATTTGCGGGTGCTATCTCCAAAGACGCATTGATGAAGTGAGGTTTCTATTCCCTTAATGCACAACAAATAAGCAGCTCCAATCAATCAGGAGACATGGAGGCGGGACAATCAGGTGGCGTGCGTGCGTGCGTGCGTGAGTGCATGAATGGAGAAAAGCAGAGTAAGCAGGAAGACGACAGCGGTTGTGAGGTGTTTTTTTCTCCCTCTGCTGCTTGTAAGTCGCTAATTAAAGTGACCTCACTGATGTCCCATCTGCCACCGGGGCGCACAGCCAGCAGGTATTGCCTGCCGTGTAAGCGTGTTAATCCACAGAAGGGCCAGGTATGCGTAAACACACTCCACACACACACTCCAAACTCACACACACACACACATGTCGGGGGATGCTTAGTGTGCTCACTCATTCACATTCAGATAAGCACTCAGCAACGCTTAAACAAAGATTACCGACTTTGACAGTGAGACTGAAATCCTGTTAGCTTGATTGTGAGGAGGTGGTGTTGGCGTTGGCGTTGGAGATGGAGGTGGAGGACGACATGCTGCAGAAATTACAGCAATCTAGCACGATGACACTGAGCGGCGCTGCTGGGACGTGAGCGAGGTGGCGAGGTTGGCGAACATGAAACCGTCTCGATAAGCACTTTTTAAGGACGGAATAGAGTCTTTTACCACAGTGAGCTCAGCAGCCAATGAGCACCATCCATCTCAGCGACCCCTGCCATGGCGATGAATTTATCTGTCTCTGCAGGGACCTGAGTGGGACCCAATCAGGGATAAGCTTTCTATAAATCCCACTTAATAGAATTGCATTCTCTTTCATGTTGCTGCTCCTGTATCCACTAACTCAAGCTGGAGTACACAAATACATCACTTCCTCCTCTGTGAGTGTGCACACAGGTCACTTCACTGTAAAACTCAAAGGGAACAGGTGCTGCAGACATATAAAACCACTTTGGACAGCTTTATGGAGGATTCATGACAATTTATAAAGCTCCGATTGACCAGGAGCTTCCCATAAAGCATCATTATAAAGGTCAGATCCTGTGTGAGTGGCAAACACTGGAAAATTGGGTGAAAATGACGTTACGAACTGGACCCTAGAGCGGGACGCTTTGAGAAGCTGTTTTAGTATCTGTGTGTGAGAGCAATATGCGTACGAACGTTTCAAATATGAGATAAATCTTCAGAACGGCTCTTAAATATTTCATTCCTCCCCTGGCGGTGACTCAGCCCTCGTCTACTCCTCAGCACGGGGACCATTAAAGCGTTCAGGATTTTCTCCACCAACTTAATGAGAAGATAAGCAGTTAATGTGAAATCCTGCGGACCCTGCTTCCCCTTTTTGTGGACGAGCGAGGCGCCGACTGCCTATCGCCTCATTAAGGCGCCGACTCGGCTGAAAGTGGATTTCGGACGCCTCGTTCCGTCACGCCCCGGTGGCTGCGGGGTGGAGGGTGAGTTCATGAAACAGAGGTTACAGAAGTTGTGACAAGAGGAGTGTTTGAGCTCTTCACACTCCGTGAGCTCTTTGTCAAAGCAGACTTTTGAAACAGCAAGAACAAGAAGCTCATATTGATTTTTACAAGAACAAGACTTTCACTCCGACGACTGAATAACTGGATCAGTGAGTTCAGAAAAAAAGGATCAGAAAGTGAGACAGAGGAAGATTTTACCTGGAGAATTTCTGCTGCAGTGAGACCATCTGCTCTCGTCCCAGCTCGGACTCCTCCGTCACCTCCCGGAGACGCTTCTCGCTCTCCAGTCGCAAACGTCGCTCTTCCTCAAGCTCGTGGATCAGCTTTTCTCGCTGCGGACACAAACAGAAACAAGAGTGGTCACTTAGAGGCTCACGAGATCATCCCATTGAGTCATATTTACAGATCCTGAAGCCCTGACTGATCTGAGGATGCTTTCACCTGCTGACCGTGACCTTTGACCTTTTGTGGGGGAGGGTGAGTGAAAGTTGAACAGTGTAGGATCATAAAACGATCATTCTGGATCAAAATTGAGACATTTGGAGGTGGAAACCAACAGATTAAGAGCCTTATGACATTAATTTCTATATTTCTTTTTTTCTTTGAGGTGTTTCTTGATCTTCCTCTTTCCTTTCTCTTTCGCCGCTGTGTGACCGCCATAGAGAGGCATTAACTTCAGTCTAAAAGCTCCTCACAGCAGCTTTGAAAAGCTCAACCCCTCGCCTTTCAGTCTGCTCCACAAGTTATTTTTAACTTCTTTCGCTCGTGGTTTCACAGCCACATGTTGCATCTTTAACCCTCAAAATCACATCAAAGAGCCACTCCAGAAACACGCCATCGAGATTTTATCTGCAGCTACTAAAACTCTGCACATCGATCACTCATTCAGTCCTCAACGCTCCAAATAAAAACCCTGGCATCGTGCGCCGCCGTCATTTCCTGGCTGCACTTTCTTAGCTGCTGCTTTAAGTTTTCAGCCATGTGTCATCATCCTGTCAGGAGTACCAGCTGGAAACACAAAGTTGTGAAATAACTCAAAGCATCTGCAGGGGGAAAAGTTTCTCCTCTCTGCCAGCTGAGGTGCATTTACTGCTGAGTAAGAGGTTTGACTCTGAAGCACACTCCATCTTATTTGTTTGGCTTAAGTGGAGTGTTAAGCCATTATGACTGGAGCGCTGCCTCGAGAAGGAGTCGTTCTCCAAGACGGGATTATCCTGTCAGTGCTTGGTTAAAGACTGTTTATCATCATGTGTCCTAAAAAGTGAGATCAGAGACTCTGGGAGCAGATCTGGATGAAGAAACTGGTTCATCTCCTTTCTTTGTGTTTTAAGAGTGAAACAGGTTTGTGAAACATTGTGAGGATGCTGAGGTTTCTTTGCTCTGATCAGAATTACACTGACATCTAGTGGTGCAAAAGTGCAAAGAGCACTGTTAAAAAAAAGTGGAAAACATGCCTGCAAATTACCAAACATTAAGAAAATTGACCCAATTTTGCTATGATTGTATTGTTTTGAATGCAGAGTACCTCACTCTTGCATGTTGGCCACGAAAGCAGATTTTAACAGCTTGAATCGGTCAGAAGGAGAGAGAATATGAAGCCCAAGTCACCATTAAAACCAGTCCTGCTCCTCGCCGTGGTTGTAAATCTAAAGGGCTGCTATGTGGAGCAGCTCTGTACACAACAGGGAGGCTCTCAGGAGTAATGGCGGCAGTAAATCCAGGCCGTACAGAAGCATGAAGTCGAAACATCCCCCTGCCAAGAGCCGGGCCTATATATCTGGACTCAAACCAACGCTTTCCTGGCTCCCCTTTGAGGGAAACTGGCAAAAAGATGAAAACATGTAAAGGAGGTCATACCTGCAGCTTATTACTTCTGTGTCAGGTTTGCAGAAAACACATGACAGTATGAAGTGGACTTAAAGCATCCACAAAGGCCTCTCTCTCTCTCTCCCTCTGTTTTTCTGCAGTAGCTCTTATTCCAGTTGCCCACCCGGCCTCCCAGCCACCCCAGGCATAAACCACCGACCACTATGTGTCTGCTGACGGAGCCTCGCCAACTGCCTCTTTAACAACACACGATTTATGGTCTCCATTGTAGTAAAAAAAGAGGCCTCTATTGCTTTTGTTCAATATATAATTTCAGCGTTTTAACAAGCCTCTGAAGCCGTTAAATCAAACATTACCATATCTTTATGTGGCCAGAAATTCCCAGCAATACATTACAGTATTCCTAAGCTGAAATGTTTATCGTCTGCGCCGGCTAATTGAAAGCATATTCTTCCTAAAAGGCAACACGCCTTCAGCAAAGCCCTGGGAAGATCTCTCAGAGTCAACACGGAGACGGCGACGTGGTGAAAACACGCCTGGCAAGTTTCTGTGAGAACATTTACTTTGCTTAATCCGACGATTGAGGACATAATCCCCTCACTTGACTGGCCCTGGCAGAGAGTTATTGCTCGCACTGCCTCAATTTCTCCTGCAGGGGGCAGCGTATTCCTGGAGAAAACTCGCAGCTCCTGACAAAGCAATCTCTGGTGAGGTTTGGTAAAAGCAATATCAAATGGAATTGGAGGAGTAATCTATAAAATGGTGCAGGCAGGGTTAACACTGAGCCATATATCTGCACCGAGCTCAGATTGTGTGTTTCAGGATTAAATTTGACCTCTGTGACAGGCGAGGCTGCTTTCATTTCCTGCTTGATAAAAAACACACCAATCCACCCGAGGAGATATGAGCGAATCTATCACCTCTACAACATGTAAAGCCTCGGACTGAATGGACTGCAGGAAGCTATTGATTTCAAAACGCAGGATCAGAGATTCTTGTGTCATAAGGCTGAAATCATATTAGGAGCCCTGAATGCAGCTCGGCCCTGTAATTGGACCGCATTAGATGGTAATGGTATTCATCCAGAAGACGTGAACCCCCCTGATACTCTGCTACATCCACAGAGGACTCTAAATTAATTAGAGACCTCTGCCTCTGCTTGTTGTGCACAATAAAATAAATGCTATCAGGTTAAGTGCACGTGCACGAGACCTCTCTGTCCATCTGCAACTGTACCACTGTACGCTCTGTGTGTTTATGCAGGTTTGGGGTACAGTTCAGGGGGCTCAATAATCTCTTCATTACACACAAACCCCCCTCCTCCTCCTCCTCCTTTCAGTTTCAGCTCTTTGCCTAATCAAAGGGAGCCGGGAGCGGATCTCTGGCTCGCTGCTAAAGCAAACATGAGGGACACAATACACCCCGCGCAGGTTCCTCATTCATAAATAAAACATGCCACTTGGCTGTTTGTGTGAGTGCATGTGTGTGTGTGTGTGCACGTGTGTGTGTGTGTGTGTGTGCTCGTCAGCAAGTCTGGATCCAAATGAAAGTGTAACATGAGGAGGATTTGGCTGCATGGGCAAACAGGAGGTCAGAGAAATGCAGGGTCAGCTCAGAATAAGAGTGTGTTTGTGTTAACACATGCACCAAACTCTGAATGACTGCAGATTCAGAGACATTTTATTCAAATCAGTGCATGATATTTATCACAGTCTTCATCGTTTGAGGCCTCTTAAAGTCGTCAGAAAGATGCAGAAAGGAAGCCAACTCAGAAACATGTTCCTGACAGGATTTGTTCGAGAAATGAGGTGGAGTTTAAACAGTTTTATGCACCAAAAACCTGCGTCCCGTGTCCCCCAGGGCTCCATCAATTCAATTATCATGGAGAGCCACTACATCAGAGCACACACTCTGCTCTTACACCGCCGCTGGCACTATGGCAAATAATACACACACCGCAGGAATATGCTAAATCATACGAGTGGCCCATTTATCATTGCCAAGAGAGCTCCCCCCTCCAACACACCCACACACTCCAGTCACACACACAAAAACACCATAAAGAGACGGTGTGGAGATGCGATTTGAGCCCGGCTGTCAGCGCTCGTCACCCGCTGAATGCGCAGAGCGCCGAGGGGACCCCTTCTCGGCCCTCGCCCCCTGTCCGCCGCCGATAAGGGCCAATCTGTGGGGACAGCACCTGAGTCCCCACTGAAACCTCCACGCTGTCACACACACTCCAAACAGCTGTCAGAAACACTCGGTGAAGGTCCCTCAGTGCTGGAGCTCCATGAGGGCTGAAGCTTTATGAAGCAGGAGGTTTTTTTATCCGCTGCACAAAAGATTCATTCCTGGAGCTGCTTTTTGTGACTCTTAAAGGTTCATAAATCAATGTCAAATAAACCGATATGTTGATCTAATTACCTCAGACTAATTAAAGAAGGCCTTTGTGTGGCTTTGGTGTCAAGTTCCGTTACATTTGGTGTAAAATAATTGCACTAGTTGTCATATTTGGCCATATTTTGGCCCACTTGTAGATATTTGGGTGAATGTCTTTGGTAGACCAGACTCTGGATGATGCAAAAACTGTATTTCGTTTCTTGGGAAAACCACACTTCAGCAAATGTTTGTGAAGCTCGTGGTTACAGCCGATAAACTGTAGAGTATGTATAGCTACAGTTAAACAAGACAATATTATCATTGTAGGTCACAGAGAACAGTTTGGGGTTTGGGGTTAAGACTGAGTCATTTAAACCATCTAGTTTGAGATTTCTCTGCAGGTTTTGTGCTTATCTTTTCAACCAGGTATTAAAATCACTGGTGGGTGAAAACCAGCAGCACTTAAAGCTTTATGTCGCCTGTTTTACAAGAAGTTTGGGGATCAGGATCCTGCATAAGAAAACCACAATATGTGGAGTGAAGGGGTTAGGATCAAGATGTAAATGTATTCACAACAAAACTCAGAGTTACACCATGAGTTTATTGTTGTAGAAATGTTTCAGGGCCAAATGGCTCGCTAAAGTGTCCAGAAGGAAATTTCAAAGTGATTTCTTCTTGCTGCCGTGTTTCAAACTGTGTCACATACAATCTCTCAGACATGAAAAATCTGTTTTCATGGACAGAAATGGCTGATTCCTATCTTGGCTCCAGGGCCTATTTAACCATACGCTGCCACCCGTTTCCCACTTAAAATTCACAGCAGCTCCGCTCTTATCTTAACTTCATTTTCTACATGAAAAACTCGGCTTTTTAAAGAAGGGAGTTACACAATTAAGTGAAGTTCAAGTACAACACAGTTTCCCTTCAGCATGCTCCGCTCAGCCATGAAGGAATCAAACGCCGTAATCAACGAGAAAGCTTCGGGGAGAATAACTGTGTGTGAATCTGACTCATATCTGTTTAAGCTCAGATATCACACAGCGTCCACAAAAACCCAAAGAAAATAAAGTCTGTTTCTCTCAAAGCGCCACAGTTTATTTTCTCATGTTGTTTAGACAGCCGTTTCCAGTGGTTCCAATCCTACCCGACTGTTTTAAACGCCGTTTTAATGGCGAGCCCAGCCCCCTCATCCAGCCTTTACAAGCCTGCATGTGCATTTCTGTTTTCTAACCCCCCCGCCTCCAGCAGGAAACCCGGCATCCTGCCCCTGACGGACTTAGATTGCACCTCGGAGTGGCATCAAACGAGAGTGGGAGACAGAGCGTGGCCCTGCCCTGCACCACGCCTCTGGGTTTTTGGGTGTGAGGAATTCCAGAGGAAACCTACAGCGGCGACGACAAGGCCGTGAATGAGGGGTTTGAGTCCAGACAGACAGGGTAGTCTTGTTGTGAGGGGGCTGAATAAACCGTGACCTGTGCTCCGTCAAAGAGGAAACCTGATGGTTGACTTGCAAGAGTTTTAATGGTGTTTAACAAACTGGTACCAAACCCTCGTCCAAGCCTTGAGTTGGAGCTCGGACTGATGCTTCTCGTGGCTGCTGGACGATATCTCTTTAATCTGACGCATCTTGTGTGGCCGTACTTGCGGTAAACTCTGCACAGACGCTGCGATTTAAACCCTGATTGCCCTGCAAATTATCCAAAAACGCTTCATCCCCAAAGATCCGTAACAAAAGAGCGTTGTGCTCCTGCAGCCCCCGGTAGCCGTCGTGTTGCACAACAGGAGACCCAGTAAAAACACACACTCCTCAGTAAACTGCGCTGTTAATACTTGTTTCATTTACACACAGGGGTGTGTAACTGCGAGTGGGACCTCGAGGCTTACAACTGCGACCATAAAGATACTACGTGCATTCTTCTGGAGTAATGGTGCAGCAAAACACCTCCCTGCAGAGGAGAAACTGTTGAGCAATGTGTGGTTTCAAAGATGTAAATGGGTGTAGAGAAGAAAGAGCAGCTAAAGAGAGGCATCAGATACAGAGACACTTCAAGGGGTTTAATCTGTCGCTAGGTTAGCCCCTTGGCAGGCGAAGATTTGAGGATGGGGGGAGTGAGCGGGCACAGAGTGGGCGTATGGGGTACGGGGGTACGGGCTACTTCCCTTCTCACACCGCCAGCACTTTGACAATTATCTCCTTGATGCAGCAGTCTCTTTTTCAGTCCCATTGAAGAACCGTGCCTGAGCTCCGAAGCCTCACAGGAATGCCGGAGAGAAAGTGCAAGGGGACTCCGACGGGGATTATCCCAATTTCAAATGGAGCTTAGTGATATCCCCCCTCCTCCTGCTTTTTTTTTCCCCCTTCCTCCACCTCCCCCTCCACTCACCCTCCTCCTGTCTGGCACAGATAACTCATCCCTCTCTCTCTCAACTCTGTGCATGCGCAGACACAGTTCACACACACACACACTCATACACCCCTCTGTGAGAGTAATAATTAGCATGTCATCCACTCGCATGAAGCCTGAGTTTTCACAGCATTTTTCTCGAGATGCTTTGAGGTCAGAGGATGTGAGGTGAGGGGAAGAGGAGTAATATTCTGCAGTATTCCCCATCTGTGAGTTTCTGTCACTGTTCATGAAGGATGGAGTGGAGATGCACCTGTTTCTTTGACCTCTTTCTGACAGCGGAGAAGACGAATAAGCCTGAAAAGTGAAGTAAAGTGCACGAAGTCGTCCTGTCAGAGCTGCTGATGGATGAAGTATCTGTTTGTCCTCACACCCTGAAGCTGACTGATCGTAAGTCAGAGTGTGTGAACTCTGTGACAGTGACTGTACTTAATCAAATTAGGAATGTTTATGATTGGCGTTGCTGCATACATCTCCAGCCGTTCACATGACTGATTGTCTCACAGCGATATGAGGAGTTCACCAGAGGATGCGAACATCTCCTTCATCTACAGTATCTCTCCCAGCTGTGGGAATCAATAGTGAACCTCGCTGTGTCTCCTGCACATGGATAACTGGAATGACAGTTCTGGAAAAGTCACAGAAAGGTCAGCAGGTTAAAGCCTGGAAAGATTGATGCAAACACGTCTGGGAGCGATGTCGATCTCTCTGCGCTTTGATTTGATGTAAAGCTCATTTTCCACATGAGGAACCAATCACATGGTGGATTCCCTTCAAAATGGAAGCATAACCCTGCATTTCTCTGCCACACGGACTAAAAATAACCTTCATGACAGCAAGAATTTCGCACTGAAGTGCCCTTGAGCTGCATGTGAACCTTCGCCCAGCTCCAGGGGCTCTGTTCTGACTCCGACCCCATCATCCGACCTCCTCCTCCTCAACCACAGGGGGAAAAACAAGAATTCCTCCTTGAGGGATCGATGGAGATTCAGACAAAACAGTGTGAAATCTCCCCGTGAATCAGCGGTGTGCGTGCTGTAGCTTTAGGACGGCTGCCACACGGGGAATCTGAGGCGTCACCGGGTGCAGTCGAACAGCTGGGCCTGTGGTTACAGCCTCTGCACGGAGGCTGCAATCAGCTGAGCTCCGGCTTCATCACGTGGTTTCCCTCTCTGACCTCTCTTAGACACACAAACCGTCGGCACACGGACAAATATGCAAACAGAAATATGCACACACACACACACACACTCAAAAAAACTCAGGTTTCACCCTCCTGAACCCTTCTCCTGCTTACTCACGCTGCTCTAAAGAAAAGAAGTGAAAGCATAATATCAGCGCTTTGCTGCAAAGCTTCACACAATGTGGCGTTGACAGTTTAAGCCCCGGGTTCAGCTTTGTAATGTGACCCAACCTGACCACGACTCTGAATACCTGTTGTTTCAGCAGGAGGAGCACAACTTTATGCAACTTAACGCAAATACAAAACAAACATGATGATGAAACTTAGAGAGAAACAGCATCAAAGACTTGCATAGTTTCAAACCTCCCTGTTTGAGCCTTAGCCTTCATTTTTCTGACTGTCTTTAAGAGTAAAGAGTGATGAATATTTAGCCTTCAAACAAAGCAGTAAAAAAGCAGAGTGCAGTGAAAAGAGAAACATTTTCTGCAGGCGTTTACTTGTCTCTTGTAGGCAATCACATCTAACCAGTTGTCGTGTTTCTGCTGACTCTCTGTTGACGTTGAGAGGCCACGATTTACGCACATCGGTTGAATATTTCCTGTTTGTGCACGCATCTCTCTGGTATTGTCTCTGATGAAGTGTTGAGACTCTAAAGATTGACTCTGGTAGCTTTGCAGCTTGTTTGTGGGTGTGTGTGAAGTGAGCATACTTTGGCTTTTCTGGCTTTGCCCAGATTATAGGGGACGGGCGGTCTGGACTGTACTTTACCATTGTTCCTTCGCTCTTGCTCCGTGCGACTTCCCTCTGCAGGCGAGCCACGGCCAGCTTTTCCCTAAACGGAAGAGAGAAAATAAGAGTGAGTCACTGTGACACACATCAGGTCCTCCTGACACAGTCGCTCTTACATTTCTGTCACACTCCTGCTTTAGGAGTTTGAGCTTCAAGTGAATAACTTCATAATAATAACTACACTTCCATCTGACTGTTTTATCCCTCCTCTGCAGGAGAGACCTTACAGATACAGGTCACACACACACACACACACACACACACTGAGGAGACTGGGTCATCCTAACCACGCAAAAAACAGAGCGCTTGCAGTTCTGTCCAGACAAAAATAGCTCAGGAGGAAACAAAAAGCAGGGCATCCTCCCTCCCTGTCTCCCCCTCACACACTCTCTCTCTCACACACACACACACACACACACACACACACACACACACACACACACACAAAGCTGTGAACAAAGAAATTGACCGTGCACGTCTCATTCCTTTCCCCACGTGAGGAGAGCAGGGCATTCCAGACTTTAATGGGATAAATCCTGGCAGGGATGAGAAAGACGCTGGAAAACCAGGGCCGCGTCTGACATTTGGAGACAAGTTCAGTTTGTCTGAGGGTTTTTATGCCAGAGGTCGTGTGTAACGTGTTTGATTCTCTGTAATCTGATAGTTTGAGGTCAAAGGTTGCTGATTGTAACATGAAAATGTATCAGCTTTTGGAGTAAAATAATGAGCAGGTAGAATTTAGCATCCTCCGTGTGAACATGACCGCTGTTGCATGAATTCAACCTTCAAACTTTGAATATGTGAAGCACAAGTGCAGGAAACTAGTAAAAGAATCCACATCCACAAGCAGTTTGCCCCAGATTAATAAAAGGAGGACACACATTCGGTTTGACAGTAAAGTTGTTTTTGTCACACACACTCCAAACCACCTAATAACACACCGTGGGAGCAAATAAAGGAGAGCAAACAGCAGACAGTCACAACTAATCATAATCACCTGCACAAACCCCCTCTCCAGACTCCCACATCTCCCCCAAAAATAACTCATGACTAACATCCACGACAAGACATCATTGTTTCTGAGCGGCTTACCTGCCGGGAAAAACCCCGGGTGATTAAGAGCCAGCCGGGGAGACGTATATTTGACGGATGAATCCGCCGCCGTCTGGGCCTGAGCTATAAGATAACGGCGCTTCAGCTGCCGGGTTACCGCTGGGTTTCCCTCTGATGGGAGCAGACTGACTGAACTCAGCGCGTCGGTTGTGAAAGACACATTGCGGCGGTGACAAATCCGGGAGGAAGGCAAGAACGGTGTGAGACAGGGAGGTGTGTTTGGGTGTGTTTTAATGTTTGTATTCGTGTGTCAAAGCTTATTGGCATTCATAAATTAAGGTGTGGAGCTTGTACTCATTAAAGTTCAGGTGTTTATCTTTTTTAATCGCTCACGTAAAAAAAGTCTGACTGCACCTTCTACTGACTCATGTTCCAGTTAAACATGTGTCTCTTTCTATTACGACATAATGCTCGCAGACATCACACGACCTCTCCAGAAAGAGAAAAACCAACGTCTCTGGAAATCCTCACTGCAGATATTGTTTTGTTAAACAAGGCCGGCCTGGCATTCCTCCAGTCTGTGTTATGGCTGAGCGTCAGGCCTGCAAGGGGTTAAGTTTCAGCACACTTATGCACAGGCATGTTCCAGGAGCGAGCAAGCATGAGCCAACTGCGCCCGGAGAAAATCATCACCAAATATAGAGCAATTTGACATTCGCAGTGAGACGTAATTACAGCTGCAGCGGTGAAAAACAGAACTCTGAATGTTGCAGGATGCTGACGTGGGATTATGGAGCAGATTTAAACAGAATTTCATCTGTAGAACAAGTTTAGGAATCAGATTCAGCATGGAGTTTGACTGTTCAAGCCTCCATCAGATGTGTTCAGTAGCATAGGTGTTGTTTCTCGAAGCTATCTTATAAGGAAGGTGGATTTTTGAGGTGTGAGTTGTCACTTTTTGGCAAGAGCTTCACCAAAACCACAATTCATCTTTTTGATGCTGGAGGCGAAGTGTGCACTGAATAAAACTGAAATCTAAGCAAGCGTTTGTCTTTTCATTGAAAAAAAATGTCTTCTGAGACTCAATACGAGCCTCTTTTACCAGAACAGTCCATAAAAATGTCTTATTTCAAGCTACTTAAAGACAAAAATGATGTCTGAATTGCGTGTAACGAGCAAAACTTGACAAGCAAACCCCATTACGAGCAACTTAGACATCATGTTTGTCTCTATCTACGTTGAAATAAGACGTTTCTTGACTTTTCAGTTGAATTTGACTCATATCAAGACTATAATGACAGTTTTTACTCAACATAAGACTCAAATACTTGCTTATTTTCAGTTTTTGCAGTGTTCTTAACAGCAAACTGTTGTCTCTTTTGTTTGTGTATTCCTGTTTCAGCTCTTTGCAGCTGACCTGTTCATGCACAGAGGAAGAATTGTTTCCACAAATGAGGAAGTTCTTTCTATTGGCTCTGCTCAGTGTATTCACACTCCACTGTGACTAAAGGGGAATTATTTCAGGCCTCTACACCGTACATCTGAGCATGTGATGAAAGCACAAGCTGACAGTCCACCGTGTATACATTCCCCCTCCTCTCCTCCTCTTCCTTGGCTGTTTTTCTTCCTCCAACATAAAGCTCGGCTGAGTCAATCCCAGCAGCCAATCAAGAGCAGCGTGGTCGTGGACCTCCAGCAGTTCCCACTGACCTGGAATCACCTGATAGCAGCAGAGGCCTGAGTGGAGGGGGGACGTCCTGCAGGGACTTGGAGGAGTGGGAACAACCAGCTGTGGACTCAGATGATGTTTCTATACGTTAAACAGTAACACAGCGAGGGGACGACTGCTGGAAACACGCATGAAACTCAGGGTTACTCGCTCTTTAATGTCACAAGAGGCTTTGTTTCAGGGAAAAGGTCAGGGGGGAGTGAGTGAAATGCAAAGAGACACAGCAACAACACAGGTTTGTTTGCAGGGGTCACCGTAAGGTTCATCGCTTTAACACAGCTACTGATTAACATCAGGAAAATAAGGTCATCAAAGACACTTAACTTCCTTTACATACAACAAAATGTTCACCTGAGCGTCTCACACAGATCTTTCACAGCAAAAACTGACATCCGATGAAGTCATTATGTCTTATTTTTAGTGTGTATATATTGATTTTGACTTGATATGAGCCATATTCAACTGACATGACCAGAAACATGTTTCATTTCAAGATAATTACTGACAAAAATGAGTGAGAAAAAAGTTTCTTGTATTGAGACATTTTTGTAATTTCAAGAACTTGAGAAGCATTGGCAGATTTTTTTGAGTCGTTACAAGCAATTGAGACATCATTTTTGTATTTTAATATCTTGTAATGAGACATATTTTTGGACTTGTCACTTGAATGTGACTCAAATCAAGTATAACAAGACGATTTTTACTAAAAATGAGACTCAGACACTTACTTATATTCTCGTTTTTGCTGTGTTTCTGTGAGGAAAGAGTCTAAGTTTGCACACCATTAAAAGTTTCCTCTCATATTTTCTGCCGTCCATCCCACGCCAAATTTCAACACCTCACATATTTCGCTTTCTCTCCTCGTAGATCAAAGCTCCACATCCCTCTCACAGCTCAAGTGATCCTGACACCAGCCTTGTTTCATTCACAGCAGATCCACCCTGCTTCCTCCACACTCACACACACACACACACACACACACACCTCCCTCCTCTCTCCTCTCTCCGGCTCAGACGCTGTGTAAACCCCGCTCACGCTTCCCTCCTCCTGCTCACGTTGAGACAACGCGCCGACTGTTTGCTTCCGAGCGTCATGGCAGCCGCGGCGGCATGCAAAGACACGATCTGTCAGGGGCTGAGGGCGGATCAATCAGACGGAGAGCGTCCTCGCCAACCTGAGCTGACATGTCGGACGCCATGTGCTTTGAAGTGCATTGTGGGAGGCAGCTGTGTTTTCATCACCACTATCAGCGCTCCTGCATACAGGTGGTGTAATCCATTGTACTTTGTTTGCTGTTAAGCACATAATGAAAGAGAAAGAAAGTGCTGTCTGCTGCGTTTTGGTTTCCGATTCCTCTCACAGCTCTGTGCACCACCTTATTATCCAAGAGGCTCTGATTTGAAGCAGATTAAACACCGCAGAAAGCTCCAGAAGTGACATGAGGATGTATAAAAGATGCATAAATATAAACCATGGAGTTGAGGGTAAACATTTCAATCGTTCTCAACCACAGATGTACACACAGGCCGAGAGGGATGCATAAATGTTTGGAGGAGCGCAGCGCTGCCATGCATTTATGTATGAGTCTGCTCTCCTGCTGGGTGAAGAAACCTCATGTGCACGCAATCTCCACCCGGTTCACAGAGGTTTCCGAAGGCTGCCATTTGGCTCGGGCTCTGGACCGGTCATTCCCATCCTTAATCCTCCTCCGGCTCTGTTATGTAACCTTCTGCGCCCATCCAGAATTTCAGCCCGGCCTCCAGCGGCGGGACAATGAGCTTACCGAGCCGTTTGATAAGTTATAACATCCAACACGGCCTCAAAGGATAACAGAGTTGCAAGTGCCAGGAGGTTGTAGTCAAGATGGGGTGAAATTTGTCACGTTGGGGCTCGAAAAGCATCCAAATGTGTCTGACGTAGAGCTGAACGATTCGCAAAAATAACCATCTTATCTCATTCTGTTCATGATCTTTTAATGCCATTCTTGTTTGGAATAAGAAAACACATGAGTGAGGGAGAAAAGAGGGATCATTTTTTTCCCCACAGAACATCTTGTCTCTTATGTTGAACAGGTAGAGTAACTCTGGTGTTGAGCATAAAACATCTGCTGCAAAAAAGAAATATCTGGTGTTTTGACACATGTCAGGTTGGAGGAATATTGCAGCATTATATTGCAATTTAATCTAATTTGCGATCAATTGCCCAGCCCTCGTCTGACGGCTGCAAATTTGAGACTTTTGTATCATGTTTTGGTCCCTCGTGTCTCATCTTGCCATCATTATTCAAACCTCTCATTCACCATCATCAATAAGTCTGTTTTCTTAAGTCCTAATGAGCTTTCTGCAGCCCTCAGTGTAAACACATCTTCTGCTCCCGGCGTCTGAGGGGCGGGGCTTCCACATCTGTGACCGTTCAATCGGTCCCACTGCATTAAGCAGCTCCAATCAATCACCACGCCGAACACCGGGCCTGACCCGCGCCTGTTCCCACAGCTGGTTCCTGACCTCGTGTCTCTTGCCCAGGACCCCGTCTGCACCGGAGGGCGGCGGAAAAAACAGGAGCCACATGTCAGCACCTCACACGCCCCGAGCAGCCACCCAGTCATCCAGCCATCCAGGCACAATGAGCCTTACCTCACCACGGCAGACCATCAATTATTGACGAGGTGAAATGTGATGAGGTTCTGCTGCGAGCACACAAAGAACACACGCCTTTCCATGCCGCCATGAGACAGGAGAGGGACAGGATTCATCCCTGCAGACACACTCTGAGTGATTCTGGGGTCAGGAAATCATCTTTTCATGCACGAAAAAGACCAAATAGGGAGATTTCTGACTCTGCTCGTGAGTGAAAATGTGGGTCACCTTTAAACGTATGGCGCTGTGTTTTGTTTGAACACGTGTGCTCCAGTAATGCGGTCAAACGAGTTGAGATGTTGGTGATTAGCGAGACTTATCCAAAGTCAACAACATGTTGAATGCTCTGGGTTGTTTATGCTTTCCCTCTACGATAAGATCTCGCTCCTTGGAGAGTTTCAGCGCTGGATGTCTTAATTACACTTCTGTAACTTCACACAGCTGACCTATATCGCCGTTTTTTGGGGGCTGAGCGATAGTTTGAACGCATCATTTTGTAGGTCAGGATCAGATCAAATGCAGGCGCTGCATCTCCAAACTTCTGAAGCAGCAAAAATCAGACATGAGGAATCCTTCGAGACTCCTTCTGAGCTGTGAGGAATGCGCTCGCCAAGCGTGGATTACCCCTGCCTGACTGTCTGTCTCTCTGAATGTTTTCTTATTCTTGACCTCGATTGTTTCCAAACCACAGACGCATTCCTGTCCAGACGAAACGCAACATCGTGGATGAGCAGATGTGCTTTAAAAATGGCTGCAGCACCCGCCCGCCTGCCTGCCGGCCCGCCTGTCTGCCAACCAAGGTTTACTCACTCGCCGCGGCTCGTGAAGAATGAGGCGAAGACACAAGGGGGCAACTCATAAACACATGCATGAACACACATGTATAAACACACTGGCAGGGATAAGCAGAGACATGCACACAGACACACGACTTTAAATCTTTCATGTCCAAATCATAAAAGAGAGATGACTCCAAAGTGAAGAAACGCTGAACCACCGCAGATAAGAGGAAGAAGAAAGAGAGAGAGAGAGGAAAAACCCTCTGTGTTTGGAAATGGAGCTTATCAAAAAACATTCCCAGCCACGCGCTCACATTCCTACAGGTAATAATCCTGCGTCTGCATCTTTAAGGTTTCCCAGTGATGCTTGTCTGGAGGATAATTGGGTTTAAGTGAAGCAGACTTCACACTGGACTGCAATTACTTCATGATTTAGGAGAACAGTAGAGGTTTGTGCAATCACAGGACACAAAGACTTATTTTTCACAAATATATCTGCACAAAAAACATGTAAACATCAAATGCAGCTTTGTCAAGGCCTAGGGTGGAGTTTCAGACACTTTCTGGAGACTTGAGAAGCACTTTTGATGCTTGAATGGCCTCCAAAGATCTCTGAGGGATGAAGAGAAGCTGAAACTCAGACTCTTGGGTCATTTTTCTGTCACTGAGTTTCACACTCATCCATCTTTTGTCGTGGTCAAACAGCTTTTTTGGCTGCAGGAGATTTCCCTGCATTGGCCGTGGCGTAAACAAGCCTTCATAAAAGATTCATGTACAGAACTGACGTTACAAAAAGCCATTAAAAAACAGAAAACGTTCACGCTCCAGTCCTTCAGGAGGTGAAAACGCGCTTATCTCTGTGCTAAGAGGCTGCTCACAGCAAAAACTGAAATCTGAGCAAGTGTTTTTGTCTTATTTCCATCAAAAATGTCTTTTTAGTCTTGATATGAGCCACATTCAACTGATAAGCCCAGAAAATGTCTTATTTCAAGATATTTAATGACAAAAATGATGAGTGAATTCCTTGGGGTAAGAAAAACTTAAATCAATGTCTTATTACTTCAAACTTTTTTCTTTCCCCTATGGCAGATTCCTTTTACTTGTAACAAGCAAATCACACATAATTTTGGCTTTAAATATCTTGAAATAAGACATAGTTTTCATTTTTTTTGCTGTGCAACTCCTTTCCAGTGCATCCAGACTCAGGAATAAAGAATGAAAAGAGGCTGAAACTGCACTTTCATGACATTTTCAGCCTGAATGGTTTATTAAAGTTTAACGTCACGACAGGGTCAGTAGTAAAAGAGGCACAGGCACACTCCAGGCAAGTCACACGTTTCATCCATTGTTCTGTTCTCACACCCAGGCCAACCTGGGCAAAGTAATTGGGGAACATGGGACTCACATTTACTCCTGCAATACTGGAAGGTTCTGCTGACTCATGGAGGCTGAGCACAGGCTGCAGGGTGTTTTACAGTGGCTGTCAACACATCGTTTTCAGAGAAGCAGGGCAAACAGAAGCCCTTTACACAAGGCAGACAAATGGCCGCTGCACATACAATAGAAACAAAAAAGTACGGTAAATAGGAGCACTCCAGCCGCAGCTTTCTGCAGCTCCCACCCTGGGGTGCTGATGTCTTTGTGAGCCTGAGTTGCTGGGCAGCTGCTGAAGGAGGAGATAAAGATCCACCTTCATTTTCCTGGATGCAGATGTGTGGATTTTAATTCTATCATAGCGTTCTTTTACTTGTCTCCAGATTGCTGCCATAGCGTCTTTTTCTGCTCTCTGGCATCCCGGTAACACAGCAATTAAAGTCTCTGCACTCATTGTAAGTCACTCTGAGTAAAGAGGAGCACCAAATGGAGAGAATAAAACAAGTGATGTGTTTAGAGAAGAGTTTTACTGCATGACGATGAAGCAGCCTCTCCAGCTGCACCAACACCTCCAGCCACTGGCCGAGCTCCTGCCACTTTTCTCCCGCTATTACCCGATGATTTACAGCCGTGATAGTGGGGAGCTGAAGTTTTGTTGACATTCCCCGCCTCGTGCAACCTCGACTACGACGCTGACCCCCTTTTCCAGGCTCGTAAACGGGGAGAGAAATACTAAACAAGAGGGAAAGCTTAGAAAAATTGGGTTTTCCAGAGCTTTGATGTGAAGACTTGTGAGATGCATGCAAGTGTGAAAGTGTGTCAGCTGTGTCTAGTAAACAAGGGCAACACCATATTATCTTGTAAAATGTTGGCATGCAGGACTATATGACCTAAAAAAAAGTAATCCAATTCAGGGATTTTGAAACACTTGTGGCATGAATATGAGACAGGAACAAAAGCTTTATCTCACGTGCTGTCTTCAAACGTCAGGTTGGAAAGAGAGATGGTGTTTTAAATAAGCAGCTCATGGGCAGTAAGGAGAAAAACAGCCCCTGCACCTTGGTGAACTCACATGGAGCAAGTTCATCCATTTAAAAACCACAAAAATGCTCCGTCTCTAATGACATCACTTAACAGTCAGAGAGGGTGTCTGGGCAGAGCTTTGTCTCCAGGCAAAACAGTCAGTGCATGCAATAAGCCATTGATAGCCAGCAAATAAAAGCCTTTTATTGGTGATAAATCGTGTCGGGCCATTAAACTTAATGTTTTTCCTGAGTGACACTATTCCAAGTCCGGCCAAGTGAAGACGCAGAGAAAAGGAGTCCCGTCTTTCTAGGTTTCCAACAGCCAGTGGATGTGATGTGTTCTGGCTCTTTGAGATCCAAAAATGCACAGCCGAGCAAAATGTCACAAGTGTGCGTCGAGCTATTTTGTTTGTCAGTGCAAAAACAGGTTCATACCAGTCCGAGTGAGCTCTGCGGGACTGTTTTTAAAGTTCCCACGTGCTGGTCGTGGGGGAAGATAAATGTAGAGCAGGCCAAGGGGAGGAATGCATTCACAGCAGCTTTAATTGAGCTGGATGGCCTGCAGTCACAGGAGCAGAGCGTCTCAACAAGGCTGTGAGATCCTGAGATGAGCCTCACACGTACACATCATTAAACTTTGGCTCATGGCTCCGCGGAACCAACACAGAGACAGTGGGAATTATCTGGGAAAGTTGTCTAGAAGGTGCTCCCCCTCCTCCTTCAAAATGAAAGTCCCCTGGCTGTCAATGAAGGGGAAGTGGTCCCATGCTGAGGCCCACTGGGCCGGCCATTGAACAAGGGAACATTCCTCAGTAATTCAGTTTGACCTGAACCCAATACGCCGGCCGAGGGTCACTGAATACTGAGCGCCACATGCAGGGAGGAGGAAAAGTTGGGAAAATCGGATGTAGAGGAGCGAGAAGCAGAAACAGACAAGAGGTGGAGCAGGGAATTTAGTCTCCCGCAGCTTACAGCAACATGTAGGCCAACTTCTGCCATTTCTGTCTCGTGACTTTTAAATCACAAATGTAGGACACATGATGTAGTAGAGGAACGTGTTGCACAACCCAGAACACTGGGAAATAATAACGTGGGGAAAATAGTTGCTGTGCAGCACGGTCTGGATGGAGAGAATTACAGTTTTAATTCTATAAAATCAAATCCCTGCACTTGGCAATCCTCTTATCCGGTAATCCCCAGGTAGGTTTCAGAGGGCAGTGGGCTCAAACTGCCCAGTGCAGCAACACATCTGCCCATGTGGTGGGATGATATGCCGGGCTGCTGTTGTGGTCCCAATACAGGCTTTAAAGAGGCACAGAAAGTGGACCAAATGGCCAAAGTGAAGCTTTTGGTAAACTGTTTCTACTCACTGTTTCTACTTGCAATGCACGCCAGCTTTCCACTAAGTCATGACCTGGTGCATGGTGGGAAATTTCCCTCAGGTTTCATTGACAAACAGCAATTCTCAAAAGGTCACATGCTTGTTGTTGATGACACTAAAGAGGGAGAATTAGCCCTTTTATTTCTGCAAAAGATGCATGTCTTACACTCTCACTGCCAACATGCAGTGCCGTTTCCACTCATAAAGCTTCCACTACATGGACGATGCTATTTTCTGCTCCTACATTGGGAAGCACCAGTTCCCAAGGCGGAAAAAAACCCTCAAAAAGATAGAGAATGGCATTTCTTCCTGGCACTTTGACAACATGCAGCCAGAGAGTGATGATACCTCCCATACTCTCCCATGCTCCCTCGCTGTTCTGTTTTTAGAGATAACAACCCCGACTAAAAATACGAAACCAGAATGTCCAGGATTCGTGTGGCATCCTCGTTGTGTTGGTCGCAGCTTCTTTCTGAGCGCCGTAAACACGACCCCTGACCTGCCGTGACTTTGACATATGGACGCCAGCGCTGCAGCACTTCACGCCACATTTACATGGAGCTGCAGAGAGCTGATCTTAACGTCCTCATAATCCATATTCTCCACCACACATCCACACCCAGCTCAACACCAGTCATTTAACTGTGGGATTAGTGGGCCGGGTAGAAAATCTTAATCTGCTTGAGGGTGAAGAAAAGGAGCAAGCATTCCTGCACACACAAATCCCCTGCACCGCTCGATTGTTTTACCTCCTCTTAAACGACGGGTATCCGTTTCCTTCAGCTATCAATCAGAATCAAAGTGCTTTTTGCAGCGCCCCGGCCCCATGCTGTTGCCACTAGCAACAGGACACGCGATTCCTTTTTGCAACTGGCTAATCAGGTTCAGTACAAATCATTCCTTGCACATGTGCACCAAATGAAATATGCTGCCTCCTCAGGGGATTATCAGGAAAATTGCAGCTCACTACCAGGAAAGCCGGCTGCAGGAGGTGCAGCCCGGAGAGAAAATCGTTACATTCTTCTCTAACAGAGGAAAGATCTCCTCTCCTGTGGACATCAATCAACAAGACAGTTTCCCATGCTCATGAACGCAGCTTCTTACCCAGGTGGAGGTGCAGCATCCTGGTGCATTCAGAGGACACTCATGGTAATCCAGCTCTCTCCTCCTCCTCCTCTGCAGCTGCTACCCGCTGATCCGGCTCACGATAAAGTTTACATCCACAATGCAGCACTGCTCCTCGCCTCCCTACTTGACTGAGACCCAACTGCCTCTCCTCTCCTCTCTCTCTCTTTTCTACGTTCCCTCAAGCTCTCTGAATCCTTGCTTTCCTCTCCCCTCGTTGCTCCTGTCCTCTACTCTCTCCCTGTCTCTCTCAATCTGGCAACATGCATTGACTCGCCGACACCGCTTCCCTCTCCCTTCACGCTACATACGCTCTCCCTCTGCACTACGCGTTCTCTCACTAACACACACACACACGCTCCGAGGCTTCTCTTCACACACAGCGCTGTGTGCCTCCCCCCTGCCCTCCCCGCCTCCAGGCTTTATCTCTCCTCAGACTGTTTTCTCTCCTCAGTCTGTCTCTGCTTCTATCTCTTTCTCTCTCCAGCTCTCTGCGTCCCTCCTCCTCGGGCTTGCAGGACGTTTAACATGTGTTCAGGGAGACGGCTGCCTCTCTGAAGGTGGCTCTTTCCTCAGGGGAGGAGAAGAGAGGTTGGGGTGGGGGTTTGGACCAAGGAGGAGGAGTTTTTGGAGGGGGTGACAACAGTATCGAGGGGGGTTTAACTCCAATGAGGAGCGTGAACAGGCAAGAGGCAGGCGGCTTGGGATGCTCCAGCAACTGGGCTCTTTAGGAGGCAGGGAAGGTGACAAAAAGGACAACAATAAAAGGCTCTCTGAGCTAAAAATAAACTGGGTATGATGCTTGAACACAAGCTCTGCTTCCTTTGTAAGATCAGGGTCAAGGCCTGGAAGCAAAGTTAGATCCAGCTCCAAATCCAAAGTCTGGAAGGTGTTAGGATTCAGAGTTTTAGGTGCTGAAACAAAGCATCTTTTTCAAACCAGTGCACATGAGATAAAAGAAAAAGGAGGCAGCAACAAAGAACTGACAGAGGCAACCAGAGAGTTCAAGATCAAGAGAGCGAAGGACAGAATCTGAAAGCCAGAGAGAGAGAGTGAAAACAGAGAGACTAAAGGAGAGAAGTGCTTGAGTATGCTCGGGCTGGAGTGACGGTCCAGGCTCCAGCCCATCTGCCGCAATCACAATCAGTCTCAGCTGAACGGCTGTGACAAACTGCAGCCTGGAGCCCGCAACCTCAACCAGGCAGGACGCCTGCTAGAGCCCAGGGAGATGAGAAAAGGGGGGATGAAGAGGCCAAAAAGGAGGGGGGACGCTCTATTGTCTGCTCCCCAATAGGACCAGTGCGAAAGGGGGCGGGTACAGAGGGGTGAAAAGGGGAATTAAAAGGGTCCTGGTGACAGGAGCGCTCAGTTAAAGAGGGGAAAGAAAGGACGGGGCTGACTTAGAGCCGGGGCCATCACTGCCACTTTGCCCCACATTCACTGTCACTAATGTCCCAAATGAACAATGACACTAACCATGTGAGAAAATTAGTTTGCCTGAGAGGAAGGGGGGGGGGGGTTGGCTGGTGCAGTTGAGAGAAGGTGGAGATCAACACGAGTTGTCACTCGCTGGGAAATGTAGCGTGGCCCAACAGCGATCATAAAAAAATTGACAGGTCCCGTCACGTTTGCGTTATCAGGTGTCTCATAAAGCTGCCATAAAGCTCAGGAAGATTCATGAGGCCTGATTATTGCGTTTATGACTGAAATGTCATGCAGAGGGGTAATTGTGTTTATCATAAGCGCAGCTGTCCTGCAGGGAAATCTGAAAACGCAGGGAGCGTGATTCGATTCTGAGAGCAGGTGGTCACCAATTAGACACCATTGTGCCGTTTGGGTAAGAAAGATGAATGGACGCCTGAGTCAGCAGGAACACTTACATATGTGGCGTAATAAAGAAATATGGAGGCTTAAATTTAATCAGGAGTGAAGGGTGAGACGTTAAAGGCCACAAACACTCTGCAGAGTTTGGAGAGAGTGCTGTCAGAAATAGTTACAGCCTTGTTTGTTTGTTTTTGACTCTAATGAGAGTCTCCTGCACATATGGGAGCTTATACAATCTTTATATCTGAATGTGATGCTGTGTCTGTATTTGTAATATTCCTGTGTGTGTGTGTGTGTGTGTGTGTGTGTGTGTGTGTGGACCCTGTGTGCTGAGTGATCTGCTGAGCTCATTAAGGCGCTGCTTATTGCTCTGCCAGGGGTGTCAGTGACAGATTCCACTGTTTGGAAACACTCGGCCGCCCACACAGCCAGCCTGGCTCCACCACTGTCACACACACACACACGCACACACACACGAACACACACTTAAGCTAGGTTAGCATTCCACAGGGAGGGGAGGTGGGGGGAGACAGGACGGTGCTGGGACAGTGGCCGGGGGGACGGCGGGTCGATATGGATTTGTAATGGGGTGCAGGGTGGTCCGAGGGAGAGGATGCTCGTGACTGTGTGTGTGTGTGTGTGTGTTCGAATGCACACAAAGGGAGCGTGTGAGTCAGTGCAGGAATATTTTTTCACTTTGCTGATGTGAAAGTTGCATTCAACATTTGAAAACTACTCCTGACTTTGTGTTTTGTATTTTGCATTCATAGTTTATCTCATTCATCCCATGTGGAGTTTTCTTTCCACATTTTGTTTCGTTGCTCCTCTCCCCTCTTAAATGTGAGGAAGTGTGGGTTGATACCAATGTACAAACATCCTTTCAGTGCCGTGCTCAGGCCATCAGCCACACTTTCCTTCCCCGACATTAATCCCCTCCAGCTTGATCACAGATGAGCGACCAAGGGGGGAGGCCGCGATGCGTCACTTGAGCTCATTACCTGAGTCGAAGTGTGTGTTCTGAGCATGAATCACAACAGGAGGAGAAGAAGAAGAACTTTGTTTCCTCCCTGTGAGTACACATGTGGTGATATGTGGGGGAGGGTGTTTCCAGATCAAGACGAGCAGAGGAAATGCCAAGCAGCGTGTTTGTTTACCCAACACAAGCCTGCTCAGGACCCACACCACAAACGCCCAGACAGATGCAAATCACATGACAAGTCATGCCGAGCTGCAGGAGCCCCTCCAGAGAGCGAGCACACGTGAGTGCGTGCGTCCATATGTGTGTCGTTTAACTTCTGCGCGGCAAGATGAAGTGTGTAATACGACGAGAGTGATAATGCACCTCCGTCATGTTTCATTAAGCAGGGGGATGGGGGCGGAACGGGAGGAGCGGGATGGTGGTCCGGTGAGACTTCATCAGCAGACGAGATTTTTCTTCTTTGTGCAACTCAGGAAATGCTCATCGAGCCTGGAATGAGCAGGATTAACAGTGATGGAGTTAATCTCTAATTAATCTTCAGTAAATCTTAAAGAATTACTCTGACATTCCTCTGGTGATTATGGTAAACAAGTGAGACTATTATACCCCCAGTCTTTTTATCTCCCATCAGAGCTGCTGTGAAATGCACCTCTGCATTTTGATCACAGTTTAGCCTTTTGTTTGCAGACACAAGGATGCTCTTGCTTTGTTAGTTTTCCACAAACATTTGCAGAAAATGGACTGTACCATGAAAGGATGCAGGCCGTATTCAGAGACACAATTCCTGCTGGTGTCCATTCCTTAACATCTAAGTCTCTCATCATGACTCTAGCAGACTCTTCCTCTTTAAAAGCTGAGTTTTCCCTCCTTCCTCTTCCCTCACATTGATAAAACTGCACTTTTCAAAGAAAGGTAAATACCATAGAGGCATTCACTGTGACTACCACCAACCCAAACCACACACAGCCTCCATCGCTGCTCTTATCTTGATGTGAGGATGTTTTCCGAAGCACCGTAAAGCTCTCACATTCGTCAAAATATCTGCACGCTTTCATGAGCACAAAAGGACTCTTTGCACGTTCTCCTGGTGCTGATAAAAAATCTTTTCACTGCACAATGGAAAGAGGAACTGCGCCGAAGTTAATAGACCTGAATGTTGTGTGAACGTCACTTTAATGAAACTGAATGACTGGAATCAGATAAAAAATGCAATATTCTGAGCTAATTAAAGCCGTTTTTCCAGCAGCACAAGGCATTAAAATTAGTGCCTGAGAACTCACTTAGACAAACAAGAGTGGTAATTAGCTATTATGCAACTCTGAAAAGGACTCAGCTCTTAAACGCAGCTAATTGCTTCGAGGAATGTAGATAATACCCCGTTCAATCCGAATGCCAAGACTGCTTGTCACAAGTCCTATAAAACATTATGTGTTCATGTTGTGAAACCACTAGAACAACAAAATGTTTATTACGACACTTTCTGCAGGAGGGGGTGAGACATTTATACTGATTATATATATTTTTAGAACCCAAAGCCTTGATTTGAATGCTTCTTTACACGAAGACAGGACGTGAAAGGGGGTAGAAGTAGTCGAGCGTCGTTTAAGTGCCCTCACCCTGTGTGTATGGGAATGCAGCTCGCCACCAGCTATGGACGACCTTGGGGGAGCATCAATAAAAAGCTTCATTAACCCATTCGATTAACCTCGTCCTCTCATAAGCTCTATAAAAAATGATGCATGTATCACTGCCGGTCTGGACGCTGCAGATGAATCACGGCGGGAGAGTTTACAGGACTCAGGAGACTGGACGCAGCAAATGAAGCTTCAGTGAGATAAAATGTAAAAGGCTGCAGTTCCTTGAGTGACCACTTGAGGCTGGATCCAAAAGTACAGAAACCCCCTTAAGGTCTGATATTAAAATATGAACTTTCACACCACATCTTCACAAGTTATCTGACTTTTCAATATGAGGAATGTGAAGGAGAGTTTTCCCCATATCGTCTTATTTTCCAAATTCCAGCGCTGCCTCAAGGCTCACATGAAGGTTTCATCCATTGAGTTATTCACCAACTGACTGCTCCTTTGAGATACTCTGGATTCTGGACTCCTGCGCCGTAAAGTGACCTCTAATGGAAGGATTAGGCTCAGTCATCCACTTCAGAGGGCGCACAAATATACTTTAAGAGTGCATTAGATCTCCGTGGAGCTTAACATGATCAAATTATTGCATTAGACCGGTCAACTTATCCAATTAAAGTTGTAAAATGCGTGGCTTTCGCCCAAGCGAGACGGGCAGATCCTGGGGGCGTTTGGATGGTTTCAGGAGGCTGAACCCTATCCACCTCCTCGCCGACAGAACAGGCCCCGCCACATACTTCAGCGGAGGATTACAGCCTTTCATCTTGCTCAGAGCGCCGGCAGCACACAGGCGTCTTTGAGGCCTGCGATCCCTTGTAGTAACATCAGCGAGGTCCAGATTTGTGAAGCCGGTTCCCAGTTTCTTTTTCCTGTCGTCTCTTCGCTCCTGGAGGTTTGCTTCCTTTTAGCTCGACCTTCGCAGGACTGCAAGGACGCTTCCTTCAAACGGTGTCCTCTGTTTGAAATTTGGGGAACATTCAGAGACTTTTGAAGTCTTAAACTTGGGTTAAATGATTGTTGATGCTAATGGGATTAGCAGCTAATCTTTCAAATAATTAGGAAAATATGGAATAGACTTATCCAAATGAGATTTTAATACAGCAACAAATTCAGTTTGGTGTTTGCTTTCAAATCCTGAGTCCTAGATTCAAACTCTCTGAAGAGGAAGGGCGAATGAGACTTGATGTTTTGCAGTTTTGCTTCAGGCAAATTCACTCACACAAAGAAAGTCCTTTTACCTTTAATCCTCCAGCAAAACACACATCTGATCCAGCCTCCTGGTTCTGCCTCTTCTGCAGAGCAGTTGCTCTATGAACATGACAAATAGCTTATTGATCAGCAGATGTCGTTGCTAATGTCCTTTCGGCTTAAGCTGCAGCTGTAGCCTCCTAACCTGTCCCAAGCCTGGTGGATCTCCAGCTGAGTCCACCGCCCCCCCCCTTTAACACCTCCCTGCATCTCTGAGCAGGGCCCCCTGCCTGCCTCCTCATCCCTCTGTGTCCCTCCTTGTCCTCAAAGGTGTTGAAGGGGTCACAGACAAACGCCATCTGCTCCAGAGAGCAGGTGAGGATGACTTCAGGCTGTGTGAGCCGGACTGGGCCGCGCTCGACCCACTAAAAACAAGGTCAGAGAAAGATTCGGGGAAAAAACAGACACCAGCTCGACACAAATTACAAGAGATAGAAAAAAAAAGGTGGAAGCAGAGACAGGGAAAAATCTAATCTATTGTTTTAATCCACAGGGAAGATTACACAGTCACGGTGCCTTGACACAGCAGCTTGTCAGAAAGAGGTCATGCAAACTCACTCCCCACCCGTCATGCTTTTTATCGCTGCAGAGCTTCCATATGTCCCTCCCACGCATGTCTGTCACTCAGCACACGTTTTTAATGAACTACACTTTCCACTGTTTAAGGGTGTGCGGACTCACCACTGATTCAACCACCTCTAATGACAGCACAGACATCTGAAAAGACGTTTGCAAACACTGCAAACGAGTGATGAACACACAGGGGGTCAGGGTCCTACTGTACGCGGCGTCTAGTGTTGCCAAATCTGGATCTGCTCCATCTGATGTTGACACTGTGCCGCGGTGCTTTTGTTTCCGTCTGTCAAGGACGTGGTCTCATTGAATAGCGGGAGCAGGAAAGCCCAGCCAGCATCCCACTGGGGTTTTGTGCTTCAGCGGGCAATGATGCTGCAAGAGCGAGACACTGATGTGAGCGCAAAGGGTTCTGGGATGTTGAGGATGCGGCAGATGCTCGTGACATATAAACAAACTAGAACTGTGGCTCGAGATTTTGATACCATGTGTTCAGTTGATTACTCTGTAAAGTTACACACATCAAACTTTCCTTGTTGATCTGGTCTAAGAAGGTTTGTTGTTTTTTCTGCGTTGATTGAAGTTTAATTTAAAACAGTCATAGTTGTCAGATGAGTGTGAAAGTACCAAATGATACGCCGCGCCGAGACATGAATGTGTCGGGTCACTGGGTTATGAAAATGGGACGCAGAACTAGAGGAATTTAAGAGCCTCTCTTTCTTCTCTTGACAGATTGATGGGCCCCATATTCTGATGGGTGGAGGGAAACATCTATAGTGTCGTGAGATCCAGCTTAAAAAGGACTAGGAGGCGTTTTTCAGGACTTGCGGTCTGTGTTTTAGCTGAACAAAAGCCTTTGTGAAGTAATTTATCACTGTCCACGCTCTGAATTGACCAACACTGGAAAGTACAAACCCAGCTCGGTGGTTTGTTGTTTTTGAAAACCTCGAGCCTCAGAGACGTGCGTTGAGGTTTCTTCACATTGCCTATAGGTTCTTCATGCAGTAGTACAAGAGCCTGCAGAGGACAAAAGAAATTTATTTTGTCTTTGCATTTAGCACCTGCCTTCAGCTAAACCACAAACCTGCTCGAACCAGCATGTGACGGACTCTTATCTGATCCTGAGTTGGAGAGGAAGCACTTAGTCGAGTACTTCAAAGTTGAAAGGAAGTTTACACCTTACAGCTGCTTGATAACGCCACTGAAGCAGATCAGGCTTTTATTTTGGCGGGGTATGTTACTCTGGGGGTAATGCTTAAATACAAAACTCAAGACACATAAATTTGAGGGGCTCATCCTGGACTTAGGATGCACACAAATCCTTAAATGAAGTCTGATTTGCATAAAAATGGTCAGCGTTTGTGATTAAGTTGTAGGAGTCAGTACAAGTTCACGGCTCCTTCGGCCCGAACACGGGGTCAGCCGCTGCTGCTCTTTCTCTGCAGCCATCAGGGTGTCACCAAAGATGACACCCCGTCTTATAAAAAGAGGTGGAGACGGCACAGGTGAAGGGGTCATTCCTTTACACATCACCTCTTTTATTCAGGGGCTGCCCTGGCCTAGTAAAGGGGACGGTCAGTGGTCATCTATCCCCCCCAACCACCCACCCTGAGACCCCTTATGTCCAACCCCCAGCCCCTCACTGCTCACTCAGGGGGAAAATTACTTCGAGCTGGGGGAATACAGCTCCATTGAGATGGAGAGAGGCTTGTACAAAAGAGGGTGAAGTTTAAAAATTGTCTCTTTTTCTGAGGACGCCGTGCATCATCGGCGAGGAGGCTGATCAGAGCACGGAGGGGACGAGGTCATTAGATTGGCATCTCCATAAGCTCGACTTTTCTATTGTTTGGGTAGAAACCTGAATGAGAAATGCCCCCAGTCCACCCCACACTGGGACCAGAGTCTCCCCCTTTGTCTGCTACTTCTTAGTGAGCTTCCAGCACAAAAACATTTCTCAAGAGGAGCGTACAAAGCTTGTCTCACTCTCAAAACCAAACAACATTGTTCTGCTGCCTCTGCTCCGGAATGGATTGCAGGCAGCTGCTGATCTTTGAGCAATAAAACATCTGCTTGGAAATCTTCAGCTCCCTCTTACCTTCGGACGTTTCTCCGCTCCTCCTCGAGCTGCTTGAGGAGCTCGTCGATGCATTTGTTGGCGTCCATGTACTCCTGCCAAGGGGAGATGGGAAAGCCAAGAGTTAACAATGGAGTCAGTGTGCAAACATGAGCAATATAGGTTAATTGGAAACACAGGCAGAACTCGAGCGTGGTTTTCATCCTAAACATGATCAGCTGGGCCAAGAAATAACAACAATGAGCATTATTCATGGAAAGCAGGCTGTAGATTCTGTAAAACACAAACTGAACTGAGTTTGTCTGCGCTGATGTTTCAGAGATGAGCGAGGATCAGCTCTCTTTCTCTCCTCGCTGTGTGTAACTCCAGAAGCACCTCTCTGGCCCAGAAGCGAGCCCAGCTGTGTAATGTCAGCTGGGAATAGCCCACACTTGCAAAACGTGCGCTACTGAGTTACAGCACGGGCGAAATGAGCTAAGGCTACGAGCGAGATGGAAAAAACAGATGTCAGGGGTTCTCGGCTTTAGCTTAATGATTTGACTCTGTGCTTCAAGGTCTACCTACATATAACACAGCCAGTTGTGCCTTGCTTCTGTCAGATCTGTGCGGTACAGGTTCGAGACTAATTAATTCGATGTTAGCTTGACAGCTCATGACGAATCTCCTGGGTAAACGGTTATCTCAGAGGGACAGATGCTCTCCATTGATTTCTAGACACTGTGGTCATGAGCTCGCAGAGTGTAATTGAATAATGGGGATTCCCATGAAGAGGTCAGCGGGGCGGGAATATAAGCCTGTGAGGAAACAATAAGCGCCATTTTCTTCGTTTTTATCCAAGGCGTACAGTTTAGGAATAAGGTGAGGTTAACTCTGACCTCCCGCCGACCCGCCATGGGAGCCCGACTAGACTGAAAGCACTTCTGCTATCACTCCACAAGCTTTTTTTAACCCTCGGCCTTGAGACCAAACTTACATCAGACCAGATGTTCACAAGCACAAGCTGCCACTCTAAATACAGTAAGCGCACTTGTTTTGTCTCCCCCTCTCCTCCCAGGGTGCCGCTCTCCCACTGCTGCTTCTGGAGCAATTATCGCTTTTAATCTCACATCTGAGACCGCCACTCGAAAGGCGTCCATCAGCACCAGCTCACTGCGGTGCCAGCAGAACATGGCAAAGGCCCAGGCGTCCTGCAGAGTCGCCAGTCAAGGGCACTCTGGGTAACCATTAGGCAAAGAGGGCCCAAGCCAAAGCAAAGACAACAGATCGATGCAGAACAGCGTGGTGCCATATTTTCCAATGCCTGTCGTACTTTGCTCCATTTTCCTTCATAAAGAAAGAACAAAAGATCACCAACTCCTCTTTTTAGCATCATCTCCTCCATCTTTACTGTCACCACTTTGGCTGAAGCAGTGTGGCAAATCTTTCATCTTTGGGAAGCAGACGTCACTGTTAGACAACACTGCCCCAAAGCCATCTGCTTAACTCAGAGTGGCACTCACGCCTGAGCTGAAAGGCCATTAGCCTCAGCTCCAAATGCTCCTAAAGTTGAATACAGTGCAAGAGCAGCAAATCAATCCCCAAACTATGAGATTTAGGGGGATGGTGCTGCAGACTCTGCTCCTAATATCTGATCATTTGTTGAACAAATGCATCATTCTCCCTCTGCCCCCTCATCAAGAAAAGGTGTGACTCCTCCCTGCAGCAGACAAACCGTCTGTCTCACTCTGCACAAAGGGGAACCTTCTCCTCCAAAGCTCCGCGCCAGGGGAAATATTTACAGGCCACATCAAACGGCGAGTAAAGCTGCCTCGGTGTGTGTTGTCATCGTGCAGACCTCTCCTAATGACAGGGCACTGAAATAATCCTCAGCACACATGAAGGAATGCTGGGAATGCGGCATGCTTGTTGTCATGTGAAATGAGGGGGGTATTTAAAGCCCCAGATTTAAAGCATGACTCAAGTATGTTGTGCCGCGTGGTATATCTCAGGCTGGGCATTATTTCTGACGGTTTAACGGCGCGAGTGAAAGCTGCAGCGTTCCCACGGGGTGCAGGTGCTCACGTGTCGAGAGAAAAAACACTGAATCCACAGAGTTTACTCTGAGGAGAGTTTCTCAGGACTCCTGCAGAACAATCGCTCACAGTGGCTCAAATGTCCTAAGAGGTGTAAGCTCATAAGAGGGGCTGAATCGATCCAAAGTTAACATAATCATTAAGAGGTTTTACAGAGATCTGTTCATGCTTTCCTGGACAGCGAGGAGTGCATGTATTTGAGTACGATTACGTCAGTGCAGTGTGTTTTGGACGTGATAAAGGTTTGTTGCACTCAGGTTAACCTGCCTGCTAATGTGTTTGCTGATCTCTTTGCTCTGTGACCGCAGGTTCCTTTCGATGTTTATCCGCTCATGTTTGCTCATGTGTGAGAGCATTTGATAAGAAGTGCACGGCCCCTCCAACTGCTTTGGTGGCTCTATGAAATTTTAAAACACTGGTGGGGGAAAAACAGAAACACACCTCTGTTAAAAACCACATAAACATGCACGATTTAAGATTAAGATCAAATATCAGATGTGTGACTCATCCATATGAGCCTTGCAGCACGCTCCACTCCTTCACACTTTCTTTAAGGCAAAGAAGGACGGAAGCACATCCCAGACGAGCGTCTGGTTCTTATAAAGACTTCTTTGGAGTCGAGCGCTGAAAACAAATAAACCTAAAGCTCGATAACGCTCTGACCTAGATGCTGCAGAGGTCACGCTTCCTTGAATGAGCTCCCTCCGACGCCTTGATGTGTCTGTAGATCAGAGGCTCAGGCTGGCGCTTCAGATAAGACACCCTGCAGAAGCTTGCCGTGATCTCATGCAGTAAGACCCTCCAAAGACAAGGTCACAACCTCTACCCTCTTTATCCCTTTAGCCCCAACCTCTCTCTGCTTTCCACCGGCTGATGACATGCTTCACAGGCACTGGGACTGCAGAAACACCGGGCTTCACGTTTGACAGAAAGCGCAGCTCCCCCTCGAGCTTCTGCATGTCAGAGGTTAGGCCAATAGAATGTAAGATTTCTCTCTGCGTGTGTTTTTACGGCACACTTGAGGAGGAATTATGACAGTGTCTATGCAAGGTGTGGAAGATATACCTCATCTGATACGGCTGTTAGTCTTGGCCGCCCGCCAAAGACAAGCCTGGGTTTGCAGCCAACTCCTCCTGCCATGCAATACGCCAAAGTTTATGTGTACACCGTCAGCAAAGATGTAAACACAGCAAATTTAATCAACGTATTTCCATCTGCCAATAGAAGTCAAAATGGCTGTGATGGTATCGTAATGAACTAATCAGGATGACTAATGGGCTCTGCAGGCTGACTTCTAGAAACCTGCCCCGGTCTGTATCAGGCAGCCCTCGCTTAAATTCATTAGCCTTATCAGCATGTTTCCAAGCTCTGTGCTGATGATCCTTCACTCCAAGCTCATTACTCACATCCCAAAGACCTGCTGTCAGGGTATCAGCTCAGACATCAAGCTCTCATATCCTCAGACTCTGATAACTGGGATGATAGCCTGGCCTTTTATCAGCGCAGAGGGCAGCATCTCAGGTTAATATGTGTGATTTTTCACATGGGGGAAAAGATACAGAGATCTGTTCTGTCAGGAGAAGGCATGGCTGCTCCCTCCATCATGTTCTTGACCTCGTTTCTGCGGTTAAGGAAGTCGTATCTGCCTCAAAGTTTGACAGTTCGCACTAACCAACCATTGATCCTTGAGGATTAAAATCACATTACAACAATTAAAGATTGCTTCACCACACTTTGAGCTTGCCCAAACCTTAATATCCTAATCCCGGTTGCTTTGGCAAGGCTACTTATCCTCTAATTACATCTGATCCGCTGACAAAACCAAATGGAAACCAACCAATTCTTGTTTTGTAGATCCTGTGAAAACTGATTCAACTGCTGTTTGCATTGGCGCAAACAAAAGCTGATATCATTGAGATAGAAGTCCAAACAGCATAACTTGATTGTGAAATTGCTCTACTCAATCTATCCACTCCTACATCATATATCTTTCATCCAACAATCATTTTTCCTCCACTGCGTCTTAGTTAATGAGTCCTCACAGGAGAAATGACGCTGCCATCAAGCTGACGAGCACTATACTGCTTAATTGTACCTAAAAGCTGGATCTGAGTCTCACACAGAGCTCATATTGAGTGGAGGACATTCGGGTAACAAACGCTCCTGTGAGCGGGATATTCTTCATCTACCTACCTGCCCCAAATGGAGCTGTGTCAGGGAATATGGATTACTTTAGATACAAAAGAGTGCCTGTTCATCATCTCAAGTGAGTTTCAGCAGTTTGGGTTATCTGATGTTCTTCCTCCAGCAGCACCTCCATCCCCGGCCCTGCCTCAAACATCAACACCTCGCCACTGTCAGGAATCCAAATCCCAGCAGATTATCTTTCCAAACATTAAGATACGTCCAACAACGCTCAAATAACCCCCCGTCTGTTTCGGGCTCCTCCTCTGCTCTTTGGGGTCTGACAGAGCGAGCCATTCATGCCTGTTGGGAACAGTGGCAAAGCTGTTCACCGCACAAATCTCACAGGACGGAGCTGAAAAAGTATCCTGGGGATGAAATACATCGGAGCTGACGTTGCTATTCAATCACTTCCACAAAGCTGCTTGTGTGAAGGATCTTTAAATAGTCTTTATGGTGAAAAAGTGTGAGCATAAACTGGACGGAGAGCCTGCAGATGCACACAAATACCTTTTCCATATTTCAATATTCAACCATCTGTCTGTTTCCTGTGCCCCCCCCCCTTCTTGTTTTGCTTCAAGTCTGTTTTAAATCTGCAAAAACACAAACCAGGGAGGAGCGGTCGAGGAATGCTGCTTTTAGAAATCAAAACAAACACACAGTGTGTTCATGCTGGAACCGATGTTTCCAGACAGGATGGGAATCGAGGAAACAGGCAATGTTTGGGGGGTGGGAGTCTGCGGTGAGCCACTGCCCAGGTTTTACAAGCCGGGGGGTTGAAGAAGGGGGGGGCTGCTGGACTTTATGATCATCTAGGGGCTAATATTCAGCCAGGTGTACTTGGAAAGGGCGGGGGAGCAGCGATGACAGGAATGAAAAGGAAACCTGGGCTTGGAAAGGAGAGAGACAAAGGCAGTAAAAAGTCACAGACAGGAACTTTTCCACAGTTCATCCTCTTTCTACTGATTGGAAACAAAGTAGCTCCCAAAAAAAAGAGCACGATGTTTGTACTCGGTGGTAAAATTCAATAACTGCAGCCTCACACATCAACAGTATCAGTATCACTCCGACGATGATGTCAACGACTTGATCCAAACATCACGGAGCGGTAAACCAACAGAAAGTGAAAAGAGACAAAGAGCATGGGAGAATGAGAGGAACTCTTTTGGAGAGTGACACGGGAAGGGGCAGATCAGAGCGCGGCGCTGATGCTAAACAGATGTTGGTTGGTTCGCAGGGGGAAGTCGGGCTTCTGTTTATGCAGGCTTTGACAGACGGGCGCCGCACCTCGCCAAGCTGTGCTGTAGATGAAGCGTTCCTGAGTGTGTGGAGAGAGAGAGAGAGCAGTGACTGTGTTCCTTCATGGGAAATTAGGCACATTATAGATCGAGTGGAAGCCCTCAAGAGGATCCATTCAGCATTATCTGTCCTCTCCAGCGTTTCCCACCTCTCCTCATTACTGTTTGATCGCAGCTTTTGTCCCTGCATCGAGTAGAAGTTTAGCTCCTCTCTTTGAAAGATTCATCATTTCTGAAATTCTTCAGAAATTTATGTGCTCAAGAGATACCTGAAACGACCCTCGGAGCAATCGTGTTTTATGGCTCTGGCTGACGCCTCAAAGTGAAATCCAAAGAGACGTACGAATCCATCACCTGACTCGCCAAAGTTCAGCTGCGAGGACCAGAAAGGAAAACATCCAAGGTGGTAAATTAAACTCCACTAACCAAACAAAGTTGATCCAGTCACAGTCTCGTGACCTCGGAGATATTTCTCCTGATGTCAGATTCCTGACATTTCATGCGTGTTCACTTCAGGCCTCAGTTTTATCACTGCTTCTCTGTGGTTTAATCCAGAGGTAGATTTATTGACAGAGGCTCGTCCAGGTGCTGGGCATGTGTGGATGGAGGCGTTCTTGCGAGAGAAATGTCAGCCTCTGATTTTCTGTTCTCTTCCTCGGGATGGGAAGAAAGATTACCCCTGCAGGCATGCGAGGGAGCAGAACCGAGGAAATGGTAATGTGACAAGAAGACGTGTTTGTTTGTGCCGCTGTCATCCCTCCAACCCACCTGTGCCACTCATGCTTATCAGATCCACATTTCCTATCTTACGATGACAGTGACGGGCTCTGATACAGTGATGTGGTTTCTCCTCCAGAACGGGGAATGGAGGGAGGAGAATGATAATCAGAAAGGTGCAAAGAGAGATGGGTTGTGGTGACTTTTGACCTCTACTGTAGGACTCGGTGGAATGATTATTCTGATGGTCATGAATTATTTCAGTGGATGTGATCGCCGTGCATCCTTCCAGACAGACAGCGGGGGTGGCAGCAGCAGCAGCCTCGGGGTTAACAGATTCAGGCTGGTTGCCAAAAGGTTGTTTCTCTGAGGCTGAAGGCTAGCTGCAAACAAATTTGCATGGTGGGAGAGGTGAATGAGAGCACACACTTTCCTGAGCAGATATGAGTTACCCAGTAGCCTATATTTCAAGAATGCAGTGATGCCGGCGTGGGTGGTAAATGTAGGTAACCCCAGCCTGGAGGCAGCGCTGTAAATAAGAATGTCCTCAGTGAACTTGTTGAATAATACATGTTTAGTGATGTCTGTTTTGGTGCAGCTTCAGTTGTACTCTAAGTTTTGAAGCCTTTACTTGACCACTACACCTTACATTCACGGAGCAAAACTGTATTTATCTAAGCTCTTCGTCTAACAGCTGCTACTGAAGCTGTTTTTCCTCTCCAGCTCCAATGTCAGAGCAGCAATTTCATCTACTTCAGCTGCATCCATTACACGGGTTAATGTGAACAAAGACCTCTCAGTGCAGCGGCTCACCACACTCCGTCAAGTGATCTGAAAGAGGGCTGAGAGTCCAATAATTCAGCTGCATAAAATATTTAAATCAACCATCATGGACTTTTGAAAGGCATTACTGCGGCCTATTTCAGGCAGCTCTTACAGCCAGACCTCGCTCAGGTTGGAAAGGAATTTCAATATGGGCCAACCACACACTGTATTTACACAGTTAATGGCACTAAATCCTTCTTATCATCTCAACTGGAGGCTTATTTTTAGCAGCCATATTTGTTTTATTTCTTCCAGATGGGAGTTGGGGAAGAATTTGACATCAGTGCTGTTTCTCTTTAGGCCTCAGACGGAGTGACATCAGTGCACTTGAATAACTCCCTTGGATGGAAACACATGGGATTTCTCCGCGTGGAGAATTTCTCAGAGTGTCAAGAGTTTATCGGATACATAAGTTGAATTTCCAGAGTTCTGGTTTTATTTGTTTGTGTTAATATGTTGCTTTGTGGATGTCATATCCTGAGACGTCGCAGCACTTAAACTCTTGGAGATATCTGACGATCGGGAGCGGGTTTCCACTGTGGGAAAATGTCGCAGTGCAAGGACCTGAATTTCCTCTGCTTAGGCCGGCTATTTGCTCTTACAATAACAACACTGTTCTATCATTATTATTTGTTTACTCAGCTAACCCTCTTTATCTGGGGCAGCCCCCCTTTTAGCGAACGCTCTGGCATTCTGTGAACCCTCTGGAAGCCATTTCTCAACCCTCCAATGGGCCGATTGAAGTGAGGTGGCGGCTTCATTCTGGAGGTTTACAATGGCTCACCCATCTGATGCCCTCTACCCATGAAAGCATGAGCTGTGGTATTATACATGTCCTTTTATAACAGCATGGAGGACATGCTAGAGCACTCTGCTTTGTTCCCCTAGTGGGTCAGAAGTTGGACTGACGTCCTGGTGCTGTTATTAATGGAGGTCAGCAGAGGAGGCCAGAAAACTAAAGTGCTGAATCTCACATTTTGTGTTTGTATTGATGCTTCTTTTGAAATCTGCAACCTCCACTGTCAATGCAATTACTAGAAATGTCTGTTTGACGTGTTTATAGGTAATGCAAATGATAGTCACACCAGTTCTAGTCCAGATTATCTTGCTGGATTTACTTCATTGTGAGATCTTTGAGTCTGCAGCTCCAAGCAGCAGTTTCACTCCTAGTTTTATAACCTTTGAGAGAAATAATGTCTGAGTTGTAAATGAAATCAAACCCTGAAATTGATGGAAGTATCACATTTTCAACAATTAGCACGTATCTCTTACCGCCGAGTTTCAGAGGAGACAAATTGCAGATTTGTTGATACCTGATCGGTCTCAAAGGAACTGATGAAGTCTCACTGAATAGACGCTAAATCTCTCTTTCACCATCGCTTCATTTCAGCATCAAGCACATAAGAGGCCCATTTACAGTGAAACATATCCTGACACGTATTCAGATGCTTTTCCACGTTGCCGGGGTACACAGACCCCACGCTGGAGCGGAGCCGCGCAAGCTGCAGGGGAAGTGGGTCAGGGGAGAAAGGCTTAATAATGCACTAATTCAGCTGGTTTGACTTCTGTCTCCTCTCCAATGAGACAGAGGAAGGGCGGGGAAGTCGGGCAGGAAATGCCTTCAAAGTGAAGCTGATTGCTCTGTCAAGGAAGTGCTGAAATATTCAACAAAGCGCAAATATTTGTTAGCATATTTCCTGCAAAATGAAGCTAATCCTGCAGAAATGAGCGTTATAAAAGAATGATGGGAGTCTCACGTCTCCCTCTACTCCAGCTGTTGTAGCAGATGGATGGCTCGATAGCCCCGCAGCCACCACGAGTCCCAACAATAGCCCCTCGCTGACCAGCGTGACCACACACAAAGGCAGTCGTTGACCACTGACACTGCACACAATCAGCCCTGAGGGTCAAACGCTCCTGAGCAGAGCATCCCTTATTCAGCCTCGCTCACCTGAGGCTCACAACGCCTCATAAAACCTCAATCACTGCTCGCATGTCTGGCTACTAGAGAGGAGGGAGGAGAGAGAGAGAGAGAGAGAGAGAGAAAGGATTCTGGAAAATCATTGAGCGCCACGAGCACATCACCATAAAGTTGAGTTATGGACTCATGAAAGGCGTGCAGATCATATTATGTCTCTAGAAAGTGACGGAGACTCGATAATGTGAGTGGCTCCAGCAAGCCGGATGACTCACGCAGACAAATGTTACTACATGCAGATGATATTGATCCTTCTTATGGATCCTTTAAAGGAATACGCTGCCTGTGTAATGACAAAGAGCCGGGCATGCAAACTACTTCATCTCAACAATCAATGAGAGAGACTGAGGGCTCTGCAAACAATGCTTTAAGAGATCAGCTCCTGCTCCTAAAAATAAAGGTAATCGTCTTTGCACGGAAATGGAAATGCATCCAGTTGGCCGGTTGATGATGAAACCAAAGTACTCTCTGCAGAGTATAATTGGATCTGCAGAAATGGCCAATCTTCCACCCACTGACTCCTCGTAATGGTGCGCCATCAAACAGCTCCTGCATGAATTTCCTTCTAATCACACACAGTCACCGCTCCCCTCGCTTATTGATACTTGGCATTTGAGTTAATGTGGCGCTCTGACTGAGCAGCAGGTGGAAACGGCTCTGAAAATGAGGCTGCGTGTTCAAGGATCAACAGAGTCCACCTATCGGCTCTGACAGCGCTCCACTCCTCCAGTACTGCGAGCGCCGTGAAGGTCACTGCCTCACGACTGCGAGGCGGTGGAGTAAGTGAAGCCGGCAGGCGGATGTGGACTCAACTCCCCTCCTCTGGACTTCTGCAGACGCGGCTAGTGTCAGGCGCAAACGCTTCTGACAGAGAGTATTAGCCACGTCGGAGAAAATCCACCTCTATGCTGACGACACCTTCTTATAATGCAACACAAAGCTGCACTTTGAGCCAAAACAGATCCCTCTGATAACTTTTGTTGATATATTTTGCATATAGAGAGTTCCAGCACAGGACGTGAAAATAACCACAGGCAATTTTCCTTAAAACATGTCACAGAGAATTAAAACAGCTTCTCTGAACGAGGAGCACGCCAAACATGGATTTTCATGAGCTGTGAAGTTGTTGTGCACCGTGCAGGTTACTGTAAAGCCAAGAAACACGTCTGAACCATCACATCAAGTGGGTGAAACTGCCTTCATGTGAGCCTCTCATGACACACAGTGGTGACAAACTTCCACACGAGGCTGCAGGCTTCCCCTCAGGGCCTGAGTCCTGTGACGCATCACCCAGCCGGGCAGGTGATCTTTTGTTCAGGAGGGAGAAGCAGAAAATGAGTGACGGGTAAAAGGCAAACAGATGAATTTGAAACAAGAAAAGGGAACATGAAAGAGGAGCAGGCTGCAGGCTCTCTCCCCTGACGGTTTACAGGAGCAGCACTGCGTCTCTGCAGAGCTGTCTGTACTCAGGCATCAATAGGAAAGGCACGGGGGAGCAGAGGACGAGCGGTCAGGGCCAGGACACCGCAGGGACGCGTCCAGCTGGAGCACCTGGTGCTCACACACAAAGAGACGCACACACTCACCCGACGGCACCCGTGTGAGATGACCACATGGAGGCACACACTCACACCACCACTGTGAGGCTTCTGTGTTCGCTTACACATGGATAAGCTGGTGCAAAGTGGGCTCTTTGAGTCCACATGAATGCACACACGCTTTACACAAGCACACATGCCACATACTGCACAATTCAGAATTTGATGTAAGTAAATTTGGCTGGAACACCTCGAGAATCTGTGAAGTATTTTGACAGCACATTCCTGACATCAGCTCCTGGAAGCAGGACGAGGCAGGTCTCTGACGCCACCCAGACTCTTACAGGAATTGGGCGACGCTGTTTCAGATTACCGTGGAAGCTCACGTTATCAACCTGTCAGAAAAACGTGCGAGTGTTTGATTTGTGTTGGGAGAAAGTGACGAATGTTGAGCCACCTGTGCGGCGTTAAATCCAAATAAAACCCAGACAGTTATCCTCATTATTACGATCACATATCTGTCTGCGTCTGCTTCTCATAAAAGTGGCATTGAACGCACAAACGGAGTGACACCTCGCTCTAACGCCATGGCATGAGTAACAGCATGACCTGGATATTTTCCGACGTGTGTTTGTGTTCTTGGTGATAATCCATGCAAAGCTCTGAATCTGAATTTCAGCTGTTGAAAGCCAATAAGGCGGTATCAAAACGAGGGCAGAGTTAATTAATCATCTCGGCTTCCTTTTCACCACCCTCCCATCACTGTCCCGGGGGCTTGTGTGTGTGTGTGTGTGTGTGTGTGTGTGTGTGTGTGTGTGTGTGTGTGTGAGCAGAGGGTGGTGCAGGTTGCAGCTGGGGGATATTAGCATAAAGTAAAGTGAGCCAGCAGACTGCTGAGCTGCTGTAAGCCCGCTGCGAGCCTCTGAGGGACAAACAGGAAACCACTGACACCTGCTTTATTCACTGACCGCTGAAAGAAGAGGCGTTTAAAAGAGTGTAGAAAGTGTATTAGATGCTAATGTGTGCGCTGATTAAACAGAAGCTGTCCCTGAATTAAATCCTAAGACTTCAGATTAACATATCAGTGAATGTGATTAAAGGAAAGCTTATATAACTGTGTTTTAATGACTTTAAATACACTTCTGCTGCCAGAAAGTCATTAATCAGAGACTGATGATGTTTCAACTGCGCCTTCCTATCACTTTGAAGGTCCGAAACCACCCACGTGTCGTAATTACTTCCTGTAAGAGACAGTAAATAACTCAAAAGTGAATCAGCATCACTTTGCGTCATCACTGCCAGGTGTTCTGTCGTGTTATGGCGCTCATATTTACACCAAACGTGTTTCAGACACTCCTTGTAGATGTTAAAGATCGAGCAAATGTGACGTGAAGAATTCAAGCCGTGATGTAGAGATCTCCAGGGGCTCATTAAGATCTCTGACCTGGAACTGCTCATCGTCGATCAAGTCGGGGTCTTGTCCACATGCAGCCTTAAATCTGTTCGCATGGTTATAAAGACTCTGATCGACTCGAAACCAGAATAAAAAAGGAAAAGTTTGTAGAAATCTGATGCACGGAGCACCCCGAGCTCCCGACACTCGTGCCAGGATGCATTATGGTGCAAAAGAAAGATGACATGGGAGCGTTTCAGGCTGGAAAAAGGCTCAGTGGGTCAGTGTGTGAGCGTATGTTTGGGGGGATTTCTGAACGCAGCGAAGGGAGCGAGCGAGTGAAATAAGATGGAAAAATGCAATCATGCATCCCCGGCCTCTCCAGCTCCTCGTCGTACGTCCACTCCCCCCTCCTTTTCCTCCTCCTCCACGAGCCATTAGTCACTATCCTGCTCCTGTTAATGTAATTAGATAAAGGATATATGGAGCCTCAGAGCTCGCCGGAGACATTTGTCTGCATAATTGCGTCCATGCGGTGGCAGAGGCTAAGAACCCCTGGATTTCCACAAAACACCTCTGGCTCAATAACTCTAGGAAGAAGTGAAGGGGACATGTGGAGCATCAGAAAGATAATCCTCTGAGAAAGATCTTTTTTCTGTTTCCAGGAGAAATCACTCCTTCCATCAATCCAATAAGACAAAACAAACCAAATATCTCTGAAGAATCTAAGCTCCTCTCTTAAAGCGAGGATATTTTTAGATCTCGCTCTTGCATCACGTCCAGTCGCCGCACAAACCGCACATTAAGCAGCCCCGTAATAAAGCATGAAATGTCACAATCAATCTCAGGCACTTAGTTTGAATACATGCAGATGGCGGGCAGGTTCCCCATGATTCAGACCTTCTGGAGATGTATCGTTGGCGCCAAACAAGCTTGCTCCTTGCATGTCATTAGTGGCGGTAGCAGCTTGTCGGCTAGTGACCTACATATGGAACATGATAGTATCGAGACGCGCTGCACGGATAGTGAAGAAATCCCATGTTCTCGTGTTCTTTGGAGGCATCAAAACTCACCTTAAGAGTCCTAAAAGCAACCAGAGCGTCTGTTATTGAACTTTTGCACAACAAATCCTGCTTTGGATCAGTTTTTAACTAATCTCTCCTGCAGGATTTTGTCATGTTTTGCTTGCTCAGTTTAGAAATCAATCAAAAACTTTGATTCAGTGCAAGTTCCAATTACAGAAAGTCTCAAACTCTGCATGCAAAATCCCCCAAACCATGCAGAATTGAACTTTCCCTCTGCTTTGCCCCGCTAACCCCGGGTGATTCCAGTCTGGGGCATTAGCGGTAAACGTGGTTGTGGATTTGGGCAGACCAGAGGGCAGGATGTTCGCCTGATTATCACCCAGTCAAAGACCTACTTCCAGCTCCAGACAGCCTGCCTCCTGCCCCAGATACCTTCCCTACAGAGGGCTGGAAGGGATGGAGGAGGGACCGGAGGGTTTGGTAGGGGAGGTGGGGTGAAGGGGAGGTTGTATGGACCGGGACTCACCGCCAGCAGCTCCAGCAGGGGAAGGTTTCGGATCCTCCCGCACACGACGGCGTGCTCCTCGAACTGGCTCATCCTGCCTCCCTGCTTTCCCTCGCTCGTCTGCTCGCCTTCCTCTCCTTCCGCTTCGTTCCCCACTTCTGCTTTGCTGGAGTCTCAGCTGCTGCCTGACACTGAGTGTGTGTGTGTGTTTGCTTTTGGCGGTGTGTGTGTGTGTTGGACTGATGATGCAGCAGGCAGCCGTGCAGCCTTGGCAGCCAAGTGCCTCGTCTGAATTTCTCCTCAGCGAGGCCACATCAGCTCTTGTCAATATTTAACCAGCCAGTCAGCCTGGATTAAATCACCTGGGCGTGAGTGAGTGTGAGAGAGTGTGTGAGTGTGTTTATATGTTCAAAAGTGACCGGCTTGTGTTTGTGCAAGCATGTAAAGACACAGAACACAAACATACACAAAGAAAGCTCCCAGATCAGACTCGGAGTCACTCCAGTCGACTCAGTGTGGAGTCCACTGCTGCAGCCACTCAGGGAGATCTAAGGCAACGTACAGACGGACTCAGCGGGGAACAGAGCGAGTGTGGAGGAGTGTGTGTTCATGCAGCTGACAGGCAGCGCAAAAAAGAGAGTTTCAAACATCCAATGAAAGGCCTCCTTGACATTTGCCTCGGGAGCGTTTTCCTCCCGTCTCACTCTGAGAGCTGCAGAAATCTGTGATGAGTCTTGATGTCTGGCAGAAAGAGAGAGGATCTTCATCTTCAATGAGGGATGAAGGTGAAGGCAGTTCTTGTCCTTGGAAAATACCAGTGGTTTTGTCTAGAAACATGCAGCTCTTGAACCAAAAGCTTGAATGCTGAGTGAGGAATGTCACTGAAATGTCAGGGGAGGAAAAGAACAAGTGGAGGTTTCACAGAATGAGCAAATGCACTTAGTTCATCCTGAGTAACAGGCCTGATTTTTCTTACAATCATCACTGTTGCCAGATATCTACCTATAGATGAAAAACAAAGCTGCTTTAGACATCAGAAAGCTTGCAAACAGTTCACAATGCTGCCGACCTGTTTTTTATTTTTGCAGATTGCACAACAGATAATCACACTTCTTTTCCTCAGATTGTAAAACACAGAGGCCAGCCCCTGAATGGTAAACCAAAGTCAAGTTCCAGAAGTAAACAAAAGCGCTCCAGTTGCTAAATTTTGCTCAGCCTTCTTTCAACACACTTGAACCAAACCCTGAACAATGTTTGACATTTACCCTGAGTGACCTAAAACAAGCCTTAGAGGACACACCTTAGTTTTACAGCTTCACTGGTCACTGCACCGTCCTAACTGGTTCTGGGAGTTCATCACTTTGACTTATACTCAGATATTCAGTCGTGCTTGTGCTTCGTTGGTATTGACTCATCAAGGGCGTTAATATCTGTTATTATTTGTCTTTCAAAGACATTCTCAGTGACCTTAAAAACAGAGCGTGGGAAACATGCAAGCATCTTTCCATCAACAAACAGTGACGACATCTTCAGGAACATCCACCAGAATCCATCAGGTGAGTGTCTGAGGGATGTTTCTGAATAAAAGCCTCCTTTTCTGACTCCACTTATCCAGCAGCCATCCTCCCATATGATTGTTTTGCTCCTACTGACCTACATAAGCCGCGTTTGCTGCACAGAATTGAGCCGCTGACCTGTGGCTATCCCAGTGATTGATGGGACTTGAGTGGCAGGTGGTGCTCCTGCTCAGACGGAGATTACAAACTCATCAGTCAGCAGGCGCCTGGGCGGGCCTCGCTGAGGAATTTATGACATCAGACACACAGAAGCTTCAGGTTGTCTGAAGCTGAAGCGATGCAGGTGTAAAACTCAGCACCGTGCCCTCAGAGGATTCCTGCAGGTGACTAATGGTTTTCCATTAAAGCCGGCCCGCCTCGTCACGAGAGCTTTATTGAATAGAAAATTACACGACAGTCTAATGTGGAGGAAGCTGTTGGGTGAATGCATAAAACCATTATAGAAAAGCAATCAAGCAGTGTATTCTGGGAGATTCTGTCAGTGAAGTGTGCAAACATGCCTTTATAATCAAGACAGAGCTGAAAGATGGAGCACGAGTAACGATTTTGGTTCAGAGAATCCGTTTGTCAAAACTTCAATTAGTTAAATGAAGAAATACGCAGACATGGCTGAAGAGTTTGAGTATTTTTCAAGTTATTTCTAAATTACAAGGCGCTGAAATTCCAAAGCAGTTGCGTCAACGTCAGGAGGAATGTGCTGAGTGAAAATAACGCCCGACCCTTTTAGGTTTAACCTCCAACCCTTTAAAAACAAAGAGGTCACCAGGTGCCAGGAAGCTCCTCCAACACCTGGTCGACACTCACCGCACCAGTTCAGCCAGTATGAGCGAGGCAATCGCCAGTCCTCAGGCAGGAACACGTGTGGCGTCTAAACTTATATTTACAAGCAGGAGCCCTCGTCAACACGTGTAAGCGTATATCCACAAACACACACTCTGTTGTCATCAATCAAACCCACGGATACACAAACAAGCAAGGCAGAGAGCACTTATAGAGCATCATATATCAAATGTTAGTCTCTGAGTGGTTTCTGGAGTTGATGTGGAAACATATAAATACAACAGGGGCACTGGAAGTTCCCAGACCACCAACCCACACAGAGTCCTACACAGAGGATGGAGCTGAGATCATAGGAACAGTCTCAAGAATCGTTCAACTAGATATGAACAGAACGATTTTCTGAAACCAAGCTTTATTTTTAGTCTCCTGGATGTCAAATGAGAGATTGAAGTTTTAAAAAAGCATTGTGATCTTTTGTTTTAGAGCCAAACTTTTCATCAGCAAACCAAACAACAAGCTCAGTCACCCCAGCATGAAAGCGCTCTCTCTGATCCCAGCTGAGGGTCTGGCTCTGAGCCCGATGAGGAGGATACACGCACCTCCTTCCACATCAAGTCTGCCAGGACACCACAGAAGAAGACTCGACCCAGCTGTAAGGTGAGGAGGTGGGCCCGACAGATGCATAGCCTCCCCTCGGTAATCTGCACGTCCAATCCTGTTAGCCGCACTCTGCCAGTTTCGCCTTGTTCTCACCCAAACCCGCGGTGCCAGCGCTGGACGCAAAGATGGGGCCTCATCTGCATATGATAAGTAAACATCCCTGGAGATGGAGCTCCCACGCCAGGTGGATGGGGTTAACACCCGGGGATAAGCTCCTCTGTGTTTGGATATTGTTTCAGAGTGGGGACAGGCCTCGAATTCGGCGCCAGTCAGAGAGAAATTTAACAAACTCCTCAAAGTAATTTCTAAAACATACATGCTCTCCTGGAAGATGTGATGCAGATTTTAATGAATGTAATTTGTTGGATTACTTGCTCATCAGAAACTAGTTTTTAACTCATACTTTTCCACTTCAAACATGACTTCATCGCTTTGAAATATGGCCTAAACTCTCGTCACTTTGTGGTATCGTAAAAATCAAACCTCTTCATGGAGTTGGATGGGCGCTTAGAAATCACCAACGGTGCCACAGGGTCTGGCATTTCCTCGTTTTAATTAGGTAGTTTATTTTTTTACTGCATTAAAACATAAAACGTGAAACCCTCAATGTGACTGAATATTTTATCCTCATGATTAAAAATTTGTTTGTTACTTCCTCGGGTGATTGTGAACATCTGATCACACTTTCTGATTTTTTGATCAGCGTGATACAACAGAAGATCCTTTTTCCATGCAAGTAAATAAAGAAGCCACTAATCGTTTCCTAAAAACACACAATTTTTCCTGTGTGACTCTGTTATCTCGCTGAACCTCCCACTGAGCGTGCGGCAAAGTGTTTGATGCTGCTGGGAGATAACGCCGGCAGATAAAGAGAGGACTGTCCTCTCTTTTCTTGTCCCTGCAGACGTTTGGGTCTCTCAAAGGGCCTCTGTGTTCCTGTCTCTTTTTGAGGGAGACCGCCTGCTGAATGGTCGTGCATGTGACTCGGACTGCACATGCAGGCCCTTCAGTATAAACTTTGATCCCAACCGTTTGATTGGAAAGCTGTAATTGGCCCCTCCACTGAAAACAGCACAATGGACGGTCTCATTGGACGAGGGAGAATGCACGTCCAATTAGAAGATCTGGCTCATACCGCTACTTCAAAATAAAAGCCTCCTCAATCACTCTGGGTGAGCCTTAGCTTTTATTTTACGGCTGATTATGGAGAAGATCTTTATCGTGCAATAACAGAGGAACATCAAGAGAGTGAATCCTTTCCAGAGGATCATAACTGAGGCATGAAACGTGCATGCAAATTGAGACACGGGTCAGAAGTTTCAGCGCACATCAGTCCACTGTCATTGGCAGAGAGAGGAGATGGTTCACATGCTAAGCTGATGGTAAGCAGGTCAGTTGGAAAGCTTGGCTCATTATCACCCAGAGCTAAATGTGAGACTCTCTCTTTACTCACCTGAAATGAATCTTGCAACTCATCGAAATCCATCATTTTCCAGCATATGCTCACTCCAGTAGTTAGTGAGCATTAAACCCCCTGAATGTGACGCCGAGATCTATAAAATATTATATAACCTGCCTTATAAAAACACCAGCGAGGTATCAGCGAGGGGCTGCCAGCTCTCATTACTTGAGGTTGGAAAAACAGACGAGTGGCTCATATCAGAAACAATTATCAAACCAATTTAACGAGCGGATGGAGGCTGCTTAGTCGTATCCACGGTGCACGGTGGGTACAAGGGGAGCTGTTGTGTTTAAGACGGGAGTCTGGGGATGTTGTAATCGCTCCTCGTGGGGCTCATGATAGAGGAGACGGTTCCCATGAGAGGAATAAAAGTCAGTTTCGCTGGGTTCCCACACCCTGCGGCCCCGTGGCTACGCACGCGGTGAGCCCAGGTATGATCGGTATGTCACCTGCACCGTGAGGGGGCCCGGCTGGAGGCTGGTACCCCCCTGCTGGGAGACTTCATTTACAAGATGAAGTGTGAGAGAAAGCAGAAAGCTTCACGACTGGCTCTCATCCAGATTGTCCAATCAGCTCCAGCCTCATAACCGCACCAGCTCCTCAAGAATCAGGCTGACATGGCGAGCAGGCTCTGGGCGTCCTGATCCATACATGGCGTGAGAACGGGGCCCTCACTGAGGCAGCATTGTCACTGGATTTCTGCTGTATAATTACACTCAATTAGTTTGAGCTGCTCAGTAATAATATCAAACCTCTTCATTTGTCTCCCTGACGACGTGGGAGCCAATCAGATTACTCAGAGCATTTCTTTCCCATCCTGCCTCAGGGCCTTTCTCTCCTGCTTGGTTTTATGTCTCCTCTCTGCGCTGTAACAAGCGGCTGTAATGATCTGAAGAGGACGGAGGAAACCCAGCCTCGCCAAGTGGACTCCACGCTGGCTCAGCGTCTCAGTCATTCGTGCTTAAATTTAGCATAAACCAAACTCATTTGTCTGTTTGGAGCTCGTTCCTGGGACGTTTTACAGCCTCACTTTGTCCAGTGAAACAAGTTGCAGCCTGTTATAACAGCATGGAGGCAAATCGGCCCGTAAAAGATGTTTATACAAGGAGAGGATTGAGCTAATACAGGAAAGCAGTGCCACATGCTGTTTGTTCGATACCAGCACTTGATTATTAACCTTCCTTTTGTTATCAATTATCTCTGAGCGTGATTGCACGGCTGAACACATCTTAATGTCCGGCAGGGGAAAGGGTGTGGAGGACCAAAACAGGGACTCGCTCTCACTGATTTTTGGGAAATGCATTGAATGAGAAAGTGGCACATGAGGCAATTAGCAGCTTCTATTTCTGGATGAGGACAAAGCAGAGAAGGTAGGGCCTTTTAGAAAACAATGACCAAACCTGAATCACTTCACGTGACTTTAAATCCATCAGACAAGCTGCTCAGCCTGTTTTTAATGCCTACATTGGTTTCACAAAACTTCCTAAGTGCAAAAAGTGAGTGCGAAATTACAAAGGAGCTCCAAGTTCTTTGGCGAGATCTATCTTTGATAGTGTAACTTCTGTTTTGGATCAATGGCACCAAACACCAATATGTCGACGGCAATGGAGGCAGAGAAAAAACAGATGGATTGGACTCTTATTGGTCTGATAACGGCTGACTTTTGGAAGCTTTTTCCTGTCTTTTATACCCAATTTCAACTTTTTCCTCTGAGTGTTTCTCTTAAAAGGACTCATCTTACAATTTGGCATGGTCTAAGGAAAACACATGAGCTTTTACTATCCATCCAACCAAGAGGAAACTAGCCAGAGTTGTTCTCTGAAATCAGGGAATCAAAGTAGCTGAAATTGGCTCGAATATTGTCAAAATAAAGAATCAGGATTCAGAAAACCCTGCTTTTGACAGCTCAACCAAAATGTTGGAGTTTGATGGCCTGATGAGCTGCTGCCAAAGACTTCAAGCTCCTGCACTTTCTTTCCAAAGTTTCCCTCTTTTTCCACCCGCTGCCCAAACATAATGTCACCCTGGATGCATCATAGAAGTTGTAGTTTACTCCTCACCCTAGATTTACACGCAGCTTCATGTTTTCGTCTTAAAATAATTCTTATTCATCCTTTTGGGGGCTGAATCAGCCGAGATATTTTTCTCCAAGCTTTGAAGTGGTCCAAATGTGAGTCACAGAGGAGAAAATAAACTGACTTCCAAACAAGCAGAGGATCCAAAAATAGCTTCTGACACTCAACGAGTTTATGCCACCTAAGTTAGCCTCCCCTGGGTTTAATCTAGATTTTACTGCCTTGTATCTCGAACCTCAGGGTGAGAAAGTATCAAGAGAAACAATTGTGCTTCACAGATGATAATCCGCTCTCTTCGACAAATCCATATTCATCAACAGAATTGTGTAACAAAGCCTCTACAGTAAAGCAAAGACCCCTCGCAGAGCGCCTGCCGTGACCTAGTTAGAGCTGGCTGGCAGCAGCTAGCAACAGCTCACAGACCGTCCACGGCCATAGGGCTCACCGTGCGCGCCCCTGCATGACGAAGAGAGTCTCATCCGCGTGCAACATCAAATGATAAAAATAAATAGAGGCGTAGAATCAACCCAGCAACACTGCTGTTATGTAATGCAAATGGTGCCCCAGTTACTCGGCTGTTTGCTGCTTGTCTGAGCTGCAAAACCTGATCCAGATTACGGCGTCCAGTCCTACCTTTTTACTGTCCCACTGTCTGGGATGGCAGCAATAAAATGTGATAACGACACATCTCAGAGATCAAACGCAAAGAGAGAAAGATATGGAGTAAAAGCTGGCCTGCATACATCGAGGAAACATATGCTGGTTTGATGCATTATGCATATTTCCCATAGACCTCTGAGAGGAGCTTTGTATGAAGTCAGCTCATGTAATCCATCCAAAGAGGAGCAGGCATGAATATTTCACCTGGTGTTCGCCTCACATATGGTTTTTGTCTCGAGCTGTGAAGAGTCCAAATGTGTGAAAGCAACAAAACAAGGTTAAACACTTAGAATCTGCCATGAAAAGTGAGAACGCCGTGACAAAACACGAGATCACCTTGGGTCGTTTGCTTCTGACAAAAGTCTGAATTGAAACCAGGTTCGTCAGCTCACAGGTGACACTGAGGGAAACCCCGAACATGAGCGCTCATGCCTTTCGTCTGACGGACTGACAGAATCCGCCTCTTGTGTTTTCTCAGATGCCTGAAAAAATAAATGTATCTGAGGCTCATATCCTCCCAGGAAAAGGAGTGTTTACAGGGCTTGGTGGGTTTATCTGTGCCAGGGCCAAAGGGCCACAAGGGCCTGAGACACCCATCAGCTGAGAGGAGATAAAAACCTTGAAACCAGTGATGGACAATTAAAGTGGAGCTTATTTTGATGGGGTTTTTTTTTTTTATCAGAGTCAAACAGGGTCACCAACTTTTCCTCCAACTTTTACAACAAATTAGCCGCACCACTAAAGAAGCAGCTTGTCCTCTTTATGGTTGGACTAAAATCTGCCACCAGATCTGCGCTGGACCTTTCCCAAAACGCTACAGGCGTCCTCATGTCCCACTATTAAAAGAAAATCCTGCACCCTTATGCTCCTGCCGCCTCCAGTGAGATAAATCATTGAGGGAGGGAAGAGAAAGTAAGAAAATGATGCAAGGTGCAAGAAAATGAGCAGCAAGAGCCAGCGAGCAAGCAAGGGGGGGAATGCATGCATGGATAAACGAGTGGACAAATGTGAGCGTGTTGAATCACAAGCTCATATCACAAATATGACCTACTTTCACCCTCATAGTAAATCAGGTCGCCGTGTGTCCAATTAAAGCAATTAAACCACAATAAATCCCACATCAAGCTATAACTAATATTGATAGTGATATGATGCTGTCGGAAAAGCCTTTTATGAATCACAGATAAGAAACACTTCCTCCCCTCACTGTGTCAGGAAGTTACACATTCACAAAGCTCCAGCAGACGCTGAATTATGCAGACGACCAGGACTCAAACGTGTTGCTTCTGGATTCTTTCTCATGTTGAGGTTTGAGATGATGGACGGAGTGAAAAGCGACGCCTTTAAATGATTTCATCAGTTTTTAATGTGAAATTGAGATGCTTTTTGTGAATGCTTTGCTGAAATGTTTGCAAACTGAGCTGCTGTTTGTTTTATGGCCCGATAAAGAGAAACACTTTACATCAAAGCAGCACTTTCAGTTTCCCTTCGTCAGCATCGGGTTCAGATAGGTCAGCAGAACGCCATAAAGTCAGCCAGGTCAAGTCAATAAAGTACGCTTCGGCTTCTTTAAAGCCTCATCAACAAATTACACCAAGAAGAAGAATAGATGTGTGTCAGCTTTACAGCATCATGAAGACAAACCCTGTGTGTGTTAGTCACTGCCTGCTCTATTTAACCATTTCAGCTGCAGCATCCCCGACATTCAAACGCTATTTTAAGACTTAATTTGTTATTTCCTGTGCAGTGACTGTACTCTAAGCACCGAGAGGGAATTAAGCTTCTACTCCGCAGCCGCAGACACAACACGGCGTCGTGCTACACGGCTGCACTTGACATTCCAAAGAGGCACTTGCTGGCAGATTCACCTTCAGTTAACCCTGAGCCAAAACAAGTTTCCACTCCTGTGACTCCGAAGAGCGGCGCAGCATCACAGATAAGGCTGTCAATCAAGAGGCGGCTACAGTGAGTGAGTTTAACAAACAGGAGGGAGGCTTTTTTTTCTTCTCCTCACTCCTTGACACATTACTTTACAGCTTTAAAAGTTGATCCTTTTGAATATTTCTTTGAGGACAAAAACATGACAGGTGTGACGTGTGTTAGGATGGACTTACCGGCACGCTGCTGTCAAGTGATAGTCTCTTCAGCTGCTCTCTCCTCTCCAGGTGTCGGCTCATGCTCTCTGTGCCTCGCAGCGATCCACACACCTGTGAAGCCCTGCAGGGAGGGAAAAGGGGGAGGAGTGGAGAAAGAGAAAGTCAACAAAGAGCACCGTATATCCGGTCGGTCACGTTTCAGCTGTCTTTCACCTTTTTCTCAGGGTCAGAGTCTGAGGCAGCTCAACTCTCAGACTCTTTCCCTTCTTTCCCTGAAACCCAGCACCAGAGCAGAGCGGAAATGTGGACTTCTCCCCAGGCCTGACAGGACTCTGGGATCACACAGGCTTCCCGCTCTCGGACCCAGCCGCGACACCCCTTCGGCTTCAGCCTCTTTGTGTTTTTCTAGGCCTCTCCAAACAGCGCTGGGAACCAGTCCGACCTGGCCTGACTGAGGCCACAGCAGAAGATAAACACTTCACTTCACGCATACTACTCCCTTACAAAGAGCCGGGGGTTTTACGCTCACTGTTGTGGTGCACAGAGTAAGCACACAACTTCCTCATCGGCGAGGACGGGGTCAAAGGTCAGCTGATAGACGCCTGAGGGGTGAGAGACCCTGTTGGTGCTGCGCGACCTGTGAAGCCACGTGCATGGATTAATCTTCTTATGTAACAAAGACAGGGGCAACATCTGTGACGCTGAAGTACAGTATCCAGATCACGTGTTACAGGAAACACGACTGCAAAGTTTTATTCATGTGAAAAACACTCCTGCAACACAGCACCCCAAAAGCCCCCTTCTTTTCTGCATCAGCTGCAGGCGATATCAGTTACACCCTGTCTGAACCTTCAGCAGCCTGACTGCACTTGTCAAACATCCCCACACATCAACATGACACGCTCCATACTCTGTCAGTCTGGTAAGTCCAAACGCATCGACACGAGGGCTCAAAACGTGCGACTGGATTCAGGATCGGGCGCTACCTTCTCACCCAGAAGTGATGCTCTGTTTCCTAACATGACACTGTCTCCTTCTGCCCCACTTCTGATCGCCCTCGGGTTATCTCACGTCCGAGGAAGTGGCCTAATCATGGAGCAGGATGTGTCTCTAATGACACAGAAACATCAGACTCCTGCTTGTCTCTCAGTCTGGTTTTGTGTCGGTTAATTGTGCAAACATCAGATCAAAAACTCTGTGTTTGGATTACATTTCAGTTTCCGCTGGAGATTAGCCGAGGAAGTGGAGCCTGCTGGATGCAGAGATAGAGGAGGAGCTATAGGAAATTAGGAGTGAATGATTAAAATGGATTATAGCAGTGTCTGATTGCCGGGAGCAGACGTGAAAAACAGTGACAGCTCCGTCCTCAGGGTGGAGAGAGTGTGAGGGGTGAGGTCTGATTCAGCTAACACTTTAAAAGCCAGGTATCAGGGAGGGAAACGTCAAATTCAATGCAGTCAAACGCTCCTTTGTCCACTTTTATGAGCCTCCTCAGCCTGCTGCCCCCCCTCCCTTTGGATTCCTCTTGATTTACACCAAAAGCAATTACGGATATGTTAAACCAGTTTGGTTGTTGACCTGCGCCGAGTGACACGCGTCGACGCCTATGGTCCAGCCAGTCGGCGAGCCAGCCAGTGGGGTGGAAAGGATATAATCAAAGGAGGCCAGGAGGACGCTGACATCTGGGAGTCTTTGTGCTGGAGGCCTAATTAGATGCCCGCGTGAAGGGAGGAGGCGCTGTGAGAGTGTGTGTACCCGTGACTGTGTGTGTGTGTGTGTGTGTGTGTGTGTGTGTGTGTGTGTGTGTGTGTGTGGAGGTTGTTTGAGGTGGGACTCGGGGGTGGTCGGGGGTTCTCTTTTTTTAACATCTGCTCCAGGAACAAGGGAGGACCCAGCTGAGGTCACCGAGCCGCAGACAGCTCCAAACTACAACAGGGATAATGTGAGGGGATAACAGCTTAATGATAACACTTAAAGCCATCCAGAGAGAGAGAGAGAGAGAGAGAGAGAGGCCTACACTGGAAACAGACTGCAGGCTGCAGGATAAATGGTGATAATAAGCCCAGATTGTCCATGAATATGGATCGCCATGGCTTGGATTTGATACTGTTCCTTTGTACGCCTGGAAGAATCAGGCAGCTGTGCCTCAGGCCTCTTTCTCTCCTCTTAAACATACTGTAAAGGTCCTGTTGCTCTCCACCCTCTGGCTTTTGACCTCAGAGTGCGACAGAAACCGCACTTATCCACAAGTGACAATCCCGCCCTTTGTACCCAATACAGTCAAGCATTCACCCACGCATTTTCTCACTGCTCTGTGTGAAAAAAAAAAAATCGCCACAAGTCGGAAATCTTTGTCCCGGTGAGTTCAAACCCAGATATCAAGTGTGTTGAACTTTGCCCTCTTTCTCACCAAACAAAACCTCTCATTCAAGAACGACCGCGCAGGAATTCACAATAAAAGAATTTGTTTTTTCATTTCAAATTGATTCAGTCATGGGTTACACATTAAGCTTTACAATAACTGAGCAGATAAGCAAATACAGAGGAGGCCATCTGAAGGAGAAGAATGAAGGAGGAGTGCCAAAGACTCAGGAGGAGATTCCAGGCGTGCATTTTGCATGAGTTTTCAATTAGTCTCACATTTATTTTAAGCTTTTCAAAACAATCTGAGAAAGAAAAGCCTTGCGGCTAAATGCTGTGATCAATACCCCAAAAAAGAGCCATGCCAGGAAGTGGCAGGGCCTGGAAATGGATGGCAGGGGGATTGGACATTGATTGGTGCACCCCCTTTGCCCCAGGAACCAATTCATTTTGTCTCCATGCCTTGAATAAAGGGGGGACGACAGAAACGGGGTCAGCGTAGAGGCAGAAGCATCCCCTCTCTCTCTCTCTCTCTTCTGAGAGAATGAATGAAAGATTATACGTTTAATTCGCCTGCTACACTCTGCGGGGGAAGTGGGAGGAGACGTTTGTGTGTGTGCGAGGGGGGTTGCTATTACTTTCCATTCATTGAGGAGAAAATTGAAGCATGCAAGTGTCTGATGTGGGGTTTAATGTGCAGAGAAAGAGAGAAAGAGAGAGAGAGAGAGAGAGAGCTCCATCTGTATTCCTGCTGCACAGATGGTCCAGGCTGATGGGATGTTTTGAGTCCCTCTGCTGGACAGATTGTCTCACCCTGCCTCTGCACGTGTCCCCCAACACTTGGCACCGGCGGCTGCAGCCTGGCACGGGCCTGACGTGGAATTACTGCGTCTGAGAGCCTCGAACAATACGCCATATTTCACTCTGCTTTGTTGTCTCTACGCTGTCAGCAAACCCATCATTATGTCTCTTGGATTTTACCAGAGATTTTCTCAAATATGCTGACAAAGTGTATCAGTGTTTGAGGCCAGTTTGTGTTGAGAACAAGTTAACTTTCAAGTATGCAGCACTCGGGTGAGAAATGCTGATGACCACACCAAGTTATGAGGGATACAAATTATTTCAGCCTGCTTTACTGTGCCTGCCAGAAAAGGTATACACCTATAACTTTAGCTGTGATGAAATTAGTCCTAACTTTCAAGTTTTCTTATATATGATCAGAAGTATCTACAAAATAAATCACAAGATGTAAGCACATAACCAGGGGATTATAGAGGGGGGGTACATTATCTGTCAGGTGCATTGTAGCAGGCTGAAATAATTTATCTCCCTATAACCTTCACTTTATTAGATGAAATTAATCCTAACTCTCAGGGTTTCTTATATATAATCAGAAGTGTCTACAAACGAAAATTTTAAAAAGTTAACTTTCTATCGGGGTAAATACTTTGACACACCTGTACACGCATGAGCGCTGACGTCACTGAGAAGCGTCTGTTTGCAAGACGCGGCTCAATCAGAATCAGCTGATTAGATAAACACAGAGATCAATGTTACAGATTTACTCACTTTTTTTTATTGGTTTCTGTTAAGGACGCGGTCACACTGGGCATTCAACCCGAGCTGTACTTGAGTACGATTCACCCCCCGTACATCACATTACCACAACATGAACCAGGCTCCAGCTCACCTGCCGGCACACGCGCGGCCGCTGACGTCACTACGGAGCGTCTGTTTACAAAAGGTACGTCATAAGAGTCAACAGATCAGAAAACATGGAGAAAATTGATAAAACTTCACTCACTTTTTAGCCTCTGTTGAGATGTTTTAGACCAACACAGCCCTCCAACACACCGCCATTGTTAAAACTGTTGTTTTTTTTTGTTTGTTTGTTTTTTTTTAATTAAGAATCGTATGCAGATAAACCTAAAAAATATAATAGCCATTCAAGGCAATGTTTTGATCGCTTTTCAATCGTCAGATTTATCAATTAATTTTTTATATTGTTCCACATCTTTGAGAAAAATATAAAGCTGAGTTTCATTTTACTATGTTTACATTTGTGAATGAAGAACTTGGGCAAAATAATTAATACGTTTATAAGAAAAAAAAGTTTCTCCTCTTTCTTTGTTTTTATTTTTTTATTTTTTCATTTCTTTGTGAAAACAGAATTCAACATTTTCAAAGTCAAAGTCCTTGTGCATGATCATGCATGATGCATTGTGTACATCAGAAGTGTGCCCTAACACGGCACGGATGGCCAGTGTGATCACGCCCCAACAGCTCCTCTGAAATCAGTGTGGATGCTGCAAACATCAGATCAAAACTTTATTTTATTATGTAACTGCTGGATGCGTTTTCTCCAAACGAGGCCCAACATGTGCACGGCGTCTCGCTGGCATTAAAACCCTGCTATTAAGGCAGGTGTAGATTTGTGCTCTGATGCAAGTTGCTCAATTGGAAATTATCTCACCTGATAAAAATAGACTCTGTGTCTGCACCATCAGGTGTGTAATTTGCAGTTTGTGTTCCCAGTGAGTCTTTTAAAAACATGAGCATGACTCTGAGCACTGAGGTTGTGTTAGAAAGAGCAGAAAATATAGAGGAATGAGGATTCAACCATGGGTTATTTCCACTTTTACCTCAAGTAATCGATTAGTTCTCAGTTAAAGCCGGTCACAAAAAGGCTTAGATGCCACAGAAATGTTTTCAGGTGGCAGCTTTTTGTTTCCCGCTGCAGATTTCAGCTTTTCTGTCAATGCAATGGCTAAAATTGCACCATTTGTGGTTTTAATTTCATGTCATCCCTCAAAAAGGATTCTGGTAACAATAACAGTGTCTTCAAAATGCTTATTTTCTGGTGCAAAACTTGAAGTAATGTAATATTAATAAAATGCATGAGAAAATACAGGGAACTCTCATGTGTGCATGCTGCAGCGAGAGCTGATTTTTACTCAATTTTTTGCTTCAGAATGAGCAAAGATGTTCTTTGCAATAACATAATCATCCTAAAACCATTTGAGTTACCATGTTAGGTTGAGGAATTACGTGAAAAACTGCAAAATGTTACATTTATGCACTGCGGGATGCCCAAAAGTAGGGATCACAGGTGATGCAAAGCAAGGAAAGGTAATAATTCTTGAATTTTGGTGAGTGAAACTAAACTTTGGCTTGATAGGTTACAGAAGGATCAAAGTTTGATCCTGGTACAAGAAGACATGAATCTCCTCATCATGTTTCTGCAGTCACAGGACTGTGAGACATGCTGGGGGACAATGAGGCATTCGTAAATCATTTTCAGCGTCTTTTTTCAACAAGCAGACAAATATGTGACACCTACTTCTGCATTTTTCATCATCTGCGCTAATATTCATCGCTGCATGCTCCACTTCTGTCTCTTTAAATGCTAACATGAGGCTGTGCCTGTCTCTTTGAGGAGTGTTTTATCAATATTTGACGAAGCCTACTTCTTCTTTTAAGGCTGTCAAACAAACTGGAAAGACCCGTTCTCTGATATGCAAACACCTCAATTACTTCCGAACTACAATCATGTCGCACAAGATAAAAGAAGGACCATTTGCTGACAGGAAAATTACTTTTTCAGATTCTTTTAGTGATAAAGATTGTGCCTGAACTTGTCTGAGCGGCTTTAAATCCCATGTAGTCAGCAAGGCAAAGCAATATGAGGGCTTAAACAGGAGGGAGGGGGTGGAAGAAACGGAAATACAATGAATACAATGTCGTCATCCTGTTCATAAGGGGAGTCCCTGCAATTCCCAGTGCTGATCCCACCAGATGCGTAGGATGCTTTAATACACATCCTGGGAAAAACAGAATCAGCCATGCTTCCTGTTGAGGAACCAGCATGCTTCACCCGGCAGTGTGACTCTGTACTGACCTCTCATGAGCACACGCCAGGTAGAAAAGAGTCCGAAAACTGAGGGTGATGCACAACATACCCCCCTCCTCCACCTCCACCTCCTAACACACTCACATCAGCAGCTGACAGCTTGAGAAACAACAGCGTGTTTATGTGTCTGAATGTTTTCCTGTCTGCTGTCTCTCACCCAGAGCTTCAGTTTCCACAGTTTATCATTAACAGTATATGGAAAAACAAGCTGTGCGTCATTTCTCCTGACAGTTTAGGTATTCACACCTGGGAAAGTGATGCACAAAATCACGTGTTGCACTTTTATCACTGATGTTTCTGCAGGATTCCTCTCTCAGCATGCTTCACAACTAATTTTGCCATTTTCTCTGTGTCAGAAACTTCATACCAGAGGACAAAGAAGCAGGGATCCATACTTACTCAGCGCCGGCCAGATCCACTCCACTCAACAGGTCAGTAGCCAGCTCTGTAGTTCCCAGCCCCTCAGAGGTGTTTGGGTTAGGAAGACAACCTGATGATGTGGAATTTCCTTTGATGGCAGCTGAAAACATGCTGTCGTAAATTCCCCTGGAAGTGTTGCAGTCTGGGGGGGAGACGCCACGCGCAAACACACACTCTTAAAACACACTATCTGTGCTGGCAGTGCTGGAAGTCTGCAGCAACACCCAGTGAGACTTGTAAATAGAAGGGAGAGGGAGAGAGAGAGAGAGAGAGGGAGAGAGGGAGGGTGGTGGGGCGGGAGGATAAGGAGAGAGAGGAGAAGTTCCACATTACATCACCAGCAGCTGTTGACAGGCCTGTGTTTATTAACTAACTGCCAGGGCTGGAGGAGTCACAGCACATGCCCCGCGCCTTCGCACACAACTGCACAAACGTTGACAAGACAAGACAACGATCATGAGACCCGAACGCTCGGTGCATGCAGCTACGTGTCACAATGTGGATGCAGAGAGGAAACTGTGAAGAAGACAGTCATTCTGAGTAGAAGCTGAGCTCTTTCTCCTTGTCTCTGTTAACTCTGGCTGTGAGACATGCTGACTGGACCTGAAGAGCTCTTTTCCTGACTCAGATACCAGGAACTGTAATGCAAAGCAAGAGCTGCTCCTGCTGCTGTTGCATTCCTCAAGTGTCTGGGCTTGGCAGAGTCCCCAGCTTCTTAGCTCAGCCTGCACTTCTCTCCCTCCCTCCTCCTTTCTTCCCTTCTCATTTAAATGGAGGCACATGACTCCCGGCTTTACTGCCAAGTGGGCTTCTCTACGCCGCCACCAGCGCTCTGCTTTTCATCGGCCTCTCTGCAGGGCACTTCTGCATTCCTCACTGCCAGTTGTCCTTGTAGCCCACAAGGCCTAAACAGGTCAAATCCACCTCAACCCAGATGTCACATTCAGCTTTTTCTTCTTTTATGAATCAAAATTTAAAGAGCTTTTACTTCACTTCACAGTCTATTTCTCCCCTGCAGCTACATCACCAGCCGCCCACTGTTTGTCATCTCTGCCCACTGTGAACAAACGCTCTGCTTCAGCCCATCTCTGACACATTCCTCGTGGACTCCAGCGCAATCATTTCTCCCATAATGCCGTTCTGTTGTTGCATTCTTCCCGTCTATACTCATGCATTGCAATAATATGCGCTCACACACGCAGGAGGAGGTCGAGTGGGCCGGCGACGCTGCGAGAATTTGGACAAAGATGTGAGGCAGAATCATTTTCAGAGTTGTTTTGAAGTCAGATGATTTAAAGAACGTGATCCCAGCTTGTCGTTTTGCCACGGGCATTCAATTAAATCCAAATGTCAGGAGCTTCTTCAATAAAAACAGAATTATCTTATCACATGTTGTGAAAGAGATGGACTGCCTGTCATTTTCAGCCAACTTTTGATAACAGAAATCTTTGATTTCTTAATCAGGAGCTTGTGAGTGATTATTCTAATCTGAGGGATTAAAAAATTGAATTATTGCCTAATTCAAATTTATGACTTAAAGGGCCGACTTCAGCAGAAACTTTGGTGTAAATAATAAAGATGTTTGATCTGTAAAAGGCAAAGAGCTGCAAAAAAAGGCAATTTGTTTCGGTATCTTCCCTTTAATGAACTGTGAAGTGCATAGTCGCCTCATGAACCTTTTTTTGTGGCTGTTAAATCTTTAATTTTGAGGATTCTTGTGCAAATTTTCACAGCTTGGACCACTACAGTCTCAACCTTCCACATATGGCCGTGTAGTGAGTCTGCAGCAGGAAGGTAATGATCCCCGAACATGTCTCTTGACCCGAGGCAAATCCGGATCCATTCGGGGCAACTCTTTCATGTCACAGGTCAGATCCCTGCAGGAGCTCTGAGGAAACGATGGAGAGAAGGGGACAGTCATATATATTCTGCAGCAGTTCAGAGAGGATGCATGGAGGCAGGTCAAAGCCTTTAGAGTCCACTTGAGGAGCTGAAGTGCTTTACAATGCACCCAACACTCACTCTTTAAAGGATATTTCTACTCTTCCACTAATAGCTGCTCTTCACTTGCTTCTTTAACCTATTCTTGAATAAAACCACACTATTCAGCTCTCTAATGTTTTCTCGTCAAGCACAATACCTCTCTCTTGCTTGTTCCTTCTACTTGTGAAGACCAGAGCGCTCATAAAGCAGTCAACCCTGAAGCTTACAGTGAAACTTACAGCTCCTTTGGTGTACCTGCTTCATGGAAATCCCTCCTGTCAGCGTCGTCTCTCATCATCGGGACGTTTTGACCAACAAACATCTGCAATCGAAACACCAGACGCTCCCGAAGGTTTTGATGTGCAGCAACGAGACGGAGCATAAATGGAAATTTATGAAGAACAACAAATCTGACCTCTGCAGAGTGTGGAAACAGTATCAGGAATGAAAAGTACCCGGGGTTGAGGCTTTATTTACATAATCAAATCCTGGAAAACATCATCAGAAACTTCTCACCAGCTCCTCAAGGTTCCCACGTGAATATTTCTATAAAGTAGGAAGTGGTTCGTGCTCTCAATGCTGCCACTTCAATGTAAGTTGCAGCTGCACTGGGAACCAGATGACGTCCCCTTTCACATCAGGAGCCCTGGAAGCATCTTTATGTGCATGTAAGCGTGGACTCAAGAGAGAGCAGCTGAGTGCATACGGTAAAGATTTCATCTTCCACAAATCAGACAGGATTGAGGAGTTTGTGCTGATGCCAGCGACTTTAAATCCACGCTGGGAGATTTAGATGAAGCAGGAAAAAAAGCTAAGAGACATTACATCTTTGACTTTGTCAGCTCTTTTGGTGATATATTGAAGTGATAAATCGCGGCTGCTCTCCTGATGCTGCACGTGATGTCTGATAGTTTTTATATTTAATCAAAAAGCTTTTTTTAGAGCAGACAACAGGGCTGGGCACGCTGCCAAGTCTTTACAGTCCAAACCGACTTGGTTTCATTGAATTATGGCGAATGATTCCCTGACGAGGACGAGCTTCCATTCTTGCTGCTTCACAAAATCGATGGTTCTCCCAAGGAAGCGAGGAACAAACCGTATCTCAAGGCTGTCTCATGCAATTTTTCCACTCGCCCTGAGGTAGGACGATGCTGGAGTCGAACAAATAGGCCTTGTGTTTTCACCCCGTGTTTGTATGCAGCGCCACAGTCAGGCGTTCTGCCAGGCTGGCCTCCTCTTCCTCCAGGACTGAGAAAGCAAACCCATGTAACCACAGCCTTCACCTCCACCCAGCGCTCCCCTCTTCACCCTCCTCTTTCTCCCTCATCAGAGGGAACACAAAAGGAGGCAGAGAGGCAGCGTCCCCGGCGAACGTGCCCAGATTAGGCCGAGGCGCTGATGAAGACGAGCGGAGCAGAGGTGAAGGATGAAGGGGGAGGATTTCAGGAGTGGTTGTTATTTCACGGACAAGACTTGGTGCCCTCTGCCATTGAGGCGACGCCAGCTGGGACGAGGAGTGGCATCCTTGGCTTTTTCTCTCCTCTGGTCTTCTGTCTGGCTCTTGTGCTTTCAATGAGGGCATTGTGTGAGCCGGAGGAAGGATATGAGGTCCCATTTGGCTGTCATTGACATGTAAAAAGAGTGTGGCGGTGACAGCTGACGAGATCAGTGGCCTGTAATTAGCCCAGGATGTGGTTTAGACTCCCACCTCTTGCAAAGCGAACAAGCATCTACAGAAAAACCTCGGAAAGATCTGTAATAATAGGTGCAGTTTAACACCATCTCATAATACTCCAGGTTATCTATTAGCCGGTGTGTGGGTGCTATAAATCTAAAGGTGTGAGCCGTGTGCTCATGCTCAGGGTGGCCTACTTATCGCAAAAAGAAAACACTAAATGCAGAGCTCAGAGGAGAAGTTTGGGCGCACAGCTTGGACATTCATCCAGGGGAGACTCAGGTGTGATAAGCCGACTGTGAATAACAGCCCACTCTCATCACACATCATAAATCACATGCGTAATAAACCTGGAATGTGCTGAGTATGAGGACTTTTGGGGGGGTAGGTGTTCAGAAAACACTGTGAGGACGATGAAATCCACATTAGTGCAGGTTCTGGAAAGTTCAGTGAAGTAACCGTCATTAAAAACAAAAAATAGAAAACACTGTGAACACCTGCCTCTATCCTTGAACAACAGTGATGATTTCTGTTCCCACATCAATGAGAAAAATTCAGTGGCGTCTCTTCTTTCCAGAGAAAGCAATCAAATTTTTCTGGGAGGGTTTTCAGTCAACAGATTTTATAGCGACTGCATCTGCTGTGGAACATAATCATTCGCAATTAAACTTCAAAACCTGTCACTCCCTCAAACCACAGATCTGTTGTTTGTACCTCTCTCTTTCCAAAGAAGCGAAACAAAAGAGCCGACTTTAGAGGTGATGTAACTTCGAGTGTTACATTTAGAGGAAGATATCAAAAAGTGATTCTCTGGTTCTTTTCCTTTATCGTGCACTCTCGAATGCCTCCATGCTGCTCCACTATTATCCTCCACTGTCCAAAGAGTGTGTGTGTGTGGGATACCAAGAGACAAGTTACCGTGGTGATTAAGCTCCTCTTTCAAACTTGGTCTCATCTAAAGGTGGACCCTCTCTTTGAAACAGAGGATCTGTGCTGCTGTCAAAGCACCATAAGGGTCTCAGCACCGCTCAAAAACCCACTGATGACAGTCGCTGTTTGAGGATGAGAGGACGTCAACCCGAGCAGACCCGGTTCTCCCATGGGAACCTGAGGAAGATTCCCCTGGCCCCCCTGTGATCGCTGCAGTGAGGTCTTTGATGGCGGATTAACTTCAACTAGACATCATTTAGCATCCCAGTGCTATACGTGATTATGATGATTATGGGTCACTTCTAGTGACGTTTTCATTTCAATCTAACTGATGATGTTTTTAAAGTGAATGTACGGTAAAAAGATTCAGACTGTTCAGACCTGTCAAGACAAGGACCATTTATGTTCTTTAACTCACATACCGGGCGTTAAAAAATGACAGAGTGAAGTTGCTTATGCATTGATTTATTGAGCAAAACAGTTTATCAAAGGTATAAAAAGATCTTTGTTCTGATTTAGAGATGATTAACTTGCTGTCATACAGTGGACAGTATAAAAGTTGTGTCTAAAATTATTCATATCTTTTTAGTGCTGCTGCTGTCTACAGCTCATTCACTGTAACACCTACAGAATATAAAATATTAAAAGTAAAATTAATAATAACAATGCTTTTGAAGCCAAAAGTATAAAGACTCCAGTTTGAAATGTCTTGTAAATAAAAGTGCACTGCAGTTTACTGTAGTTTCCCCTGATGCATTGTGCGTTTCATGGACCTCTTGCTCCATCTTGTGGTGATAAAACACCATTGAAGGAGGAGCAGGAGTGTGTGTTTGGTCCCGTTACATGTGCTCTGGATGGTTTTGCAGACAGGTGATGAACTCTTTTACCGCTTTGCCCTCAAAGCAGATCTGGTAGACAGCAGAAAACAGCGGAAACCTGCAGAAGAAATGAAAAACTGATTGTTTGATCCTGTTCTAAAAAAAGACACAAGACACAGATTTTGTGTTCACAGATTTGAGGACTCACTTTTCAACCATGTCCCTCTTTTGGAGGATCTTGTAGACTTCAGCAGAGGTTTGAGGTCCCTGCAGCTTCTGACCGTTCAGCATTTCTGCCTCCAGCTCAGCAATCGACTGCAGAAGACATTTAATATTAGAGTCTCTTCTTTGTTAATGTGGCCATTGTACACAATCCTGCCCGGCTCACCTTGGACGTTCTCACGAAGGCTTCGGCCACTTTACGGTTTCTTCCTCCGTAGCAGGTAGTGATGAGGTCAGCCACGCCGCAGCTCTCCAGGAAAGTATCCGACCTCACTTCACCTGTGCAGAAGAGCTTGGCAAAGGCAACCATCTCCATCAGACCCAGCCTGATCACAGCTGCTTTGGTGTTGTCTCCAAAACCGAGGCCGTCGCAGAATCCCGCCCCGACTGCAACAATATTCTTGCAGAAAATAAAAAAATGTGTCAGTATGAAGCTTTTCCAAAACTGCTCAGAACATAAGTGATGATCTTTACCTTCAGAGCGCCACACAGCTCCACCGTGTCGCTCTCCGTTACCACGGTGATGCGAAAGTTTGGAGTCTGGAGCAGCTCTTTGAAAATGTTGCCGTGCGCCTCATTTTTTGCTCCTTTATTTAAAAAGCGGTGAAAGAAACAGAAATACAGGAAGTGAGTCAGGGTTTCTTGCTTTATCTGACAGATTCATGCATCCTCTTTTCAACTGTAACTCCTCTGCACACAAAAGCTGCCAAACAATAAGGACATTTGATGAAATCTAACCAATGGTAGTTTCACAAAACTTCTCATCTGCCACCTCGCTGGCGATGTTGGCCCCCATCAGGACGCTGACCTCGATCTCCAGCTTCTCCCTGATGATGTCAGAGATGAGCTTCAGCCCCTCTGGCCCCTCATCGACACCCTGAGGGAAGTTTGATAATGTCTGAGTTATTTTTGCTGTTTGTTGTGGGGATTTCTCAACAGCAAACCACAGAAGCACATGACACACATGACAGGGTGTTTCCCCTTTTTGTAGACATCTTACTTTAATGAGGGATATTCCGATGGTCCCCTCAGTGATGTGAGGTTTGATCTGGTCGCAGAGTTTACTGATGAACTGGTGTGGGATTACGAAGATGAGGAACTTTGCTCCTTTGACTGCTTCGGTGATGTCCGGCACTGCGACCTAGAGAGGCAAATTTAGGCCTTAAAACACAACATGGAAGAAATGCATCATCTTTGATCATGCACGACTTATTACTTTGAAGATCAGGCTTGAAGATTTATCTAGACTCAAGTCATGGATGGGTTATCTTATCAGTTTGTTACCTGGTTGTTCTGTAAGATCACTGTGAACTCTGATACCTGTTGATAGTCTTTATCAAGACTTACCACATTCCTGGGCAGCTTGTGGCCTGGCAGGTATTTGACGTTTTCGTGATCTGTATTAATGATCTCTGTCAGCTTCTTCCCATTGATCATTTCTTCATACACCCACATGTTCACCATGGGGTCGAAGCGGTTGTTGGCTTTGACATTGCTGCCGATGATCTTGGCAATGGAGGAGCCCCTGAAAGAGAATTAGACTTAAACAGGGAAACCAAAACACTGTCCATGCAGACAATACAGCTAGTGTGCATTTCACTTTAAAATCAGAGTGAAAGGGTTGTTTTATTTGCGGGTTAAGGCATGCACACTTCCAAACACTGTTGTCTGCATGCATGTTGCAGCTTGCTGCCTAATCCAGGACAAAACATGAGCTGCTGTCAAAGGGGGATGCGAGCTGAATCCACAGCAGCTTTTCCAATTTAATAAATCATACAAGCTTGAAGACATTCAAGGATTACAAACCAGAGATCTAAATCCGATTGAAGTTATTATAAGCATTGGTTGTGTTCTGCGTCTATGAGCTGAAATAGCGGTTTTGTTTTTGGAAGTAAGTCTATAAAAAGGATGAAAAGTTACCAGTTTCCGGATCCAATGATACAGACTTTCTTTGCGGGCATCTTTACAGTAAAAATCCTTTCTTTCCAGCTCTGCTAAAGACCCTGTACTTCTTTTTCCCTCGGTTTAAAGTGACTTCCTTATACGCCCTAGGATTTTTTCTCACATCCACCCTCCCCTTGCGTCTCGGGATACTCCCCCTATCTTAGAAAAAATGGTCATATTTCATACCAATGTGTTTTTGCGCTGTAGTTGTCACTGATTCACACGTTACACCTCACAGACTGTTAACATACTTATCTGAACAAATACAAAGCAAACATGAAAGAGATGGGGATTTAATGAACACTACATGAACCTTTAACGTGTCATTTATTATTAAAAGTCATTAAAAATTCAGCATTTTGCCGATTACGTTTGACTGTAGTGCCCAGACGTGGGCTGGTGTTCTGTCTTATTATGCTTCCTGTCGAGGTGTGGTGCTGAGCGGCTCTGCGCATGCGCAAAAATGCCATCGTCGACAAAAAAATAAATGAATTGATTAAAAAAAGAAAACATACAGAGATTATGTTTTAGAAAAAGGAAACATGTGCCTTTAATTTATTTAAATGTACTTTGTTTTTTGGGTAATTGTCATATGAAGATGTTTAAGGGGAAAAGTGAAAGGAGTGGAAAGACTCGTTAGTTCATAAAATTTAAATTAAAGTCAAAGTAAAAAGAAAAACCTTGAAAACGAGTTGTTTTTATTGAATTTTTGAATTAAAAAAACATTATGTAAAATTATAAAAACAAACTAACGTCCGGTCGCGTAACTACTTGAGTATTTTTGTGTCCTCCTTGAGTTTTTTTTTTTCGTTTAGAGTAGGCCAAAGTTTATTTTATCGTGAATCCAGACACATTTCATGTTTTGATTTTAAAAATTATTTTAATTTGATATAATTTTTACTGTAAATCAAAGCGGAAGTGTGCGGCAGTCAGCTGGTCACGTGACCGCTTTGCTGCCAGAACAGTAAATATCAGTTAGCAGGAACAGGCTAACAGGCTACTCCCTGTTTTGGCTCAAGAATAGACAATGTTTTATCATTTATTATTCAACACAGCCAGTTAACAGTCCCACCTGTGTTGGGTGAGTGTTCCGTTTAGCCCAGAAATGAACCCACAGCTGTGTTTGGTGTCGTAACGCGGACTCGTCCACTCTTTCAAATCTGTCTCTTGACAGGTTTTAGCTTCACGCTCGCAGGCTCAGCGTCCAAAGGGAGGCGTCGTTTCTTGTGACTATGCAAGGGGAAACTACGGCGATACGGATCACGGAAAGCGAAGGAAAGCTGGATGTTTTCCCCCAGAATAGGACCCCCAGCTCGGGGAGAGCAAGTGCCAAAAGCTGGCAGTACAGGTGGGTGGCTATTTATTGTGCTAACGCTGTCACTATGGTGCTGACTTGTTGACAAGGAGAGATGGATAATAACACAACACATAAACCTCAACACTTGAAGAGGGGTCAGCAACTATAAATCTCACTATATATTCAAAACATCTCTACTGTAAACCTACTTTACAGAAAGGTGAAGGTTTGTTTGTGAAAGAAGAGTTGAATGTTTACATTGATGTGGTAGAACAAAGCTACTGTGCAAATACAGTGATAAGGAACATACAGCTCTGGAGAAAATGAAGAGACCACTGCACATTTTCAGAAATCAGCATCTCTATACACAGATACACATAGATGGCAGTCATTCCATTGCAGTGTCTGTTGAATTCCAACACAAGTACACCTGTTTCTACTGAATACTTCCAAAGTTAAACCATTAGTAATGTGTTGTTTAAAATTGAATATGAACTTGTTTTTTCGCTTTATTTGAAGTCAGAACACAGTGGGCTTTTTGGGGTATTTTGACCGTTTTTCATTTAAATGCAAAGCTCTTGTGAGGAGTTTTCATCTGGTTATAAAACAGACTGGAAGTAATATAGATTTCTCTAAATGTGTTACAAAATGAAAAAAAAACAGAAATAAGATGACTTCCATGGTTCGGAAAAAGGTCAAACTGTCAATATCAGTCTGTTTTATAACCAGCTTAAAACTCCTCACATGAGCAGTAGTTGTTGAGGTGTGTGTTTGTTTACACAGCCAGTTGTTATAAAAGCATTGTCATCATTTCGAGCAAATAGAGCTTCATGTTGAAATAAATTGACTCATCAGATGAGTTAAAGTTGCATTAATGAACTCTCAGGGGTTGATTTTTGTATGATATTGATGATCTGTGCTCTCTCCTCCCTGAATGCTCTGTCTTGTCAGTGATCACATGGAGAACATTGATGGATACCTGATGAAATACACCAACCTCGTCACAGGCTGGCAGTACAGGTGCGTTTTTATTTGTTTTGCAAAGTGACAGCCCAATTAGACTCCTGTCTCAATCAAGGATTGAGGATAAACAAGGAACTCTCTTCAGCCAAGTCCGTAATCTAGTCTAATCCAATCCAGTTAATGCCGCTGTGGTTTCTAAGAGGGTTTAAACATTTTCACCGGGGCTGCTTTTCTTTTCCAGGTTCTTTGTCTTGAACAATGAAGCGGGTTTGCTGGAGTACTTTGTCAACGAGCAGTCGCGGCCGCAGAAGCCCCGTGGCATGCTACCTCTCGCAGGGGCGGTCATCTCTCCCAGTGATGAGGACTCGCACACGTTCACTGTCAACGCCATCAGCGGGGAGCAGTACAAGCTCAGGGGTCAGTTCCTGCGATTACACATGGATGTTTGTATCTTCTCTGCGTAAATTTAGTGACTTCTAGTCAGCTTTCACCGTGCTGGATTGCTGTTTCAGCAAGGATGTGAGCTTCTCTCTGAGCTCTCCACCTTAAAGTAGCTTGTCTCCTCCCATCATCATCCATCAGGATCATACAGTATTGATCTGGATGTTTTCCATTATCTTCTGCTGGGTGAAGCAGAGGTATACGGGAATCGATGCTGAGTTTTGGAGTAACCCTAACAGAGTTTTTCCTCTCTTTCTCTCAGCCACCGATGCCAAAGAGAGGCAGCACTGGGTGAGCAGGCTGCAGATCTGCACGCAGCACCACACAGAGGCCATGGGGAAGGTAAGAGGATGTGTGCAAATATTGATGTTTGAAAGGATCACTCACTCCACTCTTATCCCTTAATGCAAACACACTCAAAGATCTTAGAGACATAACTGGAGAAACTGAGCAGTCTTGCACTTTTTATGGCTGATTCCAACATTAAAAGCTCATCTACTGAAGAGCGGATGTGAGCTGGACACTCTTAGGTTTCCTGTTTTCCTTCCTTGTGTTTCCAAAGGAGCACTGTCAGCAGGAGGGGGGGCAGAAATCTGATACGCTGTTAGATATTAATGTTTACAACAGAGTGAGTGGGGTTTTGCTCAGTGTGTGTACACTCTGTTATCACCTGTATTGATAAGGTATTGATCTGGAGACAACATGATTCCTCTGCACTTTTCCACGCTCCTGACTCTCTTGACCTCTCGTACAGAGCAACCCCCCACCCAAGTCCCGGAGCTATTCTATGGCGTCTCAAGGTAGCGGCAGCTCCCCGATGTCCGTGCGACGGCCAAGCCAAAACCCCAACTCCTTATTCGGCTGGTCGCAGTCCCACAAGAGCCCGTCACTCTACTCCAGTAAGAGGTCTCTGCTGCCGGATCATCTCCTGGATGCCAGAGAGGTACGGCAAGCAAGAGGCTCATGTACAATTTGTGACCATTGTTTTTTATCTGGATAATAAAGATAATGAGGAAATGCATCACGCCCTTTACAGTATACCAGACACTTATTGATAAAAGATGCACAAAGCAGGATTTGACTCCAAAAACACAATCTCAAACGATCTTTGAGAAAACAATCTTCCAATAAGTCATTTTGATGTGAAAACTATCAGGGAAAACAAAGCTGGCACTCTACCCACCAAACAATAATTTAGTTGTCTAAAAGACTTCTGAGATGAGCAAACGAGACAAATTCCTCCATGACACGCTGTGGTTACAGGGAAATATTTACGGCTGAGTTTTTTGGCTGTGTGTTTTTGTTTTTGTGTGATTGGCCAAGAACTCTGTCTTTGAAATATGTCAGCCTGAAGACGGATAACTCACAAGAGGGGGCTGTTGTTGTTAGTTAAGCATTAGCAGACATCGGCAGCAGCAGATGAATCCCACAGTTTGGATTTTGTTCCTGTTTGCTCCCCAAAGCACAATTTTCCTTTTCTTTTATAGGGACACAGGGATCCATTTGGCGCATTTTATTTTCTGCTTTCAATCAGAATTAATACCATTTGATTGGCTTGTAACTGGAGAAACACTGGATTATATTATGTGATATTGTAATTCATTAAGATTTGCATCAATATGTCCAACAGATTAAGTCTAATGACCTGTTTTTTCTACTCTTTTCTGTCCCTGATCCTCCTCCAGATGATGACCCAGGCCCAGGGCCAACACCGAGACCTGATCCAGAGCATTGAAGGCCTGCCTGCAGCCCCGGGCCTCTCCCCTTTAGACCAGGATTTCCTGATGCTCAAGGCCACCTCCATGGCCACCATGAACTGCCTCAACGAGTGCCTGCACATCCTGCACCTGCAGCAGCTGGCCAGGCAGAGAGGCTCCCTCGGAGGTTAGTTGTTTACTTCTTTCTCTGGGTTTGTTTGTTTACCTCCAGATGCTCTGACACTGATTTCAGACTCTGTAAATTAGTTTTCTCCTGTGTTGAGACAAACCCTGTCTTGCATATGCAGGCCTGCACTCAGCCTAACAGCTAGCCTTGGCCGGACAGTGGAATTATTTTGCATTATTGATAAGGAACCGTACCTATTCTTACCACCTGTCTCAAAGGTAATGAGATCTGAGGCGGTTTGAATGTCCATCAGCTTCACTTTGAGGACAAACTGCAGCTCCAAATTTTCAACATATTTGCAACATGAAGCTTTATTTTCGTGTAACGTGTCATTCTCTTACAACCTTTTCTGCTCTGTGTGAGCTGGAAACAATCATCCAGGTAATGTCCCACTTTTTCGCCTCGGATCTCATTACCTGTTGCATATTTCATCAGACCCGACTCATCGCTGCAGCCAATCAGATTAAGTTGTCAGACGACGCACAAGGTGAATTTGAATGAGCTCTGCCCACCTCTCAACATGCATGAAAAAGTGCCTGTGGCTGATCAGCCAATCAGAGAGCGAGGATGTTTCCTGTCGGCGGGGCAAAGTATCCTGATACCTGGCTCGTCTCCGGGTTTGGGTTTCACTCTTTTGGTCGAGTGTAGTCATCTAAGGAAAAGCCATCTGTCTCAGAGCAGTCAGACGGGCAGTTCTTGGATATTTGCTGGATTGTACAGTCAGCTGCGAGTGTCGGGGGACTCGGGAGGGAGGGGGGGTTATTATCAACAAGAGTGCTTCTGAACCTTCCCATCCATGGCAGGTCCCACCATCGAGTGGCTGGAGCCCAAGCTGCCTGACATCCTGAAGAACGGCAGCAGCTCCTTGGGAAGCTTCACAACCGAGGGTGGGGCGCTGGAGGGGAGCCGGCTGGAGCTGAGCAGCCCCGAGTCCTGCAGCTTCTCTGGGGTAAGACCAGCTTCACTCGTCTTAAGTTGCTTTCTCATCCTGTCTAAAAATATTTACTTACCCTTTAAACTCAGAAACACAGTGACAGTCTCCCAGATCATAAACAAACACTTACTTTCCACATCTAGAGCCATTTGAGCTTGTCGTTGACTAAATCACATGCCCTCCCTCCCCTCTCTCCCTTCAAGGAACAAGAAGACATCGACGCTGAGGATGAGGCCGAGGACTCCTTCACAGACAAGGAGGAGGACCTGGGAGCTGTGGAGGAGGAGCGCAGCGTCATCCTACACCTGCTGTCCCAACTGAAGCTGGGCATGGACCTCACGCGGGTAGGTCGAGTTCCACATACGGCAAAATAAAACCTCTACTACCAAACACAATCAAAACCTTTGTCTTTAGGCTTTCCTGAATGCTTTCATAGTTTTGTCCGTATTTATGGTCATATAAAGATCCTGAGGTGAAAGCTCTCAGGAGCAGCACGTTTCTCTGAATGGAAAAAGTGTCACAACCCTGAATTAATGGGCTGTGGTTTGTTTTTCTGGCCCCTGATTTGTTCTGACCTTACAGTCTGAAGTAAGCACTTCTGACTGTGTAATTACCACTCACACACACTCACACACACTCACGAGTCAGTGAGAGTCATTCAATCTTCTGGTGTCAGTTTGTTCCAGTATTTGGATAGCCTCGTCTTTGGTTTCTGATTTATAGCGCTCATCTGTTTGATCCACGCTCCTGTCTCAGATTAAAATCAGGGAGACTCCATGACATCTCAATATTTTTATTTATTTTCCTGTTATACACTTTTTTTAACCGTAAGATAAAGATGTACCAAACAAAAATCTCTAAACTCGATCTGTTTTTTCCTCCAGGTGGTCCTCCCCACGTTCATCCTGGAGAAGCGCTCTCTCTTGGAAATGTACGCTGACTTCATGTCCCACCCGGATCTCTTTGTGGCCATCACAGACGGCAGCAGCCCCGAGGACCGCATGGTCCGCTTTGTAGAGTACTACCTCACCTCCTTCCACGAGGGCCGCAAGGGCGCCATCGCCAAGAAGCCCTACAATCCCATCATTGGCGAGACCTTCCACTGCTCCTGGAAGGTGCCGAGGAGACCAGAGGCGCCCAAGGAGCCGTCACGGGGGAGTCCTGACCCGGCAGCCTCTCAGGAGCCTTACCAAGTGCGCTTTGTGGCTGAGCAGGTGTCCCACCATCCGCCTGTGTCTGGTTTCTATGCTGAGTGTCAGGAGAGGAGGATGTGTGTAAACACGCATGTGTGGACCAAGAGCAAGTTCATGGGGATGTCCATCGGCGTCTCTATGATCGGGGAAGGTGAGGAAAAACTTTTTGGAGCCATAAATCTTTTATTCTTGTGTAGAAAAACTCTAACACTCCTTGGTTCTCTTTGTGTTTATCTTCACAGGTTGTCTGTATCTGCAGGAGCACGATGAAGAGTACACTTTCACCCTGCCTTGTGCGTACGCCCGCTCCATCCTCACCGTCCCCTGGGTGGAGCTTGGCGGCAAAGTCAACATTAGCTGTGCAAAGTCAGGCTACTCAGCAGTCATCACTTTCCAGACCAAACCGTTTTACGGTGGAAAATTACACAAGTGAGAATCCGCCTGTTTGTATCCTGAACTTAAGAATTGGTTAAGGTGTGTTCTTAAATTAAACCTTGTTCATGTCTTTGTGAATGCAGAGTAACAGCCGAGGTGAAACACAACACAACCAACGCAGTGGTGTGTCGAGTGCAGGGTGAGTGGAACGGCGTCCTCGAGTTCAGCTACACCAATGGAGACATGAAGGTGGTGGACGTCACAAAGCTGCCGGTCACCAAGAAGAACGTCCGACCGATTGAGAAGCAGGGACCTACAGAATCCAGGTGACTGGGATCAGAGTTTTAGGAGAGTGAGGGGAAGGGTATTTACTCGCAGGAATAACCATGGTCTTCTGTGTTTCAGGCGGCTGTGGCAGCACGTGACGGCCTCCTTACGGGAGAAGGACATTGAAAAGGCAACAGAGCACAAGAGGCTTCTGGAGGAGAGGCAGAGGACGGAGGAGAGGCACCGGGCTGAGACTGAGACCCCCTGGAGGACCAGATACTTTGAAAGAGAGGTGAACACATCAACAAACACTCAGGGTTTAGATTTAGATTTATTTGATGGGACAGCCTGAGGTAGAGAGAGATGATAAGAAGCAAAATTCGTAGCAAATTTTACACAAAGAAGCGCCAATTTTTTCCATCTTTCTTTTCCATAACAGCAAAACAAAAGCCTCATGGGTTGTAACACCTCAACAGACTCGCTGCAGAAAGTGAATTTAAAAGTTTGTTTCCAAAAGCCAGCACATTTTTACCTCGAGTGACGGGTGTGTGTTCTCGTTTAAGTTTATTTGTGTCACCAAAGAACACCAAAACTATTCCTCTTCAGGTATGTCACAGCTACAAACCCTCTCTGTGTTTTAACATCAACCGAGCGTGCACGACATTTTCCAAGAACTCTGTCGTATTGCGCTTTACTGTTACGTGATGCTAACAGGCGACCGTTTTCAAGACCGTTAGCTCGGTGAAGCTCAGTTCAGCTCAGCCAGGCGTGATTTCAGGATTTCTTCGACAGCTAAAGGCGTTCAGCTTGAGGTAGGGAGCACCTGTCTGTATGCAGCAGGTCACACAAACACACACACAAAAATTTCTCTTTGATTCAATTAAGATAAACAATGTATGTTTGTGTAGCTTTTCAGTGAGGCGACAGTAAACAGCTTAAAATTATGCATCTTTTTGCCTTTTCAGCCTCTTAAACTTCTCAATCTTTGTTCATGGTTGAAAAAAGAAGAAAAAGAAACTGACCTCTCTCTCTTTCTCCTCCAGGGTGAAGGCTGGATATATCACAAACCACTTTGGAAAAACTCTACATTCAAAACTTAGCTCCTTGGGTCAAATACCAGGATGTCGATGCAGAGATTTAGGAGAGAGTGTGAGTGTGTGAATGTGCGTGTCGGGGTATGAGTGTGTGTTTAACGGTTATGAGAGCATGACCTGCACTGATGAACGTGGGGAGAAGGACTGAAGGTGTTGTTTTTTTTGACTCTTGCTCATAATGTTCACGAAGCCTCCAAGTACAAGCTTTTTGTACTGCTGATCTCTTTTTTTTATAATCTAATGTCAATGAAAACATATTCTTGTACAGGTAAAGGTACTCTATTTACAACGCCTTAAGATAGTCTGATGAATGATGCTCTGTTTGCTGATCAACCTGGAAGTAGTTCTTCTTTTTTAAGCTGTTATATCACACTGACATTCTTCAAAGTAACCTGAGTCATCGGATCACTGCCCGATGGGGTGAAGATTTATTACTGTGAAAGTGTGTGCTGGATTGTAACATGATTTTCATCTGCCTGAAAGCTTCAAATCAAAGAGTTTCACATTCATTTCTGAATCAGCAGAAATATCGGCTAATCTGCTTCGTCATGCCTGTGTCTAAATTTTCATCCGTTAATGATTCAGAATCTCACCTGAGTCCAATCTGTGCAGATAGATTTCAGAGCCTTTAAACCCCCCAAACATTACCGTGATTAGACTAAAGCATTCCTAATCTCCTGTCTTCAAACGCTCACTGCTCCAAAAATAAGTCATTTCATGCACCAATCAAAACATTAGTCAGTCCTGAAATTAAAATTATAAAGAAGTTGTAAAGTATGAAACTAATCCCTGAAAGATGTTGCAGATTTGTGTCCAAATTCTGATTTCTTGATTTGCTCTTGATGCTGTATTGATATTGGTGTACTAAAACAGTCACACTGCTTGAATGGCATGTCATAGACTAGGGAAAAATAACCAAATTTTAAAAGAAAGAAGAAGTGAATGCATCCCAAATTATTCACGCCCTTCTTCTCTAACTCCTGTGTTTTTGCAGTGGAAGGTAAAAATCCCCTCATGCATGATACTGAAGTCTCCTGTCTGCATTGATTACATTTATAAATGTCTGTGTAAAAGCTTTTAACCAAATTTGTAATGCAAATAAATATTATTTTCTTTGAATGCGTGTTTATCCCCTATCTTGCGCTTTGATTGCTCTTATTTCACCGTGTGTGACATTCCTGGTTTCATCAGTGTGTTTCTTTCCAGACTTTTTAAACCTGCTTTTAAACATCACATTCAGACTCCTGCAGGTCAAAAACTCCTCTCTTTTTTGTCTTGGTGCCTTATGCAAAGTCTCTGTGTTTCTCCCAGTGAAGGAAAACCACATTTTGAACAGTTAGTTTGCAGAGTCTGCTTTCTTTGAGTGTGTGTGAGGTTTAAGAAGCAGTGCTTCCACTGCAGCTCTTCTTTTTCTGGGTTTGTCTTGGTTTTGGAGTCCCTATGAAATGCACTGACATTGAAGGAAACCTGATGTTGTAGAAAAATGGATGTGTGACAATAATCTAATAAATTGCGTATCAGTTGTATAACATGTTGTAAGTCTTATTCACTACAGTTAACCCTTTCCTCCTCTTTGAGCATGCACTCTTTAAACATCACTTTAAGGAGTGTCTTAGTTTCAACTTCATGTTCCAGAAAGTGAAGATGACGCAACGTGCAGGAGAAATCCCGGCAGAGCAGAAAATGTCAAGGACAGTTAAGCAGAAAAGTTACACACTTTCGTTTTGACACATTTTTGACCCAGACAGTAAAAAAAAAAATCTTTAATTTACACCAACTTTATTCCCTGTGTTGACCGTAACTGGGAGTTTCTGGATTCAGGAACCGAGACCTTGACAACCTCCGCTTGTCACATTTTGTATTTCTCTTATCACATCACATTCTCCGCTCACTGAAACTTCAACGCTGCGTTCAGCCTCCCAGTTCTCTCTCAGTTCCTGAGAGAACTCTCCACCATGGCTCTGCATATACCTGGTCTGATAATGATGGTGGTCTTTTACTTGGTGGTTTTGGGGATTGGGATCTGGGCGTCTTTGAAATCAAAGAGGATGGAGAAGAATGCGCTGGGCGGACAGATTGAGGTGTCTTTCTTGGCAAACAGGAGAGTCAACTTGGCAGTGGGAGTCTTTACAATGACTGGTGAGTTTTGGTGAAGAATCTATAAACTTTGTTCAGATTAATTTCATTTTGAAAGTTTGTTGATTTAATTCTACAGCCACATGGGTTGGAGGAGCCTTTATTATTGGAGTTGCAGAGACGGTTTATGACCCAACGAAGGGACTCGTGTGGGCTCTGATCCCTCTGCAGATGTCAGTGTCCTTCATCATTGGTAAGATCATCCTCAAGTCAAGTGAAATGCACCTTTTTTCAAACTAATGGAGTTGTTCTCTTGTAATGAAACTCTCTTTCTCTCTAAGGTGGGCTCTTCTTTGCGAAGCCGATGCGGGACAAAAACTATGTCACCATGATGGACCCGTTCCAGAGGAAATATGGAAAAACACTGACGGGGTTTCTCGCCATCATTCCCTTCATCAGTGAAATGATGTGGGTCCCTGTCACGCTTATTTCTTTAGGTAAAATTAATCACTTTTCAGCCTTTATTGAGTAATCAACTTTACATAAAAGACATCAGATGTGTTGAAAGGTTTTTTTTCTCACAGGAGTCACTGTTAGCGTCTTCTCCGACCTTCCTCTAAGTCTCTGTATCTGGATCTCTGCTGCAGTCGCCATTATTTACACCGTTCTTGGAGGGCTCTACTCAGTGGCTTTCACTGACATCATCCAGCTGACTCTGGTGTTTTGCAGCTTGGTGAGTCCCTCCCACAAATGCAGACACATTCAAATCAGAGATGTATTTTATTTTAACCATGCTGTCTTCTCTTTCAGTGGCTTTGTGCTCCTTTTGTTCTCGCAAGTGATGTTTACACAGACATTGCTCAAACGGCTTTTAACCACTCACAGAGAGCAGCGTGGATGGGCAGAATTGAGCCTCATGACATGTGGAGATGGATTGATAATTTCCTTGCAATGGTAGGACGAAGCAGGAGTTATAAACACACATCTTGAGATAATTTTTTTTTCTTTATGACTAGATGTGAAATGAACTCAAACTGACTTCCTGTTTTCCCAGAGTGTTGGAAACTTGGCGTTCCAGGATTTCCACCAGAGGACTCTCTCCTCCTGCTCCACCTCTACCGCCAAAATGATCTGTTTCATCGCAGCAGGTGTCGTTCTCGTTTTGGGAATCCCACCTGTACTGATTGGTGCGGTTGCTGCCTCAACAGGTGAATCTGACAAATGCTAAATCTACTTTAATATTTAATGTTAATTAAAACTAAACCACGTCTTCCTGTTGTGTTTCAGATTGGAATTCAACCTCGTATGGATCGCCTTCTCCGTACGAGCGAGGAGAGGCTGCGATGGTTTTGCCCATCATCCTTCTACATCTGACCCCGACTGCCGTTTTTGTCGTAGGTATGGGAGCCATAGCAGGGGCTGCCATGTCTTCTACAGACTCCTGTTTGTTGGCAGCAACCTCCATCTTCACCACCAACATCTACAAGCTCATTAGACCTCAGGTACATGACGTATCATCATTGTCCCTCAGTGCTGTGATTATTTTTGGTGTTAAGACTTCAGTATTTAAGGCTGTTGTCCTGTCTCCTTCAGGCTTCTGACCGTGAGCTGCAGTGGGTGATCCCCTGCACCATCGTGCTGGTTGGGATTGTTGGAACCTCCCTCACCTACCTGGACAGCAGCATCCTGGCATTTTGGATCCTCAGCTCAGACTTGACCTACACCATCATGCTCCCCCAACTCATCTGCATCCTCTTCATCAGAGTCTCCAACCCCTACGGAGCCGTCACCGGATACATCATCACTTTTGTCATGAGGGTTTTGTGTGGAGAGCCGGTATTCAATCTCCCCGTTCTCCTACATCTCCCAGGATGCACTTTGGTGGATGGTGTTTACATTCAGCGCTCACCTTTTAAGACCATCTGCATGCTGACCTCACTGGTTTCTATTGTGGGGTTTTCACATTTGGCTTTGATTCTATTTCAGAAGGGGATCCTTCCTGACAGGTGGGATGTGTTTGAGGTGAAAACTCAGGGAGAAATGACTCCAGCAGAGAGCGCCAGAGAGCAGGACAGGGAAAAAGATGATGTGAAACCTGAACGTGAACCAATGCTTGATACGAATTGTTAAATCCTTTGCTGCTTCTGTGCTGTCATTTTTTGACTAAGATTGGATTCTTGTTGTTCTTAGTTGACAGTTTATGTTTGCAGCATTGCATTCATTAAAAAACGAATTTTGTTTTGTACTGAATAAAAACTTAAGTCCCTCTACTGACTCATTATCTCCCCTTCAGAGGTACTGAGAGGTTGTCTGTGTGTTTTCAATGTTCTGTAAGTGTTTATCCATGTGTACATACACACACCTGGGAACAGAATCAAACCTATTGTCTCTCCATCATTTTGTTCACACACCTTGCCCACGAGGGAGTGTTTTGACTACACACAAGTGGGCGGGGTGTGTTACCTCAAAGAGGTTTAACTGTGACATAGCTGAAGAGGTTTTGAGAACAACAATAATACCTTCACTTATACCCACAAATGAGGTAGAATCTTGTTTAAATATTTATTTTTATTTTTCAACTCCATGAACTTTCTTACAGCTTTCTTCCAGTTAAGTTTGTCAACAGTACCTGGAAAATCAAGATGCATACAGGCAGCTAACATGAACTGCAGGATTAATGTGCAGAGTTTTGGCAGCACCATCAGTTCATGGATTCATTCTTGCAAACTTGATCACTGATAAAATCTCTGTCCGATATAAACATAGAAAAAGATGATGACAGACAACAGAGTTTTGGCAGTCTCTCAGTCTAGAGATCTTCGTGTGCCCTCATTTCTTCTTCTTGTCCTGTGTGCTGGTGAACCACTGGTCCAGCAGCTTCTTGCTGTAGTAAATCTGCCAGGCGTGCACCTGCACGGCGATGACAATCACCAGATACATGACCGACACGGCCGAGAAGCCAAAGATGAAGCGGTAAGCTTTGCCGTGTCTGTACAGCTGCTGAGCCACAGGGAACATCTCCATGCTGCCGTAGATCAGAGGGGCCACACAAAAAAGCCCTGCACTGATCATAGAGATCACCAGGTAGCTGACGTTGTTTCGTGGCAGCGCCAAGAAGCTGAAAACTGTAGGGATGATGCTCAGGAGATACGGGTACTCCCACTGGTAGGGAGAGGCCACAATCTTATGGGACACAAGGCTTAGCTGGCTTACTGTCACCTGAAAAAGAGAAGGAGGGATTAGAAGTCATGTTAATCATTAGAAAGTGGTTTGTGCAAGTTTCTAGGGGGTTGTTTTTACCTGTGCTGCCATCAGCACCCAGATCAGCACATGTACGATGTTGAGTTTACGGATCTCAGACTTCAGAGCCACGCTGAGCCAAATGAGAAGTTGGTGGTTAGTTTCTTGCAGCTTGATTTTTGCAGAGACAGAGTCTTGTTTTATTACAGTTAAAGAATTTACCTCATCTGATAGTGTGGAGCTACTCGCTCACGGTGCTGGTAGTCGCTGCCGTCTGTGCCAGCTGCTCTTGGACCTCCTCGAGAAGCCATGGTGGATGTCTGGAAAAATAACACACACATGAGCTTTGTAAAAGATAACTGTAATGTCCCTTAGTTGTTCACTTTCTGCAAAATTAGAATATACCATAACATCATTGAACATTGCATGAGGTTGACTGCTTTATATCTTTATGGATTTGATGTGCACGCATGTTTTTGGAGAAATCTTATTCTTTAATGCTTGTAATTGTGAAATAAGCCTGAAGTCACTCAAACTGTATCTGCTGCAGTGTTTACAGCTGTTTGCAACGTCCTCCATTCAACCCATATTAGCATGGGAGGCTAAGTTAGCATGAGGAATATTCAATAACAGCCTTTTATGGTTCATATTTACCAAATCTGCTGTTCACGTTGTTATTACAACGGTATAAACAGAAGCTGAAGATATCATCGGAGACGATCTCATGTTTATTTTGATTATTTGTGGACAGTAGAAGCAGCTGAGCTAACAGGCTAATACTGCACTACCTGTCACACACACATCAAATCGGGAGCTTTTAAAGGGTCTCACAACTCAGATGTTAATAAAATACAAAGAAAATTAATTTCTGTACTTACTTTTACGTTCCTTCGTTCATAAAACTCGTTAAAATTGAGATATTCTGGTTTACAGATGCAGAGATGCTGTTAACCGTTAGCCGGCTGAATCCGGAAGAGGGAGGAGCCAGGATACACCAGAAATATGACGTGTCGAATTCTGATTGGCCTATTGTTCTCTTACGCAAAAGTTAACGGAAGAGAAACCAGAGGTGAGTTTTTTCTCCTCGTGTTAATTTTATTTTTGAATGTCAAAATAAAAAAGGGGTAGGAAAAAGGGAAAGAGGGCAGATAAATAAAAACATAAATAAATAAATAATACTTCCCTCTGTGTTATGAGGTATGATGAAAAATGAAAATTGTTTTTCCAGACAATTTTTTTTATTGAACAATGAAAACATTTCACATACTTATGCACAGTGTTTTATTTAACGCTGTGCACCTTGTCAAAGAAAAGAAACAACATTGCACATCCACAGCTTGAGGAAAAAAATGTACAAAATTGGAAAAATGGCATGATAGTGATTTGAGGATGACTGGGTTTTATCTTGAAATTTCTTTGTATGAATTCAACACACAGAGTATAGCAAATCTGGAGCAATCAGTAGTCAAAAAATAAGTTAGAAAAAGGTGACAAAATTCCAGAACTTTCACAAAATTTATGACAGAAATTTGGGTTAAGACATGGATTTATGAACTTCTTATTCTAGTGCCACATGGAGACAAATTTTGTAGATTTTTCTTCATCAAAAAGCTGCATTTTAAATAAACATTAAAAGACTTACATTAACTTATTTAAATGTGTGTTGACCCTCATAACGAAACAGCCACTTTTCACTTTTTCTAAGTAAAAGTCATGTATGCTGACACAAGTATGTATTCACATGCCCAGAAGACAACAATTACCTGTAAAGGAGAAAGAAGTTATATGAAGAGTGATTACAGCTCTGTTGCAGAGATTTTCCAGCCTTGTTATAGACACTGATACATTGTGTGTGGATGATTATAAGAATAAATGTCCAACATAAGTATACACTTTTTGAAGACTGAGATATTTGGTTGAATCTAGCAGAACCTTCTGACACACAATGTTTTTCTCAGCAATGACCAGATAAGAAATCAGTTAATACTCATCCTCATTGTTCCGTGTTAATATGAGATGTAATGGCAGTATTAGATACAAATTGAATATGCTGCTCTGATACAATTAGTGTCACTTATTGTAAACCTGACTTGCACTGAACATTTGAAACCCCTGTTAAGCTGTCAAACTGACAGCACTGTTGCCCTTTTGTAAACACGTCTTACATCGGGTACAGTAAGTATCCAGAGAATGTGGAGTGAACATATTGACCAGCGTAGAGTCCTGCAGCCTGGTCGGATGGCAGCTGTATATGCACAGAGTCTCCTTGTCTCAGCGGGAGCACAGCGCTCCCTGACGCCTGATCCAGCAAGCCTTTCTTGTACTCGTCGTACGTGTACATCACTGGTTCATTGTTCTTCATCAGTGCCACCCAAACATTGCCCCCTTTGCAGTGGACATGGTAAGCAAAGTAGTAGACCCCTGGTATACTGCAGGTGAAAATACCAGTCTGAGGGTTGTAGTCCTGGTTTCCGTTGTGTAGGAGTTTGTCAAAGATGACGGGCGATCCAACAGGAGGGAACGGGTTTGTGAGCTTGGCTGTGAACGAAGGCATCTCCACTGGATTTCCACTGATGTCGCCCCCGTTCTTTCTCCAGCCTTGTTTTTGGCCATTGTATGGGCCGGTCACAGGAAGGATCTGTCCAAGGTCAGGAGACACAGCAGGAAGTCCTGGAGGACCAGGTGGCCCAGGCAATCCTGGTTGCCCTGGAAGTCCAGCAGGGCCACTAAGACCAGGGTTACCTTGAGGCCCAATATGACCAGGGGGTCCTGGCTTTCCCTCTCCAGGATATCCAGGTTTACCAGCTAAGCCTGTTTCACCTTTTGGCCCAGGCAGTCCGGGAGGTCCGATTGGTCCGCCTGGACCTTGGAGCCCCGGAATACCCTGCGGTCCTTGGTGGCCTTTATCACCAGGTAGTCCAGTCTCTCCTCTTGGTCCGGATAGTCCTCCACCACCAGGAGCACCAGGCAAACCTCTCATACCAGGTTCTCCTTTGGGGCCCACGGGGCCTTGAAAACCTCTTTGTCCAGGTTGTCCAACGTCCCCTGACAAACCTGGCTGTCCTGGAAGACCTGGGGGACCAGTTTCCCCTTTTTTTCCTGGAAATCCTTGAGGTCCTCCTAAACCATATTCCCCCTTTGGTCCTGGGAAACCGACACCACCTGGAGGTCCTATTGGTCCTGGTGGGCCGGGAACACCACTCAGACCACTTGGGCCAATGACTCCAGGAAGACCTCCATGACCTTTATCACCTTTTAGTCCTGGAGGTCCGGGGAGACCTGCATGACCTTTGTGACCCTTAGGTCCTGGGAACCCTGGTTTACCGTAACCTGGTAAGCCTGGACCCCCTGGTAAACCTGGAGGGCCTGTTTCCCCTTTTCCTCCTGACATGCCAGGTTGCCCTCTAAGACCATCTTTTCCTGGTTTTCCAATTCCTGGTAACCCTGGTGGACCTGGAGGTCCTCTTTCACCTGATGGCCCTGCCATTCCAGGTTCTCCAGAGGGACCAGGTTTTCCTGGTATTCCTGGCTGTCCTGGAAGACCATTCATGCCAGGTTTACCAATCCCAGGGATGCCCACATTTCCAGGTGGACCTGGTGGTCCATTGGGTCCCTTCAGACCTGGCAAACCTGGTAGTCCAACTCCCTTGTCTCCCCTGAGCCCTTGAGGACCAGGAGCACCGGGTAGACCTTTTTGACCGGGCTCCCCGGATTGACCTGGCTGTCCAGGCAGCCCTTGACCTCCATGTTTTGAACTTCCAGGAAGCCCAGGTGGGCCCGGGAGGCCTGGAGGACCAGGGAGCCCAGTTGGTCCTTCCCCTCCAGCAGGGCCGAGGTCACCTCGTTGGCCTGGTAACCCCGGTCCTCCAGGTTTTCCTGGTACTCCTGGCATGCCAGGTTTACCAATTCCTTGGTAGCCTTGAGGACCAGGAGGCCCTGGCTTTCCTGGGAGCCCTGGTAACCCCTGGCCTGGGAGCCCAGGTGGACCTTGTGGTCCTGGAGGTCCTGCTGGTCCTTGAGGGCCCTGAACTCCTTGGGGTCCCTCTCTGAGACCCTCACCTCCAGGATGAGGAGGTGGTCCTTTAGCCCCTCGAGGATTAAATGTCTGTCCTGTGAACAGAAGGAACATCTTAACACAGAGAACTGAAGACCCCTTTCAGACTTGTGGTTCAAGGAGACTCAAACACGTCCTCACCTTTGCCGTCCGTCAGTGGTCTCTCTTTGCCCATGTGCAGAGGCAGCTGAGGAAGCTCTTTGCCGAACCGTGGCCCCTTTTCAGCGAAGGGCAGGTGGGGCATCTCGTTCCCCATGAACTGCTGCTGAGGAGGGTAACCGTCATTGTACTGAGGGAGGGGCTGGTGCTGAGGAGGTGGTGGCTGTTTGTGGGGGTAGTACGCTCCACCGTGGACCAGGTGTAATGAAAACAGGTGGGACACTGTGATGAGTAGACAGAGGGAGCGGAGGGGTACAGCTGCCATTTTCTGCTGCAGAAGAAAAGAAGTGAAGGTGTAAAAAGTCTGTCTTGATTCTTCAGTGACCTGTAGTTTCTGGAAGACCTAATCAAAGAGAGTCAGCATCAAATCATTCTACAACCAGCAGGCTGTGCTCTGCAGCTGAGTCTCGAAATGATCTGGAAAGCCAGCTCAAGAGGTCTTCTGAAACCCGCTGCGGTCAAAACCGTAAGAGAAACAAAAACACTCTGCCGCCTGAGTTTCCCTCTCGTCCTTCCTTCCCTTCGTTTATTCAAACACACTGTGTAAAAGCCTCCGAGTCTCATATCCTTGAAGTGAATTACACGGAGCTCATGCTGCTGAAACATATATATCATAATAAAGAGGCCCCTCAGGGGACGCGGTCACATTTAAACACAGTCCTTAATCCTTTAAACAAGTCTGAGCTCAAGAGATCTGCTCCGTTCTGCCAAGAGCACAGTGTGAAAATAAACGCTGATGTTGAATGTATATTTTCACCGTGCTCGCCTGTTTGTTTGCCCAGGCTGTCAGAGAGATGTATTAATGGAAATAAGACTTGCTTACATTTTTTCAGGCCAATTATCTGTAAAAGCAAGCAGATTAGTTCCAGGCTGGATGTTTCTACCAGAATATTTTTAGCACACAAGTCTGTAAGAATCAGCTTGCTTCAAATATAAATGGGATTGAAAGTGTGCAAAAAGAAAAGGCCAGTAGTTTGGACAAGCAGAACTTTAGCTGACAGTGAGAACACTGTGTTAAAAAAGGATTTGGATGTTTTGTACATCATATATTTTCAAATGTACCAAATATTCTTCCATCCACTTCAGGGTCATATTCTTGGCCACATTTCCAGCGTTCAGAGTGATAAATGCTCTTACTCTCAGGTATTTTCTCCTCTTCTGCTCCCTCTCCTCCTCCGCCCGGTTTCTCCTCTACCTTATGTTGCCTCTCTGGCTCCTTTCCAGGGCATGAGTGGGATGGTGGCCATGCACGGGATCCAGCCAGGTGTGAGCTGCAGTCCCACTGGGCCCTGTGAGAAATATGAATGTCAGGTTGGATGAATGTCAGGTCGCGACCTTTCGCAGAGCCCTGGGGTTTGTAACACCGAGCTGCCATGCAAATGGTGGACATATTTTGGAAAGGATACAGTTATGCAGAGGAACACCTTGTTCTTTCAGGAATGCAGGGACGGACAGGGGTATTAAAAATAAATGTAACAGAGCTGTAAAACCGTAAAACTGTTTCTCTGAATCACGTCTGGGCGCAGGGTTACTGATACGAAACATGTGTGATCTCAAATCCAACAGTCTTATCATCTAATCGATAAATCCTGCTGCTTCTAAAAGCACGAAAACTATCAAGTAAAACTGTGTAACGCCGTCTCTATCTTTATGATCTGTTCTGATGAATTTGAATGATTTAAAGTGATGATGTATAGATCCAGCACCATGGACAGAGCCTCTGACCTCTCATCTATTTCCTGACACTTGTTTTTATCCTTTCAAAAGGGATCTTATGTTTTCAGTTCAGCTGTCTCTACATTTTTTGTTTTCTCTGTGTCTCTGAAACCTTGTTTTTTGTCTTACTTGTGCTCCAACGAAGGCTCACAGCCAAAACAAGCCTACATTGGACCAAATTATGACGATCATAAAATATTTTTGAACTGTACTTGTTAAAAAAAAAGAAAAGGCAGAAAATAAAGTAGTCAAACTGTCTGATAAATGCACACTAGTTTGGTGCAACTTGACCTTTTGCTTCCAGAATTAACCCACCTGGTTCTGAGGTGAAACTGAGGCCAGGCAGAAGATTTTGTGATTTCTAAAGAGCATCCAGGAAATAAAAGGGTCAGTGAATAAAGAGGATGCTGTTTGGTAAAGTTTGAAAGAAGGTTTGAGAAAATTGCTCAAGGAAAAATAAAATCAGAGGCTCAGGATTGAAAGCAGCTTGTGTTTTCCTGAGCTGTGGTGCTGGAGCAAATTTGTCAAACATCTTTTTTAGATCTAGGGATTGATCCCCGTGTATTGATCTCCCAAATTGAACATGATTTCACACATGGGGATGATTAAGAGATCGTCGCTGCGTTCGACTCGCTGCACACTCACACAATGCAACGTTTTCTCTGCTGATAAAAGAGGAACACATGGTTGGCAAGACGAGAGGATGATGTTCTGATACACATGTTGCTGCAGGTTACGTCAGCAGACAGAAACATCCTGTGTCATTTACAGGACAAGCGGCAAGAGGATAGGTAGTCAATGGGTCAAATTAACACCTTCAAACTGAAGAAAAGTTTCAAGAAGTGGCCAATTAAGCATCAGTTGTAACTTTAAATGTGTGATTATGAGAGAGGAAGTTCACCTCATCAGTCAATTTTGGCTTTTCAGACAGAGTAATGTGAAAGTAATTGAAGTCCTTGTGTCTCGCCAAGAGCCCGTAACTGTAAAAAGTTTCGAATGATGGTGTCTGATTATTCCATACGCCACAGTTTCAACACAACAAATAAATCTGCTCTGGATTATTTCTGTCTGAACGCTTGGGGTCGGACATCGGCTTCCAATTAGGGCTTATTGATCAGAAAACATGTCGTGATGATAGGGGGAAGATTTATTGTGCTATTTAAAGTAAAAAGCCCCGCAGAGATAAAATTCCATGTAGCGTTTGATTCTTTGAAAGCGCAGCCAACTCGTCTGACAGAGAAGAAATGGAGCCGAGGCTGAGATATTATCACGGGACTGATTTTTATGCTTTTACATTGCGCTGGAGGCCAAACATAGAGAGAGAGGGGGAAAGTGGACTCTGAGTGTATCAGATTGGGCTCAAACTCCAGAAATATGACTCTTTCTTTTCTGATTTATGCATCACAATATCCCCAAACTCCGCTGCCTCACACGAGATGTTTAGGAAAGCAAGAACAAACCTCTCAGGTCAAACCTTTCTGTTTGTGTGTATTCCAGTGGCCAGACAATGAATATGTACTCAATTTATCTTCCTAACACTCACTGTGGTCTGAAGACACAAATACAAACAGGATCCCTTTCACAAACAACCCCTTTGTTTGTTTCTGCAGCTTTCCCTCTCTGTGGTTAACTCAACTTTCCTAAACCTCTTCAGACACCTCCTCAGCCTCAAAGTGGAGATGCTGGTCCCTCTGAAACCGAGCTGGTTCTACTTGTTTCGGACTCTTTTATCACCTCCATCTTGAAAATAATCCAATTTCTATCGCTCCTGATTGATTCCAGATGGGGGGATCCTACCGCTCGATAAACAAACCACGAGGAACAGAGGCATGTCATTGCTTACAGATTCGGGTGCCAGTCTTAAGTGCTTGTGGTTGTGTCTTTGAAACAGATTGTGGAGGGTCTTTCTTTTCACATGAGGCTGGACTGACAGGAATGTAGTTCGAAAACCCTGAGAGTTATTGTGTTTCTGGAAGGAACCTGCAGTTTGTGTTGATTTGGGCGACGTAACATCATGTTGTTGTAACACCGAAACAACTCATGCACGATATGTGAGCAGCTCCCCTCCTAAACACTAGATGGCAGTGTGATTTCTATGCTAGTCACATCAACAGTTTGCGGTTCTTCTACATTTTTTGTTTGTTTGTTTGTTTGTGCACAGGAAAGCATGGGGAGTGGAGCAGATACACAGGAGTTTATCGTCCTCCAGATAATGCAAAGAAGAAAAGAAAAGTGAGGTAAGAGGAGATAAAAAGTGCAGACAGAAGACGACTATAAATGTTTCTATAAAAGTTTCATCATGTTTTCTTCTGCTATTTCTTAATCATCAGGTGGAGAGAGGAAGCAAGACTTTCTCCAGAGAGCTGACACCTCCACCCTGTGAGTAAATAAACCTGTTGTACCTGAGACACAACATCACAACATCACATGACGTCTTTTTGAACACATCTCAATCTGAAATCCAACATCAACACAGATGCTTTTCTCTTTATCTACTGAAAAAAGTGAAAAACAAATCTGAACAACATTCATGTCATAGTTTCTGTCAGTGCAGGGTGGAGAAAATCATACACACACACACACACACACACACACACACACAGAGGAATGTTGCAATCAGCTGACAGGAGGGAGCATGAGCGCCAAGGCAACATCTGGTGAACTCACCTGTGTTAGTGACCATTTGTTTGCATGTGTATGTGAGCTGTAATGAGCCAAACTTTATAAGGAAAAACATCCCTCTCTCCTGACCCAGTGGAGTTTTTATCACACTTATGTGACTCATTTAAATGTGAGGATTTTCTGCATTTTTGAGCTTGATTAGAAGAAATTAACTACCCTGAATGCCTCATCAGATCAACCAGCCTTAGAGACACATGGATGCTTTAGTCAGTCTTGTTTGCATGAAGTCCTCCTGACACAGAGCCTTTTCTCTTGCCAGTTTAGGTGGATTTAGTGTTATAACTCTACGCTTTAATTCCTGCATCCCGCCTGCCTATGTCTGTCTCTGCAGAGCGACAGCTTCTCTTGTTACGCAGCCTCTCAAACCTTGCTTGTGCTTCGTGCACAGTCTGGACCCAAACCTGTTTTTCTTTCCTGCATTTGCTGCACGCTCCATCTCCCAGCAGGTGATTAACCCCTGATCAATCATCCATCAGCATCATGTAGACTTATCTTGATGGGAGGGAAAGCACGCCTCGGTTTTCATAGAAAGCTGGAAAATGAAGCTCCACCTAATCCGGTTCCTTCAGCATTCCTTCACACCTACTCGATCTCTTTGCAAAGCGAAGGCCGGAGTCGCCTCTTGAGATGTCTTCAACCTCAAACTAAACAAGTCAGCTGACCCTGCGGTGGATTGGAGAGCTTTAGCATTTAAAAGTGCAGCAAATAACCACAAGAGGAGTTAATGGGACGTGTTTACAGCTGTTAATGCTCCGCTAACCTTTGACCTTTACATGCAGCAACACTCTGTCAGAGCTCCTCACACACGTCACTGACAGATTTTCCTTCTGCTTCAGCTCTGGGAACAAGTCACCCAACGTCTGGCCACAATTTTCATTTCAGGGGGAGATGGGTGAATTATTTTCTTATTAGCTTCAAGTTCTGTCAAAAGCGTCTGTCTGCTTCAGCACTGAGAGCAGAGGAAAAGTAAGCAGCACTTTGAGTCTTTGAAGAAGAGTGGAAACAAGGAGAAAGAGAAAGCTTTTCTGAATCAGAGAGTTTATTTTACATGACATGTTCCACTATCTCGCGCCGCAGGAAGGAAACACTTCAGAGGCTTTGTCCAAGTCTTCGCCTGAGCCTCATGTGGTTTTTGCCACATTTCTTCTGCTTCTCTGTCTTATTTGCTCTGGCTCTCACAGGGACACTCAGCGAGTGAGAGATTATTTTCATAGGCAATAACAACGTTTGGCCAATGATCAGATCTGATCACTTCCACTACGATTCGACCACAGACTCCAGAGGGGAATTCTGCAGTTTGCAGCTACATAAATACGTTTTGTGTACTGTGTAAAGAGCTCCACCACATGTTGCTCCTTCTTTTTATTGTTCACTTTTTAGGCTCCTTTGCACGTCTGCTGATGACTTTTTAGTCTCACAACAGCAATTCTTACCAATCTGCTCTCGTCTGTGCTCTTTTGTAAAGGATTTAAAGGCTGGCTTTCTGCTTGTATTTTATAAGAATTTAAGGATCAACATCGTTACTGAAGTTCAGGATCTGAGCCCTTCCTCCTTCCCTGCCAACGTCTGTTATAAAGGCACAAAATCCCCAATAAGTTGCGCCGCAATCCGACCACAAACACCTCGAAAACGTTCCAAAAATTCCTGAAATGAATGCTTTTGAAGCTGTAACACAGAAAGAATCGAACACAGAGAGGAAGAAGCCAGATGAAACAGTCCAGAGATGTAATTGGTAAAATACTGGACGGTGGGAGCAGTTTGATATTAAAAAATAACTATGTGGTGACTATATGAAGCTCTGAGAGAGGGTGCTTTCGGGTTTATTGCTGCCTTCTTCACTTCCATGATAGTTTCTCCAGAGTGCCGTCTAATATTTACTCGCCCCAATGCACAGGCTGCTAAAACTCGACTATTTTTACACACATATCGATTTATTGGCATCATAAATGTCCGGGGATCATCGGGGTCTCCCTGCTGCATTTGTGCTGGGTCCGTGCAGTGACAGTAATGAGATATGACGAAGGCCCCGCTGAGCTTAATGTGTTACACAGTCACACCGTAAAATATGCCACTCAGAGAAAAAATATGATCCTCCCTTCCTCGACTGTCCAGATGTTTTTGCAGTGCAGTATTTACGAGGGATAATAAGAAGTACAAGTCTGTCGACTCCTGAGTTTAGATAAGAGATACTTTGCAGTAAATCTGCTCAATTTAAAGCTGCAGCTCCAGAGAGATGTTTTTGAAGCAAACAGCCTCATGCTGCACGCAAACACAGCTACAGCAGCTCTATATCAGGCAGAATGTGACTGTGAGCACATCCAGGAGTCTGACCTCCTCTTTGACTTTGCAGAATCTCTCATATCAGACTCTGAGCTCACATTTGGAGGCTGCAGAGCTCTGCTCTCTGCACGGTAGCAGCAAAGCTGCAGCAGGGACACATGGCTGGAATCACAGCTGCAGGATCAAGACACACATTCCCTCTGAGCTGCATAAACACTTCCTGTTCAGTAGGTGAGAACTGTGAGGGAGTCTGAGTGTGAGGCTGTGGGGGAAAATACTGTCAGGGGACATTTACAGAGACACAAATCTATAAAGTTACAGACTGCTGACAGAGGTGGATAATGAAGTCCTGCAGAGATTTTCCAGCACAGTCTGGGATAAGACGTGCAACTCACGCAGGTTTCTGCAGCTGCAAGTTTAACTACTAAAAAGAGCAACAACAGGTAGTTTTATAGGAGACATTTAACTGTTTCTCTGTTGCAAAATCAATCTGTGAATCCAGGTCAAGAAATCTGTCCATACACATTAGAAATCAGAGCAATAGGATTAAAGGTTGAAATGCAAACATCCCGTCAGATTATCACCTCTTTTACAAGCTGAACTTCATCGTTCAGGCCTCAGTTTACAGCCTGAACTCTCTTTTTTATTAAAGAGATGGAAAATAGAGTTGCGTCCTGATGTGCTGAGTGGTTTTGAGGAATAATTTTCCTCTTACTGGACTGCCTCTCACTCCGAAGACTTGCAGCCAAAACTCTCCGAGTTCACGTGAGAAGCTCCAGCTCCCCTCAGGCTGCTGGGCTCCAAAAAATGACAAAATTGTTCTGCAATGTTTGTGAAGACTGGCTTTGAATAGATTCAATCCTCTGACCCCAAACAGACAATGAAAGGTAACCTCAGCTGGATGAGGAGGTTATCTGAGTATCCCTGTCGACCTCTCTGCTGAAGCGGAGAATCCCTCCACCCGGTCCAATATGGAAAAGGAGCATGCAGTCCTGGAAAAACATAACAAACACACCCCAAAAATGCTGCAAAGTCTGGTCGGTCTGGAGCGATTCCACCGCAGATTAACTCCTCGAAAACAATCAGGCTTATAGAAAACACACCGCTGCATGAGACAGAAACGTTAAAGCTCCTTATAAATCAGCTTTTTAACCTCCATTTTGCTGACACAAAGACGACTTTACGAGTATTACGGTAATAAACAGCTATCAGTGCCACTTCTTAAACCTCAGGGACCACACTTTCCCCTCATTAGGAGGTTTCTGTGTGAGGGTAAACATCTGCAAAGAGTCAACAAGACTTCTCAGAGCTCCACAAAAACCATTACAGCAAAGATTTTCACCTCAGCTCATCAGACGTGTGTGGAGAGTTTGTTGTGTTCAGAAACATGCTCTTTAGCAGCCACACACAGACAAAAACATGGCTGCAGAAAGTCAAACAGCTTCACCTCAGACTCTTCTCACTGTGTGATAGCTCCATGTGAGGTGTGAAGCAGATCTGTGAATGTTTCCTGGCAGGTGCACTTTAGTTTTCAGGAACAGAAAATCAACACTTTGAATCATGACATAAGTTTAGCAGTTTGAAGTTTGGATGTATTTAAAGACACATTTGTGGATCTTACATCTGAGTTTGAGCTGAAAACAATTACTTCAGCATGTTCAAAGCAGAAATATGAAGGAAAGGGGGTGTAAAAGATCTCCCCAGCCCAAACTTTCCATCTCTGACTCATTTTTCAGAGCAAATATGCAGCCAGAGAGCCTCTTTCTCTTTTTCCTTGCATTTGTAAGGGACACCAAGCCTCACACTGAGTTCAGCCTCCCCTCTCACTGTGCATGAGAAAGTGTCATCATTTTTCTTTCTCCTCAGCGACATGCACCTTAAATTTCTAAAAATGTCAGGACATTCCCCTCACTGGTGCTAAATCCTGTCAAGATGCTGCACCGAGCATTTATTTTAACAAGCTGAAGCCGGAGTTATTCTTCCCAGGTGTCTCTTTCTGGATTTTCTGTGCGTTTGGAGATCAGTCAGACACTATCTGCAGAGACTTGTGTCAGCAGAGCTGAACTCACTGAAGCAGGATGTCTTATGAAACAGTTTGGAGGATTTGCTTCTGTCTTTTCATGTTCTTTTTTCCTCCTAGAATCAAATACAGTCCCAAACTTGACTTCTCTTTTGATCCAAGAATGCATGAAAAGACTTGATGTGTGAGCTTTTTCCTGGATGAAGCTTTGTAACCAAAGAAACACTTTACAAATCAAACAATGTGCTCGATCATGCATTCGAAGCCGGTGAGTGCCAACCAAAACATCGAACCCTGCCGTGCCAGAGGTGACGCATCACTTACCTTTGAGTGTGTGTGTGTGTGTGCTACTGCTGCTGCAGGCTGGAAGTCTCACACAGCTTTGAGGAGTTTGGGACGGACGCTGAACAGCAGCCCTGGTGAGGGTTTGGCTTTTATCTGCAGGTGGGTGGAGCTGAAGCCCGGCCTGGATCAGAGCGTGTGTGAGAGACACAGGGAGGAAAACAAAAAGCCTGGACCAGAGAGAAACAACCATCAGGGCTGTGCGTCTGCAGCACGAGAGGTCAGAGGAGAGGAAAACAAAGCTCATTCAGCTGCTCAATCGCTGATCAGGAGGAGGAAGATTCTCGTTTGTCTTGGACGCTTCTGCACATTCTTTGCATGCAGGAAGATTTAAGGGCAGGGTCTCACTTTGGTTTTGGCTGGGGTCAAGATCTGACTGAGAGGAGGCTTTTTTCTGACTACCACAGTCCACACACACACAGTTGTTCACCAAACAATCCAACCACCACGTCTGTTTGGATTAGGATTGAGAAATGCAACTTTCCTGAAATGAGAGAAAGTGAAGAGGGATGTTTCAACTTCTTCTTGTCTGATTTAGTTGTTGATGAAAGCACAGCTGAAATATTCGCACCCACCCAAAACATTTTCTAAGCCCTAATTTATCAAAATCAAAATAAATGACCCAATCTGGGAGCTGTAGTTCACACAGTCACAGGCCTGCCTTCTCATGTGCAGCTCTCCAGAGCTTTGGGTGTAAAATGGTGAAAATATTGGCAAATTCTTCCCAGTATGGAAGTAATAAGCAGAGGCTGAAAGGGGAGAATTCACACTCTGCACAGCTGCTTCACATTTGAGACGTTATTCTTTGTATGTTTTTGTTTTTGTTGCTATTTTAAGTCTCAGACATGTTTCTCCCTGCAGGAGCTTTAAAATCTTTGCCCTTAAGGTCTCAGATTGTATTTGTAGCAGGTGAATATGACTTTTTAAAGTGAAGAGGTCGATCCCAAGGGAGATGGTTATAAAAACATACACTTCACTAGTCTTTAGCCTCAGATTTTGAGACATTATAGAGAACTGAAGTGTTCATATATGAAGATTATATGTGTGTTAGAGATTTTTAATCCTCCTTTTTCTGAGAGTTGTGCTTTTCTTTGTACCAGAACATGTCTGAAAAAGTCTAGCAGGGCTCTGTCTTTCACTCTGCATCTGCTTTTTCTCCTTTTTGAAGTGCTCTTTTCAAAAATTTGGCTCCACGAGGGCTTTATCCGTCAACAGCTGCAAATCCTGACTGCAGTTACATGATGTCATTACAGGAATGGATGCAACCTAAATACCAGGTACAGCTGTGGGGAAATGAGGCAGAACTGCAGAGGATCCCAATCACACAAGGTAAGAAACATCAGTCCACACATCTGCAGCACTTCCTCTACAAGCTGCTGGAAACACTTACTGGACGCAGTGACCAGGCCTTTGCTCTCCCGTGACAACCTCTGAATTTTTCTGTCTGGTTGCTAATCCGGTCGTCTCTGAGTCTGCGCCAGAGTTTCCCTCCATGTTTGGTGAAAGGTTTGAGAGTTTTGGCAGAAGGTTTGGATACCAAAAGGTTCAGGGGATGAAAGTTTGTGGTCACATTCTCCTCTAAGCCAACAGGTTTGGCAAAAAGTTTCCAAAAGAAAGTCTTTAGCACCCTGAGTTTTCCTCTTGCTGTGCAGAAACTGGCAGAGCAGAGTGACGGATAGCAGTGGAGGGAAATCATGAAACCGCTGAATTGGCCTGAAAAATGTGCAGCCATGCCACTGGAGCTGTGAGGCTGAGCAGAGCGCACTGCTAACGCGCTAACATGCTCATAGATTTCATCTTAGTGATAGTTTTCAGCTCGCAGAGGCAACAGAAAAAGGCCTTTATTCATTTTCCCATCGTGTATTTTTCTCCAGTGAAGTCAGGCCAATTACAGAGCGAACCAGCAAACGCCAGTTCTACGTGATATCACAGGAAAAGGCTCATTAGACGCAAACCGCCTTCACCAACATTTCCTGTGGTCGTTAAGTCTGCGGGGACGGAGAAAGCAGGGTTGTTTGGGGGGAAATCACCTTCACACGGCGCTGTGAGCCCTCTTTTCTTACCTCGTCTGTGTCACTGAGGTGGAAACACGTCAACCTGTTGAACGTGGGGATGTTTTTCTAAGTATGATGCAAGCGTCTAGGCTCAGCAGACCAGGGATAATGAATTACTTCAGTTCTTGTTGCCTGGCTGCAGACCACGGTTAGATGAGCTTCGGTTCTGCTGTGTTGTTTTACATTTTTCTGTGAGATTTGATCAGTTTTGGACGTAAAATGTTTCCAGAAGTGAACATTCCTCGTCCTCATAATGGCATCATTGATTTATGTCCTACATTTCCCACAAAAAAGACAGATTTTTCACAGTGCCTCATTTTAGGTTTTGGTCAGGTTTGACGTGTGAGATCCACTTTGTTTCAGCATTAAAACTTCATTAAGAGAAACCACAGAGTTTACACACATATCTCCAAACCTCTCCATCAATAGAGCTTTTGTTCACTCTCTCTCTCTGGGCAGGAGAGCAGGAGGAAACTCCAACATGATCTGAGAAACAGTGAATTTGATCCTCAAACTTAGACTCTTTCACTTTCTCTGCAGTCTGTCAGTCAGTGAATGCAGCCTCTACTCCCACTCACCTGAACTCACCTGGCTGCCAAAAGCTCTTTACAAATCATTTTCAGCAGGCCAGACTGTAATTAGATTGAAAGTCCTGGAAAAACATGTCAGTGTTAATGTTACTCCTGCACTGTAACAGACTTAAAGTGGACATGTATCATTCTGTGAGGAGTTAAACTGAACTTTTCCGCTCCTGACAGTCTTGTTGTATTTAGGGCTGACAGTTTGTAAAAATAACCTAATAACAGCTGTGATTTATAGCGCCATTTTCTATTTTAAAGGGTATAAGAATATTGTTATTAAAAAATCCACAAAAGAAGCTGTTATCATAAATAAGTAAGTCTCAAGAAATTAGAAAATCATGAAAAAGTTTAATATTTTTGGTCCCTCATTTCCAGAAAGTGAAACCCAGATAATATATAGACTCATTACGCATAGAGTTAATCATTTCAAACCTTTATTTCTTGGCTTACAGATAATGAAAACACAAAGTTCATCGTCTCAGAAATACAGAATATAACATAAAATCAATAAACAAGATGTGGCCTGTGAAAAGTTTTACGACTTTCTGACCTTTTTAGCCATTTTTTCCACCTTGGGCTTATTTTTATTGCTACTTCTTGCAGTTTTTGTACTTTTCACCTCTCAGATTGTTTCTGTTGTAGAGGTTGTTTCCAACAGTTTGTCTTTTTGGTTGAGCAGGGTTGAGTAACTCTGGTGTAGAGCAGAAAACAGTTGAGGTGAAAGAAATATCACACAGTCTGAGATTGGAATATGTTGCTGTTTATTGTTGTATTCATGCACAGATTAAATGAAGTTTTATTGATGTAACAAAGAAATCTGTTGGTGTGTAAAGACCTTTGTGACCCCTGCAAAGTGGAGATGTTTGAGAAAAGTCTGTTTTTTGTGGTAGTGTGATCTGAAAGGTGATATTTTGTTTTTCTACATCCCCACGTTTGTCAAACTTGAGTACTTGACTGTCTGTAAGCGTTCAGATAAATGTCTGAGTGAAGCTCTTTCCCATGGCACATGCTCAGAGTTGAACTACTCCCCCCCCACTTCTGTGAAGCATGTGGAGTCATCCGACTCTGAGAACACTTCATCGTCCTTGGACACGGAGGTAACCCCTGTCTGTCAGGATTACTGCACATATACGAGAGAATACCGCAGCTTTAGGAGAGCCTCCCTCTCTGCTCTTTTATTTATTTGGCTGCAGGTTGGAGCCAAATGCTTTGGTTTGCGTTTCATTCCTCTGCTGCCCTTGGAGCGGGGGCCCGAGCTGTGTGGATGGACTGGAAACCCCCGGTGACAAGCAAATGAATCAATTTGAGGTGCTTGCTCACAGCTTTAAAAGCAGCTGAGTCACTGTCTGTTCATCTGGGAAAAGTCTGGAGCCACAAAGTCCTGCATCTATATCTCTGTCAGTCTTTGGTCCTGCAGACTTCTGCATGGGAATAATATTTACATCAACACCTTGAGACATTTTTCTCTTGAAGAACCTTTGTCCCTTTCCTTGGTGCTAATCTCTGCTTGGACTCTGTTGTTGCTGTTCTATGAAGCCACAGGAGAATAAAGATCGCAGCCAAATGTTACCAAACAGTCTGTGAAACATGCTCAGCAAAAGGAGTGAAAAGCTGGAAAGTGCTGCTGTAAACAAATTCCCTGTAACTGAGACTTTCAGACAATTTGTGACTGTTTGGATTTGGCATCAGGAAACTTGGACAAACGTCCATCATCCTTTCTCAGGCAGCGATTTCTCTCTCCGTCAACACAGCCTGTGTGTAATGTCTCTGCATGTGACGAGGTCGAGCCAGTAAAAACTCTCCGTCCTGGCAGACGAAGAGACAGCTCAGTTCGTCAAAGCTGGACAAACAGGGTCCAGAGCTTCTGAGGAGGCCCAGACCCGCTGCGAAGACCAACAGGAGTCTCAAACGTTTCCTTTTCTGTCCTGGCGACAATCTTATTATTCCGTCTCTGTTTTGACTCTGTCTTTCTCACAGTCTCATCAGTCGTCCCTGTCTGTGAAATTTACGCCACCAGACTTCACAGACATCAAGACTATAAGTGTCAGGTTCAGATTAATACATCAACACTGGAGTTAGAGCTGTGAAACCTGAAGAAAATGCTGAGTTTCTCTGCCCTCCTGTGGACCAAAAAGATACTGCAGCCTTCTTTTCAATCAGCTTCTTACTCAGGGCTTTTGGTGGGTGTGTGTTGATTCGCTTTTACTGCATCAGTTGAAGGATTTTGATCCTAACGTGGTAAAAACCATCCTGGTGTCTTCTGTCCCTGTCAGCTTTAGGTTTGTGAAGTTCAGGGTCTGAAAGGAAACAGGAAAAGAAGCTGGGGTTAAATTCTCCTCCATATTGACTGGTTTTCATGTGTACTTCCTGCTTGGAATGATGTCACTATCATGTGTTGTACTTCATTAGTCACTAACTGTGAAAAGGACCAGTTGAAATGTGTACAACAAGTACAGGAAAAGATACTTAGTTTTTCTGCCCTCCTGTGGTCAAAAAGTAGACTGCAACCTTCCGTCTACAAGATTATTTGATTCAGGTGAAGTCACACTGACACTGCTGCTCTGTGATTGGTTGATCTGACAATCAGTTTGTTCTTCTCTCTGTATTTACAGGTGCTGTGGCTCTAAACCTCTGATCCAGGTCTGTATAAAAGGTGATTTTTTCCTTCTCTGCTTTGTACTTTATCATCTACTTTGGTAAAACTGTTGTCTTATATCACTAATCAACCTGACACTGTGTTCACAGGCTTTCAGCTTCAGCGGATCAGTTAAAGAAACAGTGAGTAACATCATCATTTCTCTCATCTTTAAATCCACTTCTGACTTTGACATGATGTTCACTGGGCAGATACATCAATTTAAAATTCCTAAATCTTGGACAAGTATTTATTCTGCAGAAAATAAATCAGAGGTAATATTAACTTCAAAGGGTTTGCAGTCAATCAGTTAAATGTGTTAACTAGAGGTTTGGTCCCTGATTTTTTAACAGGAGTGAGACATCAAAATAAATAAAAGTTTGGGTCAGATTTTTACAGGGCACAAAAAAACATCCACCAAAGATCTGTGGAAGCATCACTCTGATTTTTTTTACATGACATCTCTACATGTGTGTGATGTTCACTGGGCGTCCAAACCACCAGAGGGCACCAACATCACACACACACACACACTGAGCAGCAGGAGGTCTGAGTCCAACAGGACCTTCACTTCACACTCGACTCTCTCTCTGTTTTCTTTCTGAGCAGGAGGAGACAGTTCTGCATCGAGCTGCGTCTCTGTGTCACTGAACCATCTGTCATTATCTGGTGGAAGCAGGAGCCTCACTCATGGAGACAGACCTGCAGGTAGATCACACACACACACACACACACACACACACACACACTAAACCTCCAGTGTTAAGACCATGTTCCTGCAGTGGCCAAATTTGTAAATGTAAAAATGTTTGTTTCTGCTTCTTTTTTTCAGTCAGCTCAGCACCAGGAAGACAGACCTACACAAAGGGAGAGAGAGACAGAGAGAAGGGGGGGGGAAAGAGAGAGAGTAGGCAGAGAGGTAGAAGAAGCCACGGTGTCTTCTATGTCTCATGAAAGGAAACTGTTAAGATTATTAGATAGTGGTTGAATTAATTGATCGATAAATGTGTTAAACTCTTTATCTCCTCCATTTCTTTATTATGTAACAGAAAGAGGTGAAGGAAACAGTTTATGAGGGAAGTTTGAGTGATTAACTATGAAATAGGACCATAATGTTAGAGAAAAGATCATTACAGGGCACAAAAATCAGTAATCTAGTGTTTTGGTCCCTGAATTTTTGAGAGGAGTGAGACATCAATAAATGAAAGTTTGGGTCAGATTTTACAGGGCCCTAAAACCTTCCGCTAAAGATCTGCGGAAGTATCACTCTGATTTTTTTTTCCAGGACTGAAATCAATAAAAAAATCTGTGAACAAGGTTTGGTCCCTGAATTTTGAGAGGAGTGAGACATCAATAAATGAAAGTTTGGGTCAGATTTTACAGGGCCCCAAAACCCTCCGCTAAAGATCTGCGGAAGTATCACTCTGATTTTTTTTTCAGGGACTGAAATCAATAAAAAAATCTGTGAACAAGGTTTGGTCCCTGAATTTTGAGAGGAGTGAGACATCAATAAATGAAAGTTTGGGTCAGATTTTACAGGGCCCCAAAACCCTCCGCTAAAGATCTGCGGAAGTATCACTCTGATTTTTTTTTCCAGGACTGAAAACAATAAAAAAATCTGTGAACAAGGTTTGGTCCCTGAATTTTGAGAGGAGTGAGACATCAATAAATGAAAGTTTGGGTCAGATTTTACAGGGCCCCAAAACCCTCCGCTAAAGATCTGCGGAAGTATCACTCTGATTTTTTTTTCCAGGACTGAAANGGGGGGGGGGGGGGGGAGTAGGCAGAGAGGTAGAAGAAGCCACGGTGTCTTCTGTGTCTCATGAAAGGAAACTGTTAAGATTATTAGATAGTGGTTGAATTAATTGATCGATAAATGTGTTAAACTCTTTATCTCCTCCATTTCTTTATTATGTAACAGAAAGAGGTGAAGGAAACAGTTTATGAGGGAAGTTTGAGTGATTAACTATGAAATAGCACCATAATGTTAGAGAAAAGATCATTACAGGGCACAAAAATCAGTAATCTAGTGTTTTGGTCCCTGAATTTTTGAGAGGAGTGAGACATCAATAAATGAAAGTTTGGGTCAGATTTTACAGGGCCCTAAAACCCTCCGCTAAAGATCTGCGGAAGTATCACTCTGATTTTTTTTTCCAGGACTGAAATCAATAAAAAAATCTGTGAACAAGGTTTGGTCCCTGAATTTTGAGAGGAGTGAGACATCAATAAATGAAAGTTTGGGTCAGATTTTACAGGGCCCCAAAACCCTCCGCTAAAGATCTGCGGAAGTATCACTCTGATTTTTTTTTCCAGGACTGAAATCAATAAAAAAATCTGTGAACAAGGTTCGGTCCCTGAATTTTGACAGGAGTGAGACATCAATAAATGAAAGTTTGGGTCCGTTTTTACAGGGCCCCAAAACCCTCCGCTAAAGATCTGCGGAAGTGTCACTCTGATTTTTTTTTCCAGGACTAAAAACTATAAAAAAAAATCTGTGAACAAGGTTTGGTCCCTGAATTTTGAGAGGAGTGAGACATCAATAAATGAAAGTTTGGGTCCGTTTTTACAGGGCCCCAAAACCCTCCACTAAAGATCTGCGGAAGTATCACTCTGTAAAAAAAAAGGTCCTGACTTTAACAATTTTTTTTAGTCTCACTGTGAAGGCGTCTAGAAATCGCCTCCCAAAACCCCGGGACATTTTAGACTGGGTTTGAAAGTAAATAACTACAGAGTGAGGAGAGTTTTAAGTCCCTGGTTTGGTTCCTTTAACTAAAAAAAATTACCTAAAATCAGGACCTTTATTTTTAGTCTCTGATACTTCCGCAGATCTTTAGCGAAGGGTTTTGGGGCCCTGTAAAAACGGACCAAAACTTTCATTTATTGATGTCTTACTCCTCTCAAAATTCGGGGACCAAACTCTGAAACTGACTTTATTTTTTTACTGATTTTAGTCCTGGAAATAAAAATCAGAGTGATACTTCCGCAGATCTTTAGTGGAGGGTTTTGGGGCCTTGTAAAATCTGACCCAAACTTTCATTTATTGATGTCTCACTCCTCTGAAAATTCAGGGACCAAACATTGATCACAGATTTTTTTATTGATTTCAGTCCTGGAAAAAAAATCAGAGTGATACTTCCGTAGATCTTTAGTGGAGGGTTTTGGGGCCCTGTAAAAACGGACCCAAACTTTCATTTATTGATGTCTCACTCCTTTCAGAAATCAAGGACCAAAAGTGTTATACACTGTTTTTTTTCATTGATTTCAGTCGTGGAAAAAAAAATCAGAGTGATACTTCCGCAGATCTTTAGTGGAGGGTTTTGGGGCCCTGTAAAATCTGACCCAAACTTTCATTTATTGATGTCTCACTCCTCTCAAAATTCAGGGACCAAAACACTAGATTACTGATTTTTGTGCCCTGTAAAGATTTTCATAGTTAATCACTCAAACTTCCCTCATAAACTTCTTCCTTCACCTCTTTCTGTTACAGAGTAAAGAAATGGAGGAGATAAAGAGTTTATTACATTTATCGATCAATTAATTCAACCACTATCTAATAATCTTAACAGTTTCCTTTCATGAGACACAGAAGACACCGTGGCTTCTTCTACCTCTCTGCCTACTCTCTTTCTTTTCTCCCCCCCCCTTCTCTCTGTCTCTCTCTCCCTGTGTGTAGGTCTGTCTTCCTGGTGCTGAGCTGACTGAAAAAAAGAAGCAGAAACAAACATTTTTACATTTACAAATTTGGCCACTGCAGGAACATGGTCTTAACACTGGAGGTTTAGTGTGTGTGTGTGTGTGTGTGTGTGTGTGTGTGTGTGTGTGTGTGATCTACCTGCAGGTCTGTCTCCATGAGTGAGGCTCCTGCTTCCACCAGATAATGACAGATGGTTCAGTGACACAGAGACGCAGCTCGATGCAGAACTGTCTCCTCCTGCTCAGAAAGAAAACAGAGAGAGAGACTATTGCATTAATATTTTATTTCTATTCTATACTATGCCCTGCACGCTCTTTTTGCACAACTGATAAGCTTATTTAACTAGATGTTTAAGTACATTTTTTTATGTCACACCTGCTTTGGCAATGTATACGCATGTTTATGATCTCAATAAAGTTTTTTTGAATTGAATTGAATTGAGAGAGAGTGGAGTGTGAAGTGAAGGTCCTGTGGGTGTCAGATGTCCTGCTGATGTCAGTTAGTGATATAAGACAATTTTACCAAAGTAGATGATAAAGTACAAAGCAGAGAAGGAAAAAAACACCTTTTATACAGACCTGGATCAGAGGTTTAGAGCCACAGCAGGACATTTGTGTCTCTGTTCTTGTTTGACTAACAGTCTAGTTGGTTAGTGTCTCGTCGTCACAGTCACACTGAAGTGGACTTAGTTTATTAGAACATCTGCCTTCCAACGTCAGATGAAAAACTGGTGTCCTCCCGTCTTTTTGAGAAACGAATGAGTTATACTTACGTGTTCAACATGTGTAAAGTTGACTAGGAAACTCCTGGAAAAAAAAATCAGAGTGATGCTTCCACAAATCTTTAGTGAGTGGTTTTTGTGCCCTGTAAAAATTTGTCCCAAACATTCATTTATTTTGATGTCTCACTCCTCTCAAAAATTGGAGATCAAAACTCTAGTTGACTTTTTTTCATCACAAACCCTTTGAATTTAATCTGACCTCTGATTTATTTTCAGCAGAATTAATATTTGTGCAAGATTAAATTGATGTATCTGAAGGATTCAAAACAAATAGTATAAACCAGGCTCAGGACAAAGTCTCTGAGTAGCACAAGGGCTTAGATATTGGTTTTCCTTACTTTGAGGGTTGGAGAATCCCTGATCAAGCACTTTCAAATCTAGAGTCAGACCCTCAAATCTCTGTTNACCACAGGAGGGCAGAAAAACTCTTTGCTTACTCAATATGAATGCACAAGTTGTACACATTTCAACTGATCCTTTGTCCTGGAAAAAAAAATCAGAGTGATGCTTCCACAAATCTTTAGTGAGTGGTTTTTGTGCCCTGTAAAAATTTGTCCCAAACATTCATTTATTTTGATGTCTCACTCCTCTCAAAAATTGGAGATCAAAACTCTAGTTGACTTTTTTTCATCACAAACCCTTTGAATTTAATCTGACCTCTGATTTATTTTCAGCAGAATTAATATTTGTGCAAGATTAAATTGATGTATCTGAAGGATTCAAAACAAATAGTATAAACCAGGCTCAGGACAAAGTCTCTGAGTAGCACAAGGGCTTAGATATTGGTTTTCCTTACTTTGAGGGTTGGAGAATCCCTGATCAAGCACTTTCAAATCTAGAGTCAGACCCTCAAATCTCTGTTCTTTTTCTCCTAAAATAAAAAATCAGTTCCTTTGTCTTGGAGGTGTAGAAGGTGTAGAGGGTGTGGGGAGCAGCCAGCACTTCATAGTAATTGGTGTAAGTGCCACAGGGAGGCGGTAATGCTCAGACTGCTGATGGTGTTTTTTTTGGCAGAGGGACAATGATAGAGGTGTGGTGCACTGACAGTCACTCTTTTCACACACTTTGCACAGAGATGAAGCCCACTGAAGGCCTGGTTCTCCACTAGAACAAGCTTGAAACCCCAGATCCAGGACTAAAAACAAGGTGGGTTTGCATAGCTGCAAATTATAATTTCATTTTTTGGACTAGTTTTCTTTCAACTTCTAACAAGACACTGTGTTATCAGGTTCTCTGCTAAGCTGTCAGCGCCAAAACAAGGTGAGTTTTCTAACCTGAGCTAAGCATTAAATTTGACATCTATTTTAAATCAGAGGTCTGACTGAACTCTCTTCACAGGCTCTGTGCAGAACTAACCTGGCTGTGGACTCCAATCAAGATCAGTCTGCCTCTCCCACTTACTCTGCCTCTGCTTCTGACTCTGCCTCTGCTTCTTACTCTGCCTCTGCTTCTTACTCTCCCTCTGCTTCTTACTCTGCCTCTGCTTCTTACTCTCCCTCTGCTTCTTTCTCTGCTTCTCCTAACTCTTACTCTGCTTCTCCTTACTCTTACTCTGCCTCTCCCTGCTCTTACTCTGCCTCTGCTTCTTTCTCTGCTTCTCCTTACCTTTACTCTGCCTCTGCTTCTCCTTACTCTTACTCTGCTTCTCCTAACTCTTACTCTGCCTCTGCTTCTTACTCTGCTTCTCCTTACTTTAACTCTCCCTCTCCTTAAACTTACTCTGCCTCTGCTTCTTATTCTGNTATGAATGCACAAGTTGTACACATTTCAACTGATCCTTTGTCCTGGAAAAAAAAATCAGAGTGATGCTTCCACAAATCTTTAGTGAGTGGTTTTTGTGCCCTGTAAAAATTTGTCCCAAACATTCATTTATTTTGATGTCTCACTCCTCTCAAAAATTGGAGATCAAAACTCTAGTTGACTTTTTTTCATCACAAACCCTTTGAATTTAATCTGACCTCTGATTTATTTTCAGCAGAATTAATATTTGTGCAAGATTAAATTGATGTATCTGAAGGATTCAAAACAAATAGTGTAAACCAGGCTCAGGACAAAGTCTCTGAGTAGCACAAGGGCTTAGATATTGGTTTTCCTTACTTTGAGGGTTGGAGAATCCCTGATCAAGCACTTTCAAATCTAGAGTCAGAGACCCTCAAATCTCTGTTCTTTTTCTCCTAAAATAAAAAATCAGTTCCTTTGTCTTGGAGGTGTAGAAGGTGTAGAGGGTGTGGTGAGCAGCCAGCACTTCATAGTAATTGGTGTAAGTGCCACAGGGAGGCGGTAATGCTCAGACTGCTGATGGTGTTTTTTTTGGCAGAGGGACAATGATAGAGGTGTGGTGCACTGACAGTCACTCTTTTCACACACTTTGCACAGAGATGAAGCCCACTGAAGGCCTGGTTCTCCACTAGAACAAGCTTGAAACCCCAGATCCAGGACTAGGAACAAGGTGGGTTTGCATAGCTGCAAATTATAATTTCATTTTTTGGACTAGTTTTCTTTCAACTTCTAACAAGATACTGTGTTATCAGGTTCTCTGCTAAGCTGTCAGCGCCAAAACAAGGTGAGTTTTCTAACCTGAGCTAAGCATTAAATTTGACATCTATTTTAAATCAGAGGTCTGACTGAACTCTCTTCACAGGCTCTGTGCAGAACTGACCTGGCTGTGGACTCCAATCAAGATCAGTCTGCCTCTCCCTCTTACTCTGCCTCTGCTTCTGACTCTGCCTCTGCTTCTTACTCTCCCTCTGCTTCTTACTCTGCCTCTGCTTCTTACTCTCCCTCTGCTTCTTACTCTGCCTCTGCTTCTTACTCTCCCTCTGCTTCTTACTCTGCCTCTGCTTCTTACTCTGCCTCTGCTTCTTACTCTGCTTCTCCTAACTCTTACTCTGCTTCTCCTTACTCTTACTCTGCTTCTCCTTACTCTTACTCTGCCTCTCCCTGCTCTTACTCTGCCTCTGCTTCTTTCTCTGCTTCTCCTTACCTTTACTCTGCCTCTGCTTCTCCTTACTCTTACTCTGCTTCTCCTAACTCTTACTCTGCCTCTGCTTCTTACTCTGCTTCTCCTTACTTTAACTCTCCCTCTCCTTTAACTTACTCTGCCTCTGCTTCTTACTCTGCCTGTCCTTACTCTTACTCTGCCTCTCCTTACTCTTACTCTGCCTCTGCTTCTTACTCTCCCTCTGCTTCTTACTCTGCCTCTGCTTCTTTCTCTGCTTCTCCTTACTCTTACTCTGCTTCTAACTCTTACTCCGCCTCTGCTTCTTACTCTCCCTCTCCTTACTCTTACTCTGCCTCTGCTTCTTACTCTGCCTCTCCTTACTCTTACTCTGCCTCTGCTTCTTACTCTGCCTCTCCTTACTCTTACTCTGCCTCTTCTTACTCTTACTCTGCCTCTGCTTCTTACTCTGCCTCTCCTTACTCTTACTCTGCCTCTCCTTACTCTTACTCTGCCTCTGCTTCTTACTCTTACTCTGCTTCTCCTTACTCTTACTCTGCCACTCCCTTCTCTGCCTCTGCTTCTTACTCTGCCTCTCCTTACTCTTACTCTGCTTCTCCTTACTCTTACTCTGCCTCTGCTTCTTACTCTTACTCTGCTTCTCCTTACTCTTACTCTGCCACTTCCTTCTCTGCCTCTGCTTCTGCTCTGCCTCTGCTTCTTTCTCTGCCTCTCCTTACTCTTACTCTGCTTCTCCTTACTCTTACTCTGCCTCTGCTTCTTACTCTGCCTCTTCTTACTCTTACTCTGCTTCTCCTTACTCTTACTCTGCCTCTGCTTCTTACTCTTACTCTGCTTCTCCTTACCTTTACTCTGCCTCTCCTTACTCTAACTCTGCCTCTGCTTCTTACTCTTACTCTGCCTCTGCTTCTTTCTCTGCTTCTCCTTACCTTTACTCTGCCTTTTCCTTACTCTTACTCTGCCTCTGCTTCTGCCTCTGCCTCTCCTTACTCTAACTCTGCCTCTGCTTCTTACTCTGCCTCTCCTTACTCTTACTCTGCCTCTGCTTCTTACTCTGCTTCTTCTTACTCTTACACTGCTTCTGACTCTTACTCTGCTTCTCCTTACTCTTACTCTGCCTCTGATTCTTACTCTTACTCTGCCTCTTTTTTTGCTCTGCCTCTCCTTCTTACTCTTACTCTGCCACTCCCTTCTCTGCCTCTGCTTCTTACTCCTCCCCTCCTTCTGTCATTACTCTGCTTTCTACCAACAACTCCACCCCACTCTCCTTTTTGCTCAATCTGCTCCTTCTACCCACCTCTGACTCTACCTTTTGTCCCTCCCCTCTTCTTCCAACCCCAAACTACCAAGACCACCACCTCTTCTCTTTCTACCTCTTCCTACCTTATCTCGTTCTCCCTTCTCCCTTTTCTCCCTCTGCTTCTAACTTTACTTCTCTGTCTACTTCTTGGATTGGAGTCAAACTTTTTAGTTCACAAATAAAAGAATTAAAATTTTAACCATGTTTGACTCATTTCTGTTTTTGTAAGATCTGCATTCTCAAACAGAGTTTAATCATCATTTTAAAGATAAAAGTTTCCATGATCAGATTCATTGGAAAAGTTATGGTTCATGTTTAAAGTGGACTATGAGTTGGGATGAAGATGGTTGTAATTGTACAGTCTCTGTAGCTCAGAGGCTTAGACACCTGACTCAGAATCCTGAGGTTGTGGGTTCAATTCTTGATCAAACACCTTGTCCTCACTGAAAGATTTTCAGATTGTTGTGACTTAAAAAAGAAGACAATAAATAGAAGTTCGAGCAGAGAAAATAAGTGTCTAAGTAGCTCAGGGGCTTAGACAGGAGGCTCATGATCTGACAGACAGGGTTCAATCCTTGTCTGAGTTCTTTCAAACCTGAAAATATGTGATGTAATATTTTCAGAGTGTTGTATCTGAAAGAAGACAATAAATAGAAGTTCGAGCAAATCATTGGAGTGTCTGAGTAGCTCAGGGGTTAAGTCAGTGGACTGGAGCCCTGAATGTTGTGGGTTCAATCCCCGATCAAGCACTTTGAAAATAATGATTTTCGGAAGAAAACAATAAATAGAAGTTCGAGCAAATAACTTGTGTAGCCGAGTGGCGGGGCGGATAAGAGAGTGAGCTAAGGACCGAAGTGCGAAGGTTCAAAGCTTGCCGGCGGCGGCAAGTTTGAACGTAGCGACTGGCGCGGGCCAGTCGAGGGAGTATTGTGAGGTAGCCGGTGCGTACCGGCTACAGGGCGATTAAAGAGGAGGAAGGCGGCGGGAGAAGGGGAGGAGACAAAAAATAGAGAAAAATACTCTTTTTTTGGCTTTTTTCAGCTATTTTCAGCAAAAAAAGAAGTTTTGGGGTTTTTTTTGTCTTCTCTAGCTCCTCCCACTTCTCTTCCTGCTCCGCCCACCATCTTTGTCATGCGACTTTGAACCAGTCACACTTCAAGGTCACGCCCTCCTCCGATTAAGTCCGCCCAGCACTCATTTTCTTAGATCACCGCCCCAGGTAATCATTATTATTCATCTTTGATCACCGCCCCAGGTAATCATTATTATTCGTCTTTGATCACCGCCCCAGGTAATCATGAATATTGAACTCTCTCTTTCATATGTTTGTTTCTTGCCGCCCCAGACAAGTTTTGAACCTGTGACCTCAGGTCATTAGCGCTCTGTCAAAGCCACTGCGCCAGTCAGACACTCATGTGCAGGGCTCATGTCACTAATTAATTTTCCCTTTCAGGTGTAGCTGTTTGAAAATCTTAAATTTGGATTTGGTCAAGCAAGGTTTGAACCCACAACCTTGTGATCACAAGATCGCTGCCCAAGCACCTGCGCTATCTGGACAATTCATTTTCGTGCTCGAACTTCTATTTATCGTCTTCTTTCAAGAACTGCAATTTGAAAAGTTTTCAATTGTTCAGGCGAGATTAGAACCCACAACCTCAAAACTATGAGACCATGTCTTAACCTCTGCGCTATCAAGAGGCAAACATTACCTGACGAACAGCACATTTCTGAACTTAGTACTCGTACTCTGAGTGCACTTTTTTTTCTTAGCTGGGGGATTCAAAAACGTCTGGGTTAGCAAATGTTAGCAACTGATTAAACTTTAGTTGATCATTTAAATCAATGAACAGGAAAGGCACAACAACCTGACAAACTTTCATCAAGGATGCATAAATGTTAAAGTGCCTCATCAGGGATTCGTACCCTCAACCTCCAGAGTGAGAGCTAAATGTTTTATCCACTGCGCCACCTTGGCAGTCCTTTGACAAATTGGTTTGTTCTATTTGATTTTCTCTTTTAGGACGCATCAGTTTAAAATCTTCAACCGTGTGGTGAAAAGACGTACACAACAGTCACTTGAAATGTTAAATAGAGGAAAGGTTGTACACTTTTTAAATCATGGTTGATGATTTTTAACATTGCCAACCTTTATCAAGGAAACTTAAAGTCAAATTGTCACATCAGGGATCGAACCCTCAACCTCTTGAATGAGAGCTAAATATTTTATCACTGCGCTAACCAGACAGAGCTGTAAAACTTGGTTTGTTCTATTTGATCTTCTCTGCAAGTCGTCAACTGTAACAGAGGAGAGGCGGAAACATTTGAAACCATGCTTGATCATCGAAATCAACAACCAATGGTGCACTTCAAATAAATGTTCTTACAGAGGTACGCAATTTAGGGAACCAGCCTCCGTTGCACTGTTTTGTGCCGTGCTCTCTTCGACCAACAATTTGAAAATATTTGAACAAATAAACGTGGACTTTAAATGTTCAAACAGGAATCGAACCGTAACTTTAAGGTCAAGGTCTGACACCTTAGCCCTTACGCTATTCGTTCACTCTGTCAACATTTTGGTTTGTTCTATTTACTGTTCTCTCTCTTAGACGCAACAATTTGAAAAACTGGAATATGTTCCTATGGGATTTGAACCCACAATCTCTTGAGTAAGGGTCTGCCACCTAAGCCCTTACACTATTCATTCACTCTATCAACAGTTTGGTTTGTTCTATTTACTGTTCTCTCTTCTGGACGCAACAATTTGAAAAACTTGTTCCTATGGGACTTGAACCCACAATCTCATGAGTAAGGGTCTGCCACCTAAACCCTTACACTATTCATTCACTCTATCAACATTTTGGTTTGTTCTATTTACTGTTCTCTCTCTTGGACTCAGCAATTTGAAAATATTTTATATGCTCCTACAGGGTTTGAACCCACAACTTTGCAGCAATGGTCTGACACCTAAGCCCTTACACTATTCAGACACTCTAACATTTTGTTGGTTTGTTCTATTTGATTTTCACTCTCTTGGACTCAACAAGTTAAAAATTTTGCAAATGTTCCAATGGGGTTTGTACCCACAATCTCTGGAGTAAGGGTCTCTCACCTTAGCCCTTAGACTATTCAGATACACAACCATATTTGTTGGTTTGTTCTATTTGGTTTTCACTCTCTTGGACTCAACAATTTCAAAATCTTTAAGAATGATCCTGTGGGGTTTGAACCCACAACCTTGGAGGAAGGATCTGACACTCAAGTCCTTACGCTATCTGGACACATCAATACTTAGTTGGTTTGTTCTATTTGGTTTTCTCTCTCTTTGGCTCGACATTTTAAAAAATTTCAACAAGAACAGTCAAATTTGAAAAAAGTGTCTGTAAATTGGCTGATTTGTTTGATTTATTTAGGATGCTTTGGTTGAAAATCTCAATGGTGTGGAACAACAGACACTTCTCATTCTCAATGGTTATCTTAACAACAACATGCAAGAGTTAGGAGCTTATGGATTTTAACAATAGCCGGGAAAGGCACAACAACTTGAAAATCATTAAACAAGGAAACTTAAAACTCAGACAGTTTCAATCAGGAAATTGAGGAATGAAGATAATTTATAGCAAACAAGACTTGAACTCCTGACCTGATGATCAAGAGTCAGAAGTCCCAGTCCATGAGCCACAGAGACACATTTGCTCCCCCTGCATCTATATAACTTCATGTTTCTTCTCAGACACTAAGCGTCAAAAATCCTTCGCTCCAATAGAGATTGAACCTGTGACTTCAGGAACACACACCATCAGGTGCACCAAGGTGACCGTTTAACCCCCTGCGCCATTTAACCACAGTAATAGGTTGTGGGATTGTTATATTTGTTTGTTTCACAACAGTTTGAATATTATTTAATATGAAGACCTCACATCCAAGACCTTCATGGGACTTGAACCCATGACCCCAAGTTTAGGAGACATCTGTCTAAGCCCTTGCGCCACTTAAACACATGAGTAGTCACAGGTTTGTTTCATTTTCTTTCCTTGTTTGAATACTACAATTAGAAAAAAAAAAATTGAGAAGGACGCAGCCATGTGAGCACATGGTCACGTGTCCTTGTCAAAGTCTGGTCAAAGTAAAAATTGATGGGACTTGAGATTTGTGTCACTAGAACCTGAATTTGAATGGTCATAGTGCAATTAGAAAAGCATTATCTGAGATTTAATTCCAGGTTTTTGGATGAAATTATCTAGACTTCTGTAAATTTGTGCCACGCTAAAGTTCTCCCTCCAAGTTTCCACATATATTGCTGAAATTATTGTGGCTTTAATATAAAGAAGAAGCTGCTGGATGCATATGTGACTCCATCTGCATCTTTGACACCTGCAGTTATTTCTTTTACCAAATAGATGGCGCCAGATTCCTGTGTTTCCAGTTGGACTTTTTAGGCACTTACACACACTGTTNGGAGGGTTTTGGGGCCCTGTAAAAACGGACCCAAACTTTCATTTATTGATGTCTCACTCCTCTCAAAATTCAGGGACCGAACCTTGTTCACAGATTTTTTTATTGTTTTCAGTCCTGGAAAAAAAAATCAGAGTGATACTTCCGCAGATCTTTAGTGGAGGGTTTTGGGGCCCTGTAAAATCTGACCCAAACTTTCATTTATTGATGTCTCACTCCTCTCAAAAATTCAGGGACCAAAATACTAGATTACTGATTTTTGTGCCCTGTAAAGATTTTCATAGTTAATCACTCAAACTTCCCTCATAAACTTCTTCCTTCACCTCTTTCTGTTACAGAGTAAAGAAATGGAGGAGATAAAGAGTTTATTACATTTATCGATCAATTAATTCAACCACTTTCTAATAATCTTAACAGTTTCCTTTCATGAGACACAGAAGACACCGTGGCTTCTTCTACCTCTCTGCCTACCCCCCCCCTCCCCCTTCTCTCTGTCTCTCTCTCCCTGTGTGTAGGTCTGTCTTCCTGGTGCTGAGCTGACTGAAAAAAAGAAGCAGAAACAAACATTTTTACATTTACAAATTTGGCCACTGCAGGAACATGGTCTTAACACTGGAGGTTTAGTGTGTGTGTGTGTGTGTGTGTGATCTACCTGCAGGTCTGTCTCCATGAGTGAGGCTCCTGCTTCCACCAGATAATGACAGATGGTTCAGTGACACAGAGACGCAGCTCGATGCAGAACTGTCTCCTCCTGCTCAGAAAGAAAACAGAGAGAGAGACTATTGCATTAATATTTTATTTCTATTCTATACTATGCCCTGAACGCTCTTTTTGCACAACTGATAAGCTTATTTAACTAGATGTTTAAGTACATTTTTTTATGTCACACCTGCTTTGGCAATGTATACGCATGTTTATGATCTCAATAAAGTTTTTTTGAATTGAATTGAATTGAGAGAGAGTGGAGTGTGAAGTGAAGGTCCTGTGGGTGTCAGATGTCCTGCTGATGTCAGTTCGTGATATAAGACAATTTTACCAAAGTAGATGATAAAGTACAAAGCAGAGAAGGAAAAAAACACCTTTTATACAGACCTGGATCAGAGGTTTAGAGCCACAGCCCCTGTAAACACAGAGACAAGAACAAACTGATTGTCAGATCAACCAATCACAGAGCAGCAGTGTCAGTGTGACTTCACCTGAATCAAATAATCTTGTAGACGGAAGGTTGCAGTCTACTTTTTGACCACAGGAGGGCAGAAAAACTCTTTGCTTACTCAATATGAATGCACAAGTTGTACACATTTCAACTGATCCTTTGTCCTGGAAAAAAAAATCAGAGTGATGCTTCCACAAATCTTTAGTGAGTGGTTTTTGTGCCCTGTAAAAATTTGTCCCAAACATTCATTTATTTTGATGTCTCACTCCTCTCAAAAATTGGAGATCAAAACTCTAGTTGACTTTTTTTCATCACAAACCCTTTGAATTTAATCTGACCTCTGATTTATTTTCAGCAGAATTAATATTTGTGCAAGATTAAATTGATGTATCTGAAGGATTCAAAACAAATAGTNTCTTACTCTGCCTCTCCTTACTCTTACTCTGCCTCTGCTTCTTACTCTGCCTCTCCTTACTCTTACTCTGCCTCTGCTTCTTACTCTTACTCTGCCTCTGCTTCTTACTCTTACTCTGCTTCTCCTTACTCTTACTCTGCCTCTCCTTACTCTTACTCTGCCTCTGCTTCTTACTCTGCCTCTCCTTACTCTTACTCTGCCTCTGCTTCTTCCTCTTACTCTGCCTCTGCTTCTGACTCTTACTCTGCTTCTCCTTACTCTTACTCTGCCTCTGCTTCTCACTCTTACTCTGCCTCTGCTTCTTACTCTGCTTCTCCTTACTCTTACTCAGCCTCCCCTTTTGCTCTGCCTCTCCTTCTTACTCTTACTCTGCCACTCCCTTCTCTGCCTCTGCTTCTTACTCCTCCCCTCCTTCTGTCATTACTCTGCTTTCTACCAACAACTCCACCCCACTCTCCTTTTTGCTCTATCTGCTCCTTCTACCCACCTCTGACTCTACCTTTTGTCCCTCCCCTCTTCTTCCAACCCCAAACTACCAAGACCACCACCTCTTCTCTTTCTACCTCTTCCTACCTTGTCTCGTTCTCCCTTCTCCCTTTTCTCCCTCTGCTTCTAACTTTACTTCTCTGTCTACTTCTTGGATTGGAGTCAAACTTTTTAGTTCACAAATAAAAGAATTAAAATTTTAACCATGTTTGACTCATTTCTGTTTTTGTAAGATCTGCATTCTCAAACAGAGTTTAATCATCATTTTAAAGATAAAAGTTTCCATGATCAGATTCATTGGAAAAGTTATGGTTCATGTTTAAAGTGGACTATGAGTTGGGATGAAGATGGTTGTAATTGTACAGTCTCTGTAGCTCAGAGGCTTAGACACCTGACTCAGAATTCTGAGGTTGTGGGTTCAATTCTTGATCAAACACCTTGTCCTCACTGAAAGATTTTCAGATTGTTGTGACTTAAAAAAGAAGACAATAAATAGAAGTTCGAGCACAGAAAATAAGTGTCTAAGTAGCTCAGGGGCTTAGACAGGAGGCTCATGATCTGACAGACAGGGTTCAATCCTTGTCTGAGTTCTTTCAAACCTGAAAATATGTGATGTAATATTTTCAGAGTGTTGTATCTGAAAGAAGACAATAAATAGAAGTTCGAGCAAATCATTAGAGTGTCTGAGTAGCTCAGGGGGTAAGTCAGTGGAGTGGTGCCCTGAATGTTGTGGGTTCAATCCCCGATCGAGCACTTTGAAAATAATGATTTTCACATTGTTGCGCTCGAAAGAAAACAATAAATAGAAGTTCGAGCAAATAACTTGTGTAGCCGAGTGGCGGGGCGGATAAGAGAGTGAGCTAAGGACCGAAGTGCGAAGGTTCAAAGCTTGTCGGCGGCGGCAAGTTTGAACGGAGCGGCTGGCGCGGGCCAGTCGAGGGAGTATTGTGAGGTAGCCGGTGCGTACCGGCTACAGGGCGATTAAAGAGGAGGAAGGCGGTGGGAGAAGGGGAGGAGACAAAAAATAGAGAAAAATACTCTTTTTTTGGCTTTTTTCAGCTATTTTCAGCAAAAAAAGAAGTTTTGGGGGTTTTTTTCTGTCTTCTCTAGCTCCTCCCACTTCTCTTCCTGCTCCGCCCACCATCTTTGTCATGCGACTTTGAACCAGTCACACTTCAAGGTCACGCCCTCCTCCGATTAACTCCGCCCATCACTCATTTTCTTAGATCACCGCCCCAGGTAATCATTATTATTCATCTTAGATCACCGCCCCAGGTAATCATTATTATTCGTCTTTGATCACCGCCCCAGGTAATCATTATTATTCGTCTTTGATCACCGCCCCAGGTAATCATGAATATTGAACTCTCTCTTTCATATGTTTGTTTCTTGCCGCCCCAGACAAGTTTTGAACCTGTGACCTCAGGTCATTAGCGCTCTGTCAAAGCCACTGCGCCAGTCAGACACTCATGTGCAGGGCTCATGTCACTAATTAATTTTCCCTTTCAGGTGTAGCTGTTTGAAAATCTTAAATTTGGATTTGGTCAAGCAAGGTTTGAACCCACAACCTTGTGATCACAAGATCGCTGTCCAAGCACCTGCGCTATCTGGACAATTCATTTTCGTGCTCGAACTTCTATTTATCGTCTTCTTTCAAGAACTGCAATTTGAAAAGTTTTCAATTGTTCAGGCAAGATTAGAACCCACAACCTCAAAACTATGAGACCATGTCTTAACCTCTGCGCTATCAAGAGGCAAACATTACCCGACGAACAGCGCATTTCTGAACTTAGTACTCGTACTCTGAGTGCACTTTTTTTTCTTAGCTGGGGGATTCAAAAACGTCTGAGTTAGCAAATGTTAGCAACTGATTAAACTTTAGTTGATCATTTAAATCAATGAACAGGAAAGGCACAACAACCTGACAAACTTTCATCAAGGATGCGTAAATGTTAAAGTGCCTCATCAGGGATTCGTACCCTCAACCTCCAGAGTGAGAGCTAAATGTTTTATCCACTGCGCCACCTTGGCAGTCCTTTGACAAATTGGTTTGTTCTATTTGATTTTCTCTTTTAGGACGCATCAGTTTAAAATCTTCAACCGTGTGGTGAAAAGACGTACACAACAGTCACTTGAAATGTTAAATAGAGGAAAGGTTGTATACTTTTTAAATCATGGTTGATGATTTTTAACATTGCCAACCTTTATCAAGGAAACTTAAAGTCAAATTGTCACATCAGGGATCGAACCCTCAACCTCTTGAATGAGAGCTAAATATTTTATCACTGCGCTAACCAGACAGAGCTGTAAAACTTGGTTTGTTCTATTTGATCTTCTCTGCAAGTCGTCAACTGTAACAGAGGAGAGGCGGAAACATTTGAAACCATGCTTGATCATCGAGATCAACAACCAATGGTGCACTTCAAATAAATGTTCTTACAGAGGTACGCAATTTAGGGAACCAGCCTCCGTTGCACTGTTTTGTGCCGTGCTCTCTTCGACCAACAATTTGAAAATATTTGAACAAATAAATGTGGACTTTAAATGTTCAAACAGGAATCGAACCATAACTTTCAGGTCAAGGTCTGACACCTAAGCCCTTACGCTATTCATTCACTCTGTCAACATTTTGGTTTGTTCTATTTACTGTTCTCTCTCTTAGACGCAACAATTTGAAAAACTTGTTCCTATGGGGTTTGAACCCACAATCTCTTGAGTAAGGGTCTGCCACCTAAGCCCTTACACTATTCATTCACCCTAACATCATTTTGGTTTGTTCTATTTAGTGTTCTCTCTTCTGGACGCAACAATTTGAAAAACTTGTTCCTATGGGGTTTGAACCCACAATCTCATGAGTAAGGGTCTGCCACCTAAACCCTTACACTATTCATTCACTCTATCAACATTTCGGTTTGTTCTATTTGCTTTTCTCTCTCTTGGACTCAGCAATTTGAAAATATTTTATAAGCTCCTACAGGGTTTGAACCCACAACTTTGTAGCAATGGTCTGACACCTAAGCCCTTACACTATTCAGACACTCTAACATTTTGTTGGTTTGTTCTATTTGGTTTTCACTCTCTTGGACTCAACAAGTTAAAAATTTTGCAAATGTTCCAACGCGGTTTGTACCCACAATCTCTGGAGTAAGGGTCTCTCACCTTAGCCCTTAGACTATTTTGATACACAACCAAATTTGTTGGTTTGTTCTATTTGGTTTTCACTCTCTTGGACTCAACAATTTGAAAATCTTTAAGAATGATCCTGTGGGGTTTGAACCCACAACCTTGGAGGAAGGATCTGACACTCAAGTCCTTACGCTATCTGAACACATCAATACACAGTTGGTTTGTTCAATTTGGTTTTCTCTCTCTTTGGCTCGACATTTTAAAAAATTTCAACAAGAACAGTCAAATTTGAAAAAAGTGTCTGTAAATTGGCTGATTTGTTTGATTTATTTAGGATGCTTTGGTTGAAAATCTCAATGGTGTGGAACAACAGACACTTCTCATTCTCAATGGTTATCTTAACAACAACATGGAAGAGTTAGGAGCTTATGGATTTTAACAATAGCCGGGAAAGGCACAACAACTTGAAAATCATTAAACAAGGAAACTTAAAACTCAGACAGTTTCAATCAGGAAATTGAGGAATGAAGATAATTTATAGCAAACAAGACTTGAACTCCTGACCTGATGATCAAGAGTCAGAAGTCCCACTCCATGAGCCACAGAGACACATTTGCTCCCCCTGCATCTATATAACTAACTCATGTTTCTTCTCAGACACTAAGCGTCAAAAATCCTTCGCTCCAATAGAGATTGAACCTGTGACTTCAGGAACACACACCATCAGGTGCACCAAGGTGACCGTTTAACCCCCTTCGCCATTTAACCACAGTAATAGGTTGTGGGATTGTTATATTTGTTTGTTTCATAACAGTTTGAATATTATTCAATATGAAGACCTCACATCCAAGACCTTCATGAGACTTGAACCCATGACCCCAAGTTTAGGAGACATCTGTCTAAGCCCTTGCGCCACTTAAACACATGAGTATTCACAGGTTTGTTTCATTTTCTTTCCTTGTTTGAATACTACAATTAGAAAAAAAAAATTGACAAGGACGCAGCCATGTGAGCACATGGTCACGTGTCCTTGTCAAAGTCTGGTCAAAGTAAAAATTGATGGGACTTGAGATTTGTGTCACTAGAACCTGAATTTGAATGGTCATAGTGCAATTAGAAAAGCATTATCTGAGATTTAATTCCAGGTTTTTGGATGAAATTATCTAGACTTCTGTAAATTTGTGCCACGCTAAAGTTCTCCCTCCAAGTTTCCACATATATTGCTGAAATTATTGTGGCTTTAATATAAAGAAGAAGCTGCTGGATGCATATGTGACTCCATCTGCATCTTTGACACCTGCAGTTATTTCTTTTACCAAATAGATGGCGCCAGATTCCTGTGTTTCCAGTTGGACTTTTTAGGCACTTACACACACTGTTCTCTACTAACTTTATTTAACAGCAACTAAGACTTTAAACTAGGCTTTAAAAATGTAAGACCCCCCCCAGCTTTCAACTTACAAAGTAAATGATGTGTACTTTGCTGTTTTCTGTCAAATGCACAAACAAACCCAAAGTTTCACAACATTTATTCTGCAGAAACTTTAAAACAAAAGACAGCTGCAACAGACACAAAAAAAATGTGAATCCAGCGTAGCTTGAGGTAGCAGGTCTTTCTGTGTAATCCACTTTGATGTGTGAGATCATTTCTTTATTATCGTCATTAAGTTTCACACACACAGACAGAGAGGCAGGTGTGCAGACAGACACATGGACCCTGACACAGAACAGCCAACCAAAACCCGCTCTATCTTTAACCCGAGCCGTTGGTGTCACCCTGCCAGTCCCAAATGTTTGTGGAGCTCCAGGAACTCTAGAGCGGAGTGCTGAGTCGTAAATACCTCTGTTTTTAAACCGCCCGCTCCCATGATGCCGAGCGAAGAGAGAGGAAAGAGGAAGAGGTCAGGGAGTGTGTCTTTCTGTGTGACAAAACGGTGCTTTACGGCCTCTGGGAGTGGAAAACATTTGCCTGGTTTTACACAGCGGATGACAAATCAGACTTCAGCATTTCATTTCTCCTCTGCTACATAAGAAAACACACTCTAAACACTCAAACTCTCACTCAGAAACACCACACTAAAGACACCAGGCTGTTTACAGCTGCTCTGATGTGTAGCTGGTCGTAAAGGACTGATGTGACAGCACCCTGCTACTCTCCTCTTATCCTATTGAAACACACCAAACTTTTACTCACTTATTTTGCATCTACATGACTCACCGCACACACACACGTGCAACATCGACGCCCTCATCTTAAGCACACACTCTCTCAGTGATGAGAGATGGTTAGCCGGAAACTTCGAGGCCTGCACTTCTCTGTTGTGCCGCTCTCAGAGCTGTCAGTGAGGTTCATTTTGAGATGTTTGTGAGTAGTGACCGGTCTAACGTTACCGCGTGCCTCTGCAGGGACATGCACTGCAAAGTATCCAGACGTGACAGTGTGTTTTGTGCATGTTTGGCTGCTCGAAAGCCTGCTCTGTGCCCAGAGCTGTTTGTACTCCTCAACATTGGTCTCAAGAAGACAGAAGAGTGATTAAAGTTACTCACCTGACACGAGCGAGTCCACTCCAGCTGACCACGTTTCCTGCAGAGAAACAAGAGACAACATTAGCACAAAGTTTGCTGCAGACATACATGTGATTTATCCAGAAATACACATGCATTTTGCTTCTCATCAAGACTTCTTCTCTAATAATCTGCATCTTCAAGTCATGGATGATGAAAGCAGCACTATGCTTCTTTCACTGCTGCTTTACAAGCTCGTAAGGGAACCACAAGTACGTGTTGCATTGATTCCTCTGAGTGGCCCTGAACGCTTAATGTCATCCTTCACACGTTCCTGTTCCTGCCTCTTAAAGACACTCTTCAACTCCTCCTCGAAACCACAGCGTGAGCAGCTTTTATCTTTTGCAGGACTCTGCTTCTAATGTGGGAAAATGTCAGAAATGGGTGCAGGGATTGTGGCTGCTATAACAGATCCACTTCAGGAGCAGTGCAGCCTGTAATCACTTCACAACGACAACATATATAACAGGGATTGACAACTATGTGAGGCTGAGTGCCAGGAGTGAAGGTGTCAGAATAAAAGGCGGATCACTCTCGGCCCTCTATGGCCTGCTATTATTACACACGGTTCCATGTTTCCAGAACTTTAAGGCTCATTTACCTGAAAGGGGTGCACAAAATAAAACTTTAGAAGAGGTTAAGTGGAGTGGAAAATATTCTCATGGGAATCATAGGCTCAAAACAATATTAAATGAAGGTGAAGGAACCATAGACAGCTGGCCATAACCCATAAAACAAAGTCACACACATCCTCTCATGTCTGGTATTTTTCAAACGCAGAAAACCCTGAACATAGAGAAATAAGTCATTGAACGATGCTTATAATCCACTAAAGCGCTGACGTCTGGCGGTGACTCAGCCGCCTGTGACCCTCAGACTGCTTCAGAAAGTAACCCAGATTTCAAACCAGCACTTAAAGTGTCAGGGGATCTATTTTTAGAGCGAGCTCACCTCGCTCCAAGGTAAGAATCACTATTGATCGGGTGATGTTGAAGGAGAAACGCAACAATTTGATGGAGACACTGCAGGTGGAGTGGATCTAGAGAGACTTTTTCTGCATCAAAGGTTTCTCAATCTCAATTTGGATACTAATGATGTTTAAGGAAGCAATCAGATGCATTCTGGGTAATGTAGGCATCAAGTTTGGACCCCAAAGAGGACTTCAGGGAACTTAAAAGAGAAAACAGCTGGAGCAGCTTTGTCTCCATTTTTCAATCAGTTCTCTAAATATTGACCACAAACCCCCCCACCCCCATTACTCGGTGTCTTCTCAGGGACAGTCACAGACTCCCAAAGGCTCAGTCTTCTGTCAGAGCCATATGGTGATGTATGGGAGTGTGTGTGTGTGTGTGTGTGTGAGAGAGAGAGAGAGAGAGGGGGAGAGAGAGAGAGAGGCTGAAGGTGTCAGAAGGGAGGGTGGTTTAAATTTAACTGCAACAGGGCTGATATCTGCTGCATGGCAGGTCGCGTCTCTCTCTCCCCTCTGCTCTCTCTTCCTCACACACACACACTCACTCACACACTCTGTCTTTACAGTCCCCAGCCCCAGACATCCTCACACATACACACACACATATACACACACACACACACACACACACACACACACAGAGCAGCTCCCTCAGTCTGAGAGGAGTCGCTCCTTTTCTTCTCTGCCACCTATCAGACCACCTGGATTGTACAGGGGGGGCCAGCTGAGGACGCCACGGACGAGAGGGGAGAAAAAAGAGGGGGAGCGGAGCAAATATTCACACTGAGGATAACGCTTCATCTGAAAGCACAGCCAGTGGCACTGCAGAGGCACAGCAGCACAGACGAGGCGCTGCACGAGGTAAGACTTAAACGCTCCGTGTGGGTCAGTGTGTGTGTGTGTGTGTGTGACAGAGCTAATATTAATCTCTTTAATGTGATGGTAAATGAGGTTGCATGTCACAGAGTCGGGCTTTCGTTAGCATTTCGGTTCCTGGAGGAGGTCCTGATCAGACTGTGAAAACACCTCTACATTTGGAAAATGTTTGCAGGATAAATCAGAAATTCTGCACATTTTTCATTCATTATGCATCATGTGAACAAACTTTTTGCATCATTTTCTCTCAGATTAGAGAAATTAATCATGAAGGTTGCATCTCTGTGTGAGGATCCTGGACTCTCTGATTTGATAGATGTTAAATATCTCCCAAACTGGAGAAATTGCGTGCATTATCTGAGATTATTTCACCTAATTTTCAACAGGATTCATCAAGTTTTTCAGCCTTTGCGCAGATTATTCACCTGTTTTCTTCAGAACAATAGCTTTGCAGTGCAGCTGCATGAAATCCTTTATCTTGAGTGGATTAACGGGACACTTAGTGAGCGAGCTGTAATCTGCGTAGTGGCAGCTTTCCTGCTAATTAGACAGATATAGAGATTAGAGACTACCTGGAGCTTTAAGGAGCATCAGACGCTCCCTTTAATCTACACAGATTACATTTACTTTAATAGAGCTGAATTTATTCCTAGCTGCACATGCTTCTACATGTTTTGGAGCTTACAACACATCACTCTTGCTGTTCAATTGGATGTGCTGACCGTAGCAGAACACGATACAGCCCCAGAGGTGGATTTGCCCACCACATCAAAGCTGCGGCGATAACTCATCCGTCTCCTGTGCGGGGATACTCGGACGCCGGTGTTGCAGCGTGGGGCGTATTGGTTGCAGCGAGGGAATTTCCAAAGGGCAGCGTGTCCATGAGAGGCTGCAGCAGTGTCATACAGTATCTGAGAGCGAGGAGGGGGAAAGGGAGGGGAGGGGGGGGTCAAGTTACAAGGCCTGGACTTGTGTCTCAGTTTGGACACAGATTTACAGAAGCAGGAGAGGAAAACATCACGTCAATAACGTTTTTTCAACCGTGAAACTAAGACTTCTACATTCAAAAAGCTGTGAGCAAATACTCCTACAAGACTGACCCTACAGGGCCTCCATATTTTCATGATGTGTTGGAATGCTGACCACCACAAACTCGTGGAGTAAAAGTAGCGTTGGCCGGAAAAAGGATTAGCGAGGCTCTCAAACATTGTTGAGGTTATGAATAGAGAAAGTGGCGTTTACGACTCCATTAAGAGGCGAGAAGTGACTTATAGGTGAACTTAAACTGCTTTTCTTTATAAAACCAACCACAAAGCTTGATTTCTCTGACAACTTGCCTGTTGTTTGACATGTTTTGGGACACTACGGTGAAGTCAAACTGGAGCAACAGGTGTTGAGGTATTCCTCCCCTCCTGTGAGTAAATATTTGGGTTGACAGAAGGACACCCCTCTACGCTCCAGATGCAGCTTTAAAAGGCTTCGTGCTGCTCACGTGACCAGCAGTGACAGGTTAATCTGTTTAAGGACGTACGGTGGGGACGCAGAGGGCCATGAGCCTTCTGGTGCTGCTAATCTGCTGTAAGCCAGAGAGAAGACGGTAGACTGAGAGGCTGAGCGGAAAGTTTGGGGTTAAATGTGTTTGTGGGGTCAGGAGAGTTGACATAAACCTCTAAAACATGGAGGCTAAGTCTTCTGAAATCCTCTCTGGGATCCACGATTCACAAAAACAGCAAAACTCTGAGTCCTAATTTGTCTGCATGATAGCAAAATATCAGCACAACTCCAGACACAGACTTCGATTCATTTTGACTTCCAGAGTCAGACAAAGTCCCTCAAAGTGTCTCTCAGGTGTGAGTGACAGATTGAGGGCAGTGGGACAGAGATCATTAAAGCAGACATGCATTGAGGCGAACCTCCTGGCACCTTGAGCTTCACCAGCTGCAGCCAGGATTAGACGGTTTGGCTGCAAGGTGTTTGATTCATCATTGGGGGGGGCTTTGTGCTGCACGGCACGCTATGGTGAGAGAATGTGTGTGGAGGTAAATCTCATCTTATTATTAGCTTGATCAAAGAAGTTTGGCCTTGGCTGCCTCTTTATTCAGATGGAAACAGAAGATGCTTTAATGTCCTGGAGAAGGACAGTGATCAGCTTTACCCCTCACAAGCCCCCCCCCCCGAGGTGTACAACTGCAGAAACATTCAACTCCAGGTGCATAAATAATTCACAGCCATATCTCTTTAAGCCTGAGCCGGACTGCGCCGCTCCTCTGTGATTTGCTGCAGTGGACACAGCGGCTGCTCATATCTGTGGAAGTGTTAAAGTGAGTAATGCTTGTAGCTGCATCAGGACACCGAGCAGCATCAGTGATGGGTGGCTGCCTGCGCCGCGTTCAAAGCTATCAGCGGGGGACGTTTGATGAGGGCTCGAATTTGGAAAGTGAAAATGCAACACGGTGAAAGCCGACAGCTGCCCGTGTTCTGATTCACACTGGTTTTGAAGTTCACATCCCCTCTGACGGAGCTGGTTAGTGGATTTCAAGAGTGAAAAGCAAATCTGTGCCTCCTCCCTGAAGAGTTCCCTCCACCTCAACTGGAGAAGAGACAGCAAACAGTTGTCTTTAAAGACCACCCCAGAATATATTTTTATAAGACAGCACTCAGGGAGAAGGTAAACGCTTCACGAACCCTAAGCTTTGCATCTAATAATATCTCATCTCTCTTCCCTGTGTGGTGCATATGCTACTTTACAGAATCTGGCTCCCTCTCCATTGAAAAATCACCTCAATCCTGCAGATAAGACACAGACCATTTGAAAATCACAACGCTCGCAGTGAAGGCCGTGAAACTTTATGTTCAAGTTACTGCAATAATAAAAGATCTCACTCAGAGTTAATGGAGAAGAAGACTTCCCTTCCACTGCTGCACTGATTCATCAAACTATTAAGGACATTCTTTATTGTTGGAGTTTGCTGCATAATGAAGCAGAAGATGACATAAACTCCCTGACTTCATTTCATTTCTTGATGCTATTCATGTGAGTCGTCAACATTGCAGGGCGGTGCAGGTGCGTCATCACCTTTTCTGTATTTAGAGCCAATGTTCTGTGTTAAATATACAGACAGGGCCAGATTCCTGCGCGAGCAGAGTGACGCAGCTGATGCTTTCCATGATGCAGCAGAAACAACGACCACCACCACACACAGCATGTCACACACATTAACACTGGAGTCTGCTTTAGGGTGAACATGAATTTAAGACTCAAGCTTGATTTTCTTGCAGGAAAATTTGGTTTTCTGACATGCGCAAGTTAATCAGTATATTTCCTTTTGTGCACAAGATAAATCCTTCACTTTGAGGGATTTTACGGGCTGAGTTATCGTCTCGTCTTCCTGTTTTGTCCTCCATATTATGTAAAAGAAATCCTTACAGAGCACCATCATTCCAGCCTCAACATGAACCAGCTAACATCCTGCTGCTATCCCTGCTTTGTATTCCCACCCCGACATCGCCTTTGGTTGTGAAATTCTTGGCATATGTAACATGATTGGATAAAGCGACACAGGTGGCAGCTTGATGCTAAAAATGCACTGCAGAAAAAAAAATAAATCAGAAGCCCTGCTGTGATTCCCCCCTCTCTGCGCTCCATCCTCCATTGTTGCTCCTCTGTGTGTTTGCTGTCGCTACAGAAACAGACTCGGGGCTCAGCCGGGCTCTGTGACTCCTGCATACGCTAAATGACAGGGTCAATTATCAGGCTATTTTCTGATGACCCACTAACATTTCAGCCGCCGCCTCTTATTCAAGAGGAGCTCGGCATGTGGAGAGGAGCAGGAACAGAAGACAGGAGTGAGAAATGTCAGTGCTGCAGCGTCTGACAGGTAATTTACTCGCTTTAGCACGCACAGCACAGCACAGCACAGGACAGATTTGGAAAATGTCCCAAATTGGCGTGACTTTTTACAGATTGTGTTTGGCAGGAGCGCGGCTGGGATGAGGCCCAGGGCTCGACGGCACACGGTGTCGGTGAGGGTGAAGGAGGGTGCATTACACCCATCTGCCAAGATGACTCATAGGCAATGCAGGGGGGCCAAAGCCACAGCTCTGCCTCACAGTTTGTGTCCAAGTGGTGAAGGATAAACTGCAGTTTGGGCAGCTCGTCCTCAGCTTTCGTTTCAAAACAACCTTCAGTTCTTCTCCTGAGCTATTTCCATCCAAATCAGGGTTTGCAGAAACACTCACATACAACAGATATTTACAGAAAACAGCTCCTGAGCTGTCAGTCACACGTAAATATACCAACTCTGTGCTCATGACTCATCCTCCAAACTGATACGAGTTTACCGTCAGGGAAACAAAAGTGCAACGCTGCTCAAAGAAGTGAAGCATCACCGAGTTTTGAAACAACAAAAACATGAGTCAGCTCAAAGAGAAACGTTGTTTTGCAGCTTGGAAGGAGCACAGTCACTGAATATTAACAAAGCCAGGGGAGAAAGAGAGAAGCAGCATTATCATTCCCTCCCTCATATCGGGGTTACAGACTTCAGCTCTGGTGGTTTACAATGAAGCTCAGCTCATAAGTAGTCCTCATTTTCCTCTTTATGGTGGCTTGATCAGCTTCAACATACAGTGTAACCTTAAGAATCACACATTTTTAACCAGTTTGTTTTCTTTTAGCTCTATTCTTTTGGTTTTCTATCACTCAATCTGACTGTTAAATAACTATAAATGCGTTTAAGTCTCAATTTAAGACATTGCAGATGCTTCACTTGACAAAAACAAACAGTAACATTAAAGTTGAGATCAATTATTACCTATTTTTGTTTCACATCTTGTTGACGCTGCCCTCATGTGGACAAAAAAAATAATTACATGCTGTTTTAAAAGCCCTTTTTATGCTGGTCATGATACTTTCAGCTTTTATTTTCTAGGTTTCTCTCATGCAGGAGATTTTTTGTACGGCTTTTGCATCCCCTGGAATTAAATCTGATGCCTCTTAATGATCATTTAGGAGTTCAAGGATAATATCTCTGCAGGAATAAATGTGATAAACTTAGAGGAGAAGAGCAGCGTGGACATGGAGGGACAAGAATCACCTACAAAATCACATTATTGAGTTGTTTTAAGAAGTTATATCTCCTGTTATCTTCAGTCTGGATATTTCCGCTGAGTCTGACTTTGGACAGGATTAAAGTTGCTGCAGGTAATCCTGACTCACTCTGCAGAAACTCATCTCCTCCTGGATGATGAGATCCTGATCCCTGTTAATAGTCTGCCAAACAAACCCCTCGGGCCCTCTCACTCTCTCTACCTCCAATAACGGCTCATTACAAACCAATCACAGCTCTCTGTTTGTGGATTCATCAAGCACAGGCCTCCTGATTGATCTGCTGATGTGCATTATTCCCCGCACTGCGCTGTCATAAGGTCGATGCTCTAATTGCAGCGCAGACATTTGACTTGTAAATAGCTGAAGGTGTGACTCATCACAAAGCTTATTGGGGGAGGTTGCTTGGAAACTGCAGAGGGCAGAGCTGCAGGGACTGGGGAGGCGTGAGGAAGCAAAGTTAAGCCTGCTTTTAATTATGCTTTTGATAAGGTAAATGAGGAAGCTGCATCCACGGAGACTCGCTCTCCTGGTGGAGAAGTTTGAGCAGAGAGCTGACTTTGGTCTAGTTTCATCTGTGCAAGAGTAAAAAAGACACACTGAGCATTATTAGGAATAAAAAAGGAGCTGAGAGTCTGAGGAAAGAGTTTCCCACTGGAGGAAAAGTCCTGATAAATGAAACCCTGCTCTCAGGAGGATACAACCTCACACTACAGTACAGTTCCTCTGCAGGACGTGCTCCAACACCACCGGGCAATGTCTCAGATAAACTCTGCAGTTCTGCCATGCAGCGGATTGGATGACCCCTAATTTTAGCCTGAGGTTCGTCGGCCACTGGACGGATTGGATTACGAGCAAAAAGTGGAGGACGCAGCAGTCATTAGTTTGGGGGATGATGAAGAAACAACATTTACCCTCATGCGACACAGACATCAGTGCTTTAGTTGTTATTCAAAGTAGCAGATAAACACTGATAGACTCAAACAATGAACCAGCGTGGTCTTGAAGGCCTCTCCTCACTAAGTCAGATCCAGTCTGTTTTTCATCTGAGGGTGAAGTGGCAGTATGTGCAGCAGCTGATGGATGCAGTGAGCCTGTAATCCTCCACTGTCAATCCTCTGTCTCTCCACAGATGGATGGACAGACACAGGATGCCTCAGTTAATGACTGAGTGAATGCAAACTGAGGCCTTTGTGTTGACACAAAGCCTGAGAGGACGCTCTCCTCCTTAACTTAGATTTCTCGACAAAATGCTAGCCATCTTCTTTCCTCCTGGTTTATAGACTTCTAGGATGAAGTCGATGAAACCACCACTAAGTGACAGCCTGCTGAACAGCTGATAAACCTTCTGACTTTCTAATCTGCTAAGAGAGTTTTTCTTTTAGCTCGTCTTCCAGGAAACACGAGAGCCAAGTTTTTTTATCTACTGCACAGCATGCCAGGTTTTTATTCACTGCTCTGTAAACTGTAAAACCACAACGACTATCTGACAGCATGACTGTCTGAGAGTCATCTCAGGCTGTCTGCAGCTCTCTGATCCAATTATGCTTTTAACAGGCGGGAAACTACAACGAGACAGACTGGAAGCATCCAAAATACAACCAGAAATTATTACTCCAAGCATGCTTTCCTTTCTCTGGAAGGCAAATTGGCAGATTAAGTCTGCAAAGTATGGATTAATTAAAGAATACAGGTGCAAAGGGAGGGTCAGAGTCCCTCCAAAACTGAAAAAACGCTGCCCTCTGCTGGCGAACTGCTGCTAAGACTCTTGAAAGCTGCTCCATCACTTCAGCCTTTAATATGTCATCGGATTTAATCTAATCTGATCTGAAACAAAGCGTAAGACGCAGAAAAACAAGCTTCAGACAGTTTGGCTCTAAAAGAACCGTCAATAGCATCTGTCAACAAAGCTGACATGTTTGTGCTTCATATTCCTCTGCTTCTGATAAATCACACTCTATTTTGACCCCGACGGTTGTCATGTTGATTTGCTGTTTTTCCGAGCGGGCATGTCTGGGATGGAGCGGAGACGATCAGGGTTTCAGGATGTTGGGGCTCGGAGGTGATTTGTCTTCTTCCCTGGTGGCCCTCGAGCCGACAGACCATTTCAGACATTCACACCTTGCTACCATCGGATCTGTCTGGATGTGCTCCGTCGTGTCGGGCACACAGGGGGAGCAGGAACAGGGGATCGCATTTTAGATGGTGGACAGAGATCAGAGGTAGAGGCTGGATGAGACTTCACCAAAAAGAAAACCTCCAAAGCGGCAGCAAAGACAGAAAACCATGAGACACTGCAGCCGGCCTGCCTCTGAACCCACTGACCTGCTCTCATATGCACCACATTAAAAACCCTCCAGCAGCTACAGGTCAACTCAAACCCCATCATGCCTCCAGCTTCTCTTTCTCATAATCACCTGCTCCCAAGCAGACAAGGTTACAGTCTGATGACACTGAGCGTGGAGCACATGCCAAGGGATGAAAGACGATACAGGATATTAAATATATTCTGCATGTTCGGCATGTATCCGGCTAAACTTAGAGACGGGTTTGGAGCGGTGCAGTGAGGATAATATGTGGAGTAAAACAGCGTTCTCTAAGGTTGATATTTAGTCTTTAAAGATCCTCTCTCATGTGTAGAAGCTCAGAAAGCACAGAAAGTCCAGATTTATCCAGCATCATGGTGCGAATCTGATGTTTTTATAACTCTTTGTGCTTTTAGCGCGGCAAGACATGATGGTGCTTCAATTTTCTGCCTCCAGATGACTTTATTCCCCGTGATCAGATCCCCCTCTCTCTTCAACCTGCGTACAGAATAAAATGTTAAGGTTCACGGCATGTCAAAAGATTTCCCTGGGTTGCGTCAAGCAGCAGAAAAACTGGTGACCATGGAGTCCCTGTCATGTGCCCCGCAGCTCCTTCTTCATCCTCAAACCACTTCTCTTTACGATCCAGCAGGAAGCTTCCCCGACCGTTTTATGGCACCTCATGCGACCTCCAGGCCCTGATCCCTACCTGTTGCCGTAGCGACCCCTGAGCTGTTTGTAAACACTGGAGTCTTTTCTTTTGTTTGGCTGGATGCTGGTAACCCCCCCAGCACAGCACGCTGCTCTTTGCTCCCTGACAGTCCATCTGTCAGGGTGATACTAATGCGTTTAGCACAGTTTACGAACACTTAGAGAGGAAACACGAGAAGCTATCAGGCCGGAACACACAGAGGAGTTTAACAAGAAGTATTCAATCATAAAAAGCCCCTGTGTCTATCATTTAGACATCAAGGTGTGATTATCTTTACGACTGATCTGTCTGCAGGTCGTAGCTGCAACAAGTAAACACCAAATATTCTCACTTTCTCCACACTTCTGTCTGATGTTTCTCCACTCATTCTTCCCTCTTTTAGTTCTTATTTTCACTGTCACCTCACAGACAAGCATGCTCACACATGCACATGCTTGTGAATAATAATAATAAAGTGCATGCAGAGGAGTCACACTTCCTGCAAAATACTGAAGAAAAAGACAGTCGACGTAACATGTCTGTGCAGAGATAAAACAGTGAAATATTGTCTCAGATGTTGGATTTCACAGCCAGCAGGCGGATGCATCCTCACATTCATCAAAGCTGACTTAGAAAGAAAAACGAGCAACATCTGATCTGATTTTACACACCTCCTACTGTACACCTTTGATATATCCACACCTCACTTTAAGCCGACACATGCAGGGAGAGAAACAAGCATATTAAGCACGAATATCTTCCACAGAGACCTGCAAATCAATAAAACACCAAACTGCTGCAGAACAACAAGTACACAACTTCACTTCAGCACTTTTTGCACAACCAGGCTGCAGAAGAAGCAGAAAAGTTTGCTTTAAAAGCTGAAGTAGTTTCATTTTCTGTAGATTAAAAAGCTTTGATGTCAAACGTAAACCACCTCGAGACAGAAAACTGCTTTTAGCCGCTCTGAGACTAAACAACCAGGCTCATGAAAAGGCTGAGAAATGTACGCAGTGATTTAGTGTACACTTTGTGTACAGTAGGCCGCGTACTACCTACACATCCTCCATCTCTCCCTCCCCTCTCGTCCCTTTCTCTGCTCTCGTTTGATCTGCGTCTCTTCCCCTCAATCACACTGACAGGCGCATGATGTCAGACTGCAGGAATTTACTCTGTAATTTGTGGAGGGTGTGTGCATGCGTGCATGTGTGTGTGTGTGTGTGTGTGTGTGTGTGGGAGAGAAAGAGCGAGGAGGTGTGTTTCTTTGTAGCACACCTGCTTCCTCACCTTTCACCCCTCTGCCTTTAACGGGCCTGCCTCTGAGCAGCTTCCAGCTCACATGAAAGGTGAAGTCATCACTGGAGAAAGCCTCTGTGCTCATTTACACGAGTGTGTTTAAAGGTGCACTCACAGCTTTAAGACCACAAATCAGTTTCTGACAAATTCAGATGCAGGAGAAAACACTTGTGGGCAGTTGTAGATGAGCTTTATGAGCGTTTATAACTGACTGGCTGGCTCTGGAGCTCACTGTGTATGAATGAATGAGCCTTTTGACCTGCTGCATGTCAGGGAAACCTTGGTGGTCCCGGCTAGACGAGTCCAAACTGCCAACCGTTTCCAGTAACAGCGTTTGCTTTTGGCTCCGGACATTGTCCTCGCTGCTTAATGAGAGCACGAGGTAATGGAGGGCCCTCTGGGACGGAGGGGAAATAGGGGGGAAAATTTATGAATGAATGAGCGAGCTGTTTTTATTAATAATGCTGATTTGAGTCAAGCTGCAGAAGTGAGTCCAAAACGGTGACTGTGATTTAAAATGAACAGTGCCCCTCAAAGATGATGCAGAGAAGATGAAGAAGTTTGAATCTCAGAGCTGTTGAATGATCAATAAACTGAAAGAAGCATAAAAACAGACTCTCGTTGAGTACCAGCACTTAAAACTTGTAAAAAATTGAGCAGGCCTCACAGAGAAAACCTCAAATACTACTTGACTTCAACAAAAGTCTCTCTGTTTCTTTGTGCGTGCACACTCACTTGTAAATGCATGCATACCTGAAATGAAAAGTCATCGAGCCTCTTAACCAAATTCATTAATCCTCTCTCTGTGTATTCTGAGCTCCTGCTTGAATGATTCCTTTCAATGTGTCCTCTTTATTGCCCAAACCGAGCTAGGCAGCCAAGTTCCTTGCATAAGATCTGAGCACCTGTTAATCATAATAACATCACCTTCTGGCAACCATCCCTGCTCGCAAAAATAAAACAGGACTGGAGTTTATTCAAACGCCTGACACTTTCTGGATTAGTGAGAGGACAAAGCGGGGATAAGTCATCTCTGGGCAGTTTTACACATGTCACACTCGTTGGTTCTCGCTCTGATCGATAGATGATGTGATGGTGTTGCGTTAGAAGAACGAGTGCTAACTTGATAAGAGGAGGTCTACAAGTGCAGTAAATGTCAGATACAAGAGAAAAAGCTTTTGAACATTCAAAGGAAACGATTTATCCTCTAAATCTCTCGATTTCATCTTCCTAAATCTTCCTTGGAGGCTCTCAGGGTTATCTGGGGTCTCGTGCAACACATGTCAACTAATTAACTCTGCGTTCTGCCAATTACGTCTTCACACCTTCACCAAACCGACGACACGCCGCTGTCATGGCACAAATATGTGCCCACACAGGCGTTTTAAGAGCCAGTGATTCTGCCTCCTCCAGCACAGGAAGGCCCAGAGGAAATTTCCAAACAGCATCTATTTTTTACTCACAGGGACGGCGTCCAAAGTCAGTTAACACCCCGTATTTATTTGGATTTGGACTGTGATGCTAAAAAACTGACAGTGGTGGGATTTTGAAGCATAATGGTTGAGAAAAGTAGCATCAAACGAACAATTTCTTGTTAAAAACAAGCTGAATGTTTCAAACTTCACATAAAAATTTCTTTCTATTAATCTTTTCGTGTTTGTAATGGAAGAAAGGTGTAAAGCACTTTAACTGCAGCTCAACAAATTATTTATATCATGACTCGAACACAAATCAGCCTGCTTTTCACCAGCTTTAACTGCCTTTTCTCACCACACAGTGTGAGAAACAGGCCCCCTTTTCTCAGAGTTTCCAATAACTAATAACACAATCACAGAAATCAGGGACATCACTTTCCAGAGTATCTCAAAGGTAATTTACTCCTCTCCCACGGCGGCAGTAAGGGATTGATTTGGAGATACGTCCAGCTATTTTCCCGTCCCCTCTGTGAACTTTTTTATGAACTATGTGATATATTTGTGATCCATCTTGGAGATTTTGCAGATATGTGATACTTGCACATGTAGGAATCCCAGCGGGGCTGCGCAACATGTCTGTGACCCTTCACTCCGTTGCACAATCAGCCTTCTCCAGTGTCCTGCAGTTTTCTGAGCATGTGTGTTTGCTGCACCGCGGCTGAAAGCTCGATTAATTACGCGTGTAAACTCATTAGACAGGATACATACTGTTCTAATGACGCTACACTTACATACTGTCCACACACACACACAAATACATCTCTCTCGCTGCTTCGTCTCCATCTGAGTAAGTCGATGTGGAGTCTGTCTTAGACTGCAGGGAATTACCTCAGCTCTGAATCATGTGGCGCCTTGCCTAGAGTGTGCACAATGCAATCACCCAGCCATCTTTCTTACTCATAAACTGTCAGAGGGCCTCACACAGAGGCCGACACACACCACAGAGGTTTGAACACAATGTTTCGAAGGTGCAACCGAAGCGTTTCGTGCAGATTCTGTCAGGGATGTGAGACAATTTCTGTCTTAAGGCTCAGGAGTCGACTTTAAATCTCTGCAAGCATCAAGTTTCCTCTTCAGAAAGATAAACATCAAACTGTTGAGAAAAACAACACTGAGCATCACTAACTCTCATCTCTGGTAGGATTCAGGATGATGTAACGCCTTCAGGCAGATAACTCTCTCACATCAAACACTCAGGAATGAGTCTGGACTTGTTGTTTGCTTCGTCTTCGAGCTGTGTTGACTTAAACTGAATATGAAGGTGAAAAGTAATAACTCTCCTGGCTCGGTGCGACTGCAGCTTACGACACTTGTGTATTTATGATAGCTCAATTTATCACCGTCAGTGAGTCACTGAATGGCCCATTCATGCACCAGATGTCACAAAGACGCACTGTGTGATGCTCTCGAGTTCCAAAAACTTCTGACCACCTATCATCATGAGAAGGTACAAAGAGACTCAGACTGAGTTCAGCCGCCTTCTTCTGGGCACTGATTTCATGCTATGGTGAAATTCAGGGACCGTAAATAACGGCCGTCAGTTTTGGTGTAATTTGTTGCGACAGGAGTAGAGGTTTAAGTTCCAGGAGAGCTCTGGAGGAGTTGTGGTCGCTGGGATGATGACTGTTTTCTGCTGAGTGACTAATGATAACATGTCGGCATGACGACACGCGGACGGCTGAAGAGATGACATAAGAGGAGGATGTAAGATGTACATCTGGTTTAAGGCCAACGTGTGTATGCGGTGGTGTCGTCTGTGGAGTGTGACGAGGGAAATGCAGATTTGCAGACTTTCATCAGTCTGAAAGTGTCTCCTGGATGCAGCAAACTCTGCAGATTTATGACACATGACAGCGTAATAGTGTCTGAAAGTGATTTGTCATTTAAAGCCCTTAAAGGAGAAGGTCACTGACTGAAGTCTGTTTGTGTGTGAAGCATTTAATAAGACCATCCTCCCGTCTTCTCTCTCCACAGGCAGAGGAACATGCGATCTCGCAGCAACAGTCTGGAAGACGTGACAAAAGCCAAGCTGTCGCAGCAGCACACAGATGCACGTAAGTCTTCTGCAGAGCGGGAAGACCCCGCAGGAAGGACCGAGCGACGCAGCCGACACAGAGAACCGCCAGACGACACCGGCACCATCCAACGAAACCACAAGATGAGCAAGAACAGCACCTGTGCCAGCGGCAGCGGGAGTGGGAGTGGGAGTGGGAGCAGCAGTGCCAGCGGTGCAGCTAAAGGTGGTCGTAAAGAGAAAGGCAGGGACCTTTCCAGAGACGACCTGGTCTTCCTCCTGAGCCTCCTGGAAGGAGAGCTGCAGGTAATCCGGGTGGGTTTTAGTGATGGGAACATTCAGGCTGAACAGCAGCAGACTCAGGACATGGCTCTGACCCAAGTCGGACATTTAGTCAGACAGTGGGCACACGAGACAGACTAAAAGCCTGTGTTAATGGAGAGCGAACAGCTGAGACGACTTACTGTCATTCCGGCACCGGATCCAGGAATCTCCTGGCACGGTCGATGTGTGATAGAAACAAGGCAAAGTTTGTTTTAGTGAGCGGAGACTCAAGCACAAAGACACGCTTTTTTTCTAGAGATTTAGTCGATTTAGTCTTCAAATAATGACTTCTTTCACTCCACAATTCAACCTTTGATTGTCCAGGTTTAATTTATCGACTGTGTTTTTAGAGTTATTCCACTGTCTGTGTTGATCCACATGTACACTCTCACCACATCCACCTTTTCCTCTGCTACAGGCCAGAGATGAGGTGATCACGGTGCTGAAAGCAGAGAAAATTGACTTGGCCCTGCTGGAAGCCAAATATGGATTTGTCACACCGCAGAAAGTCCTTCAAGCCCTGCAGAGAGACTCCATCCAGGGCAAGTCTGAAATGCTGCAGGAAGACATCTACGAGAGGCCCATGGAAGAGGTAACACACCCCGACATACACAACGACTTAAACCCCCTCTCTGAGTGTCAGAGCGGGTTAGAGGTGACAGATGTTTTCTCTCTGCCACCCTCACAGCTGGACAAGCTGGTGGAGAAGCAGAGAGAGACGTACCGGCGGATGCTGGAGCAGCTGCTGATGGTGGAGCAGTCGCACAAGCAGGCGCTGTTCAAGCTGGAGGACGAGAAGAGGAACCACGGCGAGTTCATGAAGAAGAGTGACGAGTTCACCAACCTGCTGGAGAAGGAACGCGAGAGGTGAGCGTGTGTGTGAGAAAGTGAATGCCAGCAGAGTTTAAAGACCTCTGAATCCTGTGATGAAGTATCAGGATCGTGGTCTTACTCATAAGTTGTGTTTTAGTGGAATCAGAGTTCAGCTCCTCCTCTGCCAAATACAAATGTCTTTATAATCCCATGTAATGTTCGCATTAAATCAGAGTTCCTCTGGATTACAGAGGGGAAAACCAGACTAACGTATCCCATTATTGTTTTTCCCATGACCTGCTCGAAGTCCTTAACTTTTATTGTCACCTTTTATTGAAGGACTCTGCACAAACCTGGAGTTTTTACTGGAGATGATCCAGCCGCTCAGAGAGGGGAGGTGATAGATAATTTAGGTTGGAGCTCGGATACACAAATAAGCTTTACATTTACAGCTGTGTTTTATGGGAGCAGTGAGGATATTCGTGAAGCAGAGTGAAAAACCATATCTCTAGATGACTTTCCAAACAGTAGAGATCGAGGACGCTGCAGTCATGAAACATCACAACCAAGTGATCCAGCATGCAGCGGCATTTGGCTCTTACTGTAAGGTGTCCCTTCAGTTGAGGATCACTCAGGAGGTGGTAAATGTTCGCCTTTAGTGCCAAGCACAGATTTGTATTTCTACCGCACTCCTGGTAACACTTATGCTATCAAATCCAACATGAAATGATCCATTTACACACCCTGAGAACACACGCAGCATGCTGTGTTTGTGCTGAACCCTGCGCTCGATGTCGGGGTATCACAACTATTTAAGCTCGCTGCACAGACATGTTGCAGGAGCCTGAATGCCTCAAATGGCGAACCTTATATCTGTAAATACTGCAATGTGAGAGGAGCTTGGGAGGAATTATTTGGAAGCATTGCTGAACATCAAACTGAGATGGATGGAGGCCAAATGTGGAAACATGTCAGGCTGATTTCTTCTGTAAATGTCACAGAGAGCTGTTACCAAGCAGGGCAGCGTTTACTGCCTCCTCAGCAAAATCTCATCTAAGCCATCACCCATGAAAAACACTCCTCATGCAGCGAGCTTCACAATGGAAACGCAGCTGGACGTCGGCCCGTGACCTATTTGGGACAATCACATCATCGCACTTCAGCCGGAGCACAATGTTTACGTTGGAGCGGCGACGACGGCCTGCACTTTGTCACCGGGCATGTCGGAAAAGACGGGCTGCCATGAAAAATACACCTCAGTCCAGGGTCGAGCTAATTACCTCGTGAGAAATGGCGAATAGATTTATACGACTGAGAGGGAGGCGAAAAGGGAAACTACGCTAATGACTCTGAGAAGCATCCATCATGAGGCTCGTTGGACGTTACATGGAAAGAGTTGAGGATTGTTCTTTGAATAAACCCCCACGATGCATCAGCACTGACATCATCTCATTGTTTTCCATTTTAATAAAGTTTACGAGACTCTCAGAAACAACGACTTTGTGGTTTTGCAGGGCACTTCATCTTGGTTGGGGGCAGTGACTTCCCAGAGTTTAGTGTTTACGCTGAGGTCATCTGGCATCCAGCGGGGCCTCCAAACTCTGCAGCTTTACGTTTTTAATGAGCACAAAGCCAAACACAGACTCTGAGATACTTTAAAGATGTAGGAAAAACTCGCTGTCATCTCGAAACCTTCGCTGCTGTTGACACAAAGCTTTAACAAGATATATATCTGACATAAAACACTCCAGTGATCTCTAAAGTTGTAGCTGCAGACTTGTCATCAAGGCGGCCTCGAGCAGAAAGAAACACCGACTCCCCGGGGAGCCTGGGTAAACGACGTTTCACTCCTTCGCCCAAAACACAAAACCAGAGTTTGCTCAGCGGCTTCTGTTCTGCTCTGCACATCTTCCAAAACATTATTACAGGGAGCGAGGAGAGCAAACCTCAGAGTAGCTTTGACTTGGAAAGGAGGAGGAGGTGCGGCGTCGCAGGGGGCTTTAATTTCACTCTTCTTAATGTGTTGTTGTAAGATGCATTTCAGCCGCATGGAATCATTTCCTCTTACAAAACCTCAGAGAGGAACGAGTTGTGATTACATCCTGAGATAACGCGCTGCACAGATCTCAAACTCCGGCTGCCGCTTTTAATTGACCTTTTTGCACAACAGGACGCCCCTGACTGCGGCCTGACCTCCTCCCTGAAAGCCCTGAAAGCATGTAAATCAGAACAGGAGGTTAGGGATGAACCGGGCTCCCCTCTGATTAATTAGCGACCCAGCGTTCGTCCATGAGTGATGACCTCATCGCGCGGCGGGTACAGCAGGAGCAGCAGGGGTGTGAGAGCGAGCGCGGCGTCCTAACCATCAGCAGATGTGACTTTAAACATGACTTCAGCACGCATCCTGCATGAGGTTCGCTCGTCTTTGTTCTTTGGAGAAACGGAGGACATGGAGCGAAGTTTACGACCATCTGTATCCTCTGATTTCATGCACAGCAGAGAGAAACTCAGATCCCGGCTCATGTTAGGAACACACAGACTCGTGTCAGAGCGAGGAGCCTGGTACTGAAATATGAGCTGGTTCATCCTGCTATCTTTACCATTTAAAGCTGCGGCGAGCGGCTACGTGTGTTGATGTCTCCAGATGGCAGCGAGCAGGAGGCATGAAACATGAACTTGGATACCTACAGCTCCTCTGATGTAATCTCAGGAAAATGCACACAGCACCTCATGGATGCCACGCCAGCTGCTCTGAGATCAGTTCAGACCCAAGAAAGTGAAGTTTGCAGGAGCTGGAGGTCACGATTTGTGCAACATGAAATGATTCACTCTAATCGGATGTTTGTACATTCCCATCATGCAGTTTGTATTTTCTGCACTTTGTTAGTCACGAGTCTTGCACAATAAATTTAGGCCTTCATGGGGAAGTCCGATGCTGGGGATCGTCATGGAAACAAAGCTTTGGAAAACAGCCGGGAGATGCTCGGAAACAAAAGCGTGTCTATGTGAGTTATAATCACTACATCTGAGACAGTAGCTGCAAAACGTGACACCACATGACCTCCCTCCTCCTCCTTCGCCTCCTCCTTCGCCTCCTCCTTCTCCTCGCTCTCCTTCCTAATGATTTGCAGGGCACACAATATATCTTCATGCCATCTGGTTGACTTAAGTGCAGCGCGGGGTGACATCACTCATGTGGATCAGATCGAGAACATTCTTGAGCGCTGTCCTCATCATCGCTGAGATGCTTATTATCCAGACCTGCCCTGTTCTTTGAAAACAGAACCCAGAAGTTTGGGATGTTCTTAGTTTACGATCTGGGATTTTTCCTTCCTGATCATCTCTCTCTGCAGAAAGTCAAACGTTGCAACACTGGGCAACCTTCGAAGATTTCAAGCAGATGCATGTACATGTATCCTGTCTTCCCCTTCACCTTCATTCATCAAGCTGCGCTGACACAGGATTGCTGATCTTTTCACAAATGCTGCTTCATTTCCTGCACACCTGAATTCCTCTAAAGCCTGCTGCATTTTCTACATTCCACTTCAAAGCCGAGCTCAGCTCCTCATATGATGAAATAGAAATAACAAATACAGGGTGAGATATTTTAGACTTCTTGTTTGTGAAATGCAAAAACAGGAAAGTGTACAGTTCTTCCCTTTTAAGGAAAAAGAAACAGAGTACTGACAGCTCTATGCTGAGGTCAGGAATCACACAAATATGCCAAATTCAGAGAAACCCTCCAAGCACACATGTGACATGCAGCCACTGCTTTCCACGCTCTGCAGAGTCTCCACATGCGTCAGAACATCACTGCTTTTCCAGTCAGCTCAGTTCACGATCTGCAGAGAACACTTCCCTGCCTCGCACCTCCTTTGTTTGTGTCTCTGGTCACTTGTCGCTGCATCACTCCCACACTGTAGGAAAAACTGAGCTTCTTCTGACCTAATTCAGGCCGTCCAACAATCACTCCCCGCTCTGCTGGGGCCAGATAACGAGCAGAGTGCTCCTCACTTTCTGCAGTTGGACAGAAACTTAGCAGTCTTTTCTTTCACTCATCCTTAAAACAAGTTTGTTTACTTCTGCTTCATTATGTGTCACTGTTTGTTTCTGCTCTATCTCATGGAAAAATCTGAGGGTAATCTTAAAAAAACAGACCTAAGATGCACAGGGATGAATCCTGCTCTGCAGATGTGCAGGTACGGCTGCTTACACGGACAGAAGACAGACGGCGCTAACACAAACCAGATACCTCTCACATGAAAGTGTATTTTTTTCCCCTGTGTGTGTACCTTCTAGTGTGTGTCAGAGACTGTCAACATATCACTTCACTACGTCTGCAAACTAGGTGGCAATTAGACCCAGAGAGTCGTCATAGCATGGCGTAATGTGATTACATCTGCCTGACAGAATGCAGCGATTAGACCTCACCGACCACATCGACGCAAGACTGGGCCGCTTGTACTTTTCCAACCTTTTTTAGACTTGTTGCAAAAGGAGGAAAAAAAAAAGTCAGGCTTAAAATAGAACTGCAAGAAACATGTTTTTCTGCTCGAGTAAAGCAAAGAGAGTTTTGCAGAGAAATGAATAAGCTCTACTTTGAGACAAACGATGAATCTGAGTGATGTATGAAAGGTAATAGCATCAAAGGTGAAAGGCCGGGGTCAAAGAGAACAAATACAGCGCACGTAGAGTTCGGAGGACATTTCTACGCTTCCAAAGAGGGAAAATCATGTAACTCTGACGCTGTAGAGGATACATTTACCCGTCAGTGAGAGCCTAATCTCCCTGATTTACCGTCTACTTGCATTTGTTCTAGCAGACACCTCCTTGAGTTACAGCTCTGCCAAACATGGCGAAGGGAAGCCATTTCTCCCTCCAGTCCATCAGGCTGGAAGGAAGCGACAGCGAGAAACTCGCACATTACGTCCTCTAAGCTGGCAGCTGCTGCGTCTGAACAATGAGAGTGTGCCTGCGCTGCCGGCCAAGTCGGTGTCCAGATAGTGAGTGAAATATGGAGGGCGGAAGGAGCCTGCCTGGATCTGCCAACTTGAATGTCTCATTGTGGCGAGCGGGGCTATCTGGACGGGGCCGCGATGGATTGTTCAAGCAGGAGAAGTCAATCAACGTGGTGACACTTCTCGCCTTTACTTCAGAACAAAGACAGGATTACTGCCGGGCCGCTGTAGGACGCAACTTGATTGAGACGCAGACAAAGAGGCTTTACCATTAAGTGCCGCATGTGAAACTGAAACGCAGTGTTTTGTATGCACCTGAGATTATAAATATGATGTAGTAGATGTTGAAACTCTGCTCTAATACTTAACAAATGAGGTAAAAGACTTGGCAGCGTCCTGGCAGATGAACCCACTGAGGACGTGCATGTCAGCACAACTCATGACCTCATATCCTGTTTCAGCTCCTGGGAGGAAGAGTCAGGTTAGCCAGGCCTTACAGGCAACAAAACCCCACCTCAGGGACCGCATTTGGCACGAGAAGGGATCACTTTTGGTTATCTTTTCTTTCTCACTACATGACAGGATGGAAACTTTGTCCTCACACTCGTTTGGGAAGTTCACAACCCGAGAAGTGTGCTGATAGAGAACACTAAAAGCCAGTTTTAAAGCTAAATATGAATTTAAAGTCATAGCAACTGTCTTCTTTAAACCTGGATTAAGAGTTTTGGCTCGTTTCTACCTGTCGAGACAAACATTGTGTCATCCATCAAACTAATCCGTCCTCTTGAGTCTTTGTGTGTGCAGCCATTGTCGGGATTTTACAGGATTTGTGTTAAATCGAAAATAGCACTTGTAACCGTCTCAGGGTGTTAGGAAGCAGCTGATTGGGTGGTGGTAACTGTTCATTAAGGATGTTTACAGGGAGCAGGGTTTCATTTACTTTTCCCTGACGGAGTTTGCCCCACTGAGACCAAAAAACAAAGCCGCTGTTTTGGTTACTCGTGAATGCAGCTCTTTATTTGTGGCTGAGGCATCGTAAGACAATCTGTAAGATTTATCACCTCAAAAGAATTTCAGGATGTAAGGTTTCTTACAGCTTAATCCCCGTGTAAACGAAGAACATTAAGAAGTGAGTTTGTGGTTATTAAGGGAGTGAAACAATCACAAAGTTGAGATCGTGGTGGTCGAGTCTCAAGCTGCGATATGGAAACCAACATTTAAAACTCAAGGGATTGAGTCTTTGGCGAGGAACAATAGAGGGACCACCCTGTCGCTGTGCATCCTGGGCTTTGACAAAGCAGGAAATAAGAGCCCACGGCTGGGTTTTAAACTCCCTCCTCTCTGAATCTGATACAAGGTAGTGAAAATGATTGATGAGGAGGTTTTCCTGAGGCCAGAGAGTAGTTGGCACTGCTGTGTGTCAGGGCTGAGATATGAGGGTAAACATTATCTTTTCAGACACACCTTTTCCTTCACTCCTAACTGCTGTTTGCACAAACGTTTGAAGGAAATGATTTAAGCCGAATAATTATGTAACTGTGAGAAATGCCTTTAATAAAAGAATCTGGACATGGGTTGAATCTTTTACAAGCCCACAAAGCCTCTGCAAAAACACTCCTGAAATGAAATTCAACTCTCTGTGACACGCATGACTGCAAAGAGAATTAAATTCAGTCTTTTTATGGCGAGACAGAAAATGCCAAGCTAATTATTACACCAGCGTTACCTTCATGCACCACGAAAACATACAAAGCGAAAGGTCTCTGAACCACGCTCCTCCTAGAAGTCATGTCCAGGGTACGACAGCCTCTCTAAACCAAGCCCAAAACCTCAATTGCACTGTACTCCTCCAAGATTTAACCATCCAGTCCACTTAGCTTTACTCAAGAATCTACTATTCTGATGTTGCCTTGACCCGGGGCGGCGCCACCAAGGCCTGATACGCTTGTAACGCTGACAGATAAAGACGTCTAGTGGATAATATTCGATGCAGGATTTAATTTAAAGACTGCCCATAAAAGATTAGAACTAGGAAATCAGAGTTTTCGTCCAGTGTGTGATATCTCAGGACAAATGTTTTTGGGTTTAAATCCTCCTGGCAGTGACGGAGGTGGTGAAGGATGGTGGGTGGGTGGGAGTATGACTAAAGGGTGGAAAAACGGTTTAGAGGGTCGATCCAGTTTCAGGAGCCTCTCATGGTTTAGTGAAGGCAAAGAAAAGGGAAGTATCCATGTCAGAGAGGCAGAAAGGTCTGGTCCTAAACCTGCAGGGAGCCGAGTGTGTCACTGAGAGTTTATGCAGTTTCTTCTGCTTCATCACCCTGACACTGAACATTTTTCCCTTTTCATCCTCCAACAAAGACGATTATGTTGTCCTTTAGCGTCAGCTCTCATGTATTACAGAACCATCTCTCCTTGTGGCACCTCTAATCTGAATAAAGCATCCAATCCTTCCCGGGTTCCTGTAGTGTCTAAGCATGCCAGAGAGGAGGAACGGCATCTGTGGTTTGGCCGAAGAGCAAACACACCAGAGAATAAATGCCATGCCTGCATCTCTCTAATTTAATGTAAGTATAGCGTGAGCTCATTCCTGAGGCGCTCGCTTCTTTTTTTTTTTTTTTTTTTTTCAAACAAAGAAAATTATGAGCTCACATTTCAAGGAGGCGAATATTTCAGCTACTTTTGTGCTCACTTTAAATAACAAACTCAGATCCAGCTGCATCCAAAACTTAATATCATATGTACATAGGAAGCCTGGAATTAAAGTCATTTTTAGAGGCAGAAGGGTGCATTTTGGAGGGCAAAGGTTATAAAAAGTGCAACTTTTAGGAGCTGAAGCCACATTAAGCTCTCGTTGTGACAGAGGGAGAGAGAGAGTTTGTACAGTGTCACACAACAGCAAAAAGAAATTACATCAAATACTGAAAGCTTTAAGCTGCTGCTGTTTGAAATATCTGTCAACAAAAGGAGAAATTTAACAAGCTTTAGTTACAATCTGTGTTTCAAAACAGGACAGGAGTGTACCTAAAGATCAGCTCCTCTATGCCAACAGATGTCCGCACATTTTTCAAATATCTCATAAAACCCTCTCAAGACTCGGCGTCCTGCCAGAGCTAATTGCTCTTAGAGAATAAAATCACCATCAATCCTCATCAACAGTGGATGTGGACAAAGCTAAACCTCATAACCCTGGGTGCTAAAATGCCTCTCTGGATCCCCTCCAGATGTGAGCCATCTGTTGTGTTCAGTCACTGAGGTGAGACGAGTCGTGTCTATCCAGACGGTGACATCACCCAGAGCAGAGACGGGCTTAAATCCAACATTCGGGCCCTTCATTAATAACGCTGCTGATCCGGGGCTTTCAGGCCGCCCCCTCGACGTGCTCTAAGGTATCCCACCGGTGCACTTCATCAACATTATAAGTGTTTTCTGCCACGGGGATCCTCATGCAGCCAAGAGACCAGAACACAGCAGGGCTGCTGCACGCTGCAAAACATGCTCCGTCGCTTGTTCCAGGAGAGGTTTCAGGTTTTATGGACTGGCATGGCATGAAGTCATGGTAAAAACAGCTACTAAAGAGCACTAATATGACCTGTTTGAACCAGGATGCAGGATAAAAGGAGTGCTAAAGAAGTGAGACCAGAACAAAGTACAGATACTGCTGTCGCTGCCATAAAAACCTGCTCTACAAACATCTGGTGCCCAAAACTTTCAAATTATATAAGACATTTAATACACGTATTTTCCCATTTTTCAGACAGATTTGGATTATTTTTACATACACATATTCACTTAAATGGCTTAAAAGCCATATGTGCCAATGATACAGGATTTAAAAAAAGCAAAACTACTTGACATCATTTTTCTATAATTTTTATCCTATCTTTCATTTTCTATTAGCTTTAACTTGAAGAACTAAAAACAAACTCCTTGTTTGGCTCTCCCTGTCTCTCTTTGCCTCTCTATGTTCAACACCTGGATTGGGAAAGCCAATGCGAAACCATTCCCAGTCACTTAGACTTTAAAAAAAAGAAAAAAGAAAGCAATAAAGCTACTTGACAGATAGACAGAGAGCAGCTATTAAGTTGCCTCATAAGGAGAATAATCAAACAGTCATGTCTCCAAAGATCCTCGGAGGATTAAGTCGAGTTTTTTGCATCACTCAACATCAAAATTAAATTAAGCCATTTTGTGCAGGGACTGAATAACCCACAGGGAAACAAAAGGATGCCAAGAAAAACATCTGAATGTGGAGATGACACAAAAGAATCCATGAGAAATTGAGGCTATGACGTGGCGGCTAATTGGTGCGAGCTTCAGTCTGAGACGATCTGAGGCCAGACGCCAAGTAATGGGGATAATGAAAGTCCGGACAGGAAGTGAGCGGACAATAGAAAGAGCTCAGGTCTAAGATCCCAAACCACCGCCCAGCCGGGGTCTCATCCTCTCTGAGCTCTCCGGGAGGGGAGTGATGTCACCCTAACACACCCGCACTAAAACACACACACACACTCCCAGACTCCATCACAGCTCTTGTCTCGCTTAAGTAAATTCCAGCGTCACACCCAACATCCCGAATCACTATCATTTACATTCCTGCTGAACGCAGAGAGGTGAGCCGAGGTGGGAGGGTCCCGGGTGAGCAGCAGCTGGCTGAGCGTGATGGAAAGGCTGAGAGGAGAGGAGGACGATAAGGAGACGGAGGAGAAGAAGAGACGGTTAAAGGGAAGTTACAAAGCTTTTTCAAATATGTAAAGGAAGATGCGTAACACCCCCGAAGGTACAAATTTATGAGCAGCACAAGAAGAGAAAGTGCCAGAAGTTTGTCCTCATGTCCTCTCTCTCTTTCTCTCATGACTCAAACTGATCCTCGTGTATGACAACCGTCCCCTCCACCCCTCCACCCTCCACCCTTCCAGCATTGAATAACAATGCGATGACACTTCTATCAGACTCTGCTCTTGGATTTCTTCCATTAATGTGGTTGTGAAATGATGAACGCATTATGAAACTCGTTTCCTGTGTTTAAAGATGCTGGAAAGCGTTGTGGATAAGTCACGGCGTGAGTTAATGAGACAGATATTTTAGTGGGAGCTGAGTGTGCTGTAGGCCGACGGTTTGACAACAATTTGTCCTCAAAGTGTGAGAAAGAGTGGAAACTTGGCCAGCTCAGGAAAACTTTTTAATAAATGCACTGTGTGGACTTTTATGCTGCTGTCTCTCCCAGACATGTCAGTCCACCTTAAGCAGCAATTACACACGAGAGGTTTGAAGCACTGCTGTCTTTAAGTGCGTACTGTTACGAGCAGGTAGGGACATAAAATCAGCTCTTACAGTTGGAGAAAATAGATCATAAAAGTGGGTTCACACACACACACACAGGTGTGACAAACGTCAGGGGCTTTGTGACTCGACAGCTTGAGAAATCTCAGCCCCTAGAAATCTGATTAGAGAGCCACTCGTGTGCGCCTCCACAGACAGCGCGGGATCAATGCTAATCCATCAGGAAACCATCAAAGAGTCTCTAGAGGCAGATCCACCCTGCTCACCTGACAGCTGGACAGATTACCGCCTGTAAATGTGTCTGCGTGTGTGTGTGTATCGCTTCCTTTCTTTGTGTGAATTTGATGTAACATGATTATGACCCTATTGTTCTTCTGTTGTTTGGGTGTGGAGGCTGAGGCCATCGGGGACGTGTAGTTGTCGCGGTTTGATTGCAGGAGTCTGGTTCTTAAGCTCTAAATTGGTTTAATGGACAGTGTGGGGATGGGATTCCTACCCAGGGGGCACTTTTAGAGCCACAGGGGGTAATTGGGAGGATGAAGATAAGCTCATGAAGACATACAGTGTGAGGTTTGATAGGAGCAGAATTTGTCCACACTTTGTCCATCCTTGTTCGATATTTGGCCCGAGGGTCTTAGAAATCCACCACAAGTGTGCAAACAGCGCCCTGAACATCCTCTTTAAGTGTTTGCGATTTACATCAAAGTCCAAAGTGCTGCAGGGGTAATGATTATCAGCTGTACCAATCAAGGGCAGCAGACACACGCCTCCCCTGTTGACTCCACACACACACAGCAGTGTGATGCTTTGTTTGGTGCTAGTCTCTAAATTACAGCCTGTCTGCCTGACCCAGCCCTTCAATCTGAAGCTGTATGACTTATTTCTGCCTCTAATTTTACATCGCTTCATGACGTGGTTCATTTGTTATGCAGTCAGGTGTATAGCTGGCAACAAGAGCGGTGAAAAATGGGAACTTCTGCAGAGAGTCTGCACAGAAAAGTAGACGCAAAGACTCGATGTGAGTCAAAAATAACTCAAAATGGGATGAAATGCATGAAAAAACTGCAGCTGAACTGAGACAAAACAGAAAAGAAACGTGGTCTCACCGCAGATGAATCAGACCCACGTCTAACAAGCAGTTACAACTATTTGGATGAACAACATGTCAACACAACAACGAACAAAAGGTCTCCAGCCAGAGAACATCCATAAAAAAGAAGCTTTTGGCCTTACAAGGCCGGCAAACGTCCACATCAGCCCCTTTCAGTCTGGCAGTCCAAACCACGTTCCTTTTTTTAACAGCGAAGCTCACGCTGGGGCCGAGATGAGATCAGAAACAGGAGAAGAAACGCTGAGGTGAGGGACGAAAAGAGGAGAGAAAAAGATGAGAGAGAGGGTAAACAAACAGGAGGAGGAATGTGGATGAAAAGAGGGAGAGAGACGGGAAAAAGGAGGCATATGGGTTTGATTACAAGACAGTGATGTCATGTATGTATGTCAGGTAATCAGCCCGAGGATTGTGTGTATCGCACGAGCATGTGTCGGGCAAGACCGGGCGATGAGTGTGTGTCTTTGTCTGGTTTGATAAGCTCACACACACACTCACACACAGATTGCTGCAGGGTGAAACAAGTGTGTCAGCGATCGCTTTTGTTTCCATCTGGTTTGGACATTAATGGTTGGTCAGATTCATAGACGATATCAGGTACCAGCTACACACACTTATAAACACACTAATATGTGCTTACACACTCAAACACAGGTGTCTCTCTCTGCCAACTCTTGCAACACTTTACTGCGCTCGTGTAACAGCTGCGTTCGACATTATGTTCAGTCTGGAACAAGTCGCAGAAATCAAGGATATCACGTATCGTGTTTTCACTTAAAGAAGAGGCCGAGCAGGAAGTGGAGCCAAGTTTAGTCTGATTGAAGTGGTGTCAACAAGATGCAAATCTGAGTTGAGTGACAGAGTCCAAAGACCAAACAACAGCAAAAGATGCTGCTTTGAGATTTAACAACCGCTCGGCCAAACCGCACACGTTGCTCATAAAATCCCAAACCTCCACATTCCTGCGAGCACTGTCACCTCCACAGTCATCATGAAGCTTACATAACACACCTCCATCCTCCCACTATCTGTCACTCGGTGCAGGCTTGTCACAGCAAACATGTTTGTGTGGCCTCATCTCGCGTTTGATCCCCGACATCTGTTTCATGTGTACACGACTCAGGGCCTCAAATCTGCGCGGATCCAGAAATAGAGTCTAATTTTGGATGACCGAATTGTTTGTTCCATGAACAAACAGTTCGCTGCGAGGAAATGGGAGAGAGCACAAAACTGAAATACATCAGCGTTTAGAGCCGCAGCTCGTGGGCAGTGGTTGAACCCCATGACACTGGGGCTGCAGATTGTGAAACTTTGCCTGAAATGGATCTGAAGTGTGCGCTACAGCTCCCCGGTTCCCATGGCCTTGCTGCAAAGTATAACTCCGCAAGGAAAGAGGCTCTCTCAGCATTCAGGAGGTTAGACTTAAAGTCGAGTGGAAACAGAGAGAGCGAGAAAAGCTGACGCTCGTGTCACAGCATGAAGCTCAGACTTGACATTTTCCTCCCAACTCCTTCAGACTCTGATCCTTTGGCCTTAAGCTGTCAGCAACAGATGTGACAACTACCAAATGGTGTTCAGCATACTGTAGAACAAGTCCTGGAGCCTTGTCCAAAACCCCCACGAATCTGGTTTGTTGTCTTAGGCTAAATGGCGAGCTCCTGGCTAAAAGTGGATGCTATCTTTGGCGTGTGTCGGTGTCCACTGGCCTCCACTGGTGCCGTTGGACGCTTTGGCTTTTTCCACACAGGCTCATTCATTATCATCCAACAACAGTCGCTTCAAATTGGTAAAAAAATGGGTGATTAATTATGATTTATTACAGAAGACATTGAACCACATGTTTCTGGTTAACTCTTTGTTGGTGCTGCATCCACCACGAAGCAAATAAAGCTGTGAAGCCTTTTCCTGCTTAGTCTGAACAATCTTCCAATTATTACTGTAACTATTCATGATTACCACCTAACAAATGGATGACGCCATGGCGGGGAATACCAGGGATTTGTTATTGTTCTGAGTATCATGTTGGCGCCGCTTCAGTCAATAAACGAGGTCGCGACTTGTTATTTATCCGTCTTTATTACTCAAAGATGTTTGTATTTTCATATAACTCTCCTGCCATGTACAGCTAAGAGGCAATCATTGAACTAACATCTGTATCCTCTCGTTTCTTTGGCGCGGCTCGCCGTTTTAGGAAATGTGACCTCATCCAGCGGGCAGCCATGACATATTTGACTCAGTAGGCAGGAGACGAGAGCGTATTGGCTTTGTTTACTTGCAGGGCTGGAGTCTATTAAGACTCTTACATATTTCCTGAAAGCACGTACAAACAGAATGTACTTTGTTTTCTTTTTACAGACTGTGTGTATGTGACTAATTTGCTGTCTTATTGAATGTCATGCCCTGTTGCCTTACACTAAACATTAGGTCCTGCTGTTCCTGCAGGAAAGACTTAAGTCACCGCCTGAATCGGACGTATGTTTCTGCACCATCTTCAGCTTTAGAAACCCCTGATCACAAAGTTTTGGCTCCAACTCTTGATAAGACCCAGAGGGGGGGAAGCACTGAAACTCTAACTCCTCGTCTGTCCTCACCTACATGCCCTGCCTCCGAAGCAGTGACAGAGCCCGGCAGATATTTCACACATTACATACGTCAAGAAAAAAACCTTTCCCCTCTCTTCTGCCACATCCTTCAGCCCCGAACAGCTACACACTCGAGCAAGCACACCCCCTTCTTGTGAGGCTCTGCAATGCAAAGCTCCATATAAGGGCATGCTGATGATGTAATGGTCCATAGGCAGGGAGCACATCCCTTATTGTTTGGTCTGAGTGCAGGAATGCCCACATTACAGCTACTCAGAGAGTGAGACACACGCAGAGAGGAAGAGCTGAGGGTCGGCTGTCGTACGGAGCGATAATGAGCTTATAGCTGTGAAGCTGGGAGAGCCTCTGGCACAGGTAGGAGACGAGAAAACTACACTTCTAAAACTTTTACAAAGTCTCTGGAGGTGGAGGGATGTGGAGGTTAACATCACTTTCAGCTGCTGGTTTCGTTTCATTGATTATCTTTTATGATGATACTTTTTTTCTTTGGCTCGAGGGTCACTCTTTTCTGAAAGCTGTGATGATTTTACTCGTCTGAAACTTTTACAAACCTACCAGCAAAAGAAAAATAAGTTGGCGTTTTAATCTAGTTCCTTAACTCTAAACATGTTTGGTTTGTTGACGTGAATTTGAATAAAATCCAAACATCTGTAAAGACATGTTTGAACAAACTATGATTGAATATTTATGAAGGGAAAGAGCAGAGGGAGACAAAAACTATTCAGACCTTAAAGAGGCTGAGTCTTGTCTTAAAGTTGTGTGAAGTGTGTTACATTCACAGGCAGAACTACTGTGCAAGAAACACTAAGATTATATAAATGTAGAAACACTAACAGCAAAGTTTGAGATGAAAAAGTGTGAAAAGTTTTACGAAATCATTTGTTTTACGAGGAGCGATCAAAACTCTAAATTTCATGGAAGTATTAAGTACTCATGTCAGCTTTTTGGCTTCATATATTTGATTTCCTGCTTTTTTAAAAATCAATTTATTAGTTTAATTTCAAAAGAAGTGCTTTTTACTGCATTAACACTGCAGATATGAATCAGTTTAAGCTCTTTTACCTCCTTTTGGTTTTGTTCAATCAGCATTTTGAGACTGACCAATGATATAACAAAAAAAGTTTTACAACAGCTGCAAGTTTTTCATTACATGACACTGCAAACAGGAAGTTAATAAGCATCAGGGCGACATATTTAACTGATTCCTCTCAGGGGGCATATCACTTAGTCTAAGAGAACTTTAAACATCCACGTACTCCATCACCGTCCTCTCCCTCTGCATGTGTGTGTAGGTATCAGTGTGTGCATTCATGATCTAATCTCTTGTGTAAGAAAGCAGCTCTGATATATGGGACATGTAACGCAGCATTAGGCAGAAGTTGAGCCACAGTTTCCAGCTGCATGAGAGGGAAACCCTCCGCAGCCTCAGGCAAACCTGCATCAGAGGTAAAGGCTGAAATATACTCGCAGAAACGCCAAAAACAATCCTGTAAAGTTAAGATATCAACCATCAGGGGCTTTTTCTTTGTGACACATTTACGGCACACAAAGGTGGCCATGCATCCGATGTGAAATCTGGAGTAATAGCGTGCTGAGTGAGTGGGAAGGTGTCCTGTAACACAGATCACCACAAAGCTGTTATGTCACCGGCTTTATGTGCAGCTCATTGTAATTTATCCCTGGGATATAATGTGCTTTCCTTCTGCATGAGATAAAACATGATGGGGAAATGAGAGGAACGCTACAAAGATTAACAATCTTCTCTAAATGCAAACTGGTCAGTTAGACTTTTTTAAGACAGTTAAATCTTAATGACTAGTTAAAGATTAGCTGCTGGGTTTTAATTCTCTCTGTTCTGCCGTCCAAACTCGATTATCATGTTACAATAACCCAAATCTAATGATAAAACTGCTCTCAGATGTTGCTCAGTTGGCCGAACACTCATCTATGTGTGTGTCCTTGATGAGAAAAAGTTCAGGAATAACTCACCAACATTTCCTCCCGCGCCACTAAGTGCATTGGGAATACAGCAATGCAGTAAAAATGTGCATATAAAAGGCTAAAAGTGATTTAAACGGTGTGAGGGCAGCAGCGTATTTTGGGCACAGGAGCAGTTTCCTCTCAGTGGATTTGCTTTTATAAGCAGAAAGTGCCCGCACGTCAGTTTGCTGGATTTATACCCAGTTTAGGAGGGTTTTTTTTAAAGGAGTGATAGGCAGCGTTTCCAGCCCGACAAAGTACATTTTTCTCTCTATTTGGGTCGATGACATCACGAGGAAGGCAGCGGGGACTGAGATAAGACGTTGAATAAACAGCGATTAGAGGCGACTGCAGGAGAGAGGTGGACAAACCAGACGGATAAAATGTCATTTTTCAACATGTATGTTTGCAGATAAAGTGGGCAGACTTTATCCAGAGTCCTTGAATGATAGATAACTACAATGTTTTATCAGCAGGTCTCGCAGACAGTGTAACAAGGGCGAACTTTAAGTCAACAAGGCCGGACAGGAAATAATCTAAAATCAGGGAGTGCACAGACATGAGAGTGAAATGGGTTAGTAAGAAAAAGCACTCAGATTTCCTCAGTTATGAGACTAATAACTCACATCTTTTGACTGCTGAATGGCTTACTTTATTATATTTCACTATAATTTGTTACTACTTGTTTACATTTTGTTCCAACAGCCTAAATCTTCAAGTTGATTGGTATAAAAAGCCATTACAGTCGAGTCCTGATATGTTTTCCCTCTAACTGTGGACAAAAAAAGTTTAAAGTGACTGAAAACAGGATACTTAAATCTCTTGTTGGGACATTTTGAGGATTTTGAATTGCAGTGAAATTACTAGAAATAGCTATTGAAGGGGTAATGTTTGTTTTTAACCTCTAAAAACATAAACAAGGAGAAAGAAAATTCAGTAGAGACCAGTTTGTCTACAGGGGGAGCCAAAATCAACAAAATAACAGCTTCTTCATCTTTTGTCACAAACTTCTCAGAAGAAGCTGAAAAATGTTCCTCATCCTGTACTTGTTTCATGCCACAGCATAAAACTTAGTCTCTTAATCCACTGAAACCACACTCATCATTGAGTCTTAAGCTCTCCTTTTAACTTTTTACGGGGGTCTCCTTCTGTCTGCATGTAACCGAACCACATGGCTCCGGTCACACGTGTCGTCTTCGAGCTCCCGCCCTCGAGCAGCTACTGAACAAATAAATGACACACACTCTTCTGCAGAGGAGCGACCCACCCTACCACACTGACATCATGTCCCACAATCCAACTGTGGACTCAGCGCTCGCTGAGAGCCTTCTGTATAAACTCTGAGGGGATGTAATTGCCTCTGAAGGCGGGGGGAATTCCTTCAAATGTATAAGAAAAACCGAGGAGGGGAGCTGGTGGTGGAGGAACCCCTTAATTAAAGGATTGTTCAGTGCCAGCGGGCCATCTGTGTGGAAATGCCTGGCAGCTGCACACACGGCAGTCATAACACGGCTTCCCTCGGGGCTAGAGGCACTCAGGTCTGATGTACGTCTGCGCCAGACGCCCTGACCTCGGCCTGAGTGCTTCAAGTTGGTATGAAAGGACATAGGCTGTGAACCACTGATTGTAAAACTCAAGGTTGAACATTTACAGCCGTAAAGCAGCGAGGGGATAAACAAAATTAGCACAGGCATTCAAAGCTACCAACTGGGGGGAGTTAAACGCAATGACGTGTTAAATTTTCCATGACTTTAAATGTGAAGTTTGGCTCAGAAATGTAGCGAGAGTTGGTGTTTATGATGTGTCTGGAGGAGTTTCTTCACACCTTTCAGGCTCATTGTTTGCTTACAAAAGAGTAAAAGGTTAAACAGGTTTCCATATTGGTGCCAGATGTTCTGAAATGAATTTCCTGACTAATCATTTTTGCCTCTCCTTCATTTTTCTGCAGGCTGAAGCTGTTAATTGATCAAGAAAAGGCCTTCCAAGAAAGAAAGGACGAAGAGAGCAACAAAAAGGTCAGCAGCCTGAAGGAAGAGCTCACCAAACTCAAGTCCTTCGCGTTGATGGTGGTGGATGAACAGCAGCGCCTCACCGAACAGCTGAATCAACAAACAGCCAAAGTCCAGGAACTCAGCGTCAGTGCTTCACAAGCCCAAGAGGAGCTGAGCTCAGCTAATGCTCATCTGCAGGAAGAGGAGCAAAAGGTCTGTCGCCTGGAGGCTGAGCTGCGTGACCAAACGGGTCGACACCATCAGGAGCAAGAGAACATGACTGCCAAACTGACGGCAGAGGACGCCCAGAACAGGCAGTTGCGCCTGAAGCTGTCCACGCTCAGCAGGCAGCTCGACGAGCTGGAGGAGACCAACAAGACGCTGCGCAGAGCCGAGGAGGAGCTGCAGGAGCTGAGGGACAAAATCAGCCGAGGGGAATGTGGAAACTCCAGCCTCATGTCTGAGCTGGAGGAGTTAAGGAAGCGGGTGCTGGAGATGGAGGGGAAGGACGAGGAGCTGATCAGGATGGAGGAACACTGCAGAGACCTCAACAAGAAACTGGAGAAAGAAGCTCATCAGAGCCGCAGCCTGAAAGCAGAGGTGGACAAGCTCAACAACAGGATTATGGACTTGGAGAAGTTAGAGGATGCATTCAGTAAAAGCAAACAAGAATGCAACTCCCTCAAGAGTAATCTGGAGAAGGAGAGGATGGTGTCAAAGGTGCTGATAAGTGAGCTGGAAGTCTTAAAGGTCAGGGTCAAAGAGCTGGAGAGTGCCGAGAGCCAACTGGGAAAGACGGAGCTGACGCTGAAAGAGGATCTGACAAAGTTAAAGACTCTCACAGTCATGCTGGTGGATGAAAGGAAAGCGATGGCAGAGAAGCTAAAGCAAATGGAGAACAAAGTCCAGAACAGCACTGGGAAACTTCAAGCAGAGCAGGACAAAGTTACGTCAGTCACCGAGAAGCTGATTGAAGAGAGCAAGAAAGCACTGAGGTCCAAAGCTGAGCTGGAGGAGAAAATGTGCAGTGCTACCAAAGAAAGAGACGACTTAAAGGCTAAGCTGAGGAGCGAGGAGGAGAAGAGCAACGATTTAGAGTCGAAGATCAATCTGATGAAGAAAAGGCTGCAGTCGCTGGAGACTGTGGAGAGAGAGCACCTGAGAAACAAAGCCAAAGAGGAGCACATCAAAACACCCTTCGCTAACCGCTTCCAACAAGAGGACAACAAAGTGAAAGACTTGACTCAGGAGGTCGAACGCCTCAGACGCAAACTAAAAGACATGAAGGTGGTGGAAGGTGACCTGATGAAGACTGAGGAGTTTGAGTCTCTGGAGAAAAGATTCAACAACGAACAAGAGAAAGCTAAAGCCCTCATGGAGGAGCTGGACATCTCCAGGAAAGAGCTGTCAAAGTATCAGCTCGCTGAGAAGAAAGAGTGCAACCAAGAGCACGTCCTCTACAAACGCTTAAAGGAGGAGGAGGCCAAGTCCAGTCACCTGAGCAGAGAGGTGGCTGCTCTTAAAGAGAAGATCCACGAGTACATGGGGACAGAGGAGTCGATCTGTCGCATGAAAACTGACCACTCAACCCTGCAGAGGAAACTCACCCAGCAGGAGGTGAGAAACAAAGAACTGGCTCGAGAGATGGAGACGCTCACCAGAGAGCTGGAGAGATACAGACGCTTCAGTAAGAGTCTCCGTCCTGGAATGAACGGGCGGCGTTTCTCAGACCTTCATGTGTCCACTAAAGAGGTTCAGACCGAGCCGCTTGACTTCATGGCTCCAAACTGTAAGACAATCGAACCGCTGGAGCGAGCTGTGGTGAACGGGAAGCTGTACGATGAGAGCGAACCTGAAGACAACGCAAACTACAGCAACGAGCTTCAGCTCAGCAAATGCAGCCCCTCGCTCATCAATAACGTAAACAACCTGAACAACAACCTGAGAAGAGCCAGAGTGCCGTTCCTCAAAAACAAAGAAACGCCGCATCAGGTCAACGGGAAGCTGCAGCCGAGGCAGAACGGGAACCACGTGCAGCCTGGAGACGTCGTGTTGACCCACAGTCCCGGGCAACCTCTGCACATCAAAGTGACCCCTGACCACGGACACAACACGGCGACGCTGGAGATCACCAGCCCGACCACAGAGACCACCCCGTCATTCACCAGCACCGCCGTCATCCCCACAAGCGGGGGGCCGCCAAAACAGAGAATCACCATCATCCAGAACACGTCCATGTCCCCGACTGCAAAATCCATCTCCCCAACCATGAAATCCAAAGGCTCCCCGATCTCTGACGACCTCTGCTCACCTGACAGGTCCCTCTCACCTTTCACGATGTCGACATACTCCAGAGCGATGACCCCAGACTCCTGCGGCTCCGTGACCCCAGACAGAGCCATGTCGCCCATTCAAATCGTGTCAGTCACAACCGGCACCCCTGATCGCTCCCTCTCCACAGAACCGGTCGAGGTAGTCGGAGGGCACGCCGTCTTCCGTGTGTCACCGGAGAGACAAACCAGCTGGCAGGTCCAGAGGTCCAACAGCTCTGGGCCAAACGTCATCACCACAGAGGACAACAAAATCCACATTCACTTAGGGAGCCCGTTCATTCAGAGCATCAGCACCCCCACACAGACTCTGAGCCCGTGCCACACGCCTGCACTCCAGGAGCAAAGGACTCAGGTGCTGGCCAACTGCAGCACTCCTTCTCCCAAAGGCAACAGCAAAATCACAAGTAGCATCATGATTAAGCCCACGTCCTCCCCAATCCAAAGGCCGTCACAGATTACAGTAAGTAACGCCTACGACTGACCCGATAACACCCTCCATCCCATCCTGTGTTACTCCACCCCGCCCATGAGACCACCGTAGACCCTTAGACCCCGGCTCTCCACCCTGATTCGTGTCGGTTTTTATTTATGTGCTTAAACCAGGGTTTGAATGTCTCCTTTTGGTTTGTTTGGTTTGCTTGTTTCTGTGTGATTACATTCAAACGACTGTGTGCCTGCATGAGATTACAAAAAAAAAAAAAAATCAACTTTCATTTCCTGACATAACACAAGGTTTAACTTATGTGCACTTACTGTATGTACTCAGTGGCTGATGTGCCATGTAGTCAGATTATTCACACTGATGTATCGCACCAGTTTTTATACTTCATATTAAACATACTGCATTATGATTACGTTGTTTGGTTTCTGAGGATTAAAGTGTGCAAAAAGACTTTTTGTTTTATAGTTTGTCATCCATGCTTAAGTATTTCATTTATCACTAAATCCTGCATGTTTTGTTGTGTAAATTAAAAGATAATCTAAGGGGACATGCAGTCAGATTGAGGTGCATGCAAACATTTCCCTGTCTGACCTGATTAAATGATTCCCAAGTGGAGCAGTGTGTGAAAAACCTTTGTGACCAGAAGTGGAAAAATCCTCTCACGTGTTTGAGGTTGATGTCATAGTTTTTCTTACATTTAAAGCACAGCGGTGACCAAGAATGAAAACCAGCACGAGTTGAACTTAGAGGTCTTTAAAGTGACGCAACGGAAACTTAGCTGGAAACCTTTAAACCTCAGAGTGGTGCTCAATAAACTGCTGTTAGAGGTAAATCTATTCTCAGACCTGGGCATTAAAAACACTTGGTTATCCTTTCCTGGGCTCACTGAAACTTTTAAAGGATGTTCACCACATCAGATCCTAAAATCTAAACTCAGACTTCTCCAAATCTGATCCAGCAGAGGCCTCTTTGACTCTCAAATGTTCCTCCTGACAGCCTGACCTCAGTGCTCTTTTAGCAGAAAGTCTCACTTAGCCTCTTCTCGCGGTGCAGTAACCCAAAACTTCTGTTTTGTTTTCTTTCTCCTATGAATCATGTCCTTTGAAATGACTCAACACTTATGTTTCTCCGTGGATGTGCATTCTTCTGCTCGTGGTTTTCTGCGCCCACAGTGGAAACCTAACCACTTACGTGTGATTTGTTTAAATCGAATCAGCGTCGAAGGACAGGACGGATGGGCTGATGAGCGGATGGAGACGCAGACAGGGTAGACGGGAAAAGATGCTGAGGGGAGGATGTGGGATGATTCTCTCTGTTGTGGTGAATTATTTTTTATTAATTTCATGTCTCTGAAAGCTGAAGAAAAAAGAGAAAGAGGGGTTGAAAAGTTTAAGAGATACTTCAGAGAGTTTAGTACATCTGAATCACGGTAAGAGCATCTTCTTATTCTTTAGTGTCATTCAGATGGATCCAGACAACTGCTGCAGGAAACAAGTGAAACAAACCCAAGCATTCACACACACACACACACACACACACTCACATAGACAGCAATGTGACATGCAGGAGATGATTAAATAGGGCATCAAATTGAATGAGTGTGAAGGAGCGCAGCTGGAGAAAGCGGATCCGAATCAGTCTGGGCACGGTGAGACGATGCAGGCCGAGGTTAAACAAGATGCTATTCATTAAAACCACCGATTGAGAAAGCATGTGGCAGCTGGGATTCACTGTCTGCGACCTCACTTAACCCCCTGACTCAGACTCACACTCACTTGATTCACAAACTGCTACCATTAGCCAGGGGAGATCTGCTCGCCGTCTCCCTGCCAGACTGATAAAACCGGGATCGAGTGACACGCTGGAAGCTGAGAGATAGTTGGATGAAAAGATTCTGGCTTCTGTTGGCTGAAAGTGATCACAGTAATTCAAAATGATACAGCTAATAAACAGAAGCTCATATTTCAGGGGGAACGTGCATGACCCAACAAAGCATAAATATCAAAATAAGAACTTTTCTGCACATCCTTCACTCCGGCCTGTTGTTGTGCACCCGTCTCCAAGCAGGAGCGGATTTCCTCCCTGCAGCTCTGACGATCGTAAGCGCACAGGAATGTGCTCACCTTGACCGACAGGCACAATAAAAGCGCACTAAAGCACCAGCATGAGGGCTTTTATTGAACAAAAGCCTCGAGAGTGTGAGAGCATAGTCACTTTTCAAGCCTCCCTCTCACTGCAACACAAGCACCAAAACAAACCGGCTGTTTGGTTGCCGTAGAAACAGCAGCGCCCGACTCCAGAGGAAGTACTTAGCTGAACTCCTGCTGCACCGCTGATATACGGGAGAACAAAGCCGCACATTAAGGCCTCTCTTCCGTGTAAAATCAACAACACTCCCATGACGTGGGCAGATTTTCTGCACCATTAGCTCTCCTGAAGCGCAGGCACTACTTATTCTGAAATCTAAACCCCTGAATGAATATTTAAGGATGTAGTTCACTGCAGATTTCTGTTAATTCTTGAAAAACCCCAAGCCACACCAGAACACATCCAATTGGTTTTTCGAGGGGTTTTGTGTTGCCTGGGAATAAAGTCAGTGAGTGTGATGAAACTGGAGGAAATACTGCAGGAGGTTGGGTTTCACTCAGCTGCTGAGATGTGGAACAGATCGATGACACACTTAGTCAGAGAAGTAGCTCCACTTCCTGCCTGTAATTAACACTCTGCGCCACAATTCAAGAGACAATTCTTACAGTTACGCTTGCAGAAATCAGGAATACAGCAGACGAATTATTCGAGTTTAATCGCTTTTTTGCAAATAAAGCTGCAGAAGAAGGAAGAAGCAAGCTGTGAAATGTGCCAATTACATCCCGAGGTAACTTTGAAGGAGAATAATTGCCTGCTGACGAGTGTAAGGGAGTTATTTGGATGGAATAAGAGCATGAAAAGGAGCCGAGAGACTCAGACGTGTCAGAAGACTCAGACTCCTCAAAGAGGCTCATCGTTTTCGTGATTAATGGAGCTGCTTTAGGAATTTCTGGACACAAATGCAGAATAAGAGCAAGAAATGCTCACAAACATGAGTGGGAATGTCTCTTCAGAGTAAACAGGAGGTGGTTTCTGCTGCACTGACGGACTTTAGTGACCAGGCTGGCTGCTGTGCATGCAAACACTGATTAAAACCTGATTGGACAGTAAGCAAAACAGCGAGTTGTTTAAGAATCAGAGAAATGCAAAGTTTCCCACAATTATTCTCTTCTTTTCTGATGCAAAAGCTGGTCTCCAAGCGACAAACTTGCACTGCAGTTAAAAACAGTGCTAGATTAGAGAAAATGGGGATGTAATTTCTACAATTATGAGTTTTTTTCACCGGAAAACAAGGATAAGTATTCAACAAAGGATTGTGGACTACTCTCCTGATCAATTTGTGAATGATTTAGCTGAAAAAATGTTCCATAAAAAGCTCCAGAGATTACTCCAGGAAGTAGTTATTGTAGCTAACAAAGTACAGATCTGATATTGTCATCAAAAGCCAAAGCAGAAGCTTCTTTTACTTGGAAAATCAGCTGAGATATAAACAACAATGAGACCCAGGAGTGCAGGATATCCAAACACTAAAACGCAATCATTCTGACAGACAAGTACAAGAAGAAAGAGAGGATTTCAGCCAAAGTGTACCACCCATAAAATATGATTTAATATCATCTAGTGGCCGTTAAAGGCACTGCAAGAATCAAACTAACCCTTTGCTCTCGTCTGTTTCTCCTCCTCAGATACCTCTCGAAGCATTCCGCCGACCAGGACCCACGAGAATCCCCAAACCGAAGGGCTACAGCTCCCAGAAAGGGACAAATGGCACGGCTGTGAACGCAGGACTCCAGAGTAAGAGTCATCAAAGTGCAACACAGCCTGCAGCGCACAACAACAACAACCCACATCTGATGAACCGCAGGCTGTGATAACAGACGATTCTTACACTGAACATCTAAAGGAGTTTATTCTTTTCAACTTTCTTCAACCTCATTCTCATCTGTGGTGCTGAAACTAAAAAATGCAACAGGTTGTTGTGTCCATGTCGACGTGAACACACTGTGCTAGTTGTAAATAAACGTGCAGAGAAGTTTAGGAAACAGAATATTTACTGTCACAGAAAGCAAGACAGTATCTTTGTTTAAATGAACGGTTAAAGTAGAAAATGGAGTTTGTTTCACGTTTAGGTTGTTAAAGAAGATAAATGTTTCATGGTCGTTGAAAAGAAGATTTGTTTGTTCATGTAGGGATGGTATTTTTACATAAGAGGCAATAATGTACATAAGTGTAAAAGTGATGTGATGTAAAGCAGCTCCTTCATAGTGATGAACTGTAAAATGTGATATCTGTGTTATTTTTGGTTATCAATAAAGACTTTTTATACCTGGACAAGAGACTTTGATCCCTAACTGACTCAGTTTTTGGTAAAGCTTGTGTGGAGTGGTGTCCTAACCTCGTCTTCTCTTGACGCCGTCACTGATGCCCCCTCAGAGCCGACTTCATGGCTGAACGCAGCACACACAGGAACTTCTCTCTCTCTTCACCTCGCTCTGTGGCACAAACCCACGAGCGACACGGACCCTCCAGGACGAAGGCGTGACTCACATCTGCAGAGAGACGTCTGTTATCCTGTACCTTTCACACCAACAGATCTCTACTTATGAACAGAGCGTGAAACTCACAGCGTGTGTGTGTGATCTCCCTCACTGCCAGGCTGCACAGAGACACAGAGGCCAGGAAGGTGTGTGTGCTTCTGTGGGTCAACGTGAACGGTGTGTGACAGACGTTTCTCCTCGTCAACATCAGGGCATCGTTGAAGAGGAAGAGACCCACGTCAGACACGTGCTCATAGGTCCTAAACAAGAACATGCACACATACAATTAAAGAAACAAATACTTGATCAAGGACAGGGATGATTTAATTTACATGTGTGAGGTTAAACCTGAGAGAGTCCGGGATCTGATCATCAGGACTTCTGAGCAAAGATGCCTCCTGAGTGATGATCAGCTGCCTATTTCCTTCATTCAGGTTCTGCAAACACAAAAAGGAGAAGAAAAGTTGAGTTTAAGACTTATCTGAAGTTTTTTTGTACGGAAAGAAAGAGAAAAGAGCTCATTTTCCTCACCGGACAGCCCTGAATCATCTGCTGTGTTTCCTCCATCATCTTATCTCTCTCTGAGTTACGCTTCAGCTGCAACAGAAGAAAACATCTTTGTTATTATCACATTAAATAAAAAGATTATTGAGCTTGCACTTTGGATACTCGTTCAAGTTTTACCTTCTGTATGAATTCCTTGAATCGCAGCATGGAGCTGAGGGCGGAGGAGAGGTGTGTGTGGTCAGGATGTGCAGGTGGTGTGTGTACAGACAGAGCCTGGAGCAGTGTTACGTACTCCTGAATCCTCCACACGGGACACAGCAGCAGCTCCTGCAGGCTTCACAAACACAAGCATAAAAGCATGAAATCTCCACGAATAAATGCTTCATCAGTTTTGTGTTAATCGCATTAAAACGTGTGTGTTGTTACCTCAGCATGTGTGTTGCAAGAGTTCGGTCCGCTCTCTTCAGGAACGCCCGAAATGAAGGCTTCGTTTCTCTGCACTGAGGCACAAAAATAAAATTTAGAAGCTGCAGATATGAGTTAAATCTGATATCCCATGCATTGAAAAAAGAAAAACACACACCTTATCGATGGTGTGTAAAGCAGTGGAGTAGTTGTTGAGGTAGTTGGTGTACACTCTCAGCTTTGAGCACAGTTTCACACACACATCTCCGACACACTGCTCTGCACCCCACTGCTGCACACGCGCCTCTAAATCCACCTGAAACTCCCTGACAGAAACACACACATTTTACAGCAATATCCACACAAAACAGTAAAGAGTGCATCAGTGAAATGTGTGTGTGCACGCACTGGTTGAGCTCCAGGAGCTGAGTGACAGGCGTGAGGATGATGTGGATGTCTGCGAAGCTGAGGATGGCTCGGTTGGAGTTGAGAGCGGCTGTGAGAGGCTCCTGGTACACCTACACCACAAAGAGAAAAACAGCTCAGAGAAAAGTGAAACGGATGGTGAATTGTTAAGTTACCAGCTTCAAAATTGTGAGATGTACTTTCAAAACTGCGCCCAGTTTCCCAAGATACACACGCTCACTGTGGAGCAGCTCTCTGACAACTGCTCCTCTCCAATCCAACGCCGTCTACGGAAAGGAAGAGGAGGAAAACCAGCTGTTAAGATGGAGGAAGCTCCTTTAAATCTCACTCTAACTAAGCAGGTGAAACACACACACACCTGTGGTAGTTCAGGCACAAGACTGAGGCGTTTCTGCTCACACGGTTCCTCTCTCTCATTCTCCTCACTCCATCTCTTCAAGAAGAGGGCCAGAAACTCTACAGGTTTGCTCTGAAAACGTAGGCGAAGAAATAAAGAAGCTAAAACTTTGACCGACGTGTTTTTGTTTTTGTGTATTCAAAGGATGCTCTCACCTCTTCCTGTATCACAGCGAGACCCTCAGTCAAAGCCTCCTTCAGCTCCTCGCGAGCACAAACCTCCTCCAGGCAGATTTCCTCCCACAGAAAATGACCTATAAACACATCATCAGTGTTAGAGAGGGTTTACAGGACACACGGAGCATGCAGGAATCTGTCCAAACCTGCAGCAGTGAGTGAAACCCACCCAGAGCGCGCCCCCTGGCCTGCAGCCTGGCTCTCTGCAGCTGTGGCTCCAGGCGGCTCCTCAGCTCCCTCAGAGCCTCCTCCATCCACTGGGCCTGTCTGCACCAGGTCTGCAGGACGCTCTCACACACGTAGAGATGATGCACGGTGCATGCGCCGCCACCGGACCACTCACTCAGGACTGGAATGAGGAGAACAAGATCCCTGAACTTTAAATCTCAATGGTGTAGTTTTGAGGAGAAGTCTCATCTTGTGCCTGTGACTCACTGTTCTGGAAACTCCCGGTAGCAAGACCCATCGGAGCCTGAACCTCCAGACCGGTGAGAGTAGAAAGAGTCTGCATGAGCGCCGCTCCAGGTGCTGAGGAGGAGAGGAGACGGTGAGATAGATGTAGGATCAGAGTCCTCTGTCACATCTGTCTCTACCTACCTACCTGATGCAGCCAGTGGAGAAAAGATATCAACACCTCCTCCTTCTTCTTTTGTAGCCACCCAGCCGGAGAGTTTTTCCCAGAATTCTCTGTGGTCAGGGGTCAGGAGGGTCTTCGGTGATAGGCTAAAACCTGTGAGGTTAAAACCAAGATTTAGAGTCTCATTTATCATCATCAATTTAAACTGGTTTAGAAGGTTCTGCATCCTCACCGTGAAGCAGATGGATTTCCTCAGTTCCTCCAGGGGCTAACAGTCCCATCCTCTGAACTATCTGCCCAGAAATGGCTCCCTCAGCCTGGGTTAACAGAGCTGAGAGTGTCCCCCTGTGGTCGTACAGAACCACGATCACTCTGGCGTTTACTCCGCTCAGCAGCAGCTGGAAGAGGGACAGGAGGGATGTTATACATGCTTACTTTTCAACTTTAGCTTTAACAATGTCGTGTTTTACAAACCTCATAGGCTGGGAGTCTGTTGGACATCAGGAGAAGGAGGGGTGGAGGAGGGCGGAGGACGGTGGGTGTGGAGCGTGAAGCTGAAGGTCTGCAGGTGAAGGAGGACAGCGCTTCCATGGCTCTGTTTGCTCTCTCACTGAAAAAGAGTCACATCACATTCATGCAGTAGCTCAGCACAAGTAGGAGAAGTTGATAAAATCACCAAGTTAAATCACCTGCTCAGAGATGAGAGCTGAACTCTCTCTAAACTTCGAGATGCATCCAGTATGAGAGACCCATCAGTCTTTTGAGTCCAGGAGATGGAAGGCCAAGAGCTGAACGTCAGACTGGAGCTGGGCCTCCCTCTATGGTGGTCTCTTTGCTTCGTGTTGCTGCCCCAAACTCTCCTTGTTCTCAGAGATTCTCCTGCAAATAAAACACAAATTAAACTTGCAGAAGACGTGCACACTCTAGTTTCTTCTTTGCTTCAACTCACGTTTCTCCTCCGTTAGTTTCTCTCTGATCAGCTGCCTGATCCTCCTCTCCCTCCTCCTCTCCTCCTCCTCTGTCTCCTCTGAGCTCTGCTGGTTTAGGGTCCCGTACTTCTCAGCCGCCTCTCGAGGAGTCAGCCAGTCCAGCGTGGAGACGCAGGAGACGTAGTGGTTCTTCCACGCTCCAGATTCTTTCTCTGCAGGAGCGTAAGGAAGGAACCAGCCTCTTCGAGTGCAGCGGGCGACCCAGAGACAATCCTGTCAGATAGACACAGATGGACACATTAATGCTAAAAATACTCAAAACTCAGGCTTCAAAATCTCCAGGCTTCTCACCTGCTCAGCGAGGACTCTCCAGTGCCAGCTGACCTGTGCGGCAGAACATAAATCTCGCGGGGACAGAAATGACATCAAATACAAGGACAGGAACCGAGGCAGCACCGCTGTGAAGTCCACATGAGTCACAGGAACTGTCTCCATCAGCAAATCCCTGCAGTACCTGCCCCGATAGTCACATGTTAGAATTTTAAAGGCTAAAAGTCCAGCTTTTAACTAAAAAGAAGTGATCTAAAGAGTGCTTACTTGAGCTGGGAGCTGCTGCAGCGTCCCAGCAGAGAGGTCAGCATCTGTTTTCTCTGTCTGTCCGTCCACAGATCAAACCAGTGCAGCAACAAGTTCATCCTCTCCTCAAATAACTAAGAGAAAAGAGACAAAAAGGACAAATTTGACTTTATGGAGCTGGTTTAAAACATAGGGAGGATGCAGGCTGGATGTAAATAAAGTGGAGCTTTTTCCACACCAGTTTGTTGATGTGTATGTTAAACCACTTCTGCACATAAAAATGCACAAAACCAACACATAGTTATAATATTGAGTTGTGTCTATTTGAGGAAATTTTTGGGATCAACTTTACTGAGCAAAGCTTTTTTCCGTCAGCATCATGACAACAAAAGAGAAAATATTTGACGTTTGGTGACGATGCCTCACTAAGGTGCAGTTTCGCTGCCATCTAGTGGTTAAAATATGAGTGTTTGATAACCTTAACTGATGATTTTGTGTTGTAAAGAAGACTCTAACTCTCTGTTCTCACCTGAATGTTATTCGTCTTGTTGTTGAGAGGAGTCCATGTACTAAAACAGGTTTCAGACCTCACTTTCTGGAGCTGCTGCGGCTCATAATCCGTCCCACTGAGCTGCCACCTCTTCACCGAGTGAGGGTTCGACTTCAGACTCATCTCTAAAAATTCTACGCTTTAATAAAACTCTCTTCCCGTTTTAAATCAACTTATCTGTCAGATTTAGCGTCCTGGTGCCTGGAGCTTGCTGCCTCTGAGCTGCTCCGGTCACCTTAGAGACGCATCAACAAAAGGATGTGCACATTCCTGCACACAGCTCATGAATAAGTTACAGCTCACGGCAGTAAACAAGAGGCAGTCAGAAGATCTTCTGCAAAAACAGGAGCAACTCCTACTTTTGCAACTAAAATCTGAACCTTGCACTCAGGATAACTTTCATATGTATGTAGTTTGCTTTAAGTAGCATGAAATAAAACCCTCAAACAAAAGCACAAAACTTTATATAACAAAGAGAAAGAGATTACAATGAGCTCATTTTGGTTTAAATCTCTTCACCCTCTGCCCTTTTTAAAAAAAAAAATCCCTTTTATTAAAGACAAAAAAACAATAAACCCAGACAACACATTTATTCAGTTGAAAAAAATAAATCACCAAACGGCTAAAACACTTAAAATCCCCTCCAGAAAACACCACAGGGTTATAATTAGAAGAAATATAATACAGTAGGAGTTTCACTCACAGCAGCAGCATCAGATGATTATATAATATCTTAAAACACACGGTCTGAATTAAAATCAACATGAGATATGTTTTAAAAGAGTAAGAACAGATAAGGCAAAATGATTAAATCAAGAATTAAGGCATGGCTGTGATGTCAACAATCGGATTCCTCTTCTTTTCCCCCCGCAGCGTCAAACATGAAGTGCATGTCGTGGAAATGTGCAAAAAGATTCAACGCTGAGTAAAGTGGGATCATTCACACTGTGCTTCAAATGTTCGTTTCAGCCGATTTACAGACAATTCGATCTTGTTTTAAGCTCTGCGCTGAGACACACTTGTAAATGTTACTGTATCTAAGTTTTGATCATTCTAGCTCTGTCTTTAGTTTGTGGTGTTACAGACATTGATCCACCGATGATAATATTTACAGCAAAGTGCAACAGAATGAGTTGATAAATACACATTTTTCACTTTGGTTAGCTGCAAGTCTAAGCCTTTGGAGGTTAGTGAACTGACTCAAACTTGCTTGTTATGCACTCTCTACCAGATCTCATAGACCCTAATCTTTATATATCTCTGATACAAATGTGAGAATCATTTCTTAAAAGTATGATTAAAGCTATTTCTAGTTAAAAGTAACCTCTGATTTTAACACTCCTAAAAGGTTTAAAATAACGCAGTCAGTGCAGTTCAGTACATCCCTCGCTCTGTGTGCACAGGGAACGCTGGTGAACACATTTACAGCCATTCCTGCTACGACACTTCAGAGATACAGCTTCTTATGATTACTTCACCTCCACCTAAATCATCGCAGCTCCTCCAGGCGGTGTAAAGAAACAAACATTCAGGTGAGATGGAGTGAAGGAGAGAGGAGAAATTCACATGCTGGCAGTCCTCGGGATGTCCTGGGAGTCAGCCAGATTCAGCTTCTGACTGGAGAGAAACGGGTTAAAGAAAACACTGAACAGACACATAAATATCAGGTTTTATTTTTGATTTATGGTTTTAAAATAACATGAAGAACTTGCATGGTGAAAAAAGGATACATGGAAGAACTCAGCTCCTCAAGCTGTGGAGAAAAAGCACAACATTTTATTCAATCACCTTCAAGACTTCATCCTGTAACACGTGTAGCAGGTAGCTACAGATTGAATAACCAGATTAAATCTCTGGAGGAGAATCAAGAGCTAAATCCTCACTCGGATGTGGAGCGGTTACACCACATGAATGAACAGCTTTAAACAAGACGTCATACCATCCGTGGGATTATGAGCACAACTGTGGATCTGTCTGGAAATGCATCATGAGCTAGCTGAGAATGAAATTAAAGAAAGTCTGATGCAGTCTTACATTAAGAAGTAATTTGTCCATGTTGGTGTCACATGCCGTCTTCCTCTGGTCCTCTGGCATTTCATCCACCTCACCGTAGAGGTCAAAGTGCAAACGTGCCAGTTTCTCTTGCATTTCTCTCACATGCTCCATCTGGTCTATGGAGCACTCATTGCCTGGGGGAGAAAGCAGACATAAACAGATGTCATTCCCCCTGAAAAAACAATCATTTAATTCCTTCTTAATCTTTCCTGGAACTGGAAAAATTACCAAAAGCTTGTAGTTTCCCTGAGTGGAAGTCATTGAGGAGGCTCAGCAGCCCGTTCTCCATCTCCTGCACATCTGAGACATCAGTCAGAAAGGAGTGCTGGATGATGGGGGCGGCCTGACCCTGACCCTGGCTCTGGTTCTGGTTCGGGGTTGCTTTTGCACCAGCGCCCTGCTGGCCCCTGGGTTTGTCTCTGACTCCCCTAAAAAGATCAAAACATTCAGATATAATTAAAATCACATCATCTAACTGTCTGATTCTTATATAACAAGAATGTCTGCAGGTATAAGGGGTTAAGTAGTTGTATAATGTTTGTTTCCTACCTCCTGCTCTTGTTCTTTTGGCTGGAGTGAGTCCCAGCGGCGTGGCTGTATCCAACATGCCTTCCCCCGGAGGAAGTGCTTGTTTTCCGGCCAGAGCCACCAGTGGGAGCCGCTGTGTTGGTGGATGACCTGGGGCTTTTTCGCTTTAGCTTTCGCTCCTCCATAGCTTCATGTTACGGTGTTTTCTCGTGATCACGATAAGCTGACAGCAGATAAAAACGTCCACTCTTCACGGATTGGCTGTAAACACCTCACGCACTGATGTTACCTCACCAGGTTGGCGTTAGCTTCTCTGCTAGCTCGGCTGCTAATCTTTACACTACACTGACAGATTGTCCGGTTAAATAAAAAAACAAATAAAAGCGGATCAACACATGCAGTTACAGCTACTGCAGGGCCAAACTTATACCGTCAGTGGCTGAGTTAAATGATCCTCACGGACCCAGCACTTGTTGACACATCTGAGATGCGTTTGGCTAAACAGTGTAAACTTACAGACTGTTTTGGTGGGACGTCACGTGACTCAGCAGAGGCCGCGTCCCCATTCTCTTCATCATGACTGTTACGCGAACTCAAAAACAAAATCTCCTCGAAATCAAAATGTGAAATTAACTGCTACACTCTTATGCTTCAACCACAGAATAAAATCACAATTTTTATATAAAGGTAAAGATAAATTAAGATAAACGTGTCTCATCGACGCTGCGTAGTTTCCACGTAAGTTACCTTAACTTCATATTGGAACGCGGCCCGGCACCACCTCTTATTTCGCAATACTGACAACTTTTTGCATTTTTATACAGGAACTAAGAGCATTACAACACCAAAATCACCATTTAAGCCTTAATTTCTGCAGTGTATATTGAATAGGGAAGAAATGAGAAGCACATCCCGACTTTAAATGGGCCTCAGCAACAACACCAAACATTAAACTTGATAGAAAACACAAGCAGACAATAATTTAGCGCCTATTCAAGCTCAACAAACTGATAATTTGGGTCTAAAATCTTCAAAATTTGCTCATTACAAATAATAAAATAACACTGGTATGTATGTTTCTACTTTGCACTTTCTTTTTTAAGTGTCCTTATTTGTTGCACCTTCTATTGGTATACATTTTTTAATATTATTTTCTTAAATTAATCCATCTCTGTTTTTGATTTGATTTTTAATGTTTATTAAGACACATTTATTTACAATTCTGATTTTGATAATTTTTCATGAAAAATAGAGTAATATGAGGTTTAATTGTAGGTGCAGGTAAAACCCACAAGAGGGCGCTAAATGAACATCCAATAATAATCCCCCTCACTCCCTCCTGTTTATAAATCAAGTATTTATATCTCATAAACATGCTGAAAAGAGACACTTTGTTCACTTTAATTAACAGGCCATGCTTTCATGGACACAAACTATATTAAATATGCAGATTAATTAAATTCCACAACACTAATCAAACCTTAATTAGTGAACAACAAATATTTTTCCTGGTGAATGAGCACTAAAGTCTGTGTGTTTTAGGGTATGTGGGTGACGATTTTCAATCACAAACTTAAAAAGCCACAAAAACAGAAGGTATTATCCACTTTCACTCACAGAAAGATGAAAAATGTCTCTAATTATTGATGCTTACAACTGTATTTCTCTGCCTTGTTGCCACAGATTGAGCATTTTTCCCTTTAGAGTCATGTTTCTTTATCTTCTGATAAAAACAATTCAGAAGTCAAAGGAGAAAAATTAACCAGGCTTTAGGAATATTAAAATTTGAAGACAGGCGTGGGGTTTTAGAGCATACTGAGGTTTTTGCTGCCTGAATTCTAACAAATTATGCAAAAACTGGCTTTTTTAAGAGCTATATTAATTTTTCTCTTCAGATCAGACTTTAGGTCTTTGCAAAGTCCCTTCGCGCCTGCATCGTATGAATAATGCACATTAGTATAAAATGTGGCTGAAAAAAGAGTTTTTTTATTGCTAAAACTGGAGCTTTTTCATTTATTATTGTTTTAAATTCAACAGTTCTGTCTTGTGCTGTTTTAGGACAGTACTATGATGACTAAATATGTAAAAAAAAAAAATATCCCTGACTTGTTGAAAAAGCGCCAAACTTTCCACAAATCTACCTGCTGTGAAAAATGAAGCGATAATTTTCACCTTCTCTCCCTCCTCCCTTTTTGTCTGAGTGTGTGTGTTTGTGTGTGAGTGTGTTTTGTGCAGTGTGACAGTGGCTGAGTGAGGTGAACCAGGATAAAATGTTACAGATGAACACATTTAGACCGTCGCGTCCGCACAGCCATTAACTTACACACACATAGAGGGAAAAACACACACACACACACACACACACACACACACACACATCTCATCTGTAATTGCTGTGTAGGTGCTGTTTGGAGAGCGAGCTGCTAGTTACAGCCAGTTGATTCTTTCCTCATGCGCGCTGCTGTTTGAATTATGCATCGGATTGTTACTGAATGTGTTTAATTACACACCTGGTTTAGTGCTAATTCTAAGTTAGCTGTGTGGCTTTATTCAAATGTTTGCACAGACTCTGTTTTACCAGAAATCTCCGTTAAATAATAAATCTGATAAAGTTACATTTTTAAGTCTCTCTCTGCATCGATTGACCCACAATGAACGTGTGAAGGCCACACCATTCACTCACATGTGTTTGACACTAAGAGGACTGCGGTGAACACTGTGTGTGTGAGGAGATCGATTGGAGATTAGGGCACAGCTGAAGTGTTTTTGTTTAGCAGCTGTGACCCTGAGTAAAACATGTTTTCATGCATTCATCTACCCAGAACACACACAATGGTAGGATGAGAAATGACAGCATTAGATTGATATCGCTCCCCGCCTGCTGAGTGAAAGACTCATTTCTCTGTCTTGTCCTTGTGCTCTGTTTGTCGTCTATGTGAGGTTAAGGAACGCAGACTCGTAGCAGAGATCATCAGGGACATTCGCTTTAAAACCGTCATGTGAAATCGGTGTTTGCACAAAGATAAAGATGTCATTTTAACTCTGTTAAAGAAGGAGTGTAACTCGTGATATCACCTTTTTGTTTCAATGGAATAAGTATTAAAATATTGCCTCATCTTCTTCTATAATATCAGGTAAATAAAAGCATGTTTGCCTCACCTCTCTTTCTCTCTCTCTCTCTCTCTCTCTCTCTACATCCAAATTTCAGAAGCCTATCAGCAATGTTTAGCACTCCAAGGCCCGCCTCCAAACCGCCTGTGCAATATACTGCAAAACCTGAACTCTAAAGCAAATGTTTGTGTCTTATTTTTGGTAAACTTGTGTTGGTATACTTCATGTAAGTCACATTCAACTGACAAGTCCAGAATTATGACTTATTTCAAGATATTAAAAGACAAAAATTACATTCAAACTTATTGTAACAAATCTTGCAATTGCAATGTTTTAACACAATAAACTTTTTCCTGACCTTATTAGCAGATTTTTCTGACTTGTAAGAAGCAACTCAGATATACTTTAGGATTTAAAATATCTTCGAATGAGACGTTTTATGGACTTGTCTGGTGAATGTGCCTCATTTCAAGTTAAAAAGGATATTTACTAAAAATAAGAAATAAGACAAGACATGATTTGCTTAGATTTCAGGAATTTGAAGTGACTTAAAATAGCATCCTTGGGACATGTGTGGACCTGTGTTTTTGCAGCAGAACATGAGTTAAGTCATTCATTAGGTCTCTTAATTGTTACTACTACTCATAAAAGTGAGTTTCTGTCATTATTACAAGTTAAAAGGAGGGATTAGTAAAGTTTTTAGAGCTCAGGATGAAAAATATCTTCATTAAATGTGCAGAAATTCAGCACTCAAGTGTGTGTTTTTTTTCTCAGACTCATCTGTTGTCTCCATCTCTTCCTAACTTGCCTCCCATTCATTCCCCCTCTCCCCCTCTCTCACTTGCCTCCTCCTGTCCTCCTCTCTCCACTCTGTAGAGGGTCCAAGTGACATTTGGCTGTCCTCTGCCTCGAGGGGGTCCAGGAGATGCAGACGTTTTTGGCAGGCGGGCACAGGGACGCCTAGGGGTCCTGACGGGGACTCCTGGACCGGGAAGAGAAAAAGAAAGTACACATCATAAAATGCACCCGCAGTCAGAAACACACATTCGCTCTCGGGGTGCACATGCATAAGCAAACAATCGCACAAACAGAGGAGAGCTCACACAGGCACACACACACTGACACTTGTAAATGTGTGTGCTCACAAACACTCACACACCTCACAATCAAACACACGTAATGAAGACACAGCGGACGGTAAATGTGAGAAGGCGAGGGAAGCTGCCCCCGCGGAAGAGTCTGGAAAACAGGGAGTAAACTGGGATTTCATTTAAAAGAGCTTAACTGCCGAGCTTCAGTGTGAGCAAGCCGGCTTTGTTTCCCATTCTCTTCACTATCACAACTTTATTTATCATCTTGTTTCAGTCAATCAGGTCTGGGACTGATTTGGAGAATAGATTCTGATGAGACAATCAAATAAAATCAGTGTCTGATTCGCCAAAAACACCAAACTCATGTCCAGAACAGTGATAGCTCTTAGTATAATTGAGAGTAAATATCTCTCAGCTTAAATGAGACTGAAAACCTGCACCTTTTCCTCTGCAGGTGTCAGAGTGAGGGGTGCAAATCAAAGAATAAAACACAGGGAAGTTTCTGCTTGAATATCAGATGCAATATGTGCAACCTCAATATATATTTAAAGCATTTGAGCAAGTGCAAAATCTTTGTGCAGCATTTTTTTGCTGTTTTTGAGGGGCCAGGCTGCGCTCTGAAAGCTAATTTGACACCTTTTCTAAACGTAAACGAAATGATGAAATTGCTGTGGGATTTCTCCTGCAGGTTAAAGACGTTCCAGAAATGTAGCCCCTGCAGCGAGGAGTGGTTAAGTTTTAAGAATTTGCTTAAACTTTACTTTTCCATCTTGGACTTCCTGACCCCTGAGGTCTCTTTCCTCTCTGTCCTCCGCCTCCTCACAGAGAACACACTCTGGTCAGAGCGAGGAGCAGAGGAGGAAGGGGGGTGTGGATGCTAATTGCGGGGTGCCGGAGCCCGTCCTCGCCGCACTGCCCCGCTGTTTTGGCTCGGCTGTAATTACCTGGTCGCCGCAGATGTTTTCACGCCATTGTTGTCCAACCAGACAGAGAGGAAAGGATGGAGAGATGGACGGAGAGGTGGAGTGTGGGGTGCATAAAGAGAGAGGGAGGGACAGAGGGCGGATTTTCGCTCCCAGCTGCAAACTTCTGCAAAGAAAAAAAACAACCAGACGTTTTTTTTCTCCCCGTCTATCTTTTTATCTATTCTTTTATTCATCTCTTTCAATCCATTATCAAAGCAACCCTTTTATATTTGCACCTTGAGTGTTGATAGGTGATAATAATTCTTTGCGTTTGCATGTGTGTGTGTTTTTGTGTGTGTGTGTGTGAGTAGCCATCCCACTGAGGCAGAACAAAGTAGCGTAATAACTCAGACACTGAGCTGACCCTCTCTGCTGCTCTCAAGTACACTTAATGGAGGTGTGTGTGAGTGTGTGTCTGTTCTATTTGAATATAACTGCTAGCACACACCAATCTGTGTGTGTGTGTGTGTGTGTGTGTGTGTTGAAATAGCTGATCCCTCCAGGGGTGAATTGTTATGGATGCTGTTCTGTTGAAATTACTGTTATTTGTTTCCTTTAAAACAAGCTAATTGCAGCGTAGCCGATTGCCGCGTCCGTCTGTGTTTGTGCGAGTGTGTGCGGCGGCTTGTTTGCCTCCTTGTTTATTGTTTGTTTGTGTCGCGCCGCAGACCCCTCTGGTTTCTTTAGCATGGACACATTTTCACGCAGGCGTTAAAAGTCTTTCTGCTGCAGCTGGCGGGACGTAATTTGACTTTATAGCCAATGGAATAGGAGGAAATTATCTGCACAAAGATTCAACACAAACGAGAAACAGGACTTTTATTTTTGTGCTATCCTTGTCTTATTATCTTGTTGAAATACTGAAGCCACTCTAACACTGAAATGCAAAATGAGCCAAACAGATGCAGAGTGTTTGTGGATGTGAGTGTTTGAACGCAGCTCAGAAAGAGAGAGAGAGAGGGAGAGGAAGGCAGAAGGATCCTGCGCTGGTGTTGAGTGGGTTAAGTGTGTTAAGTGGGACATCTCAGACAGACAGGCCCTCGTGTCTGCCAGCCAGGTGAGCTCTTTATCTGTTTCTCTCTCTCTCTCACACACACACACACTCACACACACACACATTCACACACCTCTGCCAGCTCCTTCACGTCCCCCCGTGCCAGGTACGTCTACGTCCCGTCTTTGTGTGCGAATGAAAGCGAGGCAGATCTGACGAGGAAGACAACACACACACACACACACACACACAGCGCTGCATTCTCACGGGGGGAAGAGGAGGGACGAGAGGAGGAGAGGGAGAAGAAGAGGTGGCCTCGCCTTCCCTCTCATCCCTCAATCCAACACTTCTCCTCCTTTCGTTCGGTTCCACTCATTCGTCAGTTCTTTTTTTCCGTTTTGTTGCCGTTCCATGTGCTGCCGCTCTGTCCGTCCATCTCTCCCTCTCTCCCTCTCTCTCCCCCTGCATCCGCTCTTCTTCTCTCCTTCCTTTCTTTGCGCTCCATCCCTTTTCTTTTTCCCCCATCGCACCGCTCCCTTTCTTTCCCATCCCATCCTCTTCTCTTTCCTCTTCGCCTCGTTCCGGTTTCCAAGTGCTTGGACGGGGAGGCTCGCTGCTCCGGTCACTGCTCAGGGAGTAAAAGTAGGCTCACAAACACACTCGCAAGAACACACACACACACACTTCAACAAACAAAAACCGGCCCCTTTCTCTTGCTCCAATTTCAATTGTGTCTTGTTTGCTACCTGCATATGTCTCTACCTTCTCCAGATCCCAGAGCTTATCTGCGCACGCAGCCTAGAAAGCATTATGAGAACTGGTCTGACATCATACGTATCCCCACACCAAGCGCTCAGAGATAAGCCTCCTGCTCCTATCTCAATCAGTTACTCAGCATACGGGCCAAGCAAAGTTCAACACAACAGGACCAAACTCCGGCTCAAACCGGCAGGAGAGAGCGAGCTATTATTCTCTGTCTGCAAACCAGGAAAGTTACAGCGGCCTCCAGGAAAGCCTGAGGAAGATTTAGGGTAAAGTACCACAATAACACTCTAGAGAGGAGTTTTAAAGTGAAAACCAAGTGTGAAAGGTCACGACTCAGGGTGCAACAAGTGCACAGTCAGAGTCTGAGTGAATAAAAGAGGTAAAAGCTTCCTCTTAAGTGTCAAAACAAAGCACAAGTATTCGTTTATAAAACATATCCTCCTCATTGCCTTCATCGTTGAATATTGATCACGCCATCGCTCTCCAGGCGCTCGCTGACCTTTCACATGAGGTGCTCGTTCTTCAAGACTTCAAGAGGTGAGAGTGATTGATGTCTAATCTTTGATACCCTCTGAAGATGTGTGTGTGTGTGTGTGTGTGTGTGTGTGTGTGTTGATGTGGGGTTGGTTGCTTAGGACCTCCCATCGTTAAGGAACCAAAGGTCCTCAGGGTATTAGAGCAGGAGATCAGGGAGTCACGCACACACACACTGCTGCACCTCGTGGTGAGTTCAGTGGCGGGGCGTGGTGAGAGTAGTCGTTTGAACCTGCAGATCTTAAAGATCACACGCACACACACACATACACACAGATTAATGCTAAGAGAAGGAAGCAGATGAGCTTATTTCAGCCTCATAGGGAGTTCAGGGTGGAAGAGGGGAAGAAACAAACCTGGGTGCAGGTAAGGAGGGGGAAACGGAAACTAAACTTCACCTGGTGGAAAGGAAACACAAGTGAGGGTGAGAAAAAAGGAGGAGTAGAGAAAGAGCAACAGATTTATGTAGACGTGTGGAGATGAAGAAGCGGAGATAAAGGAGAAAAGGGAGTCTTTAATGTGCGTGGGTCTTGTAAGGTCAGATTGGGGCTGGGGAGGGGGGGAAAGGTTACAGGAAAGGTTAGCATTATTTATTTAATCACTGATCCATCAGATGAAGCACACACACTCGCACACTTCTCCCACTCATGTTTTTTGTCATACACACACACGAGCAGCTTAATCTTCTGGTGTATTGAAAAAAGCAGGAGATCAAGGGGAGAAAATCTTTGGATGAGGTTCACTAAGTGTTATAAGTTTGACACAATTGATCGATATGTTTGGAAAAACCTTCCTAAAACTTTTCATCTGAACACTGCAAAACATCCGTTTAAGGTTTATGTTCTTTACACTAATCCAACTTCTTCTCTCTGGACACCAAATCTAATTCTCCAACACGGAGTACTGATCTGCTTCCAGTACTTTCTCCAGGTATTCCCAAACCGGAAATCCCACTTCACCCCAGTAAAATCATGACAAACTTTACCAGCTGAAATAGGTTAACGCAACCTGCTCTCCAGGTGTAAAATCCTCCTCTACCTTAACTTAGTGAAACAATGCAGAAGCTTAAAGTCACACAACTGCATTTTGTAAACTTTCCAGGGTATTTTTGGCCCGATTCCCTGTTGGATATCTAACCTAACCTGGTGCTGACACCAGCGCCAGGTTTCCTGGAACGCGTAAAGAGGCTCAGGAAGACTAAAGAGAATAGCAGAGTGGAGCATCGCCCGCGCGTGCAAAGAACACTCATGAAAAATGGACGACTTTGGAACAGTCAATGTAATTAATGTTAGCGTTGAAACAAAACGTCCACCCCTGCTGTCACACCGCTTGTTCCACACACACACACACACACTCGTCTTATCCGGAGGAGGCGGAGGGTCATGTGGATGGATGGAGAGGATGATGGGAGGATGAAAGTGTCACACTCGTTTTTTTTGCCTGCCTTTTTTGTGTCGGAGAATGCCCCGAGGCGAGGTTTAACAGAGGGAAGAGATGGAGAGAGGAAGTGAAGGATGGAAAAAAAAAGGAGGTGTCTCAGTGACACTGCCAGCCCTCTCGCTCCGCTCGAGGCAGCGATAGCCTTTTGCTCGTGCTCGGGGTGCGACCTTGGTGGTCAGCAGCCATATGGGTGAGGCAGAGCGGGAAACGGGTGCAGAGATTGAAGGAGGGAGTCGTCTAATCCTTGGTTTGTCCCAGCGTCTTCTCCCTCTCCCTCTCACACACGCCGTCTGGGCTGCATATGTGCTCCTTCACCCCGATCTCCTGGCATGGGCCGAGGCCAGTGCCCCTGCCACCTTACCCAGGGCAAGGGCTGCATATGTTGGGAAGGTGGGCGCTGCAGAGGGGGGGGGCTGGGTGGCAGATGGCCGGGCCTGAAGGCCTCCGCTGGTGTGGCCGGTGGTGAGTATGCATGCATGTGGTGGGGGTGGGAGGGGAGTAGGTGGGAGGATTGTCCGTCTGTGTGTGTGTGTGTGTGTGTGTGTGTGTGTGTGTAGGTTTTCTGCTTGGAAGGATGGATGGAGGGGCACCAGTGCAGAAGAACTTCTTCTGGTCACGGTGAGAGAAAAGAGGAAGAGGAGAGAAGAGAGCGGATGGAGAGAGGGAGAATGTGACTAACGGAGGCGAGCGTGCGGCCTGTCTCCACCTTGTTTGAGATCCAGTGACATATTTGTCATCTTTCTTAGAAAAAGCATCAAAATCCTACCACTCTTCTCACATGTTTGCTCAACATTTGCATTAATCACACCACCACTTTGAAGGTGTGTGTTCATAAATGGCCTCCAGCCCCTGTCTCTTCTCTAACCTCCAAGGAAAACAAAGTGCAAACCTCCACGCCGCCCTCCCTCCCACGTGGGGTAAGAAAAGGACGAGAGGGACGCTGAAGATATCATTTTTGCCCTTCACCGCTCCCACAATCCTTTGCCTCTGCTCCATTACAGACGAGGAGAGTGTCCCGAAGACGCTCGCAGGTATGACACAGCTGCCACGCTCTGAATCACACACACACACCTTGCAGGTATGGGCCAGTTGCCATGCTCTAGATAATTGGCTGTTGAGGGTGCAGCTTGTTAGCCTGCCACAGCTGACACACACTTGAACATACACACGCACACACACACACAGATGAGCCAAGAAGTGAACGAAGACGTCCAAGACTGCATGACAGACTCCATCATCTTTCTTTCTTTAACTTCACACACATTTGATCTCTTTCCCTGACACACTCCTCTGTTTTTTCCATCTTTATCACGTCTACGTCACCCTCGGACAGATGGGTCGGCCTGCTGCTCCTGATGTTTCTATTAAAATGACATTACCAACCATAAAAACTTGCGCTGGATCGTCCAGCAGCCCATTCATAACCATTTAGTCTGCACCTGTTTGGTGGAAAGGTGTGTGTGCATTGCTTTTGTGTGTGTGTGTGTGTGTGATTGGGATGCATCAGAAGGAGGCGACTTTAATGTCCTCACACACACATGCACACACCCTGCAGATTCCCAGAAGGTCATCCCGTCGGAGGATGTCTGTTTGAGGTAAGGACCTCTGTTGCAAGCTGCTGGAAGCCTGATTCACTCAGAGATGTGTGTGTGAAAGTGTGTAATCTGATATTTATGAGTTTGTTTTCATTTCTAACATTATTTCTTACATGTTTTATGCATCAAGACGTGCGAAAATGCACATTTGTATTGTAAAAGCATGCTGTACTTTTGCAGACTTCCACCTTTCCCAAGTCAGCTAATGCAAACGTGTGTGTGCAAGTGTGTGTGTGTGTAAATGAAACGCCACAGGCTGTGGTTTTCCATGCCTCCTGGTAATGGATACTAATGGCCCTGGGCAGGCCTCCATGGAGCAGGGGGGGTACATTTTGTCTGTTTGACCCTGTCCTGCTGCCCTCACCCTGGGAGGGGAGGGCCTGAGGAGTGGGAGGCTCGGTGGGGGTCTGGGTCACCATCAGCATGCATAACGCTCAACAAAAACACACACTGTTCGCCGTGTAAGAGACAGCGAAGGCCAGCAGGCTCTCGTCACACACACACACACACACACGCTGCAAGAGGAAAAACGCAGGGAAGGAGGAATATGACGGGAATGAATCCTTAAATGAGGAAAGACAGGATTGTTTATCTACTCTCCAACAGTTTTCCATCCATCATCATCGACAGCGTAAGACGTGACAGAACAAGAAAAAGAAGCTGTTGTATCTTCATTTCTTGTACTTTATATAAAATGTTTCTATGAGCTCAACTTCTGCCGACATTCACCTGCACAAACAACAGAATGAAGCCACCTTTTCTAAAACCAAACCACTTCTAACTCCATCAATACCACTGAGTGTGACACAGGTGCAGATACTCTGTTTTTTTTTTGTCCAATAAGAAAGTCTATAAAGAGGATGTACGAAAATTTCACGGGTGAATAAAGAGAGCACAAAAAAGACACTTTTGGAGAGTTTTCCCGATTTCGGAAAACCTCTACTTACCGTGTTTCCCGAAAGTTCCACGACCCACACAGTACACATTTAACAGAGTACCTAGAAGTGCAAAATACACAGTTACGAGGGCCAATTAGCGTCATGTGAATGCATTTCAAGGACTTGGTTTTTACATTTCTGGGTATTAAGATGTTTTTATGCCTCAGAAACAGCAGAGAGGATGCAAACATAGAAGCTAACGCCGGACAAAATGTGCAAGTCTTTTTCCTCCTTCCACCTCCAAGTCGGTGAATGTCAAAAAGAGGGGAGCGGCTCAGGTAAACAGGGCTCTCAGGGGAGAGGTGACCTTTGGGTTCACAGTCAGGGGGAGACGAAAAAGGAGGGAGGCTGAGTCGAACCAGCAAGAAGAGAAAAATCAGACTCTTCCACGTCACAGTTTCTGGTATCTTGTAAATTTTGGCTCGTCCTTTGAACCACAGCAGGGACAAGAGTGTGTGTGTGTGTGTGTGTGTGTTTTCACTCATCAGTGCGTCTATATTCAGATCGATGTCTCCTCTCCACAGGCCTCTGCTTGTAAGTCTGACTCTCCTCAGAGTGCCGACGTTGAGCGGAGAACAAAAGTCACAGATTTCCTATTTTCACTCCCTCGTGTCTCATCTCCCACAGGAACTTTTCTTCTTATTCCTCTCCCCCTCTCTCTCTCTATCTCTGCGCGCCACCGTCTCCCAGCGTGGCGGGCAGACATCAGGAGCCCCGGGGAAGTGCTTCGCTGTGGGAAGGAGCCTTGGCTTTAAGTGGCTCTAAGTGGCTCTCGCTGTTTGTCTCTTTAGTTGTTTATTTTCTCCTTCGCTCGCCCCGGGCAGGGAGGAGAGAGGGACACTTAGCATCGGGGAAAAACACAGCGTGGCCAGGCAGGGAGGTTTAATACTGCTTAGTAGCCTGCAGAGATTACATGTGAGGCAGGCACAGAGACACAAAGTGCAAGTGTGTGCAAGTTTGTTATTGCCGTTTGTGTGTGTCGTTTTATCATTAGAAATTTTATAAAGATGGCAAAGCTTGTGCATATTCAGTACGTGCCTGACTGTGTGTGTTTGTATTGACAGAAACGAAAGGTCCAGGAATGACCTTCTAAGATGACATTATTTGCCATTGATCTGCCTCGGTTTCATGTTTTGTCTCGCTGGGACTTCAGCACCAACAGTCGCCCTCCATTGTTCTGTTTTTAAAGACAAACAGCTACTTAACGTCCCCTCATGGAAAACTGTTGTGTTTTTGGTCAATGCTTCAAATCGGGGCGGAAAATTTAAACATGACGCAGCTCAAAGGCCAAGTGTCTGTGTCTGAGCGGACGTCTGAGGCTCGAACAATAAGAATGAACACGAGCATGACTTAATGTCAACATCCAGGGGCTGCAGGAGACAATGGAAGACACAGAAGAAGAAGATGACTTCTGGGGTGGATGATGCTCAAGAAGAAGCAAAAGAAGAAGAGCTGGCATAAACAAGTGTAAAAACGCAAATGCATGGATGCAAAGATGTTTTAAGACAGACAAAACACCCAAAATAAGGTGAGCGGTTCAAGAAAGGTGGTCTGATTTTGATAAGTGATAGAAAATTTGAGCATGACTCAACTTATGAGCCAAGTAACTTCCTCCAAACGTATCTAAAAAAACCAACAATTAATTTCAAGGTCAACAATCAACATGTTTCTCAAAAATGTGATGATTTCACAACATTTAAAAAGCTTCAAAGGCTGTAACACGTTTACAAAAAGCGCCTCAAAACAGCCAGTGCAGGGTCACTGTCTCTGTCCATGGTGCTGATTTCCTCTCCTCACAGGTGGGACTGACTGAGAGCTCACCTGCAATAAAAAAAGGTCTGTTTCTTAACAATTTCAACCAACACCTATACAAGAACTGTCCAAGATGGATAGTGAGGCAGATTCTTTCCATAAAATGCTGGTTATTGGTTAAATTTTAAAGCAGATGCCTGGATAACTCGTCTAAACTTGCCTCACCCCCTCTTGCAGTTTTGACTCTAACTTCCCTGTTTGTTGGCGCGAGTGTGTGTTGTTCAAAGATGAAGTCAAACACAGCTTTAATTCCTCTAAGTGGTGTGCAAGCATGAGCTGTGAATCCATGCGAAACGCCAGCGAGCATGTGTTTAAAAATATGTGTGTTTGTGTGTGTTTCCAAGAACCTGAGCGAGTGCATCTTAGTGTGTAATGCGTGCGAGGCCGGGCAGATGTACGGAGGGAAAAATTAGCGCTCTCTTAAATGCTCAGCTCACCTCACACACACATATATAAACACACACACACACACACACACACACTTCACAAATGAACACTTCCACTTCATAATGAGGATTACCTGCATGGCCTCACATTGCACTTCCTCGTAAACACACACACACACTTGTTCTGTTGCTCATCTGTCCTTGTTCCATCCTCCCCCTATCACTCTTTCTTGTTCCCATCCTTCCCTCTCTTCCACACACACACACACACATACACACACACACACACATACACACACACACACACATACACACCCCTCCAGTGTCCTAGCTGTATCAACTTGAGCAGCAAATGAACACAATTAGCCACGGCTCCGCAAACACACACTGGGGTATTGTTTTGCTCACACTCACTCAGGCCTTAATCTGGTGCTCCAGAGGGACCTTGTGTGTGTGTGTGTGACTGTGCAAAAGTGTGTGTGTGTGTGTGTGTGTGTGTGTGTGTGAGTGTGTGTGTGAAGGCAGTCGAGGGGAAGTGTTGCAGAGCCCAGCTGACAGAAGGGGCTTCCAGGCCTTTTTTTCCCCCTCAGAGGTTTTCACGACGATGCTCAACTCCTCGCGCCTTAGCTCTTGCTGTGCTCGCATTGGTACCCTCACACACACACACACACACACACACACACACAAACACACATACACACACATGCACACACACTTTTTCAGCTTGGATGCATTTCAAACACGCACACACACAGCGACAGCCTTCGGTCAGAGCCAGATGTTACGGGGTGAACAAAGGCATTGAGTCACAAGTTACAGTTCTCAACAGCAGGTTGAGCCTCAGGTCATTATTAGCACACACACACACACACACACACACACACACACACACACAAGCCTTCACACAGCACTGACTGTGCTTTGTGGCGTCTTCCCCTTGAGCTAGTGTGTGTGTCGCCCGCCTAATTAGACAGCAGGTATCTGCCTGACAAGATTTCTTGCAAGAACACCTACACAAGTGGGCGCCTAATGACTGCACTTTAAGATGCCTCGCAGGCCTCTGCAGAGGCGGCGGGCGCCATCACAGGAAACACGAGGTGACTCAGTGGCTGTAGGCCAGGTGCCGCAGCCACACCAGCAGCCTGTAGCTCGTAGCATCAGTGCTTACAGCCTGAGTCTTCAGTCTCAAACCGGGCTGATTAAGAAGCAGGAGTGTAAAGTTATATCAAAAAAATCTGCAGAAGTATGACACACTTTTCTCTCACACTATGATAAAAAGGTTGGCATTAGTCCAATGACAGTTTATATGCACTGATGTGAGAGCAGCACAAGAAGCTACTACTACTAAGTCTGATTGACACCTTGTCCTGCAATCCAGGCACAGAGCAGTAAAAGACATGCATGCACGCCTGCTCAGGGCTTCCATACCATCTTCCAAACACCAAAAATCTTTCTTATAGATTCAGTAAAAAAAAGCAAGAATGAGCAGGACTCTGACACATCCCCAAAGACGGGGAGCTGCAGACTGGAGGAAGAGAAAGATCCGGGCTGAACGGGAGATGAGACTACAGTTGACTTGGCAGGAAAAGGTGAGAATGCCGCGAAAGGCTAAACATGAAAAAACGAGCGTGAGAAGGTCAGCCAGCAGCTCAAATGGAAGACATTTACAGCTCTAACAAGACCGTATGCACACACACACACACACACACACACACACACACACACACACAACCACACACACAAATATAAATACATCTGAGCCAGTGTCTTTGCCTGAATAATTGCACGAGCGAGCACATCTGGTGCACTTTGAGATCGAGTTCTGGCTCGACGCAGCGATGGTAATGACAGTGTGTGTGTGGATGGAGGATGTGTGTGTGTATGTGTGTCCACTCCAAATGCCACTATGGTGCTTCACAGGGTTCAGCTCCTCTCATTGTCACTCACAGGAGAAAGAAAAAAAGCTTTTCATCCAAAGTGGATAAAAAAAACCATTTTGTTGTGACTGGAGCAAAAATAAACCTGCTCGTCTTTTTGGAAGAAAACAGCAAATCAGCGTTGAAATAAAGTTTCATCAGGTCATTTTTACCGCCTCACTCAATCTACAGCAAGTTCAGGTACACACACATGCCGACACACACACACACACACATCAGTTTGGACCTGGTGTGAGTGTGTGCACACGTTGTGTCACCTCCCCCTCCCTCCTTTTCAGACACTGCCGGTTTTGTTTGTGCAAATTGCCGCACAGCCATTTGCATATGTCCGTTCCGTGCGTACAACTTCACATTGTTTTGAATGGGGGAAAAATGCTAATGCTTCCCGTGTGGAGGGGAACATGTGTGTGTTTGTGTGTGAGGCCTGGTAATAATAGCACAAGGTGAGGGTGACAGAGGTGAGAGCATGTGTCGCATTAATACTCACCGTGACAATTAAAGCCCATTTGCATCAGTCCATATGCTGCAGCCGGCGCTGCCCTTTTCTCTCTGCAGTAATGTATGTTCTAACTGTGTGTTTCACTCAATGAGAACAGTGAGGATTGTAAAACATGTGATTAGCTGGAAGAAACTCCCAGAGTGCTCTTGGGTGTTGGTGCGTGTGTGTGTGAGTGTGGGTGTTAACGCTGCAGCAGCACCTCAGTGACCTCCATGTTAAGTGGAGATTAGAGTGTTTTAATCAGGGTAAATAATGTTTCTGATTTATCAAAGTGTGTGTTTTTAAAGCCTAAAAAACACAAACACACACACTCTGAGTTCTCTCTGCACAGTCATGGTAGAAAACACTCCTCTTACCTCAGAGTTTCAGCTCACAGATGATCTCTCAGTCGATCCGTGTGACGTTCCTCTTCCTCAAAAGCTGCAGACACCTGTGCAGTGATGACACAAGACAAAGCGTTAAAAAAAGACGTTGGAATAAGACATTTATATTGAATTCAGTCTCTTGCAGGAGCTTAAACCAAACACAATTTTTTTGATGGTCAAATTTAAGATGTTGTTCTTAAATTTGATGCTTTTTCATCAGCAAAGAAATAACAATCAAAGTGATATTTTGCGTCTTAATTTCTGATCCTCGTATCAGTTTCTTCTTCCTCCCTGCCTTTAAAACTCCCCTCTCACACTCCTCTCTCTGCCTCCAATTAAGCGTGTAGGCGTTTTTTTTCCTCTGATTAGTATCTTGGTTGTTCACTCACAGCCTCATTACGACACGTCCTGTTAGTAAAAGCCTTAACGCTGCTAACGAGACGTCTAATCAGACTGGTTTTAGCCACAAAGGGCTAATTGCAGCTGTTGCTTCTAGGAAAAAAAATCTGTTTGGATTGGTGGGTAATTTTAAAACACACACACACTTACACACACAAATGCAGGATGGAAATACAAATGCACACAGCATTATTGGTTGTTTTAGTGTGATGTGTGTGTATGTGTGTGTGTGTTTCTCACAGAGGGGAGCCTCTGTGTGGCTACCTGTCATCACAGAGCTGCAGGTTTGACATGATGGGATGACGAAAAAGCAGCCTCAGGTAGCTACACATACTCATACACACACACATGCGCACACACACCTCGGCTCTAAAAGGGTTTAGCATATAAATACCGAACTGGGCTGAGGTACAAGTAAGCACAACGGAGTTCTGAGTGTGTGTGTGTGTGTGTGTGTGTGTGTGTGTGTGTGAGTGTGTGCACGTGCTCAGATCTCTTTGTTGATGTTCTCTCTGATATGGTGCCAGCCTCACATCCATCTGTCTCTGCAACACACACACACAACCTGCACACACACACACACACACACACACACACACACACACACACACACTCACACACAGGTAATGAGTTTTATTTTGCAAATCTAAAACCAGAAAGCAGTGGCAAATTTTTCTTTTTGTCCTGAAAGCATCGCGACACATTCGAGCACAATTCTCTCTGGTTCACAAATTAAATCCTTAACTTTTTCAGCACAACACACACTCAATTAAACACACACATGAAGCTTCATGCACACAAACACAGTTGCATATTTCTACTCATTCACACAAACAGATCACTTACTCTACAACCAAACTGAGGATTATGATGCAGCTGCTCAGTGTTTCATGAAGATGAATAAATGTGCAAAGAGGAAAAATAAATTCAGATGCATGACACTTAAAAGAAAGAGGACTTACACAGGAAACACAAACTAAAAATCTGCATCATTAAACTTTCTGTTTTGTTATAAAACTTTAAAGTATGCAGGTCAAAGTTGTAAAACTAAGTAAAAATTATTTATTTTACTGACATTATTAACACAAATGCATGATGCTAAAGATAAGAGTCTAAAATGGTTTGTCTCTTGCCTGTTAAAGTGTTTTGTGAAAGCCGCAGTTGCATTTTTTGACCAGTAGGTGGGGGCATAAACACTCATCTCTGCTCCTGCATCTCTCAGCTGCAAGATTCACTTTTTAAAGCTTTTTTTCCTCCTTAAAATCTCCTCAATAAAGCAGAGTTTTGTCATTGAAATAATCCTTTGAACGTCTACTCTGTTGAAAACAAGCTGCTAGATTGTTAGATTTTGATGTAAAGACAGGAGTTTAAGTCTGGATTACTTTTTGTTTCATGAATAAAAAAGTAGTTACTCCCTACATTTTGCTCAGCTCTCCTGTAGTGTGTTTAATTTGTCCTGCTTATCAGATGGTGTCTCCTTGTGTGTGTGTGTGTGTGAGTGCGTGTGTGTGTGTGTGTGTGTGTGTGTGTGTGTGTGTGGACTTCAGTGGGATCCTCTTTTGTTCAGTTCAGTAAGTATGTCTGTGTGTGTGTTGACCTGATAATCTGTGTGCTTTATAGAGTGCTGTTCACACATCGGTCTCCACTCTGATCCCAAACCCAAACACAGCTTCTCTCCCTCCGCCTTCTTTATCAAAGCGCACACACACACACACACACACATTCACACACATCCCTTCATCTCAAATCACTTGCTTCCTCTATCCTACTTCTTCTTTCCACTGATGTTTGGCTGCAAGCTGAAAGAAAACAACAAGTCTTAATTGAATCAGAAATAAAATTACGTTTCTTTCTTTGATATTTTTAATATTTTTTTTCATTTATTTGTTTTGATCAAATTAAAGTGTTGTTTTCTGTCACTTGGCCGTCTCTCTCTCTGTGTCTGTTACCCCTCCAGAGGCCGGTTGTTGCTGATCACGCACTGAATCCAACACAGATCCCAAAGTCAAACACAGATTCTTTATCGGAGAACACACTCCCTCATAATCCCTGGATAACTACACCTGTGTGTGTGTGTGTAGGATGTGTGTCCTGTGTTTTGTTTTTTTCCCAAACATGTGAACATGGAAATTTGAGTTTTTTTGCGACTATGATGGTTCACTTTTTCGCTCTAACATAGCAAAAGACTGAGATGGAAAACTTTAAATGTCAGGAAAACTTGCAGGATCCAGGAGGTTTTCCAGCTCCGTCTCTGAGCCGGAGTAGAAATAAAAGTGTAATGATTAAATGGGGCGCACTGAGGTTTCCTTGTTGATGTCAATTACATCTTTAATTAGTGCATGTGTAATGTAAATACAGTCTGTTTTGATTGCTCCGGAGCCTCCTGTCCCACGGTAAAACAGATTTTCTCCCTCATTAGGCAGTCACTCCTTCAAGTGGCTCCGTCCCCCAGGACCTGCCCTGGACGAGTGTGTGTGTGTGTGTGTGTGTGAAAAAAAAGGAGCATATGGATCCATAGGGAAAGGAGTGGTTCATATATTGTTAAAAAACAGTAGAAAATAGAGGGAAATTACATAATTTATAGGAAAATTTGTTGAACTTTGAGCTTTTCTTATCTAAATATGTGTTGCGTCAAAGTGCATGTAAGCGCCTTTCTTCTCTGCGTCCCAGTCTGCTGACCTCTTCCCTCCAGTCAAAGACTGAATGCTTTTTTAGCTGCGTGCATTGTTGAAGATGTCATTATTTAGGATTGGTCATTATTCCAGCGGTCTCCTGTGAATGCCGAGGCACATGAAAGGAGCAGAATGAGGAGCTTAAAAAAAGAGACTGAGACTTGTTTTCACATAGTTGGAGGCTTTTGTGCGAACACGAGTGGACTGCGTGGTCGCCGGCAGGATGCAGGTGTAGGTGTGTGTGTGTGTGTGTGTGTGTGTGTGTGTGTCTGATGCATGCTCGACTTTTTTAGTCATTAATAAAAAAGAAAAAAAAAGTCTGCACATAAGTCTGTAAAGGAAAGTAGAATAAAAACTAGAAAATAAGAGTTTCAGCGGGGGGAATGCAGAGAATAGAGGCAGAAAAAAAGAGGGAGAGATGCCATGTGTTGCACACCTGAGCCCTGAGAGAAGGAGGGAGGAAGAGGAGGAGGAGGAGGAGGAGGAGGAAGGAGGGGGATGCTGGGAGAGAATCAGTTCCACTACACGCTCATTACCACCTATTCATCTGGAAGACATCTCTGCACAGATCCAGCGCTGGCTAACTTGGCTCCCCCTGTCCCACTGTGTGTGTGTGAGTGTGTGTGTGTGTGTAGATGTGTGTGTGATCTATACAGCCTGCTCTGTGTCGTCCCCTCCCTTCCTAATCAGATAAACGTCTCCATAATGACCCATACGTACGTTCTTCTTCATACTCGCTGCATGACTTCCCTGCTTTTATTTTGAAGGCTGTGACAGTAATTAGACCCTCGTAATATGGAAAACACAAGTGCTTGTATCCTCTCAGGATAATTGAAGTTGACGTACGCTCATTGTTACCACAAGGTCTCCTATTAGGACAGTTTAGGCCTTTTACTGTTAAAGACCGATTGAATATGCTTCTTAAGGAGGAAGACAAAGGCGCACAGAGGAACAAATGGTCAAGGACGGGGACAAACGGGGGCTAATGTGAGTAATGTACATGTTTATGGATATGAAAGTGCTTTTAAAGGTAAGTTTGTGTGACGACCTTCACGTGCATCTGCATTAAGTGCAGCACAGAGAGATAGGGGAAAACTTTCTGATTATAATACCCTCGATCATATTCTACGGTGGATTAAATAAAAACTCATAGCCTGATACTTATAGAGAAACAAAAAAAGAGGAAAAAGGATCGGATTCGACTCAAAATGGATGATGTGATGGGAAAATACAAGGTGCAACTCCACAAGAAACAAATACTACAAGGGAATAAGACACAAAATGAACAGATATGACACAAAGCAAGTAGATACCAAGAAAAAGGATTATACAAGGCACAACTCCACATGAAACAAATGGATAAGATATGACAAGGAACAGAACCAGAACAATGAGTTTCAAATTTTAAAAGTGGGGAACTTCTCACAAGATTTCATGGGAGTAAACCAGGTAAACAATTCTTAATATTTCCAAATTCTCCTCACGGAATGTTCCTGGAAGTTTGTGACCCTCTGAAAGTGCATGACAGAAAGTGACACAAGTTGATTTCGTTCAACGGGACATGAAACAAAACAAACAGAGAAAGAGACATAACACGAGCTGACACCATCACTTGCACATTTTAGCTACTCCACTTTGGCTCCACACAGACAGGTGTGGGTTTCATCTTTTCAGAAACCAAACAGCAGTCTGTCCTCCCAAATATCTGAGGGTAAAACAGAGCAAACATCTTTTTAACTGCACTGCAAACTTTTAATATTCCAGACTGTTCATTCAGGCCTTTGTAGTCCTGAGTAAATCTGTCTTCACGCAGCCTTTCTGCCTGTTTATGTCTGTGCAATGACATCTTTGTGCACATTTGTTTGTGTGTGTGTGTGTGTGTTACAGCTGGCAGCCTTGCAGACAGGTGGGCCGGCAGCACTTCCCTTCCAAAGAGTCGTAGCCCCACAAATGTTCCCTCCTCCCCCCTCGTCCTTCCCTCTCGCTCCTCCCCCGCGCTGCTTCCTCCTCCTCGTCTCGTTAGCTGCTGTTTTTTTAGCGCCACGTCCCAATCTGGACGGACATATGCACGCGCACATTTCACCCCCCCTCTTAGCTTGGGCGCCTAAGAAATCGTCCCACATAAACATGGCAAATTAGCGAAGACCAAATGGCCTTTTATGAAGTCTTCTGTCACCAAACGATTCCGAATGGCCGCTTTTATTTTCTCTCTGATGTACATCTGTTGGAGGAGATAAACAAGAAAACAACAACAGATTTGTGCATGTGAGCGCATGTTAGTGTGCATGAGACGGAGGGCGGACAATATGTCTTCTTTCAACGACCAAACTTCTCGACTTTGAGTTTGAATGATGAGATTTATGTGAAATAACAAAGACTGGGAATTATTCCTACAAATCAAGATGTTCCCATTTGGATTTCCTGTCCAACTAGAGCTGTCGTGTGAAGGCGAGACACACACAATGTCACCCCACCAGCTTGAGCATTTGTCCATAAGAGTGTGTATATGTGTGTGTGTGTGTGGTGCAGACGATCGTGCCAGAGCCCTCTGCCCCTCTCTCCATCTGCTGAAGCCCCCCAGGCTGGACCAAGGTCACTTCTCTGCTCTCCTTTAACATGGATGTGGATCTGTGAGCACATTCTACCACACATGCATTAAAGAGAGAGAGAGTGTGTGTGTTTGTGTGTGAGTTTGTGTTTGTGTGTGTGACAAAAAGAGGAGAAGCTAAAAGAAAGAGAAAGAGAAAAGACTTTAGTGTCATGTTGCATTTGGAATAAAACTGATTTTTGAAGTCTTACATCATCCGCTGAGCAAGAAAACCCAGCGTCTCTCCCCAATTACATCCCAGAAACCAAACATTGACAGAGCGCCGCTCCTTCTCCCGGTCTTAAGACGTAATTTCCCTCCCCTGAGGGACCAGACTGGGCACAGCGCCAGACGACAAAGTCCACTTAGCGGCTAATAGCTCACATAAGCACTACACACTCATGCAAAGACACACACACTTTCACAACCACGATTATTACCGCAAATAAAAACAAATAATCAGGTAAAGGCAGGCTGAAAGACGCGTTTTAGCAGCAATTTAGAAGACTTGTGTGCAGGAGGAATGAAAAAGACAAGCTAAAGAGCAGGAGAAAGCTTCACCCTCTGAACTCTAGAAGTCCGTTTGTGTTATTCACAGAAGTGCAGCTACAGTCAGACGTTTAGAGAAGCTAAAGAAGCAGAGAAAATACAGATTTGATGCTCTTTGGTTTTCTGTTTCTTCTTCTTTAAGTCTGAACGCCTCTCAACTTTCTCACCTTTAGCTGTGCAGTTAAAGAACACACACACACAAGCATCCTTTTCTTCTATTCAAATTATGTAAAAGTGTTTCACCTCCATACACACTTCTACACAAGCGCTGACCTTTCTACTGTATGAAGCAGAATTGGAGTCTTCCAGAAGAAAGAGGAAGAAAGAACCGCCACAAAAAAAGTCTTTTCACTCATGCTTTCTCAATTAGAGCTTTGGATTTCCAAGATTTTCACATTAATCGTTCCATTTATGAGTTTGTTTCCAGCGTGATTTCTGATGAGGCGGTTAAATTGTGTCATGATGTGGTCGTTAATCGTCGTCTATTAACAGTCTAATTCTTTTATTTGCTTTGTTTCAGCACCAGTCGTCACGCCGCGAAGCTGAAGTGCGTCTGATTCCCCACACTCCCAGAACGCCGAAGTCAACCCGCTCGTCTTTCATCGACAACGACGAGAAACCTGGAGAGGAGCCAGAGGTTGAGCTCTCTTTGTGTTTTCTAATTAATCTATTCAGAGCACCAGCCACAAAGTAAGAGCCTTTTTGTCACACGGAGGTTATTAAAAAAAAGAGAGAGAAAATTGTGTAAAAGCCTCAGGTCAGAGAGGACTGAAGAGTGTGTGTGTGTGTGTGCAAGTGTGTGTGTTATGTTTAGATACTGTGTGTGTCTCAAGGTGAGGCTATCTCCTGCCCTATCTGCTGTGTCTTCAAGGTGTACTGTTGATTGGTCGATAGGAACACGCACACACACATGGGAGCGTTTTACAGATCATCAGATTGACTCTTGCAATTTTCTAATCTGCAATATCTGCAATGCGATTTTCCTCACCGTCTTTTAGACTAAAAGTTAAAAAAAGAAGAGCGTTTCTTTCACGTAGCGAGGTGTGAGGAAGAGGTGCCAGTTTTAGTTTGCAAACACATGATAAAAACGTGAGTAGGGGTCGCGTAAACGTCCTGATGTTTCTTCTTTCTGCTTGGCTTTAAAAGCCGAATGAGGGTTTTAAAACTCATGTCTCAACTCAAGAAAGTTTGTAAGTTTGCTCCGTTAAAGTCGCTTCTTGAACCTTCAAAAAACTTCACCCTGATGTTCAGAAAAAGGTCGCTGAATCACCTCGAGTGCTCCGAGCGAACAGCTGGATCTCAAAGTAAATCTGCTCTTATAAGTCTGTATCCGCTCTATCTTTACCCTCACAAATCTTTTGACCAGACATCTGATCCTCCAGAAAATCTGGAAACATGCAGCCAAAAATACACACACACACACACACACACACACACACACACACACGAGAGTTGAAGAGTAGAAATGCACAAGCTGGTCATAAACACACACACACTCTCACAGACACGCTGCTCTGCATACAGAGAAATGTCACCTTACTCTTGCAAGCTGTTAGCCAAACACTTCCATGCCAAACCACCCTGCCCCACTGGAACATGGAGTGAGAGAGCGCGTGTGTGTGTGTGTAAGTGTGTGTATTAGTATGTGTGTGTGTGTGTGTCCATTGGACAGCTCTTTAAAGTAGAGAGTTGCCCGAGGCAGAGTAGGTTGAGCGGACGAAGACAGGCAGATAATGGAGGGGCATCTGTGTGCCAAGGACTGCACCTCAAAGTCACCCACACACACACACACACACACACACAAACAAGCCCACACACATACATCACCACCTGAAACACACACACACACACACACACAGCCCTGCCCACACATATACATTTTCTGTCCTTGTGTGCTTCTATTTATCATTTCTACATTTATCTGAAAGCTTTTCCAAGATGTCTCTCTCTGTTTTTCTGTCTCTATCTCTCCCCTCCTCTCTCGTCCTCTCCTCCCTCTCTCCACTCATGTCATATCTCCCTTCAATTTCACATATCTTGAATTAGCTGCAGATAGCCTTAAGTACCCTGCAGTCCACTCCAGATATGCCCTCATTCACCGATGGACAGATACAGTGAGTGTGGGAGGTGAGGGCGGCGGTTTTGGAGGGCACGCTCGCTAAAAGGCCGTAATGTGGAGCTGGATGTGACGCTGTGAAGGTTATATTCAGAGGTTTACATTTGCAGACTGTTAAATCTCTGGTAATTCAACAAGAAATAATGAAGGAAGGGTCTAAAGTTGATGCTTGTGTTGGAAATGGAAGTGTGTGCATCTGTAAGTGCACCAGCTCCCTCAGGTTTGCATTAATACCTCCACAAACCTGCAGAGTTTCAGTTCTGATGTGCACATGAAAAAAAGGGCTTCCTGCCATAATTGCCCGTCTGTTAAACAGCTTCCTGTTTTGATTCAGGGAAATACATTTTACAGTGTGTGTCTCAGTTGGATGATGTGATGTATGTTTATGTGCTGCCAAAATGTTTCCCAGCACCTGCACTGTACCGTGGACTCACCGTGGGATAGATAATCAGCCAAAAAGCAGGTTTGATTTGCACAAATTGACTACCAGAGCTCGCAGTATTAGTTTTAATTCCCCCTAAAAAAGAGGATTTTTGAAAATGTTAGAAAGTGGGTCTCATCGTGGAGTGTTTCACTGTCCGGTGAGGCTCGCTTTCTGGAAATGTAACCACACAGGTGACCTGAATGTTAGTACAAGGCTCCAGGTAGATTCCTAGGGTGAGGACAAATTATTCCTGTTATTATGTTTTATTTCAATACATGCTTTTGGAAATTAAAAGAGTCAGACACCAGGTCCTGAGAGCATGCTCCCTTATCACGATGGACACCAAAATTTTAGAGAGGAAAGTCATTGAATATACCTCTTCTACCAAAAGTTCCTCCAAGAGAAGACGTAAATTAACGGGTGAAACCGTTCCAGAAACTGTCTCTTGGACTCGACGATTTCTGTGTCGGAACATCTGAAGACAGATTTCTGTCTTTCTTTAACACCTCTTGAATCCACCTGCGCTGCCAGTTTCTGTATACAACTTCACAACATGATTTCTTCTGATTTACACCCTCGATGTATGCATGCGACTGTGTGTGTGTGTACTGTACTCATACTGAGGTAGGCTGCCATCTTTACTCTGCCAGTTGGATGGTCCCCAACATGGCAGTGGACAGTAAACACACACTCTCACACACACACTGATCTGCTACTCAGGTGTGTGTAGCCTCTAGGTTTGGAAGAGAGCCTTGTGAGGGGAGTAGTGGTCTCCTGAAGGGACATAAAGTGCTCTGATGAACACAAACAACTCCTAAATACACACGTATAGATAAAGTTCTCATTAGAGGATGGATTCGACTTGTAGATTGATGGTATGTGTGTTTTTATTTCACGCCAAACAATCAGAATCTGAACTTTTTGTTTGCTGTAGTTTGTCCTCGCTAAGTTTCCAGTCTTTCCACTTCTATATCTTAAACTCCTTTTTCTCCTCTGCCTCCTGACAACACAAACTTGTAAAGACGAAGGTTGGTTTCATTCACACACCCTCACAAGACTGCACCTCTCCTGCTCGCAGCTGGTCACTGTTCCCAGCATGCATCATTTAGCAGGCGGCTGCCGTCAGTGTGCGGTGACAGGTGACCGCCTGAAGACATATTAAAGAGTAACGATGATAGGACGCTCTGCAGCTTTGAGGAGAAGCTTGTAATTCAATGAAACGCTGCTTTAAAAAGTTGTTCACTCTGACTATGACGCTAGAAACAAACAAGGAGGCGACAATGCTGCATTAACTTTGAATAAAGTCAGGGATTTTGCAGATAAAGAGATGGATTTTCGACCTTATATCAATGCAAACACAGAATTAAACACCAGAGAGCTTCATAAGTTTGGCCCCCTGCTGGCTGTTAGGAGAAATGCAGGACCAATCACTGTTTGTGTATGTTCTCTTCATAAATCCACTCACAGAAAAAACATCTCCCAGTGAGATGAATTGATCCTCGGTGTGTGTGCAGTACTTATAGATTAATTTCAGCCCCTTTCCTATAATTTACAATCCCTCCAGTCCGCACCATTATCTCTTTGCTGTTTCTAGAAAAGATGCCGTGGTCACCTCTGCCCTCGCCGCATGTGTCTCTGTCAGCGTGCGCCTTTGGCTATAAGCGTGCCAATATGAGCACGTGTTGGTCTTTGTCTCCTCCAGAGAAGAGCCCGAGTGCGTACATTAATGACTGTTTTATGTTTCTTGCTATCCGAGTCTCTTTTATCCGCGCTGGCCATGACGGCCTAATATCTGCCTGTCAAACAACTTCTATTCACTGGGCTAACAGACTGGAGACTGATACTTAAGACACAAAAAACACACACCTACGTAAAGGGCACTCATCCCCTCCTCGGTGGATTAGTGGGTGGTGAAGGAGCCACACTGGGCATTATGTTCTTCTCTTTCTCCAATCAATTACTATTCATTTATTCCAAAGGAGTGACCGTGCCCTGATCTGAAGAGGCATTATAACTACTGTGTGCCTTGCATTTTATTCAAATCTTTTTAGTGAAACTTTGTCTCTGTTTTATTCTCCTCCTACCTCCGTCACCTTCTCGGCTCTGTGTTCACATTTCCTGCTCCTCCGCCTCCTCCTTTTCCCCTCTCTCTCTCTTTTGTTCCTGTCTTTCTTCTGCTCTTTGATTACTTCCCCCACAAATCCTCCCCTCTCATCAGTCTATCCGTCCTACTTTCTTTTTCCTCATCCTGGAAATCATCTTTAATACCGAATCTGCTGTGAATTCAAATGATCTCAGGCTTTAAAAGTTCTCATTTCAAACAGGTGCATGTCCAAAATGTGAGAAATTAACATTCTTGATCTCTGAAATTTTACACCTAGCCTCCAAATCTCATTTCAGGGCTCTCTTTTAGCAGTAAAGCTCACATTCCTCCACCTGGACACCAACACTGGTGATAACAAACCTGCTGAGACACCTGTGAGGAAGGTTAAGGCTCAAACGCTCACATACTCAACCAGATATTTTCATTTGCAACTGTTTCTATCATCAGTTTTAGTTTTTAGAGTCAGCAAAGCTCCAAGACTGCAAACAGCAGCATTTATCTTGCAAAGCGTCATTCACAGCTGCATCTAAAAATGACATCGGCTGCATCAAAGGACGTCACAAAAAGTCACTCCAACGCTACAGACATTTGTTTTTTAAGTCCCCAGCTCGAGTATTCTTTCCCTGACCCCAGGGGAAAAAAAATCCCACCCTGATTTTAACCCCCCCAAAACTCCCACTCTCTTCTCTCCCCCCTTTTCCACTCCATTGTGTCCATGTAAAGTATGTAGTAAAGCCTTGTCGTCCTAATAACATCCAATTTCAAGCCCTTCACATCCATTACCAACAATACTATTATCCCCCTCCCTTTTCTGTCCGTCTCTCTCTCTCTCACACACACACACACGGACACATACACACACACTGCATTAGCCTTGGGAGAGAACAATAGGTAGCAGTGACATTGGTCTAAATGGACTGCTTTATGTTCTGTCTATGTGTTTGTATAGGGCGTCTTTGTAAAAAGCATCACACGCTTATTTTATATTTAAAGTGACACATATTCAAACATTTTACAGGTGAGTCAGTTTGGGGGATTTTTGCTGCTAAATCTATCTGATGTGGGGGTTTTTTATTCCACAGGTATGAAAGGTGAAGGTTTTATCTACAGTGAGTGGATGTAAAACCTCAGAAAGAGTCTCACAGGACAGAGGAGAGAATCAAACTTAATGTCCTGTTTCTCTCTCTCTTAAAAAAACAACTTTAAAGCATAAAAAGTGAATTAAAACTCCTGTGAGAGAGTTTCTGTTAGAGTTGACTTTGGCGCCCCCTCTGGATGAACTTACACCTTGTATGTATTTGCATATCAGCATTTTTCTGATGAAAGAAATCTCATCCTGCTGCCCTTTACAATCAAATGCTCTGCAAACTGTAAACAAGGCTCTAAAATACTACATTTACTAAATTAAACTGATGTTTAATGATGTTTCACAGCCACAGTGGACTGTTTTTTTTACTACAATGATACTTCTAAGAAGAAGAGTCGTTATCAAAAAAGCACCGCGGCAGAGACAAAAGAGAAATCACACTAAACGAAGCGCAAACAGGCCCCGCCCCGTTAACAGCCCTGCCCCACCCTGCCCCTTTAAAACTGCTATTATTGTATGAGGAGCTAACAGTGATACATCAAATGGATGCATTAGTGGAATAATCCAATTAATGGCATTGTGAGGCCATTTGGTTTTCAGGTGTAGAGGCGCCTGAGTGGTGCTCTGATGAAGAAATATTTGTATGTATGAAAGGGATCAGCGGCGCAGTCACTGTCTGAATTACACTCCAGATTCACACTTACACATTCCAACTTCCCCCATTCATTCAGGCAGCACAAAGATTCCTCATGCTACATTAAATATATCTAATTGCAGTCTTGAATGTTGCACAAAGAGCACGAGGTACTAAAAAATCTCAACAGAACAACAAGAAAATGAAGCAGTAGACACATAACTGCAAATAACTCAAGTTTTCTCTCACTAGAAACAACATTTTTATGCTTTTTCAACAACTCAAAACACATTTTTCTATTTAGAAAACCAAAAGCTGCACAAAAGATCTCTATGATATCATGCACGGGTTGTTTCAGGTGTTTCATGATTCACAACGATGAATCAAGGTTGCAAAATACAACTGCTTAAGTTTGTTGACCTTATAGTGGACACTCAGGGAACTGCAGTTTTTGCACCTGAAATTTCACAAACAAGATAAAAGCTGCAGGAGTCTGCAACAGTTTGCAGCCTTGGCGCCATAATTTGTGGACTTTTAGCATCAGCACTATCCAAACTGCAGGAGTAAATAGATTACATTTGTCTCAATGATCCATTTTCTTTTCTGAGGAACATTTCTTTCAGCTCCCCTTCCTCCCTCCCCCCTCACAACTCTTTTAATCAGAGCTCTATTTTTCTAAATTGTACATCATCTCTTGTCTTTCTCCCTCGACCTTCCCTCCTCCATTTCTTGGAAAGCCACATAAGATCGCCCCCCTCCTCCCCTTCGCTGCCCCCTCTCATTGTAAGAACCAACAAGTGTGGCAGACAGAAAGAGGTCAGACTTCTTATCCGAGCTTCATAATGGTTTCTGAAGAGCAGAGCACTGTGCATTGCAATAATTACCAAGCCACCGGACAATAGACGCTGCATAATCAGTATGGAGATGTATGCTGTCTGCCTGTCTGTCTGTGTCTTTTCCCTGAACAAACCGAACACTCAGCGTATTCCTGCTTCCTTGGAGTGTGTATTCATTTGTGGAGCTTTTCATTCTTCCTCTCTCTTGCAGATTTTTTTCTCGTTAGTCGGTCGCGTTTCCCTTTTCTCCCTCTCCTGATTCTCTCCCTCTGCGTCTGCCTCCCTAGCACACTTTTCCCCAATGTCTTCATACCAAACCTCTTTATATTTTAGAGAATTTAACCCAACCGGCCAGCAAACACCGGCTTGCTTCCATTCACCGCAGGGTCAAGAGTTTGTCTGCATTGGTGTGGATGTGCTCTGCAGTGCGTGTACCTGCAGGGTCAAGAGTTTGTGCGACTAATTTTGTGACTGTGTGTGTGCGAGGGTCGAGAGCAGTAAGTCATCATGTGGCGTCCCTGAGACAGCGGCACCTACACACTCCAACCTCTTCAACCTCAATGCTCCCCTTAAATTCTCTCCTTCAAAGTTACTTTTTATGCATATTCTGCAGCTGCTTGTACCAGCGCTGCTCTGCAGAAACATCACACTCACATTCAGCCAAGCATTGAAAACAGAAAAGCCAAGTCTCCTTCATGTGCAGGCGCTCTGTGTTTTGATTCAGGGTCTGTGAAAGGATATAGAGTAATTTTAATAAGCTGTATAGAAAACCAAGGGTATCAAAGTTTTGGCACCTTCAGTGAAGGCGGCTTTTCATTATTTAAACACTTTTATTGAATAAGAGGGAGACAGCTTTCCTCAAAAGTAACCACGTATTCAGAGTTGATTCTTCTTTTGATCACTAGTATGTCGGCGTTTGGTCAGACATGCAGACAGAAAAATGTTGTGGAGCAGTAGAAGGATAGTAAACGTGTCTATTGTCACCAATATTAAAGAGGAATGATGGCTTTTTATTGCCGAGGGTGTCAGGAACATTTTAATGGTGCTTAATACTTATCTAATCAACATCAGGATAACGCCTGCTGCTCAATGTAGCTTAGCGTGCTAATAAATGTGAATGGGAAAGTGGAGGAGTGGGTTTGTTTTTGCTTAAAGCTACTGAGATATTTTGCTTTTGATAAAACAGACTGAAATGAACAGGAATGAAAATATAAAAGTCTGAGTCGCTCTCGTTCTCATTAACACCTCACCACTTTAACAGTGTCATTATTCAAGCTTCTGTCTCACTCTTTTACTGCAGTTGTTGGGAACTGATGTTCATTTTGGCTTTCAACCACTATTGTACACAAACACATACACACACTCTCACACACTCAGGTTTGTCTTTTAGAAAAGTGGGATTTGGGTGACGTCCAGCGCAGATGGCGTACAGCAGAGAAGAAGAGGGTGAAACAGGAAAACAAGGCCAGCGTGAGGCTGGATGTATAGGGACGAGACCACGGTGAGGTCAACGCTGAAGAGGAAAACTCCTCCTCAACTTTCTCTTTCAAGCAGGAGTTTCCAGAGGCTGGAGTAAGAGTCACTAAAAACTATAAGAGTGACGCGTTTGCAGGAGTCCCTGCTGCTTGTTTGGCCAAGTGTTGCATGCAACAATCCAAATAAAAGCTCCAAAATAGAAATAAAAGCAAACACACACACACTATAAGTCCAATCATGCTGCACAGCCGTGATGCCACATGCACATATGTGCGGTCTGTTATTTACATATCAATGCAGGAAGCCAGTAATTTGGAATTTGCATAAGTTCTCATTATGAATTCTCTGCAGGAGCCTCTCAATCTGAGTAGGAAAGAATACTGTTACATGTTGGCTTAAGATCAGGATAGAATTAAAACTGGCCCTTTTTTTAAAACAGGTTTCATCAAATTCCTGAAGAAATGTAGAAGCGTTGTGTTATTCTGTGAATGAAACAGACACATGGCTGCTACATGTTTCCTTTAACTTATTCTGCAAGAAAATCCATGCAACAGATCAAATCAGTCATGCATGGGTGACAAGTTTCTACAGCAAAATTAAGAATCTGTATTCCGTCATGGAAATTAATCAAATATCAAGGAAGCAAAACGGATGTCTTTTTGGACAGGCACTGAAACAAAAGAAGCACAGGGCTTTAAAAACAACACAGAATCCAAATTAAAATCTCCCAAATTACTCTTGTTTTAAATTCTCTGCCTCTTTCTCTCCCTCTGTGACACACACAGGAGATGACATTTCTCCGTCTCCAGCGCCGTGAGAGCGCCTGAATAGAAAGTGACCTCCGTCCAAATGCAGGTTTCTCTCAAAATGATTAAAGAGCAATTAAGGAATTTTCAGCACCGGATTCAACTGTTTAAAGTTCGACATCTTCCTCTGATTGAGTTTTGAAAAAAGGATGATTCGTTTTTTCCCCCTGTCATTGCCGACTTTTCATTAGCCTGCAACAAAAGCGCCAAAACCAGGGTCAGCACCTTTTTATGTACCGCTGTTTCTTCAGGGAGACTCGCGGTGAATCGGAAACGGACTTAAAGCTCACAGAGTGAATTAGCGGTGAGGGAAAATGAAGATGTTTCACACTCTGACACGCTGCCCATGCTTTAGCAGCGAGCCTCTTTTTTTCTCCTGTTTTTCAATTTGCATATGAGGTCGTTAATTTTCTCAAAGGCGCAGACTTAATGAGTGGATGGCTGAGAAGCTGAACGGGATGCAAATAATAACATTTGATAATGCAGAGGCACAAAAGAGGGGGAGAGGCCTCCCATTCACCCAGACGGGACTTGAGGTAAATATGCACAGTAATTATATATCAGTGCACTTTAATTATGAGGCTACACGGGGAGCGGGGAAGATAGAGAGATAGACGGAAACACATTGAATTGGATGTAACAGCGTATAAATTAAACATTTGAAATAAAGACACAATGAGGCAGACCGGGCGAAGAGAAGAATTAGAGGAAAGAGCAGAAAGTACGACAGCGATTAGACGTGCACGCTATTTGCAAACACACGCCTGCACGTGCACACACACACTGGCGTTTTGTGTGCCACATCGACTCGGTAACAAAGTAGTCCCTGCAGTAAATGGCACTTATTACAGATGAGGATCTTGAGTAAAAGACAAATCAATAAACTCAAGGAAGAGGCTTTTGTGAGAGTGTGTGTGAGAGGAAACACACACAGGAGCTGCAGGTACACACTCCTACAGGTAGAAGGATTAGCAAAGAGGCAGAGCAAAGCTGTTTAACTGCAAAATGATGCTAAACGCTGGAGGTGAAGTTTTATTTGTTCCTAAACAAGTGGGTGTGGGTGCTCATGGGAAATGTAGTCTTCATCCTAGAAAAGATGACACCTTTCACTTTAATGCATCTGGAGACGTCAAAGAATTCTGTTTTCTTATACTTGCATCATGAAAACTATAAACGATGTGAAAATAAAGTTTAAACACATTGAAACTTCAAATATGAGCACATTTCTACCAGCATTCATCAGTCAGTGCTCTTTCAAACCATCATCCTATCACTCTCAAGAGGAAAATAAGAAATAAAAGATGGTTTTTGTTGATTATGGCAGCAAAGAGAAGAGAAAACCACAATTCGGTCGAATGAATTCATCAAGAAATAAAGGGGAGAAGAGAGAGAGGGTGAGAGAGAGAGAAAGGGAGAGAGGGAGGGAGAGAGCTCTTCAGAGCAGCGATGAGGAGGATGAGGAGTGGGTATGGAGTGGACAGATGTGCTCTAATGTGTTTTGGCCATGTCTCTGCAAGGACGAAAACACGAACAAACACACACCAGGAAACACACACACACAAGTAAGTAAGCCAGCGTGTGTGTTATCTCCTCCTTTTGTTGGAAAAACAGAGTTTTCCATGACTGCACACGTCTGATTCATGTCTTGGTTTGATTTATCTTTTAAATGCGACTTTATCAGGTGAAACACACACACACTCACACAGAGAAAGTGTTGTGTTTTCATGTGTCATCCATCCTCTGCTGCTGGTTTCAGCCAATCACACAATTAGAGAGCTGATGACCCATCTGTCCACATGATTGGCTGATGGATTTTTTCGGTGTGTGTGCGCGTGTGTGTGTGTGTGTGTGTGTGTGAAACGTCCTGACGAGGCCCTGAACGCATCTCGCCAGTGACAATTTTCTTTTGTTACCGCGCGACCAGCAACAGAGAGATGGAGCTAATGCAGCCCTGCGAACAACTTAATAGCACTTGAACCAGTTTGCCAACTTGGAGAAATGATTTCATTCAATTAGATAATTCCTCCTCCTCCTCCTCCTCCTCCTCCTCTCGCTGCTCTTCCTCTCTCACTCTGGCTCTCTTGTTCTCCAGAATGAGTCATTTGTGATATAATAGCCCCGTAATGGCTTGCGAGCAGGTTGGAAAAGGGAAAAAGACAGATGTAAGGGGGGAAAAAAGCTAAATGTTGAAGGTAAAGAGGCTCAGGAGTCGAAAAGACGCATAATGAAAACACACTGTACACACACGCACACATACACACACACACACGCTGCTCCATTTGCCGTCTATTAACAGTGTGTGTTGCTGAGCGATAGCAGAGGCGATAGCATCTTCTGCGATGGTATCTGTTATCGAAGTACACGCGTCCTTCAGGCGTCCATCGTGCTATCGCTCCTCTCATCTCTCCTCTATCGCTCTCGCCATCCTCCTCCCTCCTCACCTCACCTTGTCCCTCCTCTCTCTGATTCTTAGCGTTACTTTATTTACCAGTTTAATTCCTAGAGTCTTGTGTTATTGTTGCAGCTTTCCATCAAAACAGTATCAACCATCAGTTTGGTTTTTCTACGTAGCTTTTTAGTTCAACAAATACAGTTTAAATAAAGTTCAGTGCATGAAACTTGCAAACTATGTCAAACTTTATGTTTCAAAGATATTTTAAGACAATGTAACGCCATCGCTGAGAGGATGCTGAGATTTCTTACCCCTTATCCATGAAAAACGTCTTTTTCTATCTGAATTTATTTTTCATTTCTAGCATTGAAACAAGTGCCGATGCATCTAAAAAGCTTGAACAAGAGCCCAAGTTAAGTTTTCTGAAACTGTCTCACAAAAGAATCATTCAGATTTTTCCACAATGCACTGATTAAAACGAGAATAAATGGTTGGCATCAAGGTCAGGAAGTGAACACAAAGTAGAGCAAATCATTCTATACATTCGACTGAAGAAAAAACATCTTTTCTGTAAGAACTTTTACTGACGCTTTATTTTCTGATTAAACTTTGCAAATCCTGAAACCCACAACCGAGCTCTCACACTGTGACTTTAGCACACTAACACTCCTGAACACACACACAAATCCACGCACACACACACTGAACTTAATTTCTAATCAATTTCTGCATTTTTCTTCAAGTGCTCTCTGCAGGTAAAAGGGCTGAATTGGCCGATAGCTTCCATCAAGGATTCCTGGTAAGTACTGTCCTCTGCCGAGAGGCGGAGAGGGGGTGGAAGACAACTTCTATCTCTCTACCTCTTGTCTTTCTCCTTTTCTTCGTCACCTTTGCCCACACGGGCTCGCAAAAATACACACATACACACACACACGCAGGCATAAAAATCTCCTTCAGGAGGCAATCAAGCTCTTGTGGAAAGGTTGGAGGAGTTCACTCGAACGTGCTGCTCTGAGTGGTTACTTGAGTCATGAGGTCATGTCTTCGCTGCGACCCTCCTCTTGCTCCTAATCATCCTCCATTATCCTATTTATGTGTGTGTGTGTTTAACGCGTGTGTGTTTTCTCTCTTACTAATGAAATCCATACATATGTTCGTCTTGTGTTGGATGCACGTTGGTGTGGATAATGTGTCTTTGCATATGAATACTGCAGGTGCATGCGTGTGCAGGTGTGCGCAAGTGTGTGAGTGTGTGTGTTAGAAGAGCATCTTCAGAAAAACACAGAGGGCGAGAAGGTGACGGAGGAAATGAGGGGAGAGACGGAGATGGAGATTAAGGAGGTGATGGGTGAGAGGAGTGATGGGAAGGAAGGAGGAGGAGACCTGGGGTGAGGGAGGGATGGAGAGAGAGGAGGAGAGAGCTCTCCAGAGGTAATTTCATCAGTTCCTTCTCCGTCTCTCTTTGCACTTTGAGCTCGTTGAGAAATTTCGGCCCATTTGTTAAAATCTGTGTGTTTGGTGTTTGAATGATCAGATTCCTTTGTTTCTTCTTGAACATGTGACAAACTTCAGCCCTAACGTGAGATAACAGAGTGGTTGAAAGCGGCGGCTGTCAGATATGATCTATGCGCTAACCTATGGCCATGCCCTTGTCAAAACTCTACCACTCTACCTGCTGATGGATGGATGGATGGATGAGACAAAAGGAAAGAGAGGAAGCTGTGATGGATGGAGCATGATGATGGAGTAATTAATGTAGAAGGACAGAGATCAGAAGAGGTGAGAGGTGTGTGCGTTTATGTGTGCGAGTGGGTCAAGAAGGTGCCGAACGAGACGCTTCGTTCTGATGATGAATTGCTCTCTGATTCCCAGCGGGAGGAACGCTCTCATTCGTCTCCTCGCTCTCTTTGACGCTGCAGGTTCCTGTTCCTTGACAAAGGGCTAAAAAATGAAGTCAAGAGGGGGCAAAGCTTCCTGCTGGGAGAGGACGTTCCTCCAGTATCTGGATTCAAATTGCTGTGATTTCATTCCCAATCCTGCACCAAAACACATTTCATAACCTCAACAAAAATATCTGCACCTTCCTAAGAAGTGACTTTTTTTTACTAAAAGTCTGTTTCAAGTGGTGCAGACATTTGACACCACAGTTAAAGTATTCATCCTCAGGAAACCATGAAGGTTTGCACCAAATTCAGTCCCAATCCAACAAGTTTTAACACATCTTTGTCTTGAAAAAAGTGCAACAATCATCTCTAAAACCTCTGTGACTGAACAAAACCTTCCAGCTCTGAGTTAAAAGTGTTTCGTCCTCACTTCATTCCTTCTCCATTAGTCCTCTCTGGCATCTCCCTGGTGACTTTCTCCAAACAACCCTCCAGCCCGAGCAAGCATCTCCAAGACTCACACTCCATCCTGAGAGCTCCCCGACTTCCCCTCTTCCTCCTCTTCCTTCCTACTTCCCTCCCGCTCCTCCCTGGGGTTCATTATCTTCACAAACTCTCTTTCTGGCGGTCATTGTCTCATCCTCAGCGGCCTCTCTGGAGGATTCAGTTTCAGCTCATGCGTGTGCTTGTGTTTGCTCAAGAGTGTCACCTTTTAAGAAGAACAGCAATCAAACAGCATCTCTCTCTCCTTCCAGCCTCATCCCTCTCTCTTTTTTCTTGTCTTTTCAGAGGATTAACCTGTTTGTTTGTTCCTCTCGTTCTCTCATCTTTTATCCCTTCTTTCATGTCCTTCTCTTCTCCTTTCTTAGTTGTTGCCATGTTACGATTAGCTCTGCTGTTCGAATACAAAGTCATGAAATGATTTGGATTTCAGTTTCTTGAGATGCAGAACAAACATACAGGATCTCCAGTGAGTGTTTTAAAAGCAATCAAACATCCAGAATTTTCCATCCAACTCCTCACACAACAATAAGAAAGGAAACCCTGCACCCCTCCCCTCGTTTCTAGCTCCCTCTCCAAGTCACTTGGAAGGCATTATTCCCCCGATCTCCCATCCCCGCCGAGAATCACATTGTTCCAGCAAGTAAAAATAGAAATCAAGAAAAAGAAAGTTGGAGACACAAACTTTTTTTTTCTCTTTAAAGCCAATCCACTTTTTAAAAACCCATCTTCGTCCGTGGAGTCCAAAACGATGAGCCGGGGAATAAACTTCCACTAATGCTCGTCCATGTTTTCCTTCAAACGGCCTTCAGTCGCAGTAAAAAGGACTGCTGTCTTGGCTGCCATTATGCCGTATAGACAGACAGTATGGCACTAGAAAGAGACGTGTCACAAACCATATGCTCACTTGAACACAATAGCTGTCGCGTCGCTGCGCCTATCCTCAAGACGACATAGACACACACACTCACAGACACACACACTCAGGTGAACACAATCTTCTCACATATGTATAAAAAATCTTGACTCTCTCCTCGCAGACCGCACTAATACACTCCCTGGAGTTTTGTGACTTGTGTGTCAATCCTTCTCTCTTCTTCTCTGACGCTGTTGGCTCGCCGGCCCTTCTTTCTTTCCTTTTCTTTCTGCTCACTTGCCTGTTTGTCTCCCTCACTCCTCTGTTTCTGTGCCATGCAGCGAAAACAGGACGCATGTGATCGACCAGGAGGCTCCTCGCTGTCCCCAGGCGCCGTTACAGAGTGTGTGTGTGTGTGTGTGTGTGTGTGTGTGTGTGTGTGTGTGTGTGTGTGTGTGTGTGTGTGTGCGCTCCTCTCAACATGTGTGTACGTGTCAGCAAGATGGATGGACACAGCTGTCAGCTTAACACTTCCTGCAGCCCCTCCGCAGACCTCGCGCTAACCTGGAAGTATTTCTCAACACTGCGGCTGAAGGCTTCCTGTTTGGAGGCGCTCCAGGGCTTAACAGATTGCCTGTCTCTCACACACACACACCAAAACACCAAAACACACACACTCATGTGAGGATGTTTCTTCTAGGGCTGTACCTGACTCAGACTGACGGGTACAAAGACAAACATCAGACTTATTTTGAAACCTGTTTTATCCCAACTTTTGTAGATAAAAAAGTATAGCAATAAAATCTAAAAGACGACCAAACTTTCCCCCGACTGAAACCACCTGACTCCTCTTTAACCCTCCACATAGTCTCGGTTTCAGCGAACATCACGCCTGCAGAGTTAAATCCATCTTTTCCGCTCGAGTAGCTGTTATTCTACATCTTCAACCCTGTCATAAAACCCTCTCTTCTTCCTCTCCTGTGAGCAAATGAATAAAAGAGCAACAATAAATGAATAACTACTCGTATGAATAAAAACAAAAGGTGACGTGACCAATATGAACGGCCCTGCGGATACTACGCTGCACAGCGCGCTGCATGTTTATGTGAATGGGTTGTAATGTGGTTGAAAAAGTGTGTGTGTGTGCGTGTGTGTGTGCGAGGGGAGCCAGGGGTGGAGTGCAGAGCTCCACCCGAGAGGCCTTGTTGGGCGTCGAGGCCCGGGGCTGGCCTGAAGGCACAGCCCGTCTGGAGGAGCCCTCGGCTGGGCAGCAGCTGAATAAAAGATGGGAGGGAAGTGTCAGTCTGGAAGGCCAGGAGCGCTGGGAGGCCCCGTGCCTCAGCACTGAAGACAAACAGATGCTGGCGGAGACGGAGAAGAAAGGAGGAACGAAGGAGGAGAAGCCTACCATGATATTAAAGCAGCCATATCACCCTTCATGCTCTGTTATGTAATTCCTTATCCACACACACTCACACCCCTGCTAAAAATAGATTATTAGCACATACTTAATGCTAAAATCCAAATAAATGCATCCTACAATTCAATTTTATTAAGGTTTCTGCACATCACTTGTGTTACTTTAAGCTATTTTGTACTTTTGTAAGGAGTAATGCAACATTTCTGCTTCCTAAAAGTTCATGCTCTCGCCCTTTTCCTGCAGATTTTGCACATTTTTCACCTCTGCATGGAAAATAAAAGAAAGGATGATCCATCAGAGTACAGTATCCAATCTAAAGCTCAGTGTAACCTCCCCTCTCACTCCACGCTGTAAAACACAGCCGTACAAATCATAAGTGTGTGCTAATGAGTCGAGTGTGTGGGCAGGGCTGAGTACTGTACGTGTGAGTGTGTGTTTGCATGTGTGTGTGTGTGAGTGTGTTTTGCATTTGAATGGAATCTGAAGAGCTCCAACGTGTTTCACTAGCACTCTGCACAAACACGGCTAGTGTTTCATAGACGACTCTCACACCTCCTCAAGTGTGTGTGTGTGTGATTGGTGAATGCTTATGTGTGTGTGTGTAAAATAAGGATTTTAGTTGATTTTGAAATGCAAACTGTCTTTTCTGAGGACTAGCCTTGGAAAATTTGTTACACAGCCTGCTTTAAGGTGAAAATAAGAGACACAAAAGAGGAGAAGAAAATATCAGAGCATCTCAAAAAGGTTGTTTCACGTCTGAGTTTCATGCTTTTTTGCATCTTCAAGTTATGCAACACTCATGTTTCTACACTTAAGATCTTAATTGAACATAATGCACTTCATCAGATCTTTTCCAGCATGCTGCTGCTTCCGATCTGTCGGGATTCTCCGCTTTTAGTTGGAGGAAGAATTAAAGAAACTAAGATCAAGACGAGAAAGAGAGGTTGCTTCTTTAAAGAGAGCAGGCTTTACTTTAGGGAAAGTGAAAACAGAGGAGAAAACAAAAAAACAGACCACAGGGAGAGTCTGACGTGACAGATAGAAGAGAGAGAGAGAGGATGAGAGGAGGAAAGTTGAAGAATAACAAGAAGGGCGAGTGACAGGAGACAGAAGACAGAAAGCGACAGACACAGAGGTGGAGAGAGGAGCACGTACGGCGTTAGTTATCTCAGCCTTTCAGTGTTAGCTGATAGAATTGAAGTGTTTAGCATATATGCTAATCATTCACACAGGCAGCGGATTATCACTGCGCTCTGCCAAGAGTCCTCTCCCTCCGCCCAGTCCCTCCATCCACTCCTCAAATCCACCTTTACCTTTCCTCTCATCACCCAGAAATCCCTTCTTCATCTTATTTGTTCAGCTTCTCCTCTTTCTTTCCTCTCTATCTCTGTCTCCCCATCACCCTCAGCTTTATTGACCAGCACTCTGCAAGACACGCCGCTCTGAAAGTCGAACAAGACAGCAAGAGTTTTACATCAGATTGACGCGCGCACACACGCAGCGATCAGCTCAATGCGGCTAATAATAGATGATTGGTCATCATGGGTGGTGAGCTGAGAAAAGCACACAGTGGGAGTTTATAAAAATGAATATATTAGAGAGGGAAAGAGGGAGAGGGTCAGAGGAAGAGAAAGAGAGAGCAGAGCCATTGTTTTCAGTCCGCGAGGGGATCGAATTCAAGCTCTGAGGTTATCTCGCTCATCCACAGTGGCCGCTGTGCAAATATTTTACCAAAGATTTCATGGCAACACGCACAGACGGCACTCATGCTTGAGCTTTTTCCTCTCTGCGGCCCTGAAAACACACCAACAGCACACACACATATAAGCCAAAGTCCTTTAAAAGCCACGGGGTGGTTGGGACTGAGGTTTGGGATACAGGACAGGTCAGCCTTGGACTCATCCAGGGATCAGAGCTTTTTGTGACACAGCTGCAGTCAGGAGGCCAAAAAGCTTCAACTGCTGGAGTAAAAAGTTGGTTGTTGAGCTTTGTTTTATCTCGTACACTCCTAATAATTACAGTATTTATAGAAAAGATGTTGTCAGGGGTTTGAGTAAAGCACACTCGACAGCTCTGCTGTCCTCAGCCACAACAGCGCCACTGGCTACACAACTATGGTAAAGAAACACACACACAGAAACGTGAATGTTAGTATATGGAGTATTTATACAGACATGGATAATTAAAAAGCCTTAGATTGCAGGAAAAGGTCCAGCATGGGATAAGCAGACACACACACACACACACACACACACTAATTTTTGCTTATTATTCTTCCTCTATTGCCCTCGGGCTGTATGCGTCTTCAGCGAGGCGGCGTTTCCTTAGACGTCAGCTGTAATCAGCTCTGAATGATGTTTGTGCTCGCGTAGAACACAAAAAACAAACCTTGACCCATTAGTGTCCATATGGATTTAACCTATCTGTCGTCTGCTTTGTGAGTGTTTCTCTCAAGGCCCCACATGCAGACAAACATGTGCAAAGCACTCCTAAACAATTACTGTAAATACAGCTAAGGATACTTATCTGTACTTCTGCTCTAGCACGTTTAAATCTAAGTCAACCTTGCGCTGAAAAGCTGAGTCTCTGGGGAAAAAGGTCTCTGCATCATGAGATCAGCACCATGGACAGCTCAAGTCTGACAGAATCAAGGAAAACAAACATTATAACTACATTTCTTCTGCTTTTTGTCCATAATTTTGATCAGCATTGATAGATAACACCATGAATTCAGTAAATAAGAAGCTGTAGTCTTAATTTTCAGAATGTATTCAGCACATTTGGGCAAATTTGCCCGGTCAAAAGCATTATCTCCCCCCCAGCATCCTTCGTTCTCATTTTTCAGTAGTGCAGCTTATCTCAATCCACCAAAAGATGACAAAAGTTTTGGTGGTTTTGAGGTTAAAAAGAGCAGCTTCATTTCTGTTTTGAATCATTTTGAGCAAATAGAACAAAGTTTTTCTCAAATCTTAAACTGTTCTCAAAAGTCAGTATTCATGTCAACCTCAGCATCCCTGCTTTCCTCACAGACATCTTGTCCCTCTAATTCGCAGTTGGATGACACAACTCAGGCTACAAACGTGTAACAGACTGTATCTGTAATCAGAGATGAGACAACAATTGTTTTCTTAATTGTAGTGAAAAACTGCATTTGTCTTCTTTCCTGTGTATTTCTGATATCTGAAACTGACTTGTTAAAACATCCTAAATTTTCCTCCCAGAACCCAAAACATTAAGAGCACTATCTAAAGAAAACATTCATCTTCACCATCCCATGATTTGTTTTTGGCTCCGTGATAAACATACGCACGCTGCGCTACAAGTCTCACGCAGCTTCGAGACGAATGCGAGCAACGCTCCGACTTTAACTGTGTCTGCACCGTCTCTCTCTGCTGCTTCCTCCCTCTGTCTTGGCATCTCCTGCCAAGTCCCTCTCTGTTTCTCCATCTTTGTGCACACCATCCCATTTCATTTCCCTCCCTGCTCTCTCTCTCTCCCTCACAGTTGGTCTGTGTCTCTCGCCCTTCTTGCGGATAGTGGCAGACTACAGTGGGGTCCCGGTGTGAGGTCAGAGGCGGCCTTCTTGTAGCATATGGACTCGTTTCCTTCCAAGAAAACCCCAGTCAGCTGAGACCACACATGCAAACACACACACACATGCACACACACACACTCCACAAGCAATCACAGATAAATAAAACCTAAAGAAAAACACACTCTCGCACTCGTGGAAGTGTGCGAGATTAAAGAAAACCCGATCTGATCTCGCTTGTCATCGTCTCTGTGACCCGAGGCTCAATCTACTTGACTTGGAGTAATCTTGGTGTTAAGACACACACTCACTCACACACACACACACACACACTCTCACAATCACACACTGCACTCAGTAATCCACCCAAGACCAGCTGAGGAAGTGTGAGCGCACACTTAATCATGTGCACAAGCAAAAACAAAGAGTCGTCTCATAATCTGGCACAAACTTCTTAAAGCGCACGCACACACACACACAAACACACTCACGCGGAGCCTTGTAATCTTAAATAAGAGTCTCAAACACACACAGAAGTTAAATGGTATCGAGTAATCTTTAGCAGGCTTCACACACACACATAGACGAGCATATGTAGGAAAGCACACACACACACAGAGCTGGTAATCTTCCAGCCAGCTGAAGTGTAATCAAGAAGGAGACAGCCATATGTCTGAGGGTGCTGAGCCTTGGCCTCTCTCCTCCTTCTCTAATGTCTCTTTCTCTCTCTCTTACTCTTTCATTCTCCCTCTTTTCATCCTGTTTTTTGCGCGCTTTGCTTGTTTTTTTCTTCCTTTTATGTTACGTTTATCCTTAAGACAGTGAAAGGTGAATGGGAGTGACACACTGGCACACTTGATGTTTGGTTTTCTGGAGCTGAGTTAAGGTTTCTATCCATAGTTGATGAAAGAATATTGCCTGAAGTGGAATAAAACAGCTAAAAGCTCCTGTGAGGAGATTTGAGAAATGAATTCTTTTGCTGCTGTATGATCTGTAGATGCAAATAAAACCATCAGGAGGAAGATTTAGTATTGAAACATCTGCAGCGGGGTCAGTGAGTTAAAGCTCCTGATAGGAACTCTAAATGTGCTTTAATTTTGGCGCCCCCTCTGGACAAAGATGTTGATGTGTTTTCACAAAGAAATACTATTCTGTGTCCGTTCTACAGGCAGATAAAAATCGCTGACAGGAGCTTTAAAAATCCACAGAGGCACAACAGCAAACATCTAAACCAATAATCATCAATAAACTAGTTGTGAATGAAAGTGAATTCATATCTTTGGAGCAGAATGGCTTTCTGTGTGTGTGTGTGTGTGTGTGTGTGTGTGTTTGTGTGTGTGTGTGCCGGTCCCCTGTGTGGAGACAGCTGGTGTGGCAGTGACCCCGACTGGAAGGAAGCCCCATGCTTTTTCATGCTTTCTCCCTTCCCACAATTCCCGGGGCCATTTGGGTCCTCGCAGGTTTCTGAGTGCCAGTGGTTCTTTAAAAAAAAAAAAAGAAAAGAGAGAGAAAAAGAGAGATAGAGAGGTGGATTCAATCTAAGCAGGAAAGTCTCTTCTTGTGGGTAGAAACCTCCCGCGTCTCTAACTCCTAAATTGTGCCTGATTGTAAAGATTTAGTTCAATTCCATAAAAGCAAATAGCCAAAAATAATTTCCAGCCTCCTCCATCCCTCAATCCCTCTGCTCCTTATCATCTATTTTCCTCTCCTCTTTCGAGTTCTTTTCTTAATCCTCCACCCATCCGCTCCCCCCGTCCGATGAAATGACCATATCTAATCCTCTGCTCCTCTTGGGAGAGATGTAACTGTATTAAGACAGTAAATCCATGTCCTTACAACAGCTACAGATGTCTTTCTTTTATTATCCGCTCTTTCTCTTTCTCCCTCTGTCTCCACACATCTTTCCCTCCAATCTTCCAAATCTGTCCTTTGTAATCTTGTGTTTTTATTTCCCCCCAAATTGGTGCATGTGTAATCTCACATTATGTTTTTGTGGATTTGCTTCAGTCTTTTGTCTGCTTTCTAATTCCTTATGGTTAAAACCGAAAGTCTCGTACGGCCTGCTTTTAAGGAATTACAGCGACATAAAGAGGAGAATTTTTCCTTTTATGCTCTTTTTTTGGAGACTTTTACGTAATTATTGAGAAGAGAAGGAGCGATTAAGAAGAGTAAAAGCAGCGAGGGCGCCTCGGTTGAAGTAATGGGAGGTTTAAAGAGTTAGAATGAGTATCTGACCTAAAATGAAAGAAATACACATCTTTATGATCCCTCTCTCTCTTTGTCTGTCTCACACAGCAGCAGCTACATGCAGATGTGTCTTTTCTTCTTCATTACACATTAGCCGCTCATCCTAGTGGACACCGCACATGTGTGTGTGTTGGTGTGTGTGTGTGTGTGCGCGTTTCCTTTGGAGTCCTTCCAGGTGCCTCAGTGCCACCCTGCTGGTCAGACAAGCAGAAGAAAAGCTCGGTGTTTTTCTGCTCCATCGACCGCTGCAGCCGCTGCTCGGCTTCTGGCAGCTTGTGCCAAAGACCGGATACTTCTGGCGTTTATTTAACCACACGTCATCAGGTTCAAACTTTAGTCTATACCACTCAGAAACTCATCCTGCTTCTTTTAAAGTCCTTATACTTCTGAGAGAAATAAGTCAAACGTATGAGTCTTTATTCTATCCTGCTTCTTGGCATGAGGCCCACGCTGCTGGACTTCACCATTTGCCTCAGAGCCTTGGGCAGCAACACACATACACACACACAAAATCCAACACACACGTTTGCAAGTGGTGGCAGAGGTTAAAGAAGGAGAAAGGACCAGCTGCTGGTGCTCTAATGTATAACAGCAAGAAAGAGCAGATTTAGAGCCATGAATGGAGGGATGTTTGCTCGCTGTCACTCTCAAAATGATACTGGAGCAATAATTCAATACCACAAAAATTACAGTGTCCTTCAGAGAGTTTATGGACCAAAACACAAGCTGTGCACCCAACTTAAAGCTGGATACAAACACATATTTGGTCATTTCTAAGATGCATGCAGGGTTTGCAGATCAATCTGACATCAAACGCAGCTCAGTGTGTGAATTTTATCCCATAAATGCCGAATGCACACACCAAAATGCTGATCAATACAAGGTAAAGACAGGAAGAAATGCATAAAAAGGACAACATGTCCAACAAGATTCATCTGAAAACCTAAACAGATTATTTTAGTACAACAAGCAGCAAAAGAAGGAGACATATTGACTTTTATTTGCACAGAAAGATGCAAACTCTCCATCAAAGAGAAGCCAAATTTCCACATGGAAAGAGCTCTGTGAAAACAGTGTTGATGCTGCACAGGGAGTTTTCCTCAGGAAGTGGAAAGAAGGTGTGTGAAGCGTCGTATTCAACCCAAATTAAAAGCACATCAAGTAACAAAAACATGCTCACAGGGGGGTTTATAACTGCACAGATAACAGTTCAGAGGTCATTTACACAGATCTGACCTGTTTAAAAAGCAGCTATGAAGAGGTCAGGGCGAGCTACACTCCAAAAAACCCAGAATAAAAGGAAACTAAAGGCTACAAGAAACACCAATCTTGATCTGTTTTCTTTCTTTTTTCTATCTGAGGATGATCTCGTGCGTCAGTGCTTGATTGCAGAGGAAACCTCAGGTTATCCTTCGTCCCTCTGAGGATCATAAACTTCTTTAAGCATGTTAAGCAGAACACAATTCAGTGCACATACTAAACGTTCGCTCTGGGTATTAGGATTGAACTCATCAGGGGTGTAAGCACTTTTCGTTCCCCATTATCATTGTTTTCGAGCCGTTATGGACACACTGACTGTGGTTTCCTCACAACAGATGTGTATAATGGGTGATGACAGATTTACTCTTCCTGACGTCTGACGGACTATAAGAATCCACACCACACCCACTGTGAGCATGTGTGCACGCACGAACGCTCAAATCTTAAAATTTACAGCCACAGGATTCGAGTCAGGTCTCGTAATTTCAGCACAGGAAGCACGAGGGTCGTCTTAAAACCTGCTCGGTCCCGTGAGTGATACAAAGGCGTGTTTTTGTAGAGGGATTGTTCTGTTTGGACAGTTCAGACGAGGGTCAGGATGTAGGCAGGATGCTGGTTTGGGTTTCAGAGAGAGCTCCAAAAGAGGCATTTAAATCCAACCCAGAAGTTAGGATGTGCAACGAAGAGAGATGATGCAAAGAGAGGGTGAAAGAAAGGCCCTTCCTGTTCAGACAAGAGGTGAGACGACTCCAACTTCCAGGGTCAAAGGTCGGGGGCAGGTGTAGGAACGAAATGCAGCTGCATCCGCCAGGAAATGGAAAAATGTTTGACTCGCTTTGGGCGTGTTTTCAAACCTTGACATGTAACCGTGCCCACACTTCTGGATTTGTTTCTGACTGAATTAATCCACTTTGACGTGCACATTTAATGTCATAACAGCTGTGGAGTGAAGAGGAACACACACACAGGTTTCTGCACTGACCACACACACACTCACACACATACACACACAATCTACCATTGATTGAACCAACTCAATACACTCACAGACAGTGCCGGCTTGAAGCAGGAGGACACAGCCCGTGGCAAGGTGATTGAGAGAGCAGTGTGTGTATGAGTGTGTGTGTGTGCAAGCTGGCAAGTACAACTGGTGACATCTGCAGATGAGTGGCATTAAAGACGAGCATGAAAGACTCAGTTTAATACCTTCTTTTCTATCTATCTGTGTATCTATGTATCTATACATTAATGTATCTATCTATGTATCCATCTATGTTTCTTTCTGTCTTTCTTTCTGTCTCTCAGATGTGCGGGGGTCTTCAGTAGTGTGATCCAGGATCGCCTGCCGCTGCTCTTTGGGCTTCAAACACGCGAGGTGAGATCAGCACACATGAAACGATCACAGAGCGGGACAAAAAGACGGAGGGAGGGAGAAAGGCGGAGGCAGGGGGGGAGAGGATGTGGAGAAGGGAACAAAATCATAGGGAGGCTAATGGCAGGGAGGGATAAAAGAAGAGAGGAGGAGGCGAGCTGTGGTTTTTCAGTGTTGTCGTCGTCGATTTCTGTTTACACTTCCAGGCCGCCAAAGTCCCAAACTCAAACTTCCTCATTTTGGATTAAAGCTCCCCTGAAGCGAAGGAAAAAGGACACTTTTAATGGTTTTCCAGAAGTGCTTGAAGTGTTTCCTTTAGTGTTTACGACTGTTTAGTCAACCTTGCCAAACGGCCTCTGAAGTTTTAATGTCGCTCATTCAATTAAAGTTGGAGTGAGAGCTGAACCTGAGGGGGCAATAAGTCACATATTGTTATTATCCTGCCCTGCTAATTACTGAAGCAATGAACTTTAATTAATATCTGAGCTTCATGTCTGCGTGTGTGTGTGTTTAAGCATGCAAATGTGCACGCTTGTGTGTGTGTGTGTGTGTGAGTGTGTGTGTGTGTGTGTGTGTGTGTGTGTGTGTGAGTGTGAGGGGGCGTCTCTTCTTTATCTGAAGCCATCTCTCTTCGACACACATGCATACACACGCGAGGCGGAGGCTGACATTTCAGAGAGTGTCTCAGTTCAGGTGAAGAACGCTGACACCGTGAACCCCGGGAAGGCTCGCCGCATTATCTTAGGCATCAGGTGGATTCGACACGAGAGATGACGACGACGGCGATGTGAAGCTGGTTTTCTGCGACCAAATACACCCAAACAAAAAGAAGCAGTTTGGACTTTTTCCCAACTGAAACACCAATTACTGCTCTTTTTAAACATGCACAATTAAAAGTAAAAGTACCACAAAGCACAGTCAGAGGAAAGTGCTCTGTGTGTGTGTGTGTTTGTCAGTAATGTGTGAGTCATGCTACCTACTGGGCTTTGCCTTGAGCTAGCGGTGCCCTTCACTTCCCTTTGCCCAGAGCTTCGCTACGGCCACGACTGCTGCGAGGCAGACAGAGAAACTCTCACAACTAAAACAACTACCTGATGAGAACAGGGGCTTCTTGGACGTGTCGGATGGCTTTGATTTCCTCCCGTCCTTGTCATGCTGGAGTTTTGAAAAGAGTTTTGTTGGCTTATTGTGACAGAGGACATCTTGGTTTCCTTTTGTGCCTGATGCAAAGATTATTCTTTTGTCGGGAAATAAAGTGTAAAATACGACTTTACTTTTATTCCACGAACCCTAAAGATATTCAAATCACAAGGCCAGGGGACAGTTTATGTTTCGTCGCCGTCATTATTCAACTAAAACTTCAATTCCTCGAGTATTTCACAAAATCTTGAGCCCTGCCAATCATTTCTCTCACGCCCACTCCCACTGAGCAGCAATAAATCAATAATCATGCATTTTGAGGCTCTGCAGTCTTGTCCTAAAATTTCATACACACATACACACACTGACACACACACACACCTTCCCATATACAAAGGCATGCACATAATCACTCTCTCCCTTACACACACACACTCTCAAACACACACACTGTTTTCTACTGCGCCTTTGTGCTCCTTTAACCTTGAGGTCTGCAAGCGCCCAACTGTGATAATCTCTCAGACTGCCTTCATTACTGTTACAGGACACACACACACACACACTCACACACTAACACACACACATGCAGAGACAAGCATCAAGGAAAAACACATACAGGACCACACCTATGAGCACACACACACATTCAAAAGCCATCTTTTTTTCTCACTATTGACTTGGATCAGCATTAGACTCATCAGATAGTCAGGGCTGTCAGTGTGCGTGTGTGTGTGTGTTTTAGTATGTGTGTGTGTAAGTGAGTGAGTGTGTGTGTGTGTGTTATTGGCTGTCCTCCCCCTAACTGGCTAGACGGACACAGCCTCCAGGAATGTCAAACCTCCAACCTGCATTCTGATGTGGGCACCAGCCGTCACTTGTACACCGTCGCCCACCATGAATTAGTGTGTGTGTGTGTGTGTGTTCTTGTGTGAGTGTGTGTGTGTTTAAATCATCTTTTGCACTGTTGTGTGAGTGACAGGCCCTGGGCGTTTGCGGTAACCAGACAGGTACAGAGAAAAGTGGAGAGATGGGGAGGAAACTTTCAACAAAACATCATTAGCTGATCATTTTTATGTGCATGTGTGTGCATGCGTGTGTGTGTGTGTGTGTGTGTGTGTGTGTGTGTGTGTGTGTGTGTGTGTGTGTGTGTGTGTGTGTGTGTGCATGAGCTTGCTTTTGTGTATGTGTGTGTGTCTTTTACAGTTTTAGTCAACATGTGCACACTTTTTGCAGATATTTGACTCATAGCATGCAGAAGCAGGTGCATGTACTCAAATATGTGAGGTTGGATTTTACGCACGTGTGTTTGTGTGTGTGTGTGTGTGTGTGTGTGTGTGTGTGTGTGTGTGTGTGTGATTGTGTGCCCTTTAAGTGCCAGTGACAGTGGCTTGGCATGCGATCTGCCCTGCCATTCAGTCACCCCGCCGCTCTACCTCTCTCTTTTATTCGCACTTCTTCTCTCCTTTCATCCCTCCGTTCCCTCTGCGACGCAACCTGTGGTTTCGCAGAAAGTTTCCAATGATTGATTCTTTCATCTTTACGCCACTGAGTGTGTGTGTGTGTGTGTGTGTGTGTGTGTGTGTGCTCTCATTCTCTCATTCTGTGTGTGTGCGTCAGTCTAAATCAATTGTCTTTGTCTCAGTCTGCTCCACTTGTCTTTCAAAAGTAGGCACAAAAAAACCTTGACTTTTACTACAAGTTTACTTTACGGGTGAGTTTTCTGCAACTCTAGCTGGATGAAGCTAATAATGCCCATGTCTTCACTCCATATATTTAATATCAATGCTTCAATTTAACCGAGGTGCCAACTGCCAAAACGCTAGCTCCAAACCTGTAGTCCTCAAACCAATTAACGACAAAGTGCTCACGCCTGCTTCTTCTAAACAGCCTCTGACCCCATCCAGAGGGGGCAAGGCTGCATCATTGAGCGTGTGTTCTTGGAAAAGCTATCTGATTGTTGATGCTTTATACGGCCCCGTTTTTTTAGATCTGCCACGGCGGAGAAATTGTCCTGCTGAATCCTTGAAAAACTCACAAAAATGTGAAAATTATGCGCAACAGATATCAACCATTTGAAAGTTGGTTTGAGATGCTCATACAACTTCTTTAGAAGCTCAATCAATTTAAGAGGAAAATAAGCCTGTTCACAATTCAGGATGAGGTTAAAAAAAGAGTTGGCATTATGAGAAATAATTGGAAAAAGACATAAAAGACAAGGTAATGACCTAGACGCTTATAATTGGAGAATCAGTTGGAAGAACTGATTGGACTTTCTTCTGACTTTGGTCTGAAAAGATTTAAATTACTTGTTTTGTGCTCCAAGTTTAGTTTAGAAACCTCGTTATCCTTCATAAAAAGAAAAAAATATTTAAATTGGAAGTTTCTCACACACAAAAATCTTCTGCTCTGCCTTACGGGGAAGTTTTGCCACCTTTGGAAGAGCATTTAAATCCGTATTAATGAATCCACCCACAAACAAAAACAGGTAAAAATCGAATGATGAGCGAGCTAAGCCCGTTTAGTGTACATGTATTTAGACACAAAACGCCAATCTTTCCTCAATGCCCCGACAGCATCCTTGGAGAGATTTAATTTTCCCTCAAGTGCCTGCTTCCCATCTCTTCGAAAAGTATGCTGTCGCTTCTCCACAAGGTTCCTCCACTCGGAGGATGCGTCTCTCTTCAGGCGGAGTTCAAGTGTCTAATCTTCTGTGTCTCAAGGTCAGCGTTTGTATGCACTCTTAAGGGTCTTGATTCAAACAAATGAAAGAAGAAAATTAATCGGAGGCAATGTATAAAAGTGTTGAGAGTGTGCGCATGTGTGTGTGAGTGTGTGTGTGGTCATGTGTGCAAGCGTGAATACAAATTATTAGCTATGTGTGTGTGTGTGTGTGTTGGTAGAGGCAGAGCTCAGCTGCTCAGGTCCCGGGCCTGATGGGATTGAGCAAGGGATGAAAGGGAAAGATAAAAGACGAGGAGAGGAAAGGTGAAAGAGGGAGAGCGATCGCTGTGGGGAGCGGGAACATTGTTCTCTTGATCACAGTCAGAGGGTTGTGTATGTTTATATCCCTGTACATGCTCGGGCTTTAAATATGGACATTTGGATGAAAGGGTCCAAATAAAGACTTTCTTAAAACATGTCTGGGTCATTTTTGGGGATATTGATGCCAACAAGGGTCCTGTGATTACAAAAATGCAGCAAATTTTGATGCTAAATGTCTGTTTTTGCAGATGCATGACCAATGTGACTCCATGGGGGCTGACACTCTGCACAAGAGGAGCTAATGTATGTGCAGGATGGAGCAACAAGAAAAAGCACCTATGACCCTGACGCCAAAGGCTGCAAAATCCAAAATCTGGGTCTCTATAGGAGCATGAAGCAAAAATGTTCCTGTTAGTTTGGATGCACAGACAACTACAGAAAAGCGATAGATGAAATATCTCCATTGTTGTCAAATGTATGTAAATAAATCTTTGCATTAAGCCACAAAAGTCCCCCTGTGGCTCCAATAAAAAGGATCCAACTCGCCTGTAGATGCTTTGAAAGCGCTCTCAAAAGGCAGTTTGAAGCCATTGTGCATGAATCAGATTCTAATCTGCATACGATATCCCACATATTTACATCCTGAATGCTAAAGAAAGACGTGACTGTAAACTGTTTTGCTGTTTCTGACACCTGCATGAACCCTTAAGGGAGTTCTCTGTAACTTATCGATATAAATCCTTAATCACAAGAAAAATTAAACAGTCTCTGGACCAGAACAGGAGGGGAACGTTTTCATCCCTCACCCTCACATGTATTATTCACCCCGTTTGGCAGCAACGTTCACCCCGAACCTGCACCGTCTCCCTCCCTTTAATCCACAGCTCCAACCTATCCTCTCTTTCCACCAACACCACGAGTCTTTCTCTCAGATTTTGTTGAATTTTAAGAGGTTTCAAGGGAAGTGCACTGAATTGGCAGCTTGGAGGAGAGGTGAAGACACAAAAAAGATGATTTAAAAAAAAAATTGAATAACAAAGCATGATAAAGTCTTTGCCTTGGCAGAAGATAAACGAGCCATCTTATTCAGTGTATTGGTGAGAACACAAGATGACCCTGCTTTGAAAAAAAAAACTTCCCTCAGCTTTTCAACTCCTGCGCAAAGTTTTCTGCCGCTTAAACATAAAGAGACAGAGAATAAAAGGATTCAACGTGTGTGTGATTAATTCATGATGAGTCTGTTTCTGTAAACACATTACAAATCAACTGTGATGTTATCTGTTACAAATGTGCTGGCATGTCAAAGTCACACACACACACTCACACACTCTCACATATTCAGAGGTTTTCCCACATGTGCCGACTCCAGATGGCCTCAAAGAGACATCGGGTAATGCCAACATCACACACACACACACACAGTGAAGCACACACACATACACACACAAAGCACCGACCCGCCCCTGAGACCCCTCCAAACAGGTTTCACGCAGGGATCAAAAACAAAGTGTAAAAAAAAAAGAAGGTGAAATCAAAAACGGACTGAGGTGAACCTGAACAAAGAGGAAAGGACTGAATCACCTCTGAACAATACGAGGAAAATAAAAAGATGGATGTGAGGGAATCAAAGCGAGGCCGACGGACAGACGAATGACGTTTATACATCCTGAGAAAATATCAAGATAAGGATTCAGCCTGAGTTCACCACACATGATAAGTTAAATAAATGTTTCATCTCACTTTAACGCCTCTCTCTCTCTCTCTCTCTCTCTCTCTCTCTCTCTCTCTCTCTCTCTCTGTCTTTCTTTCTAAGGCATCCATCTTTAAGACGTGCCGTCTCTCTGGAGACTCATCTTTGCCGGAGAGCTCTGACCTTTCTGAGCCGGTTAAGCAGAGCAAACATTAAATGACAGAGCTAATTGTTTCACCCCAGAGTCCATTCTGTGTCTCTCATTCCTCTCCGACTTCCAGCGAAGCCTTCCATCATTTCTTCTAATTTCTCTCAATTACGTCTCCTTCTGCTCCCTCTCTTAGGGACAAATGTTTGTGTGTGTGTGAGTGAGCGAGTGTGTGTGGCTGACCTTCCTGAACTGTACGGCCATTTATGGAGATTAGATGAAGTTGCCTCTTGCATGTCTCATTGGAATGCATTAAGCAGAGGACAACAATAACACACACACACACACGCACGCACACACAGGGAGAACATCTTAAATCGAGGATATAGGACTAAATTAAAGGTAAAAGCGCTCTTGGTTTTCTTCTTTTGTGAGACATCATCTGCTTTTACAAAAAAAGCCTCGTTCAGTGTCCTTTTCCCCTCTCTAATGGATTTTTGATTTTTCCAGAGCATGCAACACAATTAGCTCGTCTTCCTTTTTTATTAATGACACATTTACTCTTTTCTTTCCCCTCGCTGTTGTTTATTCTTGTGCTAAATTGGAGAGCGAAGAGGTCTTAAAAGTGCATGCTGCGTGTGCAGACGTGTGGCATGATGGGTAATTTAAATATGCTTAGGCCTCATTACTGATGTTTTCTCAAACCGACATGTTTCGCAGTGTTCCCGATAAATAAAAACGGGTGAAAATGTAATAAAAAGGAAAACAATGGATTAAGAAAAAATCGTATCCACATTTGGCGAAAGGTGAGTTTCATGTAAAGTGAAACATCTTCAAATACATATCCAGATTTCCTTCTTATTTACATCAAAATATGGAGCTAGATCAAGATTTAAAGCTTGCTGTTGTAACTACGAACTATTTCCTGCACATAAATAAGTACGGCATGCCCCAATAGCCAAAAAGTGAAGCAGAAATGTCCACTTACTGACTTTTCTGCAGATATATTTTGGAGCTAAAGCATGCACAATCATGATGTGGGGGTCAAGCTTCAGTAATGACATTATTCAACTCAAAGATCCCTAAATAAGTGAGGCCCACCCTGCAGAAGTTTCAGACATGAAAAAACACCACAATAGAAAATAATGGGTCACCACCTGCCTGTGTCACACTCCTCAACTTTGTGAAGTTGGCACTTATGGGAGTTTTTCATCTTTCTAACCTCAACTCTACTCAGAAAATGCCATTGTTTGGAGTTGGAAACGGATGCTTCCTAATTTTCTCAGTTCACCAAGAGCAGCTACTTCAGGCATCAGCTTCGTCTCAATGTTTCACTTCTTCCCGCCTCTTTCTTGGCTCCTGCAAGACTCGCTTCATTTGGCCTTCACATTTAAGAGTTTATCCTCAAAAGCTGGCTTATAATTCATCCTCCCTACCAGCAAACACTTGTCTTTTTTTTGTTCAACCTGCCTCTATTCCTTGTTTCATTCTCCGTTTTTGTTTCTCGCCGTCCTTCAGGCTGATTCCTTTCAACGCCAGGTGCAGCTCTGTTTTGTGAAGAGCCCTGCTGCACAGAAATCTACCGCAGAGAAACTCAAACCAAGACACAGACAGCCGAATTTAATCAAGCAGAGCTCTCCTCCCGGGTTCATGTCCCGTTTCCTCGCCAGGCCATGCTGCCGCCACGCGACTGACGGACTTCTGGCACAGAGCGGCAGAGCTGCGGACACAAAATCCCTCTCAAGGAGCAGATGCTTGCTTCCTCTTGACATATGCCCCAGAGATGGAGCAGGGTGGTTGGGAATTGGAGGGGAAAGCAGGGGATATTAGAGAGGGAAGAAGGAGGGAGGAGGGTGTTAATCTAGAGGAGCAAGGAGACAGAAAGAGAGCATCTCTCTCTTCTTTTCCTGCTTTGAAACCTTAAATTAAAGAAAACCCACCATCCAAATGTTAAACTGCCTCTCAGATTGCCATGTAGGTTACGCCGAAGCCCTGACGAGGCCGAGGATTTAAAGAAAAGCTCTCACTTTCCAATAAATGAGAGCCAAGGGCACGGGGCCAGTGTCAGAGAATGAGTTTAAAAGCGAGAGAGAGAGAGAAAAAAAAAACGGGAGCCAGAGAGGAGAGCGAGCTCCTTCTCAGCTTCAGATGAACAGATGGCGTTTGGAAGTGAAAGAAGAGATACGGAGGGATAAGATGGGATAAGGCAAGCGAGAGAGATGAGGGATTTCAAGAAAGAGGCGCCACATTTGTAGCTGAACCAACATGGGGGCTGTTGAATACAGTCCTCACAGGTGACCAAATGCCACAAGAAAAATAAAATTAAAGTCAAATAAAGAGAGATACTGGATATTTATGCGTTGGTCATATTTATGTGACTTTGGAGCATTGAGGGGAGTATAATTCATGTAATATTTGTGCAAAACTTAAACATCTCGTCTTGCATTCAACAAACCCTTTAAAACGTGACGCAAAGACGTGATGTTTGTCCTAAAAACTACAACTAAAGTTTGAATTTCGAAGGTAGAAATCTTTTATCCGTCTTCAACCCTGTATTTTTTTTATCTCCTGTCACATTTGTCCCTCACTCGTCATTTACTTTGGGGTTATAAACACACACCAACTATCACACTTGCTTACTTTATTACTTGCATACACAAACACCTCCCACAACCAATAGTGTTGCAAGGTGAAATCTTTTCATTAAAGCAAACAAACAAGCAGCACACACACACACACACACACACACACACACACACACACACACACACACACACTTGAGAGCACTGTAAACAGCATTTTAAGTCTTTCATTTATGCGCACAAGAATTTAATTAACAGCTATTGATAAGCTTCATCTGTCTTAAGGACATGTTTGTTTGTGAATATGAAGCCTGTGTGTGTGTGTGTGTGTGTGTATCTTGGGGACACACACTCTGCAGTCATTATACAGTGATCTTCTTGATTTGTGAAGCGTAAAGAGACACACACACACACACACACACACAGAGCGGTGTGAGTAAGATATGAGCAGGGAGTGTAGAGGGATTAGATAGGAGTTTTTTAATCATCTTAATTAAGTCTAATTGTTATTTGTTGAATGTGTGGCATTTATGGAGTTCACAGGAACACACACGCGCGCAGATTGAGCTCTAATTAAAACTAAAGATCTGTGTTTGATGACAAGAAGCTGTGAAGGAGCAGGAGATGTTTAGTGGAAAACATCCAGTTTGATTTCTGAAAATTTTAGATATAGATGTGAGAAAGAGTCCAACCAAACTGTTTTCCTGTCAGCAAAGAAAACTTTAGCTTCAGAGATTATCACGTGGTCTGAAACATGCAAGAAAAACCTGTAGTCATCATTCTTAAAGGGACAGTACGTTGATACAGAGCTGCACCCCAAAAAAATCAAGTTAGAGAGAAAGAAATACTTCAGGAGTGAATTATTCAGACTATTTAAGCTGCAAGACAAAAAATACTCAACATGTAACAGTAATTACAGACTTTCTCCTCTCTGAGATCCACACACACACACACACACACACACACTCACACACTCTAACTACTCCTGCCAAAAGACAACACCCTCCTAGATGCACCTGAGGAAAGAATAACTGTGGCCACACACACACACACAAACACACACATTCTTGCACCTGAGAACACTTGCATGCCAGCAAAAGGCCACGGCGCCGTCTGTTCCTGCCACACACACACGGCCTCAAACCTGCACACACACATCCTGTTTTTCTTCTGAGGACTCAATTTTCTTTCTCTGACACATTCTGGTGTAAGAAATGGAGCAGATGAGGAGCGTTTTGATCAAATACAGATGTGGACAAGAAGCAGCTGTGAGAAAACCCACACGACAGACAGACAACGTGTGTGTGTGTGTGTGTCAGCGTGTGTGTAAATGTGTCTTAAGGAGTAAGACAAGCCTTCATCCATTATTAATACAAACACACATGGTTAGCAGGTTGCCACCTTTCCCAGGTGGCACACACACTGGCGTGCACACACACATTTAGCACGTTTAACACTCTGTTGAATCCCCAAGTGACCTGGAAGAAGTCACAGACGGATTGAAGATGGGGCGACAGGAGGAGGAAGAGGAGGAGGAGGAGGAGGAAACACGAAGAGGGAGGAGGACACACCTGTTATTAGCTTTTCTCCAGACGGTCCACAGGATGGAAGTTGGGGTCCAAGAAGGAGGGATGACAGGAGGAGGAGACAGAAGGAGGTCCTGGGAGAGGAGGAGAGAAATTGTCAGGCATTAATAATGGATGGCAGATCCTTAGAGACCATGTTCAGACATTAATAATGGATCAGACTCAGCTGGAGGGGGCAAGGAAACGCCTCAGCAGACTTTTCTGAGGAACATATGAAGCACCTTTAGGAGTTGAGAAACTTTTCTGCATTTTACATCACATTCAAGATCCCTGAATTGAAGTGAATTAAAAAAAAACTATCATTTATAGGATTTTGAAGCTTTTTTGTATTAATCTTGGAGCTTTACGGCTCTAACCTTGAGAGGAGACACTTCAGATGCCATGAACAACTCAACTTCCCAATGTGAAAGTCTCTGCAGCACATTTATGATCAAAGTCTGACACAGAAACAGTTTAAAGCTACAATTTGGCGAAAAAAAAATGCAAAATGCATAAAAAGCACCCAAATCTGCAGATTCAAATGAGTTTGGTGGTCATTTAGAACAAAATGCTTCCAAACCATCATCATCATTTCCAATCCCCTGCTTAGTCTCATCGTAAATGAGCTGTGAAGAAGTTATTTTCAGACATGTTGTTAAACCGTGGCCTTTTAAAAGAACACAGCAAAGCTTCATTTCAAATAAAACTGCAGCAAAACATTTCCTGAAAAGAGCCCAGGGGTTGAGTTTAAACAGCACAAACATGGTGCTTATCTGCCAGATTGAAAATCAGACGGAGCAAAAATTCAGAAATTTCTGCATGAGAGGAGCGACAAGGAGAGGGCGCAAGCTAACTATCACTTACAAAAGGCCCTTATGTAGACACACACAGATGCGAACACACCCCGATGTGAAATACAGATGCTCATACACACACGCAGGAAAACACACAGGGTTTGGTGCGCTGCCAGGTCTTGTTGACAGCGCACACACACACACACACTTTTCATCACATTGTCCTGCTCCCTCTCTTCCCTTATGTCTGTTACATCCTCTCATCTTCATTTCACACACTTACTACACACACACTCACACACACGGGCAAATGAGCAGCACACTTAAACTAAATGGGTGGCCTGATGGTGAATCACTGTCATTTAGCAACAAAGACCTCAGCTTGTTGTCCCTTCATCCCTCCATCTCTCTCTTCATCACACACATACACACACACACACACAACCTGATACAAAGATCAACACAGTCACATCCACTGCTGCACGTGTGTATACGCAGGAAACACACACTCCGTATGGGTGTATAATTACAGTGAGTGAAGCAGCACTAAGGAATAATTACAGAGGTTGGTCGCTGTTGTTGTTGTTGTTTCCAACAAATAAAGCTGTACACAAACAAGATGGAGGGTGAGCGGAGGGTCAAGCCATCTCCGCGGAGCTCGAACACCGAGGCTCTCTCTGCTCTGTGCGGACAAAGGTATGTGGACACGTTAATGTAACACCTCATCGTGATTTAACCAACTCGCTCTGACAGTACGGGGATTTATCTGCTGCTTTAAGAGCCTCTGTTTCATCCTGAGAAGCATTTATGTCAAATTTAAGGAGCATTCAGAGGATGGCAGAAGTTTGTGTGATCAAACCTGGCTGAATCTGTGTGATGCAATTCTTTTAGAGGCTTCTCAGCCCACATAATAGATCCCTAGTGGACTATTTTTGACATAATTCAAGTTACTTCGCTGTCACTTAAAAGACTGTAATGATTTAAAAGCTGATGCATGAGGAAGTTTGCAGCAGCTCAGCTCACAGCCTACAATAAAACCTTTGATTTTCAGTAAGTAGGAGACCAGATGGACGATGAAACCTGCAGAAACAGACGCTAAATGCAAGTGAGTCTGCTTTTTTAACTCAAAGGTGGTAGCTCAGCTTGCAGCTCCTCCTTAATGCAAAACAAAAAAGTCTTAAAAAGCACATCAGGAGGAAATGACCATTGCTTGACCATGTTTTTTTGCAACTATCTGCAGCTTGAAAGAATACATTTTGTGATTCCGCTGCAAGATAATGCACCACCTCAGCTTCTTCTTTGCAAAAGGTTTGACTTTTGATAAGAAAACGAAGACAGACATGTTTAAATCACTTCACACACACGGTGCCCAGGCAGTCACCTGCGCTGAAGGTAAATGGAGTGTGAGGTTTTACTGGCACAGTGATTGTGGGGTATGGCTCAGGAGGAAACGAGTGTTTAGTTTGTTTATGTGCGATCAGACAGCAGGTGGCAGAGTCGCCAAAACGCCTCCTGACCTGAAGTGAGGAGGGGGCGGAGTCAGATTCACACAGGGAGGGGTGTTAAAACTTATTCCAACAAGTGGGGAGGAAAAATTTGGAGGAGTGAGTTATCAGAACTATATCAAAAAGAAAAAAGGAGTGTGTGAGAGTGTGTGTGCAGCAGCAGGTAGGAAAGCAGGGGAGGTGCGAGGTTGTGAGGGTGAGGGTTATCCCACTGCGTCAGAGAGAAAGAGGAAAAAGAGGGAGGGAGCTCTCTTGCATGTTGGAGATGAAAAATGGACGATAAACGAGTGGCTTTGTTCTGCTGAAGGGCCGGGTTCAGCGGCGGATGAAGAGCTAACTCTTAGTGGGAAATCACAGCTTGGCTCAGGTCTCTGTCTTTCATTTGTCTGCATCCGCTCGCTTTATTCCTGTTCCGAACTGTCAGTTTGGGGAGTTTTTATCTCTTTAGCAGCTTTTTGTTCTTTTTTTTCTTGCCTTATCCTGATGCTACCTGGTTTTCTGACTCATTTTTAAATCAAAACATTCATCTTACTTTCGATTTTAACTTTTCAGCTCACCTCTGTTGACTTTTAACCCAAGACTCCTGCCTCCCACAGAGATAAAACTAGACATACTGGGATGATGTCCCTGATTATATGATTGTTGGATCTTCAATCCGTTCCTTCCAGACACGTTTACTTCAGCTACACTGAGTTTCAGCATTAATCACCCCCTTACTTCAGCCCCACGCATGCTTCTCCCCCGTGTGTGTGCGTTTAATACCCTAACAACCTTATTACTTACCGTGTTTGTACCTCAAACTTCTTGGGCGGTTAAACAGGAGCACGGCTCGGCTGCGGTTCAACCCCCGGGGCGTTTTCTTACGTGCTCAGTTAAAGGGGCGGAGGGAAGATCTGTATAATTCAATTTCAATTAAAGGAGAGGAGAGGAGGATGCTTTAATTGATTACACACACACACAGCTCTCTGAGTATGTGTGCGTGTGTCCTACTTTCTCCTTGCTTGATTAAACTTCCTGTTTCCTCTGCTCATGATCTAATTTCATGATTGTGAACACAGAGAGAGTAAAAATGCGGTTTTAAACAATCCAAATCAGAGGGAAATTTGCTCAAAGGTTAATTCTTCTTTATCTTTTGTGATTTTTATTAAATAAAACAAGTCAGCTAACTAAATCAAACTGTTTGTCTAAGCTACTTTCCCCGTCCAGAGCTTATTCTAATGTGCCAAAGGCTATCATTATAATACTCCGTGCAAACATGGCAGCGTTATTACACCGAGCACAGTTTGATCCCCAAAGTGATGGCGACTAGAAAAACGTCCTGAACGTCCGCCTGTCGCTTTGTGTACAAAAAGACACGGGTCAGTGAGTAGATGTTCAGAAAAAACCCCACAGAACTGCTTTTACTAAGTTTGTTTTTGCTCTTTTTATCCTTTGTTTGTTTGCATTATTTGTGTTGGGATTTTTTATTCGGCTTCTCCTCGTCCCTCGTCGGCGGCTGCATTTTTGGCTCGGCTACAAGGCGTTAATGAAAGCATTTTGAGCAAACATGTTGATTTTTGTTTCCATGGGGATCCAAGAGGCCTGACAATGTCACACAGGCTTCGGCCAACAGGCTGGTGGAAAACACGGCTGCTTTTTCCTCATTTCATCCCTCTGTTTCCACTCTCCTGCTCTCTCATTTCTTTGTTTACCACTCTTTATTTCTCTTTACGTTCCTCTTACTCCCCTCTGTCTTTGCTTTAACCGTTTGTTCCCTCTTATCCGTCTCTTTAAGCTCAGTTTCTCTCTTTTTCTCTGCCACTTTTTCCTCTTTTCTCCTCTTTCTGACCCTCTCCATTCTGTTTGCAGCCTTTCTTCCTTTGTTGTCGGCTGTGTGTGAAGAGCTGTGATAAATAAAGACAAACACAGCGGTATATGTGTTCCTGTGAGTGTGTGTGCGTGTGTTTAAGAGACGGACGCCAGCTCTCTGATAGCATTGTTAGCCTCTCCACCTCTCCTCACTCCGCTGCACATCCAGCTACAGGCTTTCTTCCCCCCACCACTACCCGCTCTCTCTCTCCCTCTCTCTCTCTCTTTCCCAGCATCCAGGACCCGAGCCAGGAAGGCGGCTTCTGGGCCAAGTCGGGCCAGGACGGAGGCTTCATTGTGGGGATGTTAAGAGGGGGGGCGTTGGTGCTAGAGGATGAGGGGATCCAGGCCAAAAGCTCCAGACCCAAGACCCTGATGTGGCTTGCCAAGCGGCCCACTAAAGGGCCTCCGCGGCTGGGCACGACATCAGGGCAAGAGGGGGCGGAGGAGGCTGGAGGTTTCAGCAGCAGTAATGGCAGTGGCTAGATTAAGACCTTCTCTTAGAGTCAGCACAATGAAAGAGGTCCACACACACACAAACACACACATAACGTCTATTCAGCTCCGTCCATGTCGCCCATCAGAGGCAGAAAAAGCATGAATAAATACATGAGCAGCGTAAGGCTCCATAGGACTGATAAAGAGAAGAAAAACTGGAATACAGGAACTGAAAGAAAGAATGGTAAATTGAAAAAAAGGGACAGATGAATAATTTTTGATGGTTTTGTACTTTGGTAATTGTGATGGGAGGAAAAAAAAAAGTCAAGAGGAGACAGAGGGGGATGAATTATGAAAATCCTCCAAGGCCCTGAGCTCAGAAAACAGAACAAATAGGAAAAGTTAAAGAGCCAAGTCTGGAAATTAAAAGAAGAAATGAACTTCGAGAGACCTTTGAGTTCATTTGTGGCGAGATTTGAGTACAGTTAATGTACCAGGTTGTAAATATGTTTGAATGTGCAGCTAAATGTGCATTTGGAATGGACTCTAATGGGGGCTTTTCAGCTTTAAGAGCTGGCCCCAAGTGGACGATGAAGGACTTGCAGACTGCAAGAGAAAAAAGACGCAATAATGGCAGAAATCTTCAGAGATGCATAGATGAAATCTGTCTTTCTTTGGTGCAAGAAGACGTTTTTGATCTTTGCTGCATTCGATAAAGTTTCCCTGATTCTTTGTAAAGGGTCTTCCTCGATAGTCGCCTGATCTGCTGCACCCATCTTCTCTAATTTCACCCATAATATGCAGCAATTTTCCACATCTTTGTGCACGTTATTTAAGGCATTTGGAGAGAAGCTGAAGAGAATCAAAGTTCAGGGAGTATATATAAACCCAGCCTGCTGCAGCACAGCGTGACTCACTTTATGGAGCTCTGTTCTTTTTTTCTTTGTGTCAGCTAATGTCCATGTTTTAGGCCACAGCAGAGAGTAGAGCAGCCCAGCTACCTGGTAATATCTGCAATAAGACCTTTTTACCACCTCTTACCTCTTCACCTGTACTACATGCTACTTCTCCAGTCCAAGTGTGTGTGTGTGCGCGCCAGCGTGTGTGCGTGTGCGTTTGCATGGCGGCTCTCAGACAGGACCCTGGGACCCTCCTCGACAGTGAGAGCTTTTAGCTCTTCTTCGCTAATGTCCTGAATAATGGCATCTTGATGGAGAGAGGAGGAAGAGAGGAAGGGGGAGAAAAAGAGACAGAGAGAAAAAGAGGGGGGAGAGACGGAGAAAGAGACAGAGAGAGAAACCTCTGCATTCATGTGTCTTTACCTCCAGACCTCCATCAGTGCCAGGACTATCATTATTCCCGCTCTCTGCCTTTCTATTTTCATTATTCTTTTTTTGTCTGTTTTTTTTCACACAGTCGTCTCGCTCTGCAAAAAAAAAAAAGTGTGAGAGCGCAGGAGGAAGGAGTCCTCGTGTGGCAAAGCAGCCTTTTAGCAAAGTGAACTTTTGATGACATCATTACCAAAAAGAAGGAATATGCTGTTTTCAGGGACATTAACCAAAGCTACTCCATCTCCCAAGATACAAACCACTAGCTGCTGCTCAGTGCTCGCTCCAGTGCCACCAAACTCTGCTCAAATATTGGAAGTTGAAAGCAGAAGATGGAGATTTCACCGGGTTGTTCAGATGCAACAAAATCTGCTAGGAATCCAAACTTATAACCCCCCTATCTTAGCTTCCACACTTCTTCGTTGGCTGTCTTAAAAGTAAATACCACCCCTCAAATGTTGAATATCTTTGTTGGAAAGTTTGGTTAAGCTCCGACCTCCAGGTCACTTCTAAAGCCAGATTCATAGACATTGATTTTTCCCTTTTCTAAACATCAAAGGTCAGTTTACACCTTTCCCAGCTGTCTTGGACTGAGATATATCTGCTCTAGTTTTGCTTTTATGTCACAAAACTGGTCAAGAAGTTTGAATTCGATTTGGAAAGACATTTACGTCAGTTACTGTAATTCCTGCTCTCTGAAACCTCCACACCTGCTGCTGGCGTGAGATAGCTCCAAATCAAGCCTGAAACGGTGCTTAAGAAGTGTGTTTTTGACGTCACTGCTGCAGCTCGTACGTGTCTTCTTCAGTCTTTGGTTGAAACAGAAAAGTGGAACTTCAGTAAGACGGTTTAGGACTTACAAGATAAAACTGGTTCCTGTTTTTGACCACAAGGCAGCCAAATCTGAGCCTGTGGTGAGTGACGCTGACAGAAGGTGGGCTGATACAGGTGTGCTTTACATTTCTTTGCTAGAATTCAGTTTGTTAAAGATATAGAAAGCTCATAGATCCACACTGAGGTGACCCCTGTTGTAATGCACGACCTGAGTGAAGGACTCAGAGTGATGTTTGAACCTCGGCTTTTGTAAAGTTAGAATACTGTAAATAAAGGTAAGTCTTTGTGAACTATAAGATAAGTAACGAAAAATGTGTTTCAGATTATTTTTCTCAATATCAAAGGGGTTATTTTCATTCTTCTCCTCCCTTTTCTCTCATGGGGGAACCACTGCTGCTCCATCACCGCACAGTTTCAGCTCCGTGTGAGGCACATTGTGCTGTTTGACCATGACGAGCGCTCTGTTTGATTGTCACTTTGGTCATGTAAGAAAAAAAGCAGCTGATGAGAAAGTTTGAGTTGGTGTGGGGTGTGAGGTAACGGTTGGATGTTTGAGCAGAATGTGAGTCTGTATCTCACTTTTATATCTGTTATTTGCAATCTCACCAACAGCGTGTGTGTGTGTGACTCTCTCTCACACACACACACTCACAGTGATGGGGGTCAATGCCACATCAGGCAGGTAAACACAGAGAGGTCAGCGAGTTAAACATTAATACAATTATTTTCGAGTTGTGGCTGCAAAAACAGCTGCTGCAAATATTTTCTACATCTCTCCTGTGAGGGAAATAAGATCAGAGTGTGTGTGTGTGCTCTGTTTAGAGAAATTAAACCATCAAACTTCTCTGATTGTGTGGCTGGTAGGAAGCAGCATCTATAGAGGTATATTTCCATTTTTGCTATTTTCCAACCATTTAAGTACTAGAACTGACACTTACCAGGATTTAACCCTCTCCTCTTTTAAAAACATTCGTGTCCAAGCAAACTATTTCATACACGTCACTATCCCTTCCCTATTTGAGCCTTACAAATAAATAAATGGGACTTTTTATTCTCTTTCTCCAAACGTGCGCTCCTCTCCTGTCCAAAGAACAAAATGGCATCACCCAGGGCGCCGCTTTACAAATAGGTCACAGCTTTTCCATGGCTTATTAAAGAGGAAAACAAAGTTTGCCTTAAGTTGCCGTGTCTGCGCCAAATAATTAGCGAAGGATCATTAGAGGAAACCGGGCCTGTTCGCCTCTGCGTGCAGCGCGTTTGGCACGAAGCTCACATCTGTGTCCTCGGGGAGAGCATTCACCGGACATTTTTGTGTTCATATAAAGCTCTAATAGAAATGTAACGGCACGGCACGGCTGTAGAGTGCTTAGAATAATTGTATAACTTCGTGTAAATGCCGATTATTCCCGTGCGTAATTAAGTTAAGAGGAGGGATGCTGGGTAAGTGGCGCTGCGGTGCGCAGCTCTCAAACTGAGGGTCCGCTGATGTTTAATACGGATTAAAAAATCTGTATCCGATTTCAGTGACCTCGTTTGAATCAAGAGGAGCAGAAGGAAATAAAAAGTGCTTAATTTCCTTAAAGAAGTGCTTTTATTTATCGTTTAAAAAGCTTTTCATAAAGTGGGCCACAGACTCTACGCACATGCATTCCTCTGCATGAATACACTCTGCAGGTGCTGCTTTCTCACTCCAAACCATCCAGTTAAGAGTCAGCTCCTCTGAAAAAATGATTTTATAAATTCAAACAAAAAGAGCAGAAATTGTACAGCCACACTTTTTGTTCCTGTTTTTTTAAATTCCATAAAAGTGATAACAAATCTGTTCAAACAAATTACCACATCATTCTTATGAACTCCCCTGAATAATCCACAACCATCGACGTGATTTCGATCATCTGTTGAGCGCGTGTGGATGCACACGAGATGCGTCACATTCAGTGGAATAATTCCGTTTTTCTACCTGCGCACTCAGAGTGAATCAGAGTGATTAGAGAGCCCTGATACTGAAGGAACGTCCGTGTGAGCTCTGCGTAACAATGCGACACAAAAACACAATCAAAGCATCAGAGTTTCAGGAATTAACCTGAGTCCAAACGTAAGGTTTGAGTATTTTAAAGAAGAGCCAATATTTCTACCACTGACTGTGAATTCACTGCTCTTTACGCTGCATGTTTCACCGTAAAAGGCCTCAATGGATCGTCACCTTAAAGCTGCTTTAACGTGAATCAATTTTACGCATAAGGGTTGTAATTTCAGCTCTCTAAAAATAGAGTACAACAGTTTGGATTCACGAACAAGAAAGGCAAAAAAAATGAGTCTCTGTTGGCTTCTGAAGTTGTCTAACCTCTGATCTCTAGAAAATACAGCAACACCAACCATCAGAGAAAACATTTAATGCTGAGATATATCTGTATTTCTGGGGAACTTTGATAAAGCTACAATTGCGCACGAATTACGCACACGCAATTAGAGCTGCATTAGGCACAAAATGTGAGTCTTTTTATGATTTTAATAAGAAGGAGTGGAAACAGATAAAGTTTGAGCCTGTTTATTAAAATACAAAATAAAAAAGCAAAAATAAAAGCAGGAATTGGAAAAAACACTGTTGGAAATTTTAAAAAGCCGTTTCATATTTTTCTGAAAATGACGCCATAATTTAGGAGTAAAATATTTATTTCCCTTAAAGCGAGGAGGTATTTCTAACACAAGCTTTGGAAATAAAGGTTCAAAAACGTGATGAAAGACATCAACTTGTTCACAAAACGCGCCAACTCTCCGGTGAAACTCAAACTCTAAATTTCTTGTCCTTTTTTTTTTTGCTTCTTCTCCGCAGATGAGAAAAGCTGACTTTGTTTTACCCTCCGCTCCATCCTCTGTTCTTCTCTCCTCCCTCTCCCTCTCTGCTCTGGCCGCGCGCTGTTTTCGGGGAGCTCCTTATAAACTAAATCCAGCGTCCCCGGCTCCTCTTCCTTATTGGTCAGGTGGAGCCGTTACCTCACTCCAGGGCGCGTGACGCAGCGTCTTCACGTATCCTTCATGTGCGTCTCTTCTTGTTTCTTATTGAGAGTCTTGCCGGCGGTGGAAAGGGAGAAACGCGGGGTTCTCGTTGAGCCGAGGAGAGTGCGGCGGGGACGAACCGGGTGCGCTCGATACTGAACACTTCCCATCCCGGGAGGAGAGCGGCGCACAAGAGCAGGCTCTCTCATTCGCTTTCTGTGTGTGTCACTCGGCCTGTCTCTCTCTCAAACACACACATACACACACTTTCTCTATGTGTCCCTCTCTCGCACACACACGGACGCCTGCGCGCACGCACGCTCTGCATACGTCTCCACTTCGCCGGAGTAAATTACGGCATTGATCTTAACGGATCTGTCTCTTGTGTTCGCGCTTTCTTCGACGGAGCGACTTGGAGAAAGGCTCGACAGAAGAGTAAGTATAAACACCTTTCACTTCAACCTTTATTCTCAGGATCACTGCTGGGCTTTTAATGGTGTGTGTTTGAGTGTGTGAGATTGTAAACTCCCACTGTTAGTCACCAGAGATGGCTCATCCTTGACTAATATCTCGGGTTCGGATGCTTTGGTTGGATTTGTACTTTTTTGTGCCACTGTTTCTAAGTTCGTGCTGCCTCTCTGCGTAAAGTAAACTCAAGAGGCAACAGAGACGTTTGAATTCTTACTGTTTCTTTTCTTCTTTACTTCTATCATAAGTTTGAAGTTGTTTTAAAGTCTAACTGGCGTGGATTTTACGCACCTGCCTCTGCGTTTGGATTTTGCGCTAGTTTTGGAAAGAGCGAGTGGTTAACACGTTTTCAAATCATTTTGCCTCTTTTATCAAAAGCCAGTTTAGAAAAAATAACTTCTGGTGATTTGAAGTCGGGTTATTGAGCCTCGTTTCAAGCTCGCGCACACGATTGCAAACCCGAAGCTCTTTCCTACTTTGATCAAACTTTCACAGCTTCTTATAAAAAAGATGAAAAAGGACAATTTGTGCCAAACGTGAGGGTAAAGCTGTTTAATTGTTTCAACACTGGGGCAAACATCTGTGCATATCTGGAAAAAACTGGGAGCGCAAAAGAAGCAGCCTGTGTCTCCTGTCACTGTGTGGACAGCGGTGATCTACGCTCAGAGCGCACGGAGAGAAGTAAAGATCCACTTCAGTAATAAACCGGTTATTGTGTTCCTCTTAGAAATAAAGGGGAAACGAGAGGGAGTGCAAAGTGTGACCTCTCTTTTAAAGTTAAATATCTATTTCCAGAAGGATCAGCTTCAAAACCAAACTTAAATAAATTAAATCAAATAGTCAAAGGGATTCAAAGACAAACTTTACATCTTCAAGAATCAACTTCCACAAACACACATCCTGAATATCTTTAAATGGAAAAATATGTCAGCAACAGTTACAGCTACTTCCTATCTCAGTTCTCCATTGTAGTAAAATTGTGTTCTTATTCCTGGTTGTTAAATTCAGATCAAATCACAAGTTTCAGTTACACACACTCACAAACACTCACACAACATATTTCTGGGCACACCTTTCTAAACTTCCTGCCTCATCAAAGTTTCCATCTAGATTTTATTCTGACTGACGTTTCTTCATGTTTGATTTCCATTGTGAAATGTTTGCGTTCTCTGACCTCAGGAACAAATTTCTAAATAAGTAGCTCATGTTATCGAGCTCTCTGGACCTTGTCTCCCTCACTCTCTCTGCCCCTCCTGAGTGTGTGTGTGTGTGTATGTGTGAGTGTGTGTATCTGGGTCACTGCCTGTTTTTTTTTCTTGACTCTTTCTAAACTCAGTCGGACTCTGATTTGAGAATTCAGCGTGTGTGTAATTTAAAAATCTGTGCGTCTGGTTGTTGAAACAGGCACAGCTCGAGCAAACTGTTGTAAGAAGCAGCTTTAATTTGTGAAACATTTCCATAGATTTGACCCTGAAATCTCTTGCAAAGCAGATGCAAACATGTAACATGGGGAACGCTTGGAGCTTAAGTGCAAACAAATATCTGCCTACAGAGTTTTTTAGATGAATCAATCAGTCTATAGGCTTATTTTTGAACATGCTTTTTATGAGTGTTTTGTATTTTTGTTGTTTTATCCTTAAATTATTGGACCAAAGTGACGGAAAAGGTCTCGTCTGTTTTTACTGGAAGTGTTTGCAAAGCATCGGCCTGTGTGTTTGAGAATTAGGTCTTCTTGGGCCAAAAGCTTGTTTTTGAGATGCATTTTGTGCATTAAGGTTTTGGATGTTTCTGTTTGGATTTTCTGGAATTTTCCACGGGAATTGATGGAATGAAATATATTCTTTTGCAGCTTGAAAACAGCTTTGAATCTAACTTTTTCTTTTCAAAGTAAAATGCTTAGTTCGTTGCTTCTCTTAAAAGATAAATTTCTTCCCAGTCAGGAGATGATGTTGAGATGTACAAAAGCAAAGTGAAGCACACTCCCAAACAACAAAAGTCAGCCTCTTTTCCTTCAGACTGGAGTGAAAACCCTCTGACGATAAGAGTCTGTCTTTTCTGTTGCAGCTCAAGACGCAGAAATCAAGGTTAGCCCTCAGAGGACGAGGAGGAAATGGGAAATTATTTTGGTTGTGTGAGGCAGGTGGGATTTTCTATGTAGACTATTAAAAGGGATACAAAATGAAGCCACCAGAAGATTTACAAAAGTCTTAGAATAAAAGACCCAGAGGTGATGTCTGGTGAAACTAACTCCTGGTTTTTCTCTTCTTCAGGAACCCGTCCCGTGCTGAGTGTCTGTGAGGACCCCTTGTCATGTCCGTTTAGCCCCCCTGCGTGATGCCTGATCATGACAGCACCACCCTCCTAACCAGACAGACCAAGCGCAGACGTGTGGACATCGGGGTGAAAAGAACCGTGAGCAGCGCGATATTCGGCCGCGTCAGGGAGAGCCTGCTCGACAGCATGAACCAATCACACGGCATGGATCAGGATGGAGACTGCTCGTTGGTCGGTCACGGCCACGGGGGGAACGGCGTGGACGGGGAGAAGTCTAACGTCCTGAGGAAGCTCCTGAAGAGGGCCAACTCGTATGAGGACGCCATCATGCCTTTTCCTGGCGCCACCATCATCTCACAGCTGCTGAAGAACAACATCGGGAAGAATGGAGGGAGTGACTCAGGCTTCCAGGTAAAGCTGCACACCTGTACTTCACAACCATGACCATTAAGTCGACTGTTAACTTATTGAATGTGGTTGTTCCTTCAGGGGAGTGGAGCTTTGTCCAGCGGTGGCTCAGAGATCCAGGCAGAAGACGCTTGCAGCAACTCCTCTCACGACCGGGACAGTCCCTCAGACTGCCTCTCTCCTGGACCTCCTCTTCCTCCTCCACCGTCCTCCTCCTCCTTTGGACGTCCACCTCCTGCTTCCAGTCTCAACTCCCACGCTCCCTCTCAGCAGTCCCTCTCTCTCTCCTCCTTCGATTTGGACAGGCTGTCTGACGAGCACCTCCGCGCTAAGCGTGCACGTGTGGAAAACATCATCCGAGGTATGAGCCACTCGCCGCTGGTCCGGTCCAACACCGGCGACCACAACCAAGAGAGCAACCGAGAGAACGAGAACAGCAGCAACCACAGCGGCAGCAGCAACGACCACAGAGGGGACGGGAACAGCCACAACGCCGGGAGCCTCAACCACAGCCGCAGCGACGGGCCTTCATCCCTGCTGAGCTCCCCGTGTTCGCGGGGCGGCGTGGTTGGTGTTGGGGAGGTTTACAGGGAGAATAAGAGGAAGCAACGCCTTCCTCAGCAGCAACACAGCTTCACCCAGCTGGTGTGTTCAAGGCAGGAGCAGAGACAGGAGGAGAGACGGCAGCTCAAACTGCAGCTGGAGGACATGCAGGTTGGTGAACTGTGGCATTTTAACTTTATGTGTCTAATCTTTGGATTTGTCAGAGTTTTAACGTTTTCTTCTGTTGATCAGAAACAGCTGCGTCAGCTCCAGGAGAAGTTTTACCAGATCTACGACTCAGAGACCGAAGAAGAAGACGACAACGGCGAGGCCGACCGAGTGAGAGAAAGAGAGGAGGACGGTAACCTGTCAGAGGACAGTATACGCTCTGACGGCCTGGAGGAGAGGCACCGAGACAGAGGGCGCCACAGCCACGACGACCTCTCAGAGCTGGACCCCGGTCTCTTCCTGGACCGGGCCAGAGCGCTGCTCCGAGAACAGGCCCTGATCGACGGAGAGCTGGAGGAAGACGTGGACGGCAGAGAAGAAGAGGAGAGGAGAGGGGAGAAGGTGATGAAGAGGAGAGGAGCAGGAGGGAGGCAGTTAGCAGAGACGCTGAAGCAGGAGCTGAACTGCGCCGTGTCACAGGTGGTCGACACCGTGGTCAAGGGCTTCTCCACGCCAAAGCAGGCTGTCAGTCACCATCATGGCTGCCACAGTAGCACACCCGCTGCACCCTCCTCTTCCTCCAACTCGTCTTCTTCCTGTCCTCCACCTTTCGGCCCCCTTCCCTCTCTCACTCCAGACTCACGCTTCGGCGGTGGCGCCCTGGCCCTCAGTCTGAATGGAGACGGCAGTCCGACCCCTAACTACCACTCCTCCAGCCAGAGGCTGCACTGCTTCGGTGATGTCATCGTCCCCAGCCCCCTGGACTCATTCGGAGGTTTGAGCGGCAGACTGAGTGGCGTGCCCACACCTAACGACCAAACTGAGGCGCTGCCGCTGGTGGTGCGCAAAAACAACGGAGGTGGTGGAGAGAACGCCAACCCTTCTCTCCCCCCTCCTCCTCCTCACCATCCCTCCCTCCATCCTTCCCCTCTCACCGCCTCGCTCGGGTTCAGCCCTCCATCTTTTCGCCATCCGTTCCCCCTCCCCCTCATGGGTTACCCCTTTCAGAGCCCTCTGGGGCCACACGGAGGCCCCGGGTATCCACCAGGGCCCAAGGACCACAACAGGTCCTCTCCTGATTGCATGGACATGACCCGGGAGACGGTCAGCCTCAGAACCAAAATGGCGTCACTTGGAGGGGGGCATCTCAGTCACCACCACCACCACAGGCAGAGCTCGCCGAGCCAGCACGGGCCAGAGGGTCTGTCCCTGTCCCTCATCAAGTCTGAGTGCGGGGACCTGCAAGACATGTCCGACATCTCGCCGTACTCAGGCAGCACCGTATCCTTCCACTGAGACGCTTTGATGCTGTGAGTGAGTGATGAGAGAAGGGAGGTTTTACAACATTTTCATGAAACAAAACACAGATTTAGCCGCAAGAAAAAACAACGTAGGAGTCATGAAAGACAACATGCATTCATGACTATATTCCTGTGTTAAGAACCTGCAGAATTTTCTTTCAGAGTGCATGGAAATAGTTGCACAAAGATTTTATTTCCTAGCTCTGAGAGTCACATTTGAAATGCAGTCAAACGCACTGAGACCACTTAGACTCGGCAGCAGCAGGCAGCCGTCAAAGAAAGTCTTTAATATCAATTAATCTGCATTAATTGGTTCCTCTTTTTTCCTGGCTGAGTGGGGAAGATGAAACGGGGCGCAATGGGTCTTGCAAGAGGGGGAAGATTAAACAGGTCGCACGCTGCTCTCTCTCTGGAGCTCTTTTAAGTCGGTGCAGCAGGTTGTGGTGTTTAAAGGCGCTGAGAAAGGCTAGTGAGCCTCCTCTTCATCGCACACACACACACACACACTGTCTGAGACACTCTTGTGCTGTTAGGCTCTCTTTCATCACAAAGACTTTGTACATAAACGCTCAAAGCAAATCATATTTCACTGTGTCTGTGTGTGGGTGTGGGGTAAGACCTTGTACATAGGAGCTCAAAGCTAATCATATTTCAAAGCGTGCGGGAGAGGCACAGGTGAATGCTTGGCTTTATTGATGGATGCTTTTCTAGATTTGTGTGCTTTTAAGTGTGTGTGTGTCACACCTAAAACACTTCTTTTTACACTCGTTATCCAGTTTTCTCTCTCGATCTCTCCTGCTTCTTTTCCTCTGTTCTCAGCAGCTGCGTGTTTCCTCTCACACTTCATACACACACACACACACACACACACACCTTTTCCAAGTGTGTGCACACCGACAGGTGTTTGCAGGTAGCTGTTTATCTTTTCGTCCCTAACCTTTCATATGAAGAGGGCTTCTCCCGAGCCACTAACACACTGACTCACATGTGCACACACACACACACACACACACAAAGCACGACACACACACGCTTGAAGAACAAAGAGGAAAGAGAAATAAGACTTTGAACCCGTAGAATAGGAACTCCTTGCAGCTGTGATGTTGGGTGTGATCACAGTGTCGTCTTCAAAGACGAGTTAGATGTTGCTTTAATTACAAAAAAAGAAATATTTGACACGTCTCTTGATCCTGTTGAGCCGTTTCATTCCAAAATGTTTTTCATTCATTAGAAGAAGAAAACGTCTTTGAAATTGGGCATTAGTATTTCAAAAGACGATGACCACCTTTTTTATTTTGCATGTTGGAAAAAATCTTAAATTGTCAGGCGGGTTTATGAAAATAACAGCATTACTTTGAAAGTAATTCACCTGAAATAGAAATTGCTTCATTGAATAAGGACTCACTAACAAACAGTCATAACATTATTCATCCTGAAACAACCATCAAAGCAGACGATCAAGGTGTTTTGACTGAGTTTTTAATTAATATCAACGTATCAACCTGAATTTTTCTTTCACCAATTTTCTAATGACTGACTTTAATGCATTTAAATATCATGTGGAAAAGTTGTAATATCCAATTTGGTTGAAATGTTCAACCTGATCCACGTAAATGTAAGACTGGAAAGTGTTTGTGCCACAAGTGGGTGTTAAATAATGAGAAAGTTGGTTAGTGCTGACTGTAAAAAGGTTATCTAAGATATTTAAACACAGTTTAACTATCCCATCTTTAATGCTTGTTCATAAGAAACTAAATCTGACAACTCAGGTTCCAGAAAATATTTTAGGCCACTATTTTCTTGACTAATTTAATGCTTTAAGGATGTATAAGTTTCAAAAGAGGATATAAGCCATTAATTATTGTTTAACTCAAGTTATTGATAAAATTTGGGCTGAAACCTGAGAGTCTTTTGACTCATATTGGAGTTGCAGTTCGGATAAGGACACAAGAAGGAGTAAGAAAAGCAAGAAAAAGGCGACTGCATTAGTTTCCTTTCACACGACTGTTATTGCCGATAAACTAACAATACTGTCACCTTCAAGCCACCCTCTCAGAGTTTGGGAAGAAAACACCTTGAATCAAACGAGTTCCCTTTTGTCATGTGAAACAACTGATCTGATGTGCGTCCCACTCTCCTATCGACTGCACCATCCTCTAAAAAATAATACACACACTTTTCTCAAACTGTAACTTTGTCCCCTCTCAGTCTGTTGGCCCTTTTAAATCATCCTCTCCCCCCATACGGCGCCCTGACGGCAGGAACAAAACATGGGTGGCGTTACAGGTTGATGCCCAGCTTCAAACCGGCTGGCAGTTAGGTTAAAGTGTTTACATCGATCACACACACATCAAACATTCACACACTCTCTCTCTCTCTGTTTCAGCTCTGTGTATCTTTAATCCTTTGTACAGAGCTGAGCAGATGTCCCTCATTCATTTATGAATTTACCCCCCTCCCCCCTCCCCTCTCTTTCTCTCTCTCTTTCACACACATACACACCCACACATGCACACACACACCTGGCAGCAAGGTCAAGTTACAGCTAATACAGACACACACACACACACACACACACACATGAGGTCGATCACAAATTAGAAAAAAGGAGGAAGAGAATGAACATCAGTGTTGTTGTTTATTCACTCTCACACACACTGTCTTTTCCCACTGTTTACTCTGAGTCATGTTTGTGAGCGTCTGTGTTTGTGTACGTGTGTGTCAGTAAAGTACCAAACAGGCTGCAGAATCTGGACACAGTGTTTTACCTGTACTAAACACACACACACACACACAGAGTGACAGGTTGGTATGAATGTTAACTCTCTGATGGTGTTGTTGTTTGCTGACCTGATGTCTCTGCTGCTGGATGAATGATGGACGACTTCAGAGACTGAGACGAGGCGAGCGCTCCATTTGTGGTGTCAAATTTCAACGTTTGTTTGTCTTCTAAAATCGTAGGAAACATGCAAATATTTGCATCACTTTCGCACATTTTCCGGTGCAATGTGCTGAGTTTTCGCCACCACTGACTTTGCAAAAACTCAACATTTACAAGAAGTTACTGCAACTAAATATGGAGCAACGTCCAGACAATTAAAAAATCTCTTCAGACAGATTACGTCCTTTTTTGTAAAGATTTTACTTGCATCCAAAAAGAGATTCATCTATGAACAGATGGCAATCAGAGAGGTGGGGGATCTCTACCGTAATTACAAGTTAAAAGGTGCAACACAAGAAATGCTTTTATTCTATTTTATTTTTTTTACAAAAATTGACACAAAAGCTAAATTAAAATGAAATTAATGGAAACGTATGATTCACAAAAAAAAATAAGAAGGCAAAAATTAAATGCAATTTTACCTTTGAGGTGGAGGTTTCATACCGTAACTACTAGTGTACAGGTGCAAAAAATATTTTGTTTCTGCTTTTTATCACTCGCACAAAACCCTAGATCAAATTAAATTGGTAATATAAATATAAATAAGACAACTCATTAGCTTAGCCTCACAAAAATAAAGCTATGCACAGCTAAGAGATCATTATTGTGAAGCAGCTCATGTATATCTTTGTTTGTGCTTCCATTAAGTTTGATTTTCTACATTTAAAATTTACGACAAAACATTTCAATTCAAGCCTTTTCTCCTCTTTTTCCTGATTGCCGATGCTCCTCTCTCCCTCTCTGCAGCCACATCGGGCCCCTGGGGTTTCTGTGCGAGTGTGTGTACGTGTGTGTGTTTGTCTGTGCGCTAATTGACCTTGCGGGGGGTTCCATTGATTGCCTCATCTTCTCTGATAGATTATAGGGCTGTTAATGTGGTGGGGAAATGGCAGCGTGGAGGGGCACAGCTGTTGTCACACACACTCGCTCTGCGTCCCCGCGACCGGGGCCTCCTCCACAATTATTATTTTCCTCGTTGAGATGCCGGGATGCACACTGAGGCTGCGGAGATGCACGAGTGAGTGTGGGATTTGATCCAAAGCCAGCAGGTGCTCGTGTGTTTGGATGTAAAATGGCACGCTTTCCGGAGAACTGGTGCTCTCTCCTTTTGTCTCTAAATGTTGTGTGGTTTTGTTGAGCGGTGCTGCTGTTTGCCTCATGAATTTAGCTGGAAAAAGTGTTTTATGTGATGGCTCCATCTCAATCTGAGCTCTGTGCTTGCTTCAGAGGTCCAGTTGGACTGTGGGGTGATGAATCTTTCCGTTTCATAACTTCATAGTTAGTCAAAAAGCTGCTGTTTCCTTAACATGTTTCATTAAGATTCAGGAAGGCTTGTCTCCAAACCACCTGAAGAAAGCCAAGCTGATGTTCTTCTACACTCGCTACCCTTCCTCCAACATGCTCAAAATGTTCTTCTCTGACGTCAAGGTAAGACTTTTCTCTTTCTTAGCTTTCAAGATAAAAATATCTCTGGAAACAGATCTTAGAAAATAAAGAGGAATGATGATTTGCTTTAATTTCAGTTACACATGTGTGTCTGCATGAGACCACGTCGCACAGATGGGTGCTCCAGTCTGTCACGTCTTTGGAGCATAATGAGAGTTTCTGGCCTTAATCGGCCCAGGGGGTGAAGGGAGGGGTTTGAACGCCCACTTTCCCTCTTGCACACATACTGTAACAACCCAAAACACACACACTCGACAGCTCTCTCACTCTCACTCACACAAAACGTGACATAAACCTTATTTCAGTGCAGAAAAAAGGTGAGAAACTTGAGTGGGGGCAATAATTTTGAGGAATGCTTCACGTAGAAGGTATTTGAAACTTTGATTTTCGCAAATAAATTTGAATATTCTGAATTTCCAGGCTTCATATTGGCAAGAAAAAGTGGTTCAGAGAGGAACTGAGATAAAAAAAAAACGTGCGTGTGTGTGTTGGTGTGATTGGGGGGAGTTTGAGAAACAGGAGGAGGGGGCACAAACAAGTGAAAGAGAAGACAACAGAACAACAGCTTTAAAACAAAGGCGCTGATTGTTTTGTGTTTACAGGCAAAAGGAGCATACGGCTCCTCCACGGATTCAGGACGCTCTATTCAAATGAGCACACACACACACACCAGCTGCCCTTTGGCTCGTATCTGTGGTGACCACTTCCTCGTGGTAGTGCCACATCCTCACCGGCTGCCATGGCAACAAGGGTCGTTGGGACATGGGGTTGCTAGGCAAACACAAGGTGGATAAGCTTACCTGCTTGCAGTGTGTGAGCGAGAGCGATTAGTCCAAGTCATCAGATACGCGGTCGTGATTGAGCAGTTACACCTCCAGTTTTTCAAGACTTTTATAAACTAAACAGACAAAGAAAGTTGAGTTTGACAGAAAAATAAAAATGATCCTCAGCTTAAGTCAACTTCTCAGGGACTTTTTTTACCCAGCGGAAAGCTTTAGAGAGATTTTACAGCCGTATATGTGATGGGATTGACTCATAATACAGTGTAAGTGTTCATTGTAAGGAGCGGACATGTCACGCAGTGCAACAGTGTGACTCACTGATGTGTTTTTAATAGTTGGTGAACAACAATGGCGCTCTTTGGAAACATCAGCAGACTGTGATCGTACAAGGAACTGTTGGTTTGTTTTATTGTTTGAAGAAATACGGTTTCTTAATATTCAGATTTTATGCAAATAAAGGTCAAATTTGGTTTTAATTGAGTCGTAATCCGCGTTAATGCGGCGTATCCTTACGTGGGAGGAACTACTCGCTTAATAAAAAAATGAATCATGTTTAATCCTATTTATGATGAGCGAGGCTGTTCTTTTCAAGGCGTCGGTGGTGTGTATGTGTGTGTGGGTGACAGCACCCTGTTGCTGTCTGCTCATGTATGTGTGTGTCCTGTTTCATTGTCCCGTCGCATTCATTACTCCGATTATTACCACATTTCCAAAATCCGGGTCAATGTCTCTGTCTCTCTTTCTTTCTCACCCTCTCTCGGCCTCCCCCCTCCTTCCAGGGGGAACAATAAGTAGCATGTGTTAGGAGGATCAGGCAGATTCACTGTAAGGGAATTAGGGCCCTGAATGGCTCCTCTAATTGGACTTGAATGGACTTTGTCTCTGGGAAACTGGTTCTTAAAGATGAGCCTCTTACGCACAATAGCCGCCCCGCTCCGTGTGGGAAGTGGGTTGAGGCGACGACTGTTTTAGGCACACATGAGCAAGCACACACACATGAACACACACAGGGGGATCTTAATTATGTAGTGAAAGCTCTTGCCTTCTGACCAGACAATCATATATGTTAGCACGAGACGCTGAGGTGGCTGCCGTCTCGTCTTGAGAGAGTCAGTGAGAGTAATTAAGACCTTGTTAAGACCTGAGGAGTTAGGATTAATTAGACGCTCGCTGGCTCACACTCTCACTCTCTCTAACACACATGTGCTGAAGATGGAGGCTCTTGCTTTGAGAGGGTGGAGTGATATCTTGATGCCGCCTCCTCAGCAGGAATCAATTAGTCCGACTAGCTCCTGACCCGTCTCATCAATTAGAGTGACACCGCCAATTTGGAAACGTCTGATGAGGTTTCTTTAAAGTTTAAACTTGAAAAATATTCAACAACTGTCAAAAGTTGAATGAGGCTGCGAAAACATAACTTGGAAAACTTCTGACAACAGCAGCTTTTCTTGCAGGAAACCTTCACTGATACGAGTCGTTCGTTTGTGTCGATCGTGCACATTCACGCCGTCCCTCCAAAATGTGAAGCGAGCGGATTCTTAAAGGATGTGTGTTTGCCCTTCTAACGCAGCCTGGGGGGCTGACAGCGGCGCCGTGACACTTTCTCTGACACTCTCTTTCCCCCCTTTTGGCTGTAAACAGAAAATGGCATTCCTCAAGCTCAGCACTTTGCCCCCCCACTATTCTCTTTCTGTCTTTTGTCTCTCGCCTCTCTTGTTTTCTTTTTTTTTTGTGGTTCGTGCTGATTGTGATGAGCTGGACGGGGCAGAGGGTGGGTGGGAGGGCAGGTGGCGTGATAGCTGGGTGCTTGCATGTGGGTTTGAGATTTGTCTACTTGTGAATTTTGCCCTGAAATATCCCGTTGTAAAGAATCCAGGCTGCACATGCACTCAGAGTGACGCAGTTTGCATGTTTAGTTTTCGAATTATGAGACACTACATGGAAAAATGAGTCTGGTGCAGTTTGCATTGCACCCTACATAGACAAATATGAGCAGATAGATTCATGCAAAGCAGAGCAAACCAATGCACAATCTTTCTGGGGATATTTTTTCTCATTTGCAAAAATCAAATGGACTTGAGTTGTAATTTGATTCTTTAAATCCGTGTTATTAGGCATATACACATTTGCAGCCAGTTTCCCTAGAGGCCAAATCTTGAACTGCAATAATCTCTCTAAAATTAACTGCAGTTTGTGAAAAGATTGAATTCATGTGATTGCATATTTAAGAGTATAAAGTTGCAGTTTTAGATACACACCTTAAGTTTTGTTTAATGTGTTTTCATATTCATGAAACGCAACACTTTTGTGGGTCAAAACACCCCCCATGCACACACTTTCCCTCCTGTCACTCCCTAAAACCCTTCCCTTCTGTTGCACACACACACACACACAGCCTCCCAATTATGCACCATTATGTCACCCCCTCTGACAGCTCCTGGAAAAATATCTCTTTCCCCCTCTGTCATCCTCTACATTCCTTTTTTTTTCATTTAACCTCCCTCCATTCATCTCCCTCGCTCTTCCCTCGTTCCTGAGAGACAATGTCTTGCAACAATACGGGGTTTAATCTCCGTATCAAAGCCGTTTTTCCCCTTCGCTGAACACTCACATACGTGCACTTTCACTGAGCACACATCCACACAGACTCATCGTGACGCTGGAGCTTAAAACCTTTTTTTTCTGTGCGTTAAGAAACAAATTTCTCTTTAAAGAGATCTAAAAATGCCCGACCCATGCACCACAGGACGATAATTTGTGTATTCATGAGCGATTGTTGTGCCATATTCTGATCGAGCGCTCATACTGAGGTTAAGACGAGTGAAACGACATACCATCATGCAAATATCAACAAAGCAAACATGAGGCTGTGTTTTCATAAAGCTGAAGAGAAACAAACAGAATCAGAAATGGCAACTTTAAATGGTTCAAGCTGATCTGGTTTTGTGTCCAGATTTTGCTCAATTTAAAGCTCCTGTAAGAGTCTTTCTGTCTGTGTTGATTCTGGCGCCCCCTTTGGACAAACTGATACCTCTTGTTTCTGCAGAAGTTAAAAAAACTACAGCACAGATGTTTAATTTTCAGTCTTCAATCCCCTCATGAGAGTTTTAAGATCAAGGAAAGACAATGAAATCTCTTTTTTTTCCTACTCTCAGTTCAACCGCTGCATCACCTCCCAGCTGATCAAATGGTTCAGCAACTTCAGGGAGTTTTACTACATCCAGATGGAGAAGTTTGCGCGGCAGTCCATCAACGAGGGCGTGACGGCAGCCGACGAGCTGACGGTGGGGCGAGACTCCGAGCTCTTCAGGGCGCTCAACATGCACTATAACAAGGCCAACGACTTTGAGGTAAGAAGAGACAAATTTAAGACTTCTAAATATGTAGATGCATATAAAAAACATGCAAAATCTGAAAAGGTTTGCAGGAAGTGCAATAAAACTCTTATTAGTCTTATCCTAAAATCTAAGACTCCCCTCGTTCACAGTTCCTCCATCCTCGCTCCAGCACAGCTCACACACTCTCACAAACGTCCTCTACCAAGTCAGCTGTTCAGAGCGCAACAGTCACCTCACGATTCTGCTGAGGTGTGGATGTCGCAGAGTGTGTGTGTGTGTGTGTGTGTGTGTTTTTGTGTGTGTGTGTTCGATGAGGCGAAAGAGGACGCCGCTCCAGGCGCGGGTGTCCTTGTCAAAGCGATTTGCAGAAGTCACATTCTCCCCCTCACTTTTTTCTCTCCTAATATTGGTCTGAGGGGACCTGAGGGCCCTTAAACTGTTCGACGTAACATCAGCAGCATTTAGATGTCCATTAGCACACACTTTGCCTCCAACACACACACACTTTTTTTTTTTTTTGCTTATGGAGAGAAATGTCGACGCTTGGTTGAAGCTTAAATGTACAAAGAGTGGAGATTTGCAGACACAACACAAACACGCAGACAGATTTTAAGGTATCTGGGTGTTCTGTTTTGGAAGGATGAATAGAGATGCTTTGCATCTTTTGCATAACAAGAGTCAGGTAGCTTTTCACAGGTGTGTATGTAAAGAACCTGCACAGGAAACACACACTTGCATGCAAATCATCTGTGTGTTTGCTCTCTGGCGTCTTCGTGGGGTTATTTTAGGGTCTGTGGGGCAAAGGGTCGGATCAGGGTCACGGGTTTGGGAGCTGTAAAAAAAATAAAAGCTCTGAAGTGTTTGAGTTATGTAAACGAACTTCTCCTGCGTCTATTAGCTACAGCTCATTTCAGAGCGATATGAAAATCAAGTCCAGGAGCAGAGAGTAAGTTAAGCAAACATTTACAGTGGGTAGTTTGAATACTGAAGATCTTCATTTGCAAGCAGAGACTGTTTTACACGTTTGACAAACACGAACATAAGAGTGGTTAAACTTTTCTTAAAGAAGAGGAAGAGGTGAGATGTTCATATGGCTGCCATAAAGTGATAAAATCTGGCGTAAATAATGAGGATATTGAGTCAGGAGGCTGGTTTAGATGCTTATGAAGGCTCCGGTTGGAGAACGTGTGTGTCCTTTGTTCAATGAAGCAACGTTGTGTTTGCAAAGGTAGGTATAAATTTTCTTCCTGTACTCCGTCCCCCCTTCTCCCTCCCTCCTTTTGCCCGTCCGCCCTGAGGGAACATTACCGGCGAGGGACCCTCTCTCTCCTCTCTCTCTCCTCCTCTGTCAAACTCAGAGGCGTGAAACTGGAACCGTGGCCGAATCAGCAAGTCTCCCGACACACACACACACACACACACGCTGAAGTCTTCTCCTTTAGCCAAATTTAGCATCATCAGAGTTCCACCTTGGTTTGTCCCCGGCTACACACACCTTCACTTTCTTTCTTCCTTTCCTTCCCTCCTTCCCTCTCCTCATCTCATCATTTAACGCCCTGACAGCTTTTATTTCTCCACCTTTTCATCTGCTCAAGAAAAGGCCTCTGAGGTTAAATAATTAGCATTTATGATGTTTTTCTTGTTAATCTGAGTCAACACGGCGTTCTCCAGTTTGACGGGCTGAAAAAAAAAGAAAAAAAAGCAGGCATCATTAGTCACTGAACACGGTCAGCATTTTAAATAGTCATGGCAGATTAGCGCAGTAGAGTTTAACGTGTGTTGTCTTCTAAAGTTGGCGTAAACAGGCCTCGGTAATTAAAGCAGCTCCATTAATTACCTCCTCTCCTCCTCTTCAGCCATTCTTTCAACTCTTCTTTCTTGTTTACCTCTCCCTCTCTGTGTCTCTCCATCAGCTCTGTCTCCTCCTTGCTCTCGGTCCCTTGTCTCTGAAACTATTTTGTCCTAATTGCAGCTCTGCCCACTAACTAATGAGGAAGAAAGGAAGGAGGCTGGAGGAAACAGGGAATAGTCTTCAAATAAAGGATGGAAAAACAAAAAGAGACAGAGAGGTGCAGGTTTTTTTTTTTTTGCCAGGACACTCGGGGAAAGGTGTCAGCTTCAGCGTCTGCCAAGAGGAAGAGAAATGTTTCCCCTTTCTTCTTTTATATTGAGAACAGATTGATGAGTTGTTTAAGGCTGCCAGTAGCTTTGGACGGAGAGTCTTAACTTGTAATTGTGCGGCCGATAATTCAGTAAAGTTTATCTTTTTATATTTCTGTGGCTGTGAGCAGGATGAGTGGAGGTCAGGAGTGCAGAGAGGGATGAAGTTGTCATAACTCGCTGTGTGTGTGTCAGCTAAAGAGGGACAATGAGACGTTTTAGCGGAGCCTTCTAGAGGACGTTCTCATCTTTCCAGTTCAAGGATCCTCTCTGCCTCTGTCAGCACCAAACCTCGGCACAGCTGCGCCTCACACACACATGTCCACGCTGACATACACACAGATCCTCATTTGTGTCCATCTGAAAGAGCAGTGATGGTCTAACTTGAAGGGTGGGTGTGGCTGCTGCTAAAATGTGCCCTTTGACTCCCTCTCTCTCTCTCACACACATACACACACACCTGGAGGCCATGCAGTGGTCACACACTCACATTTCAGGGCTATCTGGTTTCATAAGCTGTGCTCTTTGTGAAAAGATGAACTTCTCATGTCTTTCTCCGCCGTTTGTCAGCTTTTGTCTCTCTTTATTCATCTCTTTCCGCTTCCTCTTCATCTTTAGAGGATAAATATGTGTGTGTGTGCGGCGTGATGTGGGCTCAACTCTTAGGAATCGATTCTCAGAGCGGACTCTCTTTCACATCCTCGTGAAAACCCACACAGAGCTTTATTTTAGAAAAGTGCTCGCTGCTGAATCAGGGCTCGATCTGTTCCTGCTGTCACGTCCGTCTTTCTGTACTCACCTTCTTCTGTTTGTAACCTACCCAGAAGGCGCACACACACATGCGCACACACACACACACACACATATATTTCAAAGACTACACCTGTCCCTGCTCTCTCTTCCCCTCCTCTCTGATCCCTCTATTATTCCCAGCTTTAGGCCATCACTTCATCTTTACACACCGCGGTTCACGCAGTCTTTTGCTCAAAGACAGATAACTTAGATCAAAGAATAAAACAAATCTACAAAAATCATGCAGCAGAAAAAAAAGTTTGATGCAACCTTCTACAAAATATGTTTATATGCATCTGATCTGCTTTGCCAAGTCTGTTTCTAAAGCAGCTCAGGGTGAGCGCACAGGCCTACGGAGCTAAAAAGTCTGACACTCGAGACTTAGATTTGCATCCTCGACATAATTTTAGCTGTAGGCTGCTTTAACTCTCCGGGAAGATTAAGAAAAGAGCAAGGTTTTGTGGAAACATTAGAGTCAAAGCGCCACATTGTATACTGAAAGTCAGCTTTAGATTCTGCAATATTTAACCAGCGTGTTGATCTTGCTTTAACCTCTACAGAGAGCCCAAATGGCACGAAGAGAAGCGGAGAAAGTTAGCAGAGTTTGAGCTTTTCAAAGTGGAAACAAGGAGAAGAATTTAAGATATATTTGTCTTAAATGTTACATGATTATGTTAAAAGATTATCATTGAAATAAACATTTGTACATGCCCTAAAGATTCAAACAGTTACTCATTTGGTCTTCGTCGAGCACTAAGTAACTCCTCTCTGTCTCCTTCTTTCTGCATGACAGAGAGCGGCGTGCTGCAGACAATGCCACCTGCCAGTTTCTGTCACTATAATTATAGCTATCTGCTCACAGTGTGTGTGTATGTGCTGGTGTGTGAAATGTGTGTGTGTGTGTGTGTGTGTGTGTGTGTGTGTGTGTGTGTGTCTTGGTATTCCAGTGGAGAAGAAGAAGGCCTCATCTTTGTCACTGAGCCTGATTGGAGTCACGAGGAGGCAGCGGTGTATGTGCATGCATGTGTGCTCTTCCTGTGTGTGTGTGTGTGTGATTATGAGAGTGTGGGTGTGTGTGTGTGTGTGTGTGTGCAGTGATTCCCTTCCCCTGCCCCAGCTGTCTCCTTAGCTTTAACAATAGGCCTGCTAACAAAGACGTGGCCTTCAGCCTCCGTCATGTGATACTAGTGGTCTGCAGCCTCGCAGTCAGATGACCCGCGCTATTGTCCTCTATGGGTGACACACACTTGCACACACACAAGGAAGAACACAACACACACCAAGCCAAGGAAGCACAGCACGTGTATTAAAAGGACACACACTCATGAGATAGTGAGGACAGACACACACGGAGACGCAATCTCAGGACGCAGACCCTTCCTCTGGGTCACATGCAGCGCGGACAAAGAGAAACTTTATTGCTATTGTCCCGGTGACAGTGAGATCAGTGACTGATTGACAAAAGAGCAGCAGAGAAAGGAAACATATTGCCGATGTCCTGGAGGAGACCGCATTTCACAGTTTCACCTTCCAGAAAAATGGGGAGGCGGTGGCACGCAAAACAGCTGAGCTAATTTCTTTTAACGCTCTGAATCCTGCACAAAATAGTAAATAACTGCGATGTCAAACAGTACAAAAACTGCAGTTCCTCGAGTGTCCTCTTGAGGCTGGCTCCAAAAGTGAGTCTACTGCTATTAAAGCCCATGCTAAGAATAAGAGACATTTACTAGAGTTAAGGTCCAGGAGTTGTGGGCCTGTACACACAAAAAGAGGCGCGGTTAATTTGACTGACAGGTGGCTTAAGGCCCACCTCTTTTTCAGCTTTTAAATTGGCAGCATTTCCATAATGCTGACTATTATCTTTCTGCACACCCAGTAAGTGACATCACTGTGACTATGACCATGTTATATGCAGTCTGTTTTCATAATATTAGCTGTTTGAGCTCTGCATGTGCAGCAAAAACAAACCCACAACTTCTCAGAGCTCGCATAAGTCGAATCCTGCAAATACACCATGCAAGATTATGCAAAAGTGCCACATGAAGTGATTAAATGGGAGAAAATGAAGCTAAAAAGGACTCCAACAAAATGCAAAGGTGGTGCTGCATCTGTTACTTAAGCTGTGTTTATGTTGGTTATGTATGGAAATAAATCAACCCCGTCCAGCTGATTTCTTGGCCAAATCCTCCCCCCTGACCGCACGTTGACGTCAGAGATGTCGTTGCCTCCTCTCTGCTCCTTAGAGACTCGAGGGCACAAGAAATGATGCATCTTTTAAATATTTCTTTCTCTGAGACCCAATCCTTTCACGGCTTTTTAATTAAATATTCAAGGTTGGATGCAGAGCGAGGCCTTGCTCTTGTTTATCTTTTTTATTTTTTAGTCTCTGCTCAGAAACCAACACTTCACTCATATCTTTTTGGAGCAGCATGTCCTCATTTCTCTTTGTTTTTTCACTTTAGCCTGACCTGTTTGTGGTTTCTAAAGGTTCCAGAAAAGCTTTAAAATCTCTGCTGTCGCACTGAAACGTTTCTCCAGGAGAACTGTTACAGTCGGCGTGTGAGAGGCAGCAGGAGAGGAAACAGAAGCCGATCCTCGAGGAGCTCACAGATGGAAAGAGGAGAACACATATGCATGCAGGCGGGGGTGTGTGCGGGAGTTTTGAATCAAAACAGCAATGTTTTGGACACAAATGAAGGAGTGTCTGTTTGGATGTATGAATCAGTGTTGGAGTGATGTCATTTGAGAAGCAGGAGCATGCTCAGTGCGCGCTTAAATCCAGATTGAATGTTTTAATCGATAACACGAAAAGTAAAGCCCGTAGAAGCACAATGTGGAGTGTGAGTTTCCATTTCCTACTTCCTGTTAGAGGGGGAAGGATTAGAGGGAAAATTCAGAGGAAGACTCTCTAATCTGGATGTGTGTGTGAGTGTGCGCAAGTGTGTTGTATTTTCCTGCCAGGGTGTGTGTGACTAAAGCCAGGCCTGATAGCAGAGAGAGAGAGGAGGAGGAAAAAGGAAGCAGATGCTTGTGCGTTGGCACCAAAATGATATGACCACTCAGACACACACACACACAGGCACACACACACACTTCCGGGCATTTGGGGGTCCACAGAGGGAGCGGTGCACAAAAGAAATCCAGTTTTGTCTCAATGAGACTCTGACGGACGGTGAAGTGGACCTCAAGGCTGCAGAGGGAGCTGTGTGTGTGTAGATGAGTGTGTGTAAAGAGGGTCAGCTGAAGTAGAAAGACGAGGGTAAAGTGAGTTAATATCACAGCTCTTTGGGTTTTCACCTTTAGTTAAAGTAAATTTCCTCCCTCCTGAAATCGATAATCTTAAAACAACCACAATCATCGCTGGGGACAGAATCCTGCAGCCTCACTTTACAACACGCCAAACAAGCACACACGTGTACACACACTTGAGTAAACATCACCGTCGTCTCCAGCGTTAATGGAGGAGAGCAGAGCGACTTCAAGTAAAGCAGAAAACAGAAGGAACACACACACGTCTCCTCTGTTTGCACACCTTGAGAATCAAACATATGGTGTTTGTACAGTGATTTCTTAAGAGCCCGCTGTGTGTGTGTGTGTGTGTGCGTGCTAGTGTGAGTGTGTGTTTTGTGCAGAATGGAAGAGAAACAGAGAGATGGGTGAAAAGAAGCAGGTGGGGAATGATAAGGAGAGGTGAAAAAGGAAGAGTCAAGTGAGGACACGAACGCACAGGTTTGATGCTGAGAGAGAGTGGAGAGGGGATTAGATATTTTAGAGACAGGTGAGGAGAGAATGAGAGAGGGTAAAAGAGGACAGGAGAGGGAAAGTGAGCGACTACAGAAAAGCTTTGAGAGTTGGTGGTTACAAACTACATTTAAGATGCATCATCCAAGAAAAACTCACTTTTTCGAGCAAAAACTGATGATACAAAGGGTCAGAGGATAAATACCTGGAGCAAGGTTGTAAAACTTTAGATAGCGTGCAAGAGCAAACTGATCCCAAACTGCAAGTTTAAGTTCTTTGTTCAACTTTGAGAAACCCAGACATATTACATTCTTATTCAGACCCATGAAATAAATCCTTATGTTGACATCCTTACAAAAAACCACACATGTATGCAGGGTGCTCAGTGCAAAAATATCCACAGCCGTGCACAAAGATGCAGAAAACAAGTTGGAAACTAAAAGCATGACTTTATCTTCCTCACTTCTTACGCTTGCGACATTTACTTCACTACTGTAGCATCAAAAATAGTACAAAAATGTTTGAATGTCGCTTATACTGAGTCAAAGTTCAAATCCATAAACAGCATATTTGATTATCTACGGCTGTAAACAACAGAGGACTCGCTCTGAGTTTGAGGCGGCGGTCAGGGTCACAGGTGTACGTTGTGGTTTTGTTGCCTCAGTCTTTAATTCTGTAACATTAACGTTTTATTAAAACTATTTTAAGATGTTTTTAAAATAGGTCAGAGTATCCGTGAAGAAGTAACCTACTTCTAAAGGCTCCCCTTTAATCTAAAAATAATTTTAGTGCCCTTTCGTTCTCGTGTCCTGCTCTGTAAAAATCGACTGAATTAGCAAAGCGGACGTCACTGTTGCTAAGAGCTCGCTGCTTTGTGCACTTCAGGTGTTGTCGCTTCTTTCACTCCTCTGTGTTTGGCTCTTTCTCTCTCTCAACACATCAGACTGATATTCTTCAAAACAAGCAAAGTTTGAGCACAGAAACACGGGTTCAGTCACAGTAGACTTTCCCGACGACAAGAGCAAAGTTTTTTCTTCAAACTGGCAAAAAACATGACCCTGAAATTGTCCGTCACACACTTTGGTAACAAAGTCGATGGATCTGCAGCATGCAACACAATGAAAACATTTAAAGAAAAGCGTCAGGGAAACGACAGAGATAGCGGCATGTAAATTTCAGGCAGCTAGCTGGAGATTTCTCTGAAGACAGATATTCCTCAAAGAGATGATGAGAGGAAGAGAAATCCAAAAAAAGAGGGATGAAGGGCGTCCCTCTAGGCCTCTTTGTTGGGCAGTGATTTAGAGATTTACAGGCTCTTGTCCTTCTGTGTGTGTTGTGTGTGTGAGCGCATTTGTGTGTGTGTGAAGAGAGAGTAATTGAGCCTCCCTTCATCCAATATTTACCCACCAAACCGGAGCAATCATGCGAATTATGTTTACTGGGAACCAAGTGTCCTTTCTTCCTCTTTATCTTTCTCTTTCTCACTTTCCTCCCATTCCTCGCTCGCTCTCGCTCTCTTGGCAACTACACGGCGTATCAAGATCCAAGCCAGGAGCAAATCACACACACACACACACACACATACAAACATGCACGCATGCACAGGCACAAACACACACTTATGGGGGAGACAGGCCCATCTGTATTGATGATGGCCTAATTTAGATCTCTTTATTGGACTGATTTACGATGGCCAGACAAATCTGGGCATCTGGACATAAGTGTGTGTGTGTGTGTGTCCGTGTGTGTGTTTATCCAATATCCTCTCCTGTTTTCAGTGTGTTTTCAGTGTGTGCTTTCCTACCTTTCTGTGAATCAGCGGTGTCGGTTCCTCCCGCCTGTCTCACAGCGTTTTCAGTAGCGATGACGCACTTCATCCTGAAACATTCAGAATACACAGAATCAGAGCGCTGGATGATGCTACGCTAATATATTAACACAAAACATGAGGTCAAGGTGACTGAGAAGCTGAATTTTCTCTGCATATGGCAGTTTTTCTTCTTTAAAATGAGCAAAAATCAAACTGAGGGTGAAATATTTGTCTGAATTTTGCAGCTACATCCCTGAACTTGAGGTGAAACAGATAAAGTTCATTTCAGAATCAAGAGATCAAGCAGAGTGTAGGATATGAAGAAAATGATGGGAAGAAAGCTGTCTTTTGTAAGATAAAAGCAGATTTAAACAACTAATGGATGAGTTGAGGTAATCCAGGAGGGAGGAGACGCCTCAAAGGGACATTCATCTTCAAGATCAAGCTCAGGTTTCAACTTTTATTTGTCCCCACGGGCGGCTCCGCTTTGAGGTTTCCTGTAGCTTCTTACTGTGGTAAAACAAGACGTTGGAGGCTTTAAAGAAGACGAAAGCTTGAGGAGGGTTTTTGTTTCTGTGACTTAGATAATTCTTAAAACATGGAAGGGTTGGCATCTTAAAACTTCAGGGTTAGACTTTGAGGATTCACAAGAAGTGCTGTCGATTGTTTCACGAGTCTGATGGTAAAATCTGCAAAACAAAACTTCTCTAAGTGTCCCAATGTGCAAAACTTGGAGGTAGAAATCATATATCTTTATTGATGTTTGTTGTGTGTGTTTATGTGTAAGAGTGTGTGTATGCACGTGTGTGTGTGTTTGTGTCTACAGTCTAGTCTAAAGTGAGACAGTGACAGAGGGCCTCATTGAAATAACCGCGGTCTCAGGGGTCCAGCTAAAAAGAGAGAGAGGGCAGTGAGAGTAGACGGAGTATATGAGAGTCCAGGGAATCATTTGGAGTGTGTGTGTGTGTGTGTGTGTGTGTGTGTGTGTGAGTGTATTTGCCTGTGTGTGTATGTGTGGGGTGATTCATTCGTTCTGGTGGCGGCTAACCTTGGCATGTCCTGCCACGCGTGACGGGGTTACACCCAGACGGTGTCCTCTACGGGTGTGTGTGAGTTTGTTGGGGTGTACAGGAGCATGCACCTCGTCTGGGGGAGAGTGTGTGTGTGCGTGTGTGTGTTGCGGAGTGTGTGAAAAAGAGACAAAGAAGAAGAGGGAGGGGAGGGGAGGGGGTTACACTCGTCAGGTTGTTTAGTGTCTTTGAATGATCTTGCCCCCGGGAGAAAGGGCAGAAAAAGAATGAAAAATGTGTGTATGTGTGTGTGTGGCATTGTTCTGCTGTCACACACACACACACACAAACACACACACATACACACACACACACACACATGATGACAGTATATTTATGCCTGCATGTGGAAAGGACAATTGGATCCCTGCGACCCTTTCTCTCTTCTTTAAACTCACACTCACACACACACACACACACACACATACACGGTGACAGATCACAGACAACTGTTCACCTGCCATCGTCAAGGACTGTGTGTCATCCGTCATATGTGTGCAAAAGGAACCCACACACACACGCACACACACACACACACACACACACACACACACATGCTGGAGCTGTTAAGAAAGGGGAAGTATATTTAGAGGAAGTTGAGAGCTGAAGAAGAACTCGGTACAGGAATAGTAAAATATGGCCACCTGAAACACACGCACACCTCCACGACTTCTTCACCACAGAGACGTCGCTCACTTTAACACTTCATGACACTCAAAAGATGATTCACTTCCCTCTTGTGAAGCCTAAACTCTGACTTTTAGCTCTCTCAGGATTGTTGTATTAATTTCTCTGCACATGCGGCTCTAATGTGTCTCATCATTTCCTTTTTCCTACTTCAGGTTCCCGATCGGTTCCTCGAGGTCTCCCAGGTGACCCTTCGCGAGTTCTTCAACGCCATCGTAGCCGGAAAGGACGCAGACCCATCCTGGAAGAAGGCCATCTACAAAGTGATCTGCAAACTGGACAGCGAGGTCCCCGAGGTCTTCAAATCCCCAAACTGTCTACAAGAGCTCCTCCACGACTGACTAGGAAGAGGGAGGGAACTCAAGACGCCTTCGAAGACTGTTCGAAGACTCTACGTAGATTAGACTCTATCGAGGTTTGAGGTTCGTGAGGCGTCGGTGTAACTGTCATCTTTTATAAAGCGAGAAAATGTTCCTCCTCCAGGACTTCTACGAGGGCTCAGACTCACGAGTCAAACTCACAGATTACGTTGAGACTTTTTCAAAGCAAACGGTGAAAACTGAACCTCCTTGCACTTACAGAAAAAGCTCCCCGCCTCCTCGTCTTTCTTCACCCCACTGCGGAGCATCATCATCGGGAAGATGAAGGATCAATCTTCGCGACGTGGCGTCTGGAGCGCTCTGAAAATAAAGAAGATAATATATACAAATCTTTTTATTGTGGATGTTTTTGAGTTACATGGACATTTTTGGGACAAAAAAGTGATGTTTCTGTATTTTTCCTCCTTTGTATAAGCTTCTCTTCTATGAACCCTGAGTCCCTCACATGCTAACACTCACACACACACACACGTACACACACGTACACACACACACACACTATCCTCTTGAATAGGAAAGCACAGTAGCATTCCCAAATCCTCACTGAAACCCAGACAAACTGGCTTAGTTGTTGTTTATTTCCCTCTTCTTACTGTACTGAGACGCACTGGGTGTTTGTTTGTTTGTTTTTTTCCTTTTGGACCGTGTGGCTTTTCCGGCCCCGCCCCTTCCTGGCCGCCCCTCTTGGCGAGTGTTGCATTCAGGGACCCAGAGCAACAAGGAAAACACATTTCACTTCCTCTGTGATTAATAAAATTACACTAAGTTAAAAAATACGCAAGATTTCTGCCTGAAAGTGTCCAGAAAGATGTCAAACATTTTCAGATTATGAATCCAACAAACATTTTGGCCTTACTTTTATTATCAACATGTGCAGCTTGCGCACACTTCTTTAGGTTGAAATTAGACCAAGAAAACAACGAGTTTCCATTCGGTTTCTGATGTTAATTTTTTTATTCCAACACCATCCATCCCCAGTTTTACTATTTTCAGGATCATCCTTCATGTTTACATTCATGTTTCAACATTAGCTAAGACTGTTAGACTGAAGATTTGTATGTTTCAGATCATTTTAACATCATTTCAGTGACATTCATTCTGCAAAGGTACCTGGAGTCAAAATTCCACTTTCCTAACGTCCCATCATTCCTTGTTGTTACACTCATTCATGGTGCTTTGAAAAATCTTTCACATCACGACTAACTGAGGTACAATCATCCATTCCTGACACAAACCTCTTTCTACTTCTTGGTTATTCCTTTTTCACTAACAAAGCGAACCTCATCGGTAGGAATCAGACTCGTCTCTGAGCTCTAGGAGCCAGGAGGGGCGGCCGCAGCGACCAGGTCATGTGTGAAGTGTTTAAGGTTTTAACAGCAGAAAAAAAGAAGATACGAGATCATGCTGATATTTGTAGCTTGTATAGATGTAATAATGACTCTGATCACTCTGATATTGTTATTATTTATAATTGAAATAATTATTCCTATTAATGTTATTCTGATGATGATGATTATTAATGCTTGCTACAGATTTGACCAGTGGTTTACTCATTGTTTCTCATCACACTGCAACAGGAAATAAATTATTCTTTGACAAAAAAACAGACGAAGAAGACGACGACAAGCGTGTTTGTACTTTTTGCGCTCGGCGGAGGTGCAGAGGGCGTTGACCTCGGCATACAAAAACTCACCATCAATAAAAGCGGTAACTAGGCAACGTGATGATGGCCACTTTAACTCCGTCCATGCCCCCGCTCCCCTCCTCTCCCCCCTCCTCCTCCCCCTCCTCCTCTCGCTGCCTCTCTCTGGATTCTGTACAGGAGACATGTGATCCCTTGTTGTTGTTGCTGATGAATTGAAAAGAGGAGCGCTGTGTGATTATTGTCAGCACAAAAGCCTCAAAAAGCTGCTGACGCCTAGATTAGCCAGTACAAAGACACGGACACACACACACACACACACAAAAAGACATACTGTAGGTGCAGACTCACACTCGCAGACACACAAAGGCTGAGGCCTGTCTGCCCTGGATGCCCTCCTCTCCTCATCAGACATTACGCTCCTCTTCTCTTTTAACTTCATTGTACATGAGGATTATTTCCATCCTCCTCTCACACCTTTCACCGACCTCCACACACACACACAGGGGCCTCACATGACGTCAAACAGCCTCACAGGCATGAGAGAGCGCCACCACTCGTTCTGCGTCCTCCAAGTCATGAATTGAAGACAAAAAGTGTGCGAAAGCATCTGCAGAAATGCAAAAATTGAGTGCAGCATTTGTTTTTAGTCACACAACTATTTCCAGAGATGCAGCAGTGATGGTGCTGAAAAAACTGTTTAAAGATGTTACAATAATTCAGCTATGAAATAAATGATGACACAAAGAAAAGTGACGCAATATAGATAATTTCTAATGTCAGCACGCAACACGTTTAGGTAAGCATGCATAAAACGGTGGGCGGCGCACGAATCACGTTAGGCGCTGACATTTTCAATATTACCATTCTTTCACCACATCACCAAGATTCAGGAGAAACGTGGAGGACACAAAAAGCCTGCACAGCTCAGACACTCAGCTCCTTCTTTTAAAAATGTTGATCATGCTGGATTTTTTTCTGCAGAAAGAAGATGGAAACTGCAACTGCTAAATCAGTGTAGGCGGCGAGATCAGAAATGATGCACATGCAGGAAACATGGCACTTTCAAGTGAACCAATCACAGCGCTTGTGGCCTGTGTTGTTCTGAGATGTGGTTAGATTTTTGAGAAGTCTGTCAAGACTGTGAAACTGAATTTGACGCAGAAAAATGAAACAGGTGCATGATTCTCAACAGACCTCCGTCAGGGTCATCCTGAAATATTTCTGCTGTCAGTTATGTCAGGAAATGTTTCCACGTCAGGTCACCCATCCTCACGTCAGTTACATAAAAATGATTAAATGCCCTCAGTTATGTGACATAAAGACTTTAAATTTGGACAAAAAAAGAGAGCAGTGGGTTGCAGATATAAAACCACAGCCTGAGATGAGGTAACGGAGGTCATGTCAGGTCTATAATCCACAGATATTGGCTCTCGCTTTTGTAATCCTTGTATTGGGAAATGAGATATGGAACGATTTATGAGCTTCTTTGAGTGATTTGGGAAATCTTTTAAACACAAGCAGAGGGCAAAATTGCAGGAGTGTGTGTCTGAAGTACAAAAACTACCATTTTAAGACGAGAAAACAGAGAAATAGAGAGAGATCGCAGCTTTTCATTGGAACAGGAGGAGCTGAACAGGAGGTGGGGTCACTCTCTGAACTACATCACACACACACACACTCACACACACACACACACACACACACACCGTCTGCCCGTGAAAGCACATCTGAGCAGCGCAACAATAAAACAGCTGTGTTTGTGTTGGCCTGCTGATTGTTTCATTCTCGCGTCGAACGCGCTCGCGCAGACACAAACGCACTCGCTGTCCGCAGAGATGGCATGACAGTGATGCATCTTGGGTAATGGCCGCTATTATTATGGAGTAGGGGGGAGAGTTTATTACGGAGGGAAGTGTTGTCTCCGTGTTAACTGCTGTTAAAGCACTGCAAGGGCCAGTTTTCGGTCACAAGAAGACGCTCAGGATGACAAACTCCGTCTTTGAACCTCGCACACGTGTTTCTCTTCATCTTGATTATTAATCTGTTTCTCACAGCTCTCCTTATTCTTAAATATTGCTTTTATTGCAGCTTCATGCTGTTAGAAATGAATCTCAGAGCTGCATTTAGCTCTCTGACAGGTCAGTCTGAGGTGAGACGGCGCTCTAATGATCACCCCCTCTCTCAAACACATCATCCCGGCGCCATCAGTCAAATAAACGGCTGATTGAAGCGGACGGCTGCGATCTCTGTCAGCTTGTTGAACAGACTTTAATCAGCCAGCGCTGCAGGTTTACTTGCATCAGTTCTTTAAGATGGTACCCAGGTGAACGGCGCTAATTGTTGTTTGGAGCAGCTGCCCAGACAGCTTGTTCACTTTCTCCTCCCAGCATGCTCTGCAGCCCTCTGTTCCTGCAGCAGGTCAGGATCAGTTTCTGCAAATGAATTTCTGTAGATTCAGTCATGCATACTTTTCTTTTCCTTTAAGTTATGCAGAAATCAGGGGTGTAAAGCTTTCCGAAACTCTTATCAACCCTTAAAACACATAAACGATGTGGATTATCAGTGAAATATAAGAACTATTCTACCATCTTGACTCACTTTTTTCGATCATTATAAATTTGCAAATTGTTTACTGCGGAACAGCATTTAAAGATGCAGTTAGTGCATGATGAGGAGACAAACTAAAAACTTTAACTTCAGATGATGGAAAACATCTACAAAGCTTGAGAAATAGACGTCTTTGGTTTCTTCATGGCACAACATGTTTCTGTGGATGTGCAGCAGCTTTGGTTGCATTTAAAGTTGGAAAACAGGCCAAAAGTTAAACATGATCTTCTGTCGTTGTGGTTTAAGTGCATAATAGTAGTCGACAGAGATAGCAGTTTTGTAATTTGTCTTGTATCATGTCATACTTTGTCGGTGTCTCTGATGAGACAAACTTTCGAGACAAGTTTGAGATCCTGTGCTGGATAAATTGAGCTCAAGTTTTCTGAGTGTTTCACCTCCTGACCCATAAAGTCGCCCAAATTTAAATCTCCCTTTTAACTATGAAGAAACGAGTCGCTGAAGATCATTTTTTTCACTTTTACATCCATAACTTAAAGACTCCATCTCTCCATCCTCCCATCTTCTTCCTCCTAACCGATACCAATTTCCTCCTCCCTCCATCCCTCCTTCCATCAGCGGTCTGTTCGCTAATCAAACACCATCTGTCCTTCCATCCCCAACCTGTCAGGAACAGCTGCCAGCCGCTCTCTTAACAACACTTTTAACAACCCTGCCGCATCTTCCACGGGCCGCCACACGCCACCCAACGCCCACCGCCTGGGCTGACATCGCCTTCGAGGACAACCAGGCATGAGAGAGTTCAGGGAGTGAGAAGGAAGGAGAGAAACTTCTGCTGGCCTCTCTTTGAACCTCAGAAACACACGCAAAGTAAATAAAATCATCGCAGAGAAAGACGAATAACGAGCGAGCAGAAGGTATAAACGGAGAGATAAAACAAAGGAGAAATGGCGCTGGGTAAACGAGTGGAAGTCTAAATAGTAATCAAGGGAAGAATCAGCCGCCTGCTCAAAAAAAGGGTTTGGAGCTAATGGTGGGAAGTAAAACGCTCCCAACACACACACACACTCACACACACACTCTCACACACACACAGGAGGAGACAATTTCCAATCACACACACAAACAGAAGAATACAATCATCTTAAACTCACGCACATAATAGTTTCCTCGCACATTTAATACAATCATCCCTCACAGACACGCAGAGCAAATATAATCACACTCACACACACACACACTGAATCCAGCCGTCCCACACACACACACATACACACACGCTGGCTGCACAAAGCGCACTGCTGTTGTCGCGAACATGCCAAGACATTTTCAAGTGTTATATCCTGAGGAACTTCCCCAACCAATCATTGGCACATAGGCCAGATGTTCACTGGTGCTTCAACGCAATGTACTGCTGGCACACACACACACACACACTCACACACACACACAGAAAGAGAAAGAGAGAGAGTGAGTGTATTATCCTGGCTGGCATCTTTGACTCCCTTTACGCATATGAGCATTTGATATGAGTCTGAAACGCCAAGACTGCACTTTTTCGTCGCACAAAAGAGGACGAAAGGGAGGAGGAAAAGGGCAAAGAGGAGAAGAAGAAAGATGCTTGTTCTCTTCCTCCAGTTTTTAAAACATCATCCATTTTTTTCCATCCCTTCAGATTTATATTCCCTCTTTCTCTGATTGATTTGATTTCATGAACAATTCTCTTTTCAGATGAGATGTGGATATATTCAAAGCTTCTCCATTCTCTTCAAAGAATCGTAGGAATTAATCTATTAAAAATGAAGTTTTTCGAGGACACCTGCATCTTTTGTTGCCGTCACTGCCTTTCAATTAACGCCGCCTGATAAGCTTTGCTCAGCGTGAGTGTAAAATCATTAAAACAATGTCGAACACCAAAGCAGCTCAAGAATGACAGCTTTTACAAAAGACGTCGATTTCAGAGGTTATCAGGCGTTTTAGAAGTTTGATCATCCGTGCATTAGTGTCTCCAATCAAAGCTTCCTGACTTTGACTCGTCAGATGATGGAGGGTTTTTTTCTGCACGCGCAGAGGGCAGCGACCGGACACCCTGCGAGAGGAGACGTCTGTTGTGGAGATCAATACCGACTCACACGGCGCGTTTACAGGGGGGCTCGCACACACACATGCATACATGCTTATAGATACACTTGAGGGAGCATGTCAGACACGTGTCTCATGTCCAATAAGGGCATTAAGTCGAGTCAATACGAGCCTTTCAAGAATACCAGGGGTTCTATCAATGACTCACACACACTGTACGAGCACACACACACACACACACACAGAAAGACTAACTTCTCCTTTCACTTTGTCCTTTGAGGAGAGAAGCCCCAGGCCTTTCCATTTTAATCCACATCGCCCACCTCTCCTGACACCCTCCTCTCTTTATCTTTCTTACTGTATTTCTCTCTCTCTCTCCCTCTCTTTCTCTCTGTGTTCGTCTTTGTAAATAAAGTCTCAGGTAGAAAATCTGAATCAAGCCGTCCTTGAATCCAGTTTCTCCCACATGTCACTTTGACGGAGAGCCACCTCTGAATCTTCAGACTGCTCGTGTGTGTGTGTGTGTGTGTGTGTGTGTGTGTGTGTGAAATATGTGAGCGAAGACAAAAAGTTGACATGTGGAGCAGGTGTGTGAGTGTGTGTGTCTTAAGCTCAGTGTCTGCGCTGTCCTTTTGTTAAGACCCCCCCCCCAGCAGGCTGAAGAATTTCATCTATCAAGACACGGATAGGGCTCCTACAAGGGCCCTCTTAGACACACACTATAAATAACTAAGTGACACACTTGGTGATGTTTGAGAGGAGCTTGTGGAGTGAAAACACAGAGAGGAGTTAGAGAAAGCAGGGAAGAAAAGTTAGAAGAGGACGAAAAGGAATCTCAGCCCTCCTGTGCTTGTCTCTCCTCACACAAACGGACTACAAATAAGCCAGCACGGCGTCTTTGAACACGCAGCGGTCAAGGTTCACAGGCAGGTCAGCTGAGGGACTGCCTGAACACAACATGGAAAATGTAACACACACACACACACACACACAGAGGGGACAAAGACACTTGTGGACAGCTGTCAGTTGGCAGCTAAGCAGGTCTGAGGTGAAACAATGGAGCTGAAGGAGAAGAGCACAGAGTTTTATTGGGGTTAAAACAGGGTTAAGCTCTCAGATTGGCATGTGTCGGGGTAAATCAGAGCAAAGCATGCTGGGAGTCTGATGTTTATGAAACGCAAACATCCGAGAGCAGCGGTTCTTTTTACAGTCGCTACAAACATGACACAAACCTGTCTGCACGTCTCTGGATGAGATGACGAAGACTCAGCACGTGAAAAGATGGGAAAGGGTTAAAACTGGGCGTGCGCAAGTGATGAAACAATAATAAAGGTGTTTGAGCGTCTTGATAAAAATATCAAAAATGTTTGTGAAAAATTTAACACATTAAAAACTGGAGTTACTCTGCAGAAAGAGGCACTAATGTACATTAAAGCTCTATCAACAGACTGAGCAGTGTGCAAACAACAAACCAAAGAGCCTGAGTTATGATTCCTTTAATGTCTTGCAGAGCTACATTTCAGTATTATGTGTGTGTTGAGAAAAGAAGAATGATTTTGTTCTGGCACCAAACTTGAATTGGTGCATTTAAAAGCATCAGTGTGACCATGAAAACATTAACAAGCCGTCCTGTTTTTTTATTCCAATACGACAGAAATTTCTGCAGAAAGAAGCCACCTATTGAGATGAAAACACACTAATCAATTAGACGTTGTTTATCCACATCAATACACTCCAGATTTTTTCTATTCAAAGCCTCTTACACCACCGGGCACGGAGCTGCATATCATCATGTAATGCTCTTTTGCTGCCCCCTGCCTTCTCGCAGCAGATGAGAGGAAGCATCCGAGCGAGGATAATAGATAATAAGAGCAAACATATGAGCGTAATGAAATGTTGGGGAAATATTCAACAGATTGCTTCAGCTCTGAAGATTTCTGCAGATTAGCGAAACAGACACGAGGAGGTCAGAGTTCAAAATGTCTCTCAAACAAAGAAAGAAAGAGGTACGAGGATTCAAACCGTCAGGCTTTATCAATAAAAAATCTCTGCTTCCTTGCATTAAAAATTCCTCTCCAATCCACAACAAGCAGAGTAATAACACAGAGCATTGTCTGTGCATTCTGGGTTAAGACCTAATCTCAAAGCTGAAGAAGAGCAATGCACTAAAACCAAGAACACATGGCAGGAATTACAAAAAACATTGTTTCATAAACGTAATCTGAGTTTAAGCATTTGGTGACCTGACCTGAGGACATAATCTGCACAAAGACGACGCACACTTCCTCTGATAATCTCCTCCTCTTCCCTCGCTCTCTTACATCTTTGGGTTGTCTTTTGTTTGAGGTGCAAAAATCTAAGTTTGATCGTTTTATTTAAAAAATACAGGCCTGGTTTTGCATGCAAGGACTGAAGAGAAGAGAAACCACATTTCTGCAGATTAAAGCTGCAAACATTGGACGAGTCAGCTGTTCCTGACATTTTACCAAGGTGAAGATCTGCTTTTCCTCCAAGTCATTGCACTTCTGATACTAATGCTCAAGCAGATTCATAAAGTTTTGCAGCTCTGTGCAGGTTGCTGTTGATTTAAAGATCTAAAGAGGCAGAAATTTCATGTTTCAATGGAAGTCTGAGGGCGTTATGTCGTAGAAATAAAGTGAGAAGACAGATTGTTTGCTAAAACTGAGGCGCATTTAGATAAAAACCTGGTTTGCATTACAGAGAAATAACTCCTTGTGATTTGAGTGATTCAAACTGCAAAATCTGTGCAAAAACTTATAAGAATACATGCAACTTTTTTGTGCTCCACACACATTCACTTCTTTACACACAGCACAATAAACCTCCTTGGATGAAGAAGCACAGCAATAACACAAACTGACAAACAAGATGGCAGCCGGGTGCTCTCCTAAATTGAGTGGACGCAGGTCCCGGTTAAGCCCGGCTGCGTTTTACCAGAGAAAGGTTTTAAAGGGGACACGGCGAGCAGATACACTCTGATTGAATGCAGACACACACGCACACACACACACAAACACACACACACCCTCCTGTCGTTATAACACAGTTTCTCCTTGAGAAGTAAATCTACTTATGATTGTTTTTAGATTTCTTTTTTCGTACATTCCTTATCATTTTCTTTAATTCGAAAGGACAATCTGGACGTCGTAATCCATCATGGATTTAACATTTCCCCATACGCTCGGCTGCCCCTCCCTCTGCAAAATACTCGTAATGACTTCGGACGACTCAAGGGGGATAGAAAAGAAAGGGGGATAAAGAAGAAGAGGAGGAGGTGAGGAAGAGAGAAATGAGAGACAGTGCACAGGAGAGAGACGTCTCTAATTATTCAAGGAATAAAAAGAGGTTGTAATATTCTCAAATGCTGCCCTCCAGCCCCCACAGCAGCCCCCACCTCCTCCCCTCCGCCTTGATAGTATTAGAAAAATGAAAAACGAAATCTTTAGATTAGAAAGATTGGAAAAATTGAATTACGGCGGCCGCACGGGGGCCGAGTGGATGAGCGAGAGCCAAATCTTCATCTCGGACGGAGCGGGAGGGGAAGGGCGGGGAGGGAGGGGGTGAGAATGATGAGAGATGAAATATCTGGAGGGGGAGCTCCACGGAGGGAGGCAGGGAGGGATAAGAAGTCGGGGTCACCGGCCTGTTTTTCTTCGAAATCCAAATCCAACAATCGGTTTAAGCTGCCGTAGTCGAGACGCTCGATTCCTGGAGATAGAGGAATCGAGCTCAACACGTGCTGGCATCAGACTGAGCAGTACAAAAAGACAAAAAAGCTTCAGCTATTCTTACAAATCAATCCATTTAAGAACCAATCAGGTTAAAGCTCCTGTGAGGAGGTTTTCAACAGACAAACAGACGTTAATTTAGAGGGATGACGTACAAAAGCAAAAAGAAGAACATCACCATCAAAGTTTTAGAAATTAAAATGACTTTTTTTCCACACTTGGCCACATTAGATCAGAAATTTTTATGACAACATCACATCCTCACAGAGATGCCTGCATCTCTAAAAACAGGCCAGCGTGAAACTTGAACTGAGTCTCTTCCTGGAAATCTCTGATATTAACTTTCAGATTTCCAAGAACAGGCATTAAGACATCTATTCAGAGGGATCCGTCTGAATAAATGACTCTCAATTCAATAACAAAGATGAGAAGGAGCTGACCTCGTATCCCTGACCTCACATGTCCTCCTGCTCCAGAGAAACTCCTGTTTGGAGAACAACAGCGCCCTCTAGAGAAGAAGAGAAGCACTACACAATGAACCTAACACTGCTGAAACAAATAAACACTAAGAAGGAGACATCAAGCAAATTTGAAACCACATATAAAGGAACTGTCAATGCTGAGTTATCAATAAGAGCCTCTACTGATAAAAAGTGTTTACTTAAGACACATTTTCAACCTTTGAGGGTTTTACAGGGTCTTACAAATGCCAACAGTTCCAAAATATGGCCACAGGATGGAACCATTTACCTAAAAACGCTAAGCCTATCTTCAGGTGATGTAGAATTATGCAGGAATTCTCCTGCAAACTGTTCTGATTACTTATAAAAGTCCTACAAAAAGACAGGCAACCTGAAACTGTCTTGAAACTCCAAATATAGATGAAGAAAAGTGTGATTTTGCACTGCTGATATACAGAAATATCTTTTATGATGATGTTCCTGAGGGATTTTTAGAAAAATGAGCTTTATCTTTTTTAATAAAAGGTACTTTTGTATGACGCTGATTGTATTTCAAGCATCTAGAAACACAAAATGTTGATCTCACCAGCAGAAAAATGTGCAAACTTTATGGTTTGTGGTGCAAAAGTTCCCAGCAGAATCATTTTATAAGAAAGGAAAGAGAAGTCATGATCAACAAGATTAAAAAAAAGACAAGAAAATATTTGAAGCAAGCACATTAAAACACTTCTAACTTCCCGCAAACTAGTCTTTAAAAAATCTACCATATTTTGTGCATACATTAAAAACTAGGCTTGAGTTTTGTTGTGCATTACTTTCTAAAAATCCAGCTACATTTGCCCCTGTCTTTCCTGCTTTATTGTTCTTTGTTGAAGCAATATTTCCACACATCTGCTTCAAAGACTACATTTAATATTTTTCTTATTCTGCAAAAAAAGTGAGAGAGGATTAAAAGTATGAACCACCAGGGGCCCTCAGTGATCCACAGCAGTCTGCCTCTGGAGCTGACAGCGAATAACACCGTCCTGTTATTCACAATCAGCTGTGAGACGATGCAAAGAGCTATTCCTGGATTCTGTCACGCAATCCGAGCGGCAGCAGAAGAAGCCGTGTACAGCGACTCTTTGGAAGCTCCAGGAGGCAGATTCCATGAAAAACAAGTCAGGATATGAAAAGAATAAAACTACATCAGTGTCTTCTATCAGGCACAGACGTGTGCTAGTGAGAGATGTCTGTCTTCATTCATCCTTTTCATTCATACAAGCGCTCTCCAAATGTCACTATCTCTGGGTTTCAGATTCAAACAGGCATCAGGAGAGAGAAAAAAGACAAAGTGCAGATTAAAAGCTGATAGCAGGGGGTTGATGCTGAGGTTAGGGACGGGTGACAGGGTGAAAGAGATCAAAATAGAGAGAGAGAGAGAGAGAGGCATCACGAGTGTGAGTGGTTTCTGTCCCTCTGGACTGGAGATCCTGAGACCGGCATGCATGGATGAGACAGCGAGGAGCTTTTGTAATGAAGCGGCCTCCAGAGGAAACATAAAGACCAGAGATGTGTTGAGTTTTTCCTTTTGTTTCTGCTGCTCTCCCTGATTTATGGCTCCATGACGAGCGTTGAAATGATCCCTCCCCTGCAGGGCGTGCAAATGTAAACCCGGATTAATGGGTCATTAGAAACGTAACGTTTTTTCATCCTGCAAAATGAATTAAGCCTTAAGTTTCATTCCCTGTCTCGCTGCATGAGGCAGACTGTGGAGAAAAAAAACGTTTGTGAGGAAAAGAGGATTAATTATGTGTCATATGGAACGTGAATTTAGCTTTAATGAGTTGGAGGAGTTCATTGTTACGGCTCACATGAGATGTTAAAAGTGAGAGTTATTTGATAAAATTACCACCAGGGAAGCGCCTGATTTTATTTCTCTTCTGTCGATCGACCTCGATAACATCCTCCCTCTCTGCAGTGTTGGTTTTCTTTTAATGGCGGCATGTGGTTTCTGAAATCACTCTCTTTGTATATTTATGTATCTGGGTTTGCTTTGTTCTTGTTTACTGCCTGCTCTGATTTCCTCAGCTTTGCTCGGTTTGATGTCGACCCACATGCAGCTGGATTGATAAACTCAGAACAGAAAGAACTACAGTTGTGTTTGCGGCTGAGTCAAAGCTTATCAGAGGAGCTGGAGGATGACGGAGCGGTGGGGTAAACAAATCATTGATGTGCACAAATTGAACGTGCACAAAATCATGTGATGGGACAGACTTTCTGACCACTGAAAACTCACCTTTTAATAAACTTTTGCTGGTGAAAAAAGTCTTTATCAATCTGTTTGGAGATTAATCTAAAAGTTGGAAACTGAACACACTCAGGCCTTTTGTACTTCCCTCACTTTTCCATCATCAGTCGTCCGTTTCAAAGAGAGAGTGTGAGAAAGACCGAAGAGGAGAGTTTTGTGTTCAGTTGAACATTGCATAACCTGATTAGACGGCAGGAATCTGAGAGAGAACTTCTATTGTTCACGTTTAAAAGAGGGAGAAAGTGAGGGAGTGATGGAGACCATGTGACATGAGGTCAGAGGTCAAAGGAGGAAGAATGACAACATGAAGCACGGAGGCACTCGGACATCATGCTCCACTTAGTCCCCAGAGTTCAAGTAAAACTATTGAAATGATGAAATCTGTCAAAGAAACCAGGTTTCAAAAAATCAGAGCTGCTAACACTGCTCCCCCCCTGAGGTGGGGTGTAATGGTTCCTCTTAAGGACCCGTGTGTGTGTGCACAGACCTGAGTTAAGAGCAGCAGGATCAGCCCTCCTCCGTGCATTAATAATTAAACTTTAATGGTCAATACAGCCAGAGAGAGTGAGAGTGAGAGCTCTGCAGGAAACACCAGGAGCTGAACACACAGCTCTGCAGAGAGAACAGAGGAAATGAGAGATCCAAAACTCTGCCTTCTCCACAATAAACCGTTTTCCTCACAGTGTCTGCAAAGAAGTGACACACTGACGCATCGAACTTGAAGAAAAAAACACGACAGGCATCATTTATTCTGTGACAATAACCTGCATCAATGCAGACAAGAGCTGGATAACAGACTGATGGAAAATGTGACTGATAGTCAGCTTCATTTCACTGACAAAAAGCACCGCAAACAAAGAGGGGGGAAAAAGAGTTTTGACAATAAGATTCAACGCAAATGTCACTTCATACTGGAGCAGACACAATAACAGGGAGGACAAAAGAGACGGAGAGTTATCAAGAGCTATCAGAGCGTGCAGGAGTCTGCAGCTTCATCCTCCAGTGACGACCTGCAGAAGCATGACAGAGCTGTAAAATGTCTAAGAGACAAAAATAAAGCTTCAGCTGCAGCTTCATGTCTTCAACCCAGAGAATGGAGATTTGTTAGAGACTCCAAGCTCTGCTTTGCACACAAATGGTGCACGAATTTCATCCCACTTTCACAAAAACTCTGCGAAAGCAATTGCACATTACATTTGGAGAGTGTGCATGCAAACAACTTATTTTCTGCAGCTTCACGCTCATATAGCAACTTCCAGAGGCCTTTTATCACCACCAATCCAATTGCATGGCTCTAATCTGAAGCTTCACAAAAAAAGATGTTGATTTAATCTCAGTATTGTTTGTGTCTGCTTCAGCTTCTGTCCAGTTTTTGTTCCACTGGAGTCACTACTGGTGTTTTCTGTGTGCCTCAGCACTCGCTGCCTTATGTGTGTTTTACTGCAGCCATAAAGCCTGGCAGGGCGAGGCAGGGCTCTGATTTATGATTTCATCAATCTGCGCCGGGTAAAGCAGCCTAAAAGAGGAGGAAGACTTTCCTCGCAGCGAAGCAGCTTTATCTCCTGAATATCTGCAGCTGCACAAATCACCTTATTACAGAGGAGACACCAGGAGGGAAAGTTCCTCCATGGATGCCTTTTAGGGGAAACTTTTATTTGTTTCCTGCATAAATGAATGGGCTCGTATCAAACAGGGAGACTTTTGAATTATAGATAAATGCCAATTCTCAAGAAAGCATGAAATACACACACCTTCTCCTCTTTCTTTGACAACTGGACAAATGGAGACATGGTGCCAAAGGTCTGAGATTTCTGCAGAGATGAGTCAACGGGACACAAAAGAGGACTTCAGAGGCTGCAGCAGAGTGTGAAATTACCTCCTCGATGAAGAAACACACACAACACGGTAATTGAGAAATGGCAGTATCCTTGAGAACAGAACGACTCTGGATGCACTTTAATGGGAGCAAGTAATGTTTTCAAACACTCACTAAAAGTGTGTGTGTGTAAGTAACTTGTGTGTTAGCAGCAGCAGCAGCCATCTGTAAATGGATTACATCTGAAAGCAAACTTCCCTGACCAGACAGCGAGACAGCTCCATGGGCAGGGCTTTCCACACACACACACAAAACCACAGAAACACACACAGAAACACACACACACACTAAAAGTCCAGCACTGCAGCAACAGTAATGGTTGGTCTGGGACTTTTCCTGCTGATGATGGACTTTTCCTTCTTTTTTCTAATCAACACTTCCCTCCTTTCTCCTCCTCCCATCGTCAGTAATGGTCTGACCTCAGCAACACACCCACCCACCCACACACACACACACACACACACTCTACTGTATATACCGTCGATCTACACACTAGAAACTTACTCCCACTCAGAGTGAAGGCTATGATTGATTAAAAACCTACTCCAGCTGTCATGTGACCAGATGTGCCAGGTTACAGCTCACTTTCTGATTCTCGTGCGTGATCGATCAATCATCAGCTTGCTGAGCTGAATCAGACAGATATTGATGAGTTTCATCTCGTTATCAACCTCACAGACTTCGTTCATCTCTCATTAGTGGAGCAATCTCTATTCTAGAGGCTGCAGAGAAGCTTTGCAACAATTAAAAAAATCCTGCAAAAGTTTCAAGTATTACGACGAGCAACTTTTTCTTTCCCCCTTAGCAGATAATTTTGACTATTTACAGGCAACTCAAACCTCCTTTTTGCCTTTTAATATCTTGAAATAAGACATGCATCTGGACTTGTCAGTTGAAAATAAGACACAAACACTTGCTCAGATTTAAATTTTTGCAGTGTTAAAGAGCTGAAAGTCTAAATTTGAAATACATCACTTCCCAAATCAGGTATTTCTGCTCAGAGAGTTATTTTTTATTGTGTGAGGTGTGCATGATTAGATCAGTTTAATGAGTTTTTATCCCGCCTCATTCCTACACAAACAGATTTTTCGTGAAGTCTCAGAGCGCTGCCTGTTGCTGAGAGCCTCCCTCATTAAAACACCCATAAAAACTTGCCTAATGGATCGTTGCCTCACAGCTACTGCACTGCACTACTCCGCGCTCTGCATCCGCATCTGGAGAGGCCCCCGCGGGAAATTTCCTCCACTGCAGACAGACGCTGGGAAAGGCACACCCACACGGCGTCACACCCTGCAGTAGAAAGAGACAGAGCCTGTGTGAATAAAAGCAGCGACAGTGACACGGAGAGTATTGATAAGTGAGTTAGGAGGTGCTGCAGAGGAAAGATGGAGATTATAATGGCAGATTAAACTGTTTGTGCGGAGGCGTCTCCTCCTTTATTATGCTCCTACACGTGTGTGTGTCTCAGTGTTGGCTCTTCTACTGCACTGAAGAGCGTTTATGTAAATAGAGGCCATCAATCCACCAATCCAAAGTGCTGCATAGAGCCGTTTAGCAGCCCGTGCTGTGATGGATGTTGTAGTTTTATTGCCTCTCTTTGAATTAATAGCTGTAGTCCTTCAGTTTGATAAGCTCCTGCTTACTCAGCCGCTTTTAAAGAAGTCTGCAGAAAGTTTACAGAGAGTGAGTTCGGAGTCTGTTAAAGCGGAAATCAATGAGGTGGAGTTTATCTCCATTTCTGGCACCAAGTTAGCAGCTTAAAAAGATGGATGCATTTATTCAGAAACAGCAGAATAATGCACTGGATTGTGCACAATGTGACATGAGTCCTGCAAACGACAAAAGCACCGTGTGTACCCACGTATGTGTGAGCGTTTACGAGCACATTTCTGATCAATAACTGCAGCTGCAGGTAATCAGAGTGATTTATCGGTGTGAGAATCTATCAGCAGCACATCGATCAGCTCTATGCATGAAAGAACACACCCACACACACACCCACACACACACACACACGGTCCCTGTAGGAGCTCAGTCGTGTGCATTTGGACATGAGATTGGGAGGTTGCACGCCGCCATGTTTGCATGTAACAGTGTGTGTTTGTTTGTGTGTGTGACTCAGCTGCATCCTTCACTTTCCATCAGGTTTCTCATGCATCTATAATGCAGCACACATGAAACCAGAAAGCTGCTCCACACAGGGAGGGAGGAAAGAGCTTTACCACACTGTTGATTCAGCACTCCTGAACGCAGTGTTTACAAAAACATGGCTGCAAAAGAAATTGATGCTGAAATGATCAAAACAGAAACTGATGAAAAAAGCCACAGTAGCCTCTGTTGCACCTTTCTCTCCTCGGTTTATGTGAGGCACAAACTCACAGCAACCATTAACAACCATTAGACTGAGTGCTAAAGATGCTACACGCTGCTTCCTCCTCCTCCTCCTCCGGCTCTGATTGGTTGAGGGAATAATGGAAGAGAAAAGTGACAGGGAGAAGATAGAGATCGCTTCGCTGTGCTGCCGTCTGCAGAATAGGGGAAGAGGATTTTAATTTTTAAGCAGCTATTCTTTCTCAATTTCAGGACAATCAGAGAACCAAAATCTGTCTCCTCTCCTCCAGACAAATTCTCCTCTCCGTGCACACAAGCCCAGCTCATCGATTTGTCCTCCTCTTCTTTCCCATCCCCCTCTTTCTCTCTTTTATTCCCTCCTCGCTGCATACTGCTAGTCTCGCTCTTGTTTTCACACCCTCCTCCTCCTCCTCTGCCTCTATCTCTTCGCCTTAATCGCACTCTCTCTTTTCCCCAGTGGCCCACTTCTCCGTAGTGTCACTGATGGTTTTCTGATCCCTCTCTTTCAACCCCTCTTTCATCCCTCCATCCGTTCTTCTTTTATTATTCATGATTCTGATTCTAAGAGAAAAAAGAATAAAGAGGACGCTTCGGCCAACATGTGTATGTGTTTTCTGGCTCTTGGTTGGTGCAGAGAAGAAGCTCCACATGTTTTGTTGAAATCGAAGTTTGCTCTGATACAAACATGACATTATTTTCCCAACTACTCCTCAGCTTTATCTCCACCTTCTGCCGACTTTTATCCCGTCTCTCCAGCTTCGTGTCCACTCCTCGGGCTGTTTGAAGCAGCTTCAAAGAGCTCTAATCGTCCATCTATTCAAAGCGCCACATAATGAAACAGCTTTTCAGTTCTAAAAATAGAGTCAGTCCTCCATCAGTGTCGGCGATACAATGAGAGAAACCTTTGAAATTAGAGAATAGATTCTGATTTTCAATCTCTAGACTTTGTGTGTCCGGTGAGAGGTGACACAGTGGAGAGAAAACATGAAAGACGGCGTGACGGAGAGCTGGTTCGCATAAAAACAAAAGCTGATGGAGTCATTGAAGATGTCGCACAGATGTTTGTCGCCTTTCGTCCTTCTGTACGTCTACACACAGTCAAAGAGATGAAAACACGACATAAATGTCTGTTCTCCTGGAATCAAACACAACAATTTACCAATTCTTTAAATTGATATACACAGTTAAATTTTAGTCAAATGATCTTAAAGCAAAACTTTCTCATACGAGTTCACATTTTAGCTCATTATTTCACAAATCTGTTCATCATAAGTGACTTTGAAACCGTGACATGAAGCCACCCTGTACGGATTCATTATCTTGTCAATTTTACTTTAGGATGTCTATAAAAGCCAGTTTTTTATTCTCAACCTCAATTTTTCTCAAGCAGAGCTTCAAGGAAACTAAAAACTATCACTCTTCTTTATTTCTCGGCTGTTTTTCCTCTACTGAGATGCACATTGCTTCTTCGAGGCTTGTATTATGATATTTGTGGACTAACTTGCACCAAATGGAGAGGAATTAACTCACTCAACTCACTTAAGGACGCAACAAAACTGCAGAATATAACAAAGATAACTTCATGCACCAAACTCAAGATGATGCATGGAGTAAGAAAAACTACAATACAGCAGATTAAAATACCCAAACCGAATAAAAACATCTTAAATCAGCTCATTCATCAAACTAAACTCATGTAGCCTCTTTCTCCTTTTTCAGTTTTTTTCCTCACAGGATTTCCAATTTCCCGCTGCTCTCTCCGGCTGCATACACACACTCTCTCTCTCTATTTGAGGGCGTGTCTGGGGTGTTTCAGGTTGATTTTTGCCTCCAAAGACTGAGGATGAACAGAGGAGGCAGGACTTTTCTGCTGGACTCCCATGATGCTTCTGTGCTCCTCGTAGACACACTGCTAACAGCGCGGCGAGGCAGAGGCTATAAATAGCTCTTTCTGCACACCACACCCACCTACTTACCTACCCACCACGCTCCACACACACTCACACACTCATGCATTCATGTATGCAGTGGCACATGCAGGGCAGCAGCTCTCATACATTAACAAACACACACGTCCACATGCTCTCCTCCCCTCTTCTCTCCCCTCTCTCCTCTCTCTCCTCTCTCTCTCCTCCTGGCAGCTCGGCTCCTTCTCCTACTTATCATACGCTACCGAGCAGATGGTGGATATGATAATTACCAAACAGACTAAACACAGCGACGGGAAAGGAAAAGCCTCACTGTCTCTAACGTGATTTCAGCCACTGTGACAGCCTGACAACTCTCCAGGAGACAAATCATTTCTGCTTTTTCTGGAGGGAAAAACTCCAGCGCGAAATAAAGAAGCAGCAGAACCAAATCCAGCTCTGTCCCCCTTTTTCCCCCGTTTCTCCTCACATACTCCTCTTTTTTCTTGGCCGTAAACGGAGCTGTGTCCTCTTTCTGATAAGTAAAAGAGCTACAGGTATTACAGATAAACGCTGCAAACTACAGCTCTCACGGGATCCGTCGTTCTGGATGTAGGGAAGTGTTATGTAACAGCTGTCCGACGTGATGTGAGGGAGAGGGAATGAGACAAATCATTTTAAGCATCTGTAAGCATGAGCAAAAACTTCACATTTCTTTTAGAGTCTTCTTTGTAAATCTCTCTGCATGCCAAAACTGCTCAAATTCGTAGTGAATTTCAGCACCGAACATCAGCGCCCCTCTCTTTTCATGCACAAATTTTTCCTTTCTGCTCTGTTTTATAATAATTAGCTCATCTTTTGTGCTTTTTTGAGACTTTTTTAATCCTCTTCAGTCAGAGCTGATAACCTTTACACCCTCTTTAATAAATGCTTTCACTAAGAGACATTTACAAATGTTCAGGCTTTTATCACTCTCATTTTTGCAGAATCTGTGAAGCTGCAGTTTTCGCCTCTGGTCTGTATTTACTTTATTTTTCATGCATTTGTCAGAGCAGCAAACTGTGAAAACTTCTCTAAAACAGATTCATTGAAATGTCTTTGCCCCATCCTTTCCTCTTTGACTCTCTCTTCTGTTTCTGTCCTCCTCTGAGTCTCTCCAACTCCTCCTTAATCTGCTCTCCTAGAGCTGTGTAACAATTAATGAGGCTATATTTCATAATTAAGGCCAAAACACAGTCTTGTCTCCTCTCTCATCTATCCTGCTCTCAGTTTTATAATGAAGCTCTCACGCAGTGACGCTCTGGGTCTGAGGACGGGAGCATTGAGCTTTTTAATTGCATTTACACGCTCGTATCAGAAGCGACACCTCTGATTGGTCGAGAAGACTTTCTCTAGAGTGCAGAAAGGTAATATTTGTATCTGTCACTCCTCAATTTGTTTCCTATTCCTCTCCTCTCACTGTATCCTCTCCCTCCCCCAACCATGTGAAGCTATATTTCATAATTACAGATGAAAAATGACCCTTTCTTCATGTCAGCTCCAACGTATGATGCTCATATAAAACATAACGTGTGCTGGATGGAGAAAGCCTCAGGAGAGTGGGTGTGTGCAGTCTCACAGGAGCTCTTTGCTCTGTTCATAAACATACATCCATCTTCACACACACACACACACACACACACACACACACACACACACATCATGAGCAACACCTGAGTCTCCTCTCTAAATGTGTGTGGAGAGGAAGTGTTTCCGCCCACACACAAAATCAATTATCTCAAAGAAAGAAGAAAACATCAGCAGTGCTGTGTTTGCTCTTGGAGAGCACCGCGCTCCATCATTACCTTTAACTCTCTCTCTCTCTCTCTCTGTTGTCTTTGTGTATTTTCAGGTGATTAATGACGCTCCTGGAAGTTGAGATGAAATTGAATCTCGCAGAGGAAACTCTGGAGAGATATGAGCGATGATTAAAAGAGTTTTGACGGTTGTTAAAGGCGTGCGGGAGCTGTAATTGTTTCATGCAAACAAAATAACAAGTTAGGGGCAAAAACAGTGATCATTAAATCATCAGAATGATTCAGGAAAAATTAACCTGGCTTGTCATTTCATCATTATTTCATGTAAATATAAAAAAGTGGCTCCTGTTTTCACAGCGTGTATGCAGAGTTCTACGTGGATGTTACAGCAACTGTGCAAATAACTGGCATGATGCATGAGTGCTGTGCAGCTGGTGCAGTGCTCCCCTGCCACAGGTCACTCACAGGTAATACTCCTCTAACTCACGGCATCATTATCACAGCCTCCTCCCTCTCTCTGTTAGCCTCCCAGTGAATTGATGTTCCTGTTCCTTATGATCTTTGAACTGTTATCTGATTTAGCTCTGGGGTTGATATCTAGAAATGACACTCAAATCTTATTTCATCCCAGCTCACGCAGACTCAAATGGCCGTGAAATCTTATTTCCTCATCCCGGCGGTGGACTCTAACTGAGTTTGCCGGCCCACTACCAGGAAGGAGAGGGGTTTCCTAAAACGTGGAGGGAAAGCTACGAAAATACATACATGACAGGGAGAGAGTGAGAGCTAAATCCAGACGTGTGTTTTCTGCAGAATCACTCAGTGTGGATGCAGTGATTTGAGATGCACGGCCTCTCAAAACCTCAGGTGATGTGAGATAACTTACTTCCTCCCTCGGCCACATTTAAAGATGCTCCTCAAATCTTGTTTCACCCACGGTGGCTGATGTTAACTGAGTTTGCGGCCTCCAGGGCTCACTCTGAGACTTCCTGGAAAGACACAACAGGGTTTAAGACTCATTCAAGACATACTTCATCCAAATTAAACACCACATGAATCTAGTTTTAATTGTAAATTGCTGCACAGGAGTCGTCAGGTTGCAGTTGCACTTGTCCAAAGCTGGGGAGTAAACGGTTGAGTGTTTTTGTGAATGCATGCCACTGAAGTTAGTTTCCTGTGTTGAACTGCAGCCACAGTGAGCTGTTGTTGTTGTCAGGGCTGCTCTGAATAGTAATTAGTGAGGGGGACCTCCAAGCACAAAGACCACCAGAGAGAATAAGCGAGAGAGAGAATGAGGAGAGAGAAACTGCTTCCTGTGGTCGCTGAACCCTGTCACCTGCATAGAGATACATGGATTAGAGAAGGACAGGGAACCAAAATACTCCTTTGCAGAATAAAACATGTTTGCAGCTTGTAACTAAAAAACTTTCTGTCCTTAATTCCTCATTTTTCTGTTGTAAAATCCATTACAGGGGTGAAATCTTGCATCATATCAGGGATTCAAGTTGTGTACAGTCTGTTTGCTCTGTTTCTACACTGTGTCTGCTCTTCTTCTTCGCCTGCCTCTGTGTGGAGTCCAATAATGACCACATTGTTTGGTGCCACAGGCATCACTGCTGGCTAAATGCACACACTTGCACACACACACATATACACACACACACACACCAGGCTTGTGTGATAGTGGGAGAGGAGTGACAGAGTGAAGCCAAAACTGGTTCAAAAAGGCCTGCTGGTGCAATTGTGCACGTGTTTCTGCAGCATGTCCTAGTTGATCGTGTGTTCTTGTGAGTGTGTGTCTGTGTGAGAGTGTGTGTGTAAGAGGGAGAAAGAAAAGAGTTGGCCAAGGCAGTGGAAAAAGTGCGAGCCAGAGACGATGACGTTGGCAGAGTGGAGAAGAACAAACTACTTCCTGAAAATCTTTTCAACCCTTTGACTAAACTCTCTCTTCGGCCTCTCTCTCTCTCTCTGTCTTTTCTCATTGGCTTGAGCTGAAACTTTCATTTTTTTCCCTCAAAGTGCTTCACAAGTGTTTCTAGAGAAGATGAGGTTCCTCACACGAACACTGACACACATGCGTCTCATCTGCATGCCGCTGTAATCGACCATCCAAACCAGATGCTGCCTCCACTTAGGACTCAATTCTGCTCAGCCCTGCAGCAGCACAAACACAAGGACACACACTGAGAGATGCACACACACACACGAACACACACATGCACACACTCATACTGGGTCAGGTTAATTAACAGAGTGCAGATCTAAGTTAGCTTTAATCTGATCAAGCCTGGATTCCTCCCTCTGGGTTTGAGCTCACTCAGCAAACACACACATCGCTCTGCAGCTGGAGAAAGACTTTAACATGGAAAAATCTGTGTTAGCAGTTATTATTGTCATCAGCATGGCTCAAAATAACCCACATCTTGCATCCCTAACTTTAGGAGATGTTAAACGAGTGAAATAAACACTAATTTAGCATCAAGCGTTGGATTATTACATCACACAGACAGAGTTATCATGCTCCTGCAGCTCCTGGTCTTAATTCCGGCACTAACATGGTTTATTCATCTGTGAAGTTTCAGCTCGTGTGTGTGTGTGCGACTGAGAGTAGACAGCTGCTGTTGCCTAAGAAATAACTTCTGCCCGAGGGCCGCCTCCTGCTCCTTTCTGAGACACACAGAAAGAGAGAGAGAGGGGGATTGAGAGCAGGAGGATGAAAAGAGAGAAAACATTTGGCCCTCAGGAGACTGAACTGAATAACAAAGCAGAAACCCATCCACTCACACACAGAAACACACACTCTCAGTGTCACACAAAAAGTAAAAACAGGAACAAGTGGCTTCTTCTTTGCTCTCGGATGAATTTTCTGGCTCATTGGCTCCTTTTAGAAATGGCAGAGAGCAGCCATTACAAGAGTCAGCCCAGAGCGAGAGAGCGACAATGAGACCTATCAAGTCATGAAAAGCTGCTTCCCAGGTCAATTCGCACCTCATCTAACCTGACGACGTGTTCCTCAACGTCCCAGGCAGGTTTGGATTCTCGCTCAGTTTCACCAGAAGTCATTTAACACCTCCCACACATGCGACCCAAACTCTGTAACAGTGTGTGGACCAGGGGGTTTCTTCGGGACAACTATGCTAAAAGGCTAATATGTGACTGCTGCCATCTGCTTCACTGGTTCTCGCCATATCAGTTTACTCTTCAGAGAGGATGAGAGCTTATTTACAGAGCAGATCCCCCACGCTTGGTTAGCTTTCATCTTCAAACTGTGGGCAACTTGTAAAGTTAATTCAGCTGGAGAGAAGTTTGACCACAAGAGCACTGAGTTTATTCCTGCCTGCAGATATTTGTCCTTCCAGATAAATCAAACACTATGAAACAACTTAAACGCTGCTTCTGGAGTCTAGTTAGGAGATGAAATAGAGTCTTTGAGTACAGGATTTCGCTAAATGAAGTCAAAACAATTTACTTGTGTGTGTGTGTGTACGAGCTCATGTGTGTGCCTCTCTGCTCCATCATGGCTTTATAAGGACAGGAGACAGTTTTATCAGAGAGCAGATACAGCAGCAGACACAACCCAACAATGAGCTGCACTGTCTGGAAGCAGAAACACAGACAGAACGTCAGCTTCTCCTCATAGAGAGGGTTTTATGCACCGTTAAAAAAAACAGTCTGGATGAAATATTCATCTGTTTGTGTCCACATCTCCAGAGTTTGGTGTGTGTGTGTGAACACAGCTGAAGAGAAAGAGAGCGAGAGTTCGCTTTAGGGTTCCTCCCCTCGCCAGCTTTATGACATCCGTCACCAGACTCTGAACAAAGAGCATCCTCAGAGAGCAGAGACGAGAGTTAACGTTGCATTGTCAGCACGCAATAGCATGCTCCACATTCACACACACTCACACACACACACAGATCAGAGCTGCCGAGCTGTCACAGGGGTCAGTGGGGAGACGTGCGATATCTTGACAGAGCTGAAGTGTTCGCTGACACAGAAACACAACACGGGGCCTCACAGTCTGTCCCTGTCGCTTTGTGCCACCAGCAGCGTGTTCAGTATATGTGTGTTTGAAGAATGTGTGTGTTTGAAGAGTGTGTGTGTCTGAACTCCTTACAACTAGGTCTGACAGTAACAGTGACTGCAGACAAACAAAACTGACCATATTTAGTTGCTTACTTCATTTGTTACCTATGCAACAGGTCAAAAAAGCACAAAAGTTCACAATAATGTTAACTGTCATATAAATAAAATATTTTGCATGTGTCAGATATGAGATGCATGAGCTCTCTGCACAAACAGCATCACACTTTATATGTTTACCTGGTATATTCTGCATGAAATTAAAGGATAAAAGCCTATGCAAGTGTTAATATAAAGGCATACATTCAAACTGTAATATTTTAAACATCTGTATTTATTATAAGCCATTCAAAATTATGTAAAAGCTCTAATAACAGGTTGAGTAGGTGCTTTTTAACATTTCCCTGCAGCCTGACTGTAAAACAGTATGTGCTCACCTTATGACGTCATCAGGTGTTTGCTTACTGTAGCTCCGCCCTGTTACAGCACCTGCAATTTGAGGACAATATTACACTTTCTGCATTCTCATGAAATGTAATTCAATTCAGTTAAACTCAAAATATAAGTGGAACATTAATTGGAATAATATTCATGTCTTTACCTGACATTATAACGGTCATTCAGGTGTGGGCGGAGGAATTTTTTGCAACGTAATATTAATATTTGTGACGCAGCTTCATGTGCTCAACATTTTAAGAGTGAAAAATGTGTTTTCAATACAAAGGGAACCATTTTAATGCATAATATTGCTTATTTGCTCATATTGCATAAATATCTAAAATGACAATTAAAACCTACGTCATGACAGTTCGTTAATTAGAAACACCTGTGCAGGACTTGTGGCGTAGGTCAACTTGTGCTAACTTTTCGCAACATTTCACTGAAATTCCAGCAGTAAGCTCACCTTTTTACGTGCACAACACTTCTTTAGAGATTTGGGAATGTTTTCCATCCTTTATTGATTAAGCTGCCGGATTCTTTATAGTAGGAATAGTTGTTGGAAGTTGCTCCACCTGCAGCCGTGTTTACAAACAGCGAGCTCACCTCCGGACTGAACCATTCAACCCCGCACGAGGGGGAGCTACACTGGGCTCGGTAACGGTTGTTCATCCGTTTGAACGAGATTTTGAAAAACTACGGATATTAATATTTGTCTTTATTATATTTTTCAATTAGATTAGAAGGACAAAGTGATTTTCAGGTTTAGTTATTCGTGTGTGTTCGTTTTGAAGTGTTTTTATTTAATCACAGAAGTGGTACAGTCCAACTGAAGTTCGCTGAATTCCGATTTCCGTTACGACGATTCAAACACACAAATATATTTTATTATTATGTTTTTTCCCCTCATTATCCACTATTATTCGATAAATTAAAAATAGCAATAATACAAAAAATATCGCGGTTTTTTTTGTAACGGATATTACATGTCTGAATGTCTTTACATGTCACAAAAATTTAGTGCTAAAAAAAAATCTATTTCTATTTAATGTTTATATTTAAACTAAATATTTTTAATGTGAAATTTAAATTTTTTCTTTGTGATCTTAGTATTTTTTATTTATTAATTTTTTATTTTTATTTTTAGCTTTACTGTCTTACCGTGTATGTATTATTAATTCAGGCTCTAAAAAAATGGACTTAAATACTGATTTCGTACCACAAACACAATTGTGGGCTGGCAAAACAATAAAGTTCCTTAAATCCTTGAATATGTGTTGTGATTGAGGCCACATCTCTCTCTTCGTTCATCCAAACTGTGTTTTAAAGGTAGGAGGAAGCTCCTCTCCTCCTCTGTGCTTTCATGTCAGGACTCAGTTTTCAGTGTGTGGGAGAAGAGAGGAGACCTGTGCCTCAAACTTGCAGCTTAGAGCGTAATGGATATTGGATCAGGCGTCCACACACCCACCCGGAGCCCTAACAGCTCTGAGACTCTGGGAGCTTCTGCAAAGTTCATGTGAGGTTGGAAAACATCATCTTTCAAACTTACTGTGGATCTTTAGATGCAGATTTGGATACAAATGAATCTGTTTGCACAAAACATCAACTCCTACAGGCAAAAACTGGCATCAATCACAATCTAATCTCCATATACTGAATAAAAAACATTCATTCTGATCAGACAAAAATGTCACACAATGAAAAAGCCCAGAACAAGTTGTGGGACCTGACTCGAGCGCATTTTTATTGAACGTTTATAACTGTTAAAAACATGTATAAAATTGGTCCTGTTTCAGAAACAAGGCACGCATAGTCATGTCATTGTTCAGTGTTCATGTCATTATTAGCATTATCATTTATCAACATCATCATCAGCACGTTCCATCTCAGTATTTGTCTAATAGTAGTATCAAGCATTCCCTAATATAAAAACACGTTCCAATAGTTTTCTTTTTTTTCACAGGAGGTTAAAATTTTTATTCCGAGCAGCAAGACAATATTCATGCAAAGACGGGAGGTGGAGGAGAAGATGCGAGTTGACTGGACTGACGGGTCGTTTAATAGTAGGTCTCCCGTTCCACCCAACCTGAGCAGAGAAAACACAAACAGAAACACAGAATTAGAGAAGAGGGATGGGTGATTGGTTTGATTTAAAGAGTGAAAAGAGAAGGGAAACAATAGGGCAGGAGGAAAAGATAACACGAGCGCTCACCTCCTGGGCTGCGTCTGAGGATCAGCTTACGGATTTCATCATAGATAAAGATGAGCAGGGAGTAAGGGAAGGCGCAGAACCACCAGTTGGGCCTGGAAAGCACACAAAAATACAGAAGAGGAGATGAGAAGTGATACGGTGCCCTCGGGCTGGGCTTGGCTACATGTTCCTTGACTCAAGCTCAGAAGATCGCAACATTCTTTTAAAAAGAAAAAGACACTGATGATAAAAAAGAAGGTCAGATAAATGAGAGTGGGATGAGTTCCTTGTTGCGTCACTTACTTGAGAGGGTACATTCTGAGCGCCACGTCCATTCCCGGGCAGTAAGAGAGGAAGGCAGCGAGGGCGGTCTCCTCAAACAGGCCGAAGATCAGGATCTTGTTCCTGAGACACACAGGGAAGAAATTAAGAGCTATTTTTAGCAGCTGGAAAAAAGGATTTCCATCCAAAAACAAGCCAAAATAAACACTAAAACTGAACGAACAGCTTGCAGAATGAGAAAAAGGAGGCATGAGATTGAAAGTGGCAGCTGGAAGTGTAACTCTGATGAAATATTTCCTTCAGGGTGTTAGTTCTTACTTCATGCCCTGCTGGAAGACTGAGTTCCTCCTGGTCTTACAGATGATCAGATCGGCCCACTGCACGATGACAATGCTGACGAAGAAAGCTGTGTGGCAGGTGAACTCAATGATCTTCCTCTGCTCGTAAGTCTGATGAGAAACAACCACATAGAAGTCATTCAGGAGAGGCTGAAAAGTCGAATTCAAAGCTGTATTTGCAGCCAGGTGTGCTGGAAGTCACTCACCCACTGCTGTCCATAGCTGTCCTCCAGATCGTTGCAGTATTTGTTGTCCCAGGATACTCGGATACCGATGAGGGTGGAGGGAAGGAAGCCGTTTTCAGCCAGGATCACAAAGTAGGTGAAGAAACCTGCCAGCGCCTGGATCATACCTGCAGGAGAAAGGAGAAGTTAGTCTGTATTTTGAGCTGAATTTTCAATATGAATCTAGGAATTAATAAATGATTGAACAAGCTGGAGATTAATTTTGGTGTTTTTGAGGAATGAAACACATCAGATGAATAAATGAAA